>CM053580.1:336661292-336677296 GCA_028627135.1 Pseudochirops cupreus
ATATATATATATATATATAAAATCATTATTATTATTATTTACATGCAACTGGGAAATAAGATATACTGGTACTGGGGCAGGGAGAGCCATCTTGCAGTACTGGAAAGTCAGAGGGATGATGGGGGAGGATAAAGCAGAGTGGGGGAGGGGTATACAGTGGGATGGCTATTTTGAGGTGGTGGGTAGGGGAAAGACAAGGAGAAAATTTGCAATTCAAAATCTCATGAAAATGAATTATGTAAACTAAAAATAAACAAAAGTTTTAAAAAAAAGTTCCTAGTAGGAAATGGGGGATAAATGATGTCTCTATTTCTTTTGGTAGACTTAATATTCTTTTAAAAGGTTATGGGGGAGGTTGCACGGTGTAACAAAGATGACAGAGTTGTGACAGCAAGTCAGCCAACAAATCCAACATTCCCCTCCAAACAACTTTATTTTTAAAAATATTTAATATTTATTTATTTTGCCATTCTTTTGTTTTTAAATGTTGTGTTCTAGATTCTTTCCCTCCTTCCCACTCAACACCACCTCACCAAGAAGGCTAACACTATGATGTCAATTTTACATGTAAAATCACAGAAACATAATTTTGTTCTAGACATATTACAAAAAAAAAGCAAAAAAAAAAGGTGAGAAATTATTCTTTAATTTACATTTAAAGTTTATCAGTTCTCTCTCTGGAGGTAGATAGCATTTTTTCATCATGAGTCCTTTGGAATTGTCTTCAGTCACTGTATTGATTGAGGTAGTGAAGTTTTCACAGTTGATAATCATTATAACAGTTCTGGTACTGTGTATAATGATCTCAGTTCTCCATGTTTCACTTTGCATCAGTTCATATAGATCTTACCATGTCTGAAGCCAACCCCTTCATCATTACTTATAGCCCAGTAGTACTCCATCACAATCATATTCCACAACTTGTTCAGCCACTCCCCAATTGATGAGTATCTCCTCAATTTCCAATTCTTTGCCACAAAAATAGCTGCTAAAAATATTTTTGTACATATAGGTCCTTTTCCATTTTTCTTTAATCTCTTTGGTAAAAATGTAATAGAAATTTTGCTAGACAAAGAATGTACACAGCTCTTTGGGCATCATTACAGGTTGTTCTCCAGAATAGTTGGACCAGTTCAGTACTCCACTAATATTTTATTAATTTACTTATTTTCCCTCATCCCTCCAGCATTTGTGATTTCTGATAGGTGTGTGAGATGGTAGCTCAGAGTTGTTTTAATTTGCCTTTCTTTAATCAATAGTGATTTTGAGGATTTCTCATATTCCTCATAAATATCTTTGATTTCTTCTTCTGAAAAATGCCCGTTCATATTCACAGTTCCAAAGAAGAGAAGAACATTAGTGCTTTTGGTTACAGGAGAGTAATGCCCTTCATTGGTAAAGACCAGAGTGCAGAACAAGAGAGTAATGAACATAATTCTCCTTATATCATACTCCTGATTTTCTCTTATAATTAGGATTAATTTTGACTTTATTTTGTCTCAGATCATGACTACTACTCCTGATTTTTTTTGAATTCAACTAAAGTTTGATAGCTTCTGCTCCAGCCCTTTATTTTAATTGTGTATGTGTTTCTGTTTCGAGTCTGTCTCTTCTAAACAACATATTGTTGTATTTTAGTTTCTAATCCATTCTGTGATCCACTTGTCTTATGGGGGAGCTCATCCATCTATGTTCACAGTTTTGATTATTATATATTATATTTATATATATATATAATTATATAATATATAATTAAATATTGCCCTCCATTCTATTTTTCTTCTATTTGTCCTCTTTTTTTTTAACCTGTCCCCATCTCAAAAATCTTCTGAATACTACCTCCTTTAATTTACTCTTTTTGACTCTTATCACCCATTCGCCTTTCTCTTAACCCCTGCCCCTCTTATTTTCCTGTTGGGTGAGATAGATTTCTATACCCAGCTCTGTGTATATGTGTGTGTGCGCATGCATGTGCCTGCACATGCTTACATAAGTTCCCTCTTTGAACCTATTCAGATAAGAGTGATGTTCAAGTGTTGCCTACCTGCTTCCCTACTCATCATAAAATCTTTCTCGCATGACTTTTTTATGTGAGAAAATTGTATCCATTCTTCCTTTCCCTTCTCCCAGTATATTTTTGTCTATAAGCCTTCTTTTTTTTATTTTTGAGATCATTATAATATAATAGACTCACACTCATGCCCTCAATGTAAATAGATTTCTTTTAACTTTCCTAATAATGATACAGCTCTTGGGTGTTACATTATCCCATTTGTATATAGTTTAAGCTTATTAAATTCCCCAGCTCTGGTCTTTTCATCAGGAATGCCTGGAAGACTTCTATTTCATTAAATATCTATTTTTTCCCTGTAGGATTATACTCAATTTTCCAGGATAGATTATTCTTTGTTGAATTCCTAGTTTCTTCATATTGGACGATGGAGCTTCCAAATGGTGCCAGATCCTGTGCCCAGTACTAATACCAGTCTCTGTCTGGAATCTCTTTCTGATCAGATGTTGAGTCTCCTTACTGAGCCTGGGCATTTGGAATTCCTAGTGTTCCTACCACTATTACTGTTGCTGTTTCCTCCAAGGCCCATATCTGGCTCTGTGCTCTAGACCAGCTTCTACCTCAGTATCTATAGACTATTTACTCCTAAGCTGCCCTGGTCTGGAAAAATGACTTACTGCAAATTTTCATTGGTTATCTTGCTCAGAATTTGGTTTGCTGTATTATAAGTTGTTTAGTGGGGGGAGGGGGGAGAATGAGAGAGCTCAGAAAAATTGCCGACTTCACTTTGCTATCTTGGCTCCTCTACCTTTCTGTTATTTGGTTTTGATTTCAACTTTTCATTTAATTGAGTCAATTAACTACACAGAAACAGCTGATTCTGAAATGACTTGTGTGTCAGGAAATAGTAATTTCCTGTCAATTTCATTTTTATGGCATGTTCAGCGCTTGTTGTGTCTAAGTCTTCTAATTCTCCTTTAAAATAAAATACATGTGGTTCTTTTACTTCATTCACTCTTAGGCAATCTCAGTGACTCTCTTGCTCACAGTTTCTGTTGAGAGACTATACAATAATGGAAGAGACCATGGGGCCCCAAGAAAACCGTTCTCATTCCTTGGCTTTTCATTTGTTATTTTCCATTTAGGTAAAAGAAGCAGAGTATCTGACCTTGGAAATTTCAAAAGTTTGGGAGAGACATGAGGATCCAGGAGTCTGAGGCCAGGTCAGGTTTTATAGCTAGCCCAGCATCAAAGTCCTGAGGATCAAAGTACCACTAGAGTCCAGCAATAACTGAGACAAGAACTTATCAAACAGAGATGCTGCCTTTGGATGTGAACTTGGTAGGATCAATGCTATATAGGAACTGAGCTATATTTTGAACTTATTTTCCCAGAGGCCTAGGGCATATAGGGGAAAGAATGCCTCAAGGTATTATGGGAAATGTTTGTATATGTGATCTTTCTGTATTTTTGAAATAAATATCCATTTGTAAAATCCACACATGTGTAAAAGTATGGATATCTATGTGTATGTGTGTATAGAAATTTGCACATATGCACGTATGGAAAAGAAGGAAGGAAAAAAGGAAGGAAGAAGGGAGAGAAAGAGAAAAAAGACAGAAAAAAGAATGCATGAAAAGAAAGAGGGGGAGAGAGAAAGAGAAAGACAAAAGGGAAAGAAAGAAAAAAAGAAGAAAGAAAGAGGAAGGCAGGAAGGAAGGAAGGAAGGCAGGAAGGAAGGAAGGAAGGAAGGAAGGAAAGGAAGGAAGAAAGGAAAGGAAGGAAGGAAAGAAGGAAGGAAGGAAGAAAGAAAGGAAGAAAGAAAGAAAGAAAGAAAGAAAGAAAGAAAGAAAGAAAGAAAGAAAGAAAGAAAGAAAGTTTTCAAGTCCTTTCTACATTCCAGGCACTGTGTTAAGAACTTTGGATACAAACAGAAACACAAAAAAAGAGAGTCCTTCCTAAAAGAGATTATATTCTAATAGATGTAGGGGAAACAACATACAAAAGTAGGGGGAGGTGATCCCAGGAGCTGAGGAAAATTAGAATGAATTTCTAGTCCAGTAGTAGAAAGGGCTAGTTCTGAAGTCCAAAAAGTGAGGAATGTATCTGGGAAAAAATGAAGGTAGGCCAGCCTCAGTTTTTCCCCAAAACAAAGTCTCCATGAGAAATTCATCAATGGGAGAAGGGGGTTTAACCTTGTAGAGGAATATTTCAGAGCAAGAAGGCAGCAGGGGTTTAGGTTTTCCAGGGAAAGTTGTCCCTAGATTCTGAAGGAAGTTTCAAGTGCTGAGGGAAGTTCCGGCATGAACCAGCAATAGAAGGCATATAGTTTTGAAATTTGAATAATCTGTAAATGTTTTAAATCTTTCATATATTACATATTTTCCAACACACTCTCTACTTAGGACCAGCCTAGCTAAGTACAGAGAGGTTTGTTTTTTTCTTTTACCAGTATTTTTAGCTATTGAGTGATCCTCCCCACACTCTTCTCTCCTCTTCCTCCCTTCTTCCCTCCCTCCCTCCCCACCTTCTTCCCTCTCTCCTTCCCTCCCTCTTTCCCTCCCTTTCTCCCTTCTTCCCTTTCTTCCTTTCTTCCTTCCTTCCTTTCTTTCTTCCTTCCTTCCTTCCTTCTTTCATTCCTTCCTTCTTCACAGTAATAGCCTTTAAAAGAAAATCGCCAGAATTATTGTGTTCCACATTGGATGCTACAGTTAGGAAGGGTATTGATAAACTGAAGAGTATCTAAAGAACCATCAAGATGATGAAAGGCCTTGACCCTGTGCTATAAGAGGATCTGTTAAAGGTACCAGAGATGTTTAGCTTGGAGAAGAGAAAACTCAAAGGAACAAGAGAATGGTATTTAAGCACGTGAAAAAGTGTTATATGGAGGAGAAATTAAACATGTTCTATTTATCTAAAGAAGGCAGAACCAATAGCAGTAGGTACAAGTTGCAAAGATGTAAATGTATGCCTGATGTCTGGAAAAAAAACCAACAATAACAAACCAAATTTCCTCATAGTTTGAATTGTCCAATAATGGAATGAGATTTTTTTCCCCCCAAAAGTGCAGGGTTCCCCCTTCTTGGAGGTCTTTAGGCAGAGGTTGGATGGCTACTTGTGAAATATTTTAGGGTGGAGATTCCTTCTGGCTATAGGTTTGGCTAAATGGCCACTGAGGTCCCCTCCAATTCTCCAATTCTGTAATTAAATAAACCAAGAGTACTTCCAGATATTTCAAAACAGTGGGCAAGGCACAGGACAGATAAAGAAACTTGTTAAGTGACTGGACCAGATTATATAATTGATGGATTTCTCTGAAGCTTCTTCTACAGCAACCATGCATGTTTGATTTTCCTTGATTATTAAGGGCCTCCCAATTGTTTTTAGGATGTTTTCTATAGTTGACAAAATAATTAATGAACTATGGTCTATATTTGCAAGATGGATCTAAGGATTTCTGTCAGAGAAGGGTCAAACTGTCTTTATAGTTAATGTATTATATTGAGAACTTGATCCATAGATCTTTAAATTTTCTATAAGGCCATACATCCAATTTATATTATATTAAAAATTTAGAATATTGTACTTTTATTTCCAATATTTTTAATATGTGAACACTTTTCAATGTGTCTGTCAAGAAAAAAGTGAAAAATTCCATCAATAATATGGACTTTTGACTGTATAATGCAAAATGTTTGGCATCTAGAAATAACCTGATAGTTGACTGATGTTTAGAAACTTTTCATCTGATCCTTGGTGGTATGCAGACACACCCAAGCCACAAACACAATTTTTTTTTTCACAGCAGAGAAATGTTTAATAGGCATCGTCAGAATCCAGGCTAATTTTATGTTGTAGACAGAGATGGAAAGGCTATTAGAAACCAGCTATTCTAATCCTTTTAATTTTTTAAAATTTATTTATTTATTTTTAGTTTTTAACTTTCACTTTTATAAGATTTTGAATTCTAAACTTTCCCCCTTCTCTCCCTCCTCCTTCCCCAAGATGGCATGCAGTATGTTACAGGTTATACATTTTCAATCATATTAAACTTATTTCCACATTACTCATGTTGTGAAACCAGAATCAGAACAAAAGGGAAAAATCATGAGAAAAAAAAAACAATAAAGAGAAAATAGTATGCTTCAATTTGCATTCAGATTTCATCGTTCTTTCTCTGGATGTGGATAGTATTTTCCATCATGAGTCTTTTGGAACTGTCTTGGATCATCTGTTTCTGAGAAGAGCTAAGTCTATTAAAGTGGGTGAATGCACAATGTTGCTGTTACCATGTGCAATGTATTCCTGGTTCTGCTCGCTTCACTCAGCATCAGTTCATGTAAGGCTTTCCAGGTTTTTCTAAAATTCACCTGCTCTTCATTTCTTATAGCACAATAGTATTCCATTGCATTCATATACCACAACTTGTTCAGCCATTCCACAACTGATGAACATTCCTTCACTTTCCAATTCTTTGCCACCACAAAAAGAGCTGCTGTTAATATTTTTGTACATGTGGGTCCTTTTCTCTTTTTTTGTGATCTCTTTGGGATACAGACCTAGTAGTGGTATTGCTAAATCAAAAGATATGCACAGTTTTATAGCCCTTTGGGCATAGTTCCAAATTGTTCTCTAGAATGGTTGGATCAACTCACTCCACCAACAATGCATTAGTGTCTCAATTTTCCCACATCTTCTCCAACATTTATCATTTTCCTGTTTTGTCATCTTAGCTAATATGATAGATGTGAGGTGGTACCACAGAGTTATTTCAATTTTCATTTCTCTAATCAATAGTGATTTAGAGATTTTTCATGACTTTGGATGGCTTTAATTTCTTTATCTGAAAACTGCCTATTCACATCCTTTGGCCATTTATCAGTAGGAGAGTGTTTCACAAATAACACATGGGAAGCACTGCAGGTTTTGGACTCCAGCCTCTAAGAAGTTTATTCTTGATCTGGTCAGACAGGAAGGGAAGGAAGACAGCTTTGGAGGGGCTACTTGTCCAGTCTTCTCAATGTGTTGTTGATAATGGAAGCACCAACTCCTCTAGCATTCCTTAATCACCTTTCTCACAGGGGCTAGCGAGAAGAGGAGGCGACTATCCCTATGTCTCAGGGTCAATGGAGACAGGCACAGCATTCCAACTTGTGCAATCCCCTAAATTCCCTCAAGCCTCAATGGGGAACCCATTGAGGTAGGTGCATGTATTCCTCTATGCATTACCCAAATCCCAAATGGGTTCTCCACTTACTGACCAGTGCCCACTTGCTTTATAGGGCAACAAAGAAGGCATCTTCCCAACATTAAGCTCACAGATCAACTTTAGCAATATTGTCATTCTGCACATGTGGTAAATATCCCGTTATGTCATCGCATATCTCACAGCGCAACCTCATTAGGACTGTCTATCACTATGATTCTAGGAATTACTATCTAGGATCCTCAGAGCTATCCTGAGAGTTATTACTTAACACCTGTAAACTAGAGATTGCCATGGCCATGAGTCCTGAGAAACTAAACTCTAAAAAAAGGATAACAAAATTCTCTTCACTTACAAGGAATGACTTGTATTCTTATGAATTTGACTTAGTTCTCTATATATTTTAGAAATGAGGCCTTTATCAGAGACACGGCTTGTAAAAATTGTTTCCTGCCTTTCTGCTTCCCCTCTAATCTTGGTTGCATTGACTTTGTGCAAAACTTTTTTAATTTAATGTAATCAGAATTATCCATTTTGTATTTCATAAATTTCTCTCTCTTGCACAAACACAAATTTCTGAGTGCTTCATCCTGAACTCCATTCAGTATTTCTTTTTTGCTGTAACTTGAAAGTTTTGACGCTGCTGGAAGATAATCCATAATTGATGGTACATTTATGATTTAGAAAAAAAAAGAAATCTACTATTTGGGCACAAGCAAATAAACACATATAGGAATTTTCACATGGCAACATTAAATAGTGATTTTTGGCCTGCTTATCATTAAATTACTAATGGAAAAAGCTATTTTCTGAAAGTTTTGTCTATATTATGCCAAGTAGTCATATTTTAAAATATCTGATAATTCTGAATTTTTCACTTTGCATCCTAATGTTGATAGTAGTGGAAACAGAACCTTTATGTAGTGACCAACTGTGCCACCTCAAGAAACCATTCTGAAATTTGATTTTTTAAAAATGGAAGCAACATGGAGCCAAAGGAAGAACATTGAACTTGGAGAAACAGAGCTTAAGGTGGAATATCAGATTTGCCAGTCTCTTCCTAGGGTGACTTTGGGCGTGTCATCTACTCTTTTCAGGCCTCAGTTGCTCCATTTAAAAAAAGGAGGAAAAGGGCCTAGATAATATTTAAGGTGGCTCCAAATTCTCTAGGTCTACAATCTTATGACTTTGTTCTAATCATTGAAAGTCATTTTCCTCATTTATAAAATGAGATTGGAGTAGATAATATATTTTTAAGTCTGTGTGTGTGTGTGTGTGTGTGTGTGTGTGTGTGTGTGATGAACAACTTTGGTGGTCTGGACTCTTTGTCAGAATAATGTTTTTAATGCATAAAGAAAAATATACAGCTAGGATTGCAATTAAAATACAATATTTGAAATATTTTATTTTAAAAAGTACTTAGAAGCCAGATTAACACCCTCTGAATTTGATAGTCATTAAGGTTCTTTCTAGGTATAAAAATTAAGATTCTGTGATTCAACTTTTCCTTCTTAATGTAAGTCCATCTTTGCATTTCCCATATCTTGCTCAAAGCGCTCTTAAAATGCTATCTTCTTCTAGCTAGCTTTATTGAAAGAAAATTCATTTTCTGTAGTTTGAGACAGTGTTAGAAGAAATATCCAAAAGAAACTGGAATAACATGTAAAAGGAAAAAATGTCCTGCCGCGCTAAAATTCTTTGAAACTGTTCAGAAAGTTGCAAAAGGCCCGACAGCTACATAATTTATCTTTGTATCCCTCAATGTTCAGCCCTACCTCCTGAGGAGGAGCCTCTGCCAATAACCGTAATAAAACAGAGGCTGCTAACCAAATGCAGCTGAAGGTTTTGCACCTGCAGGTGGAGTTAAATTAAAAACTAGGATAAATGACAAGTGCTTTAATCCCATTTGCAGCCTTAGGCTACCAATTAGGATACTTCTTGCTTAATGACATGTGACCCAAAGGTGTGAATATTTTGCAAAGGGACAGTTTTTTCTCTTTTTTTTTTTTTGGTTGGGGGGGGAGGTTAGAAACTGTTTTCTTATTTTACGTATGCTAGGGATTTTTGCTTTCCCAGAAAAAAAAAAAGGAGATCAAGGTGGCTTCACAGCATTACATGGGACTGAGAATATTTATGGGATTCAAAATAAAGTACATTACAACTTCAATTTAATAATTCCTTACATTTATATAGCATTTTATACACTTCAATGTACTTTCACATATACTGACTCATGCAGTCCTCTGCAACAGTCCAGTGATGTGGGTAAGGCAGGTGTTAACTATATTTTTCTTTTTCTTTCTCTTCTTTTTAATTTATGAAATTAAAAAAAAATATCTTTCATATAAGAAAATAGAGGCTCCGAGAAGGTGATTAAATGACTTGTCTAAGATTATAAGCTTAGTAGTGAAGCCTCCATCCACCTTCCTTCTACCTCATATTGTCCTTTTGTTAAGCAAAAAATATTCATGGGGAGTGGTAATGATGAGGGGTGGGAGTGGAGGGACGGAAATCTGTCATAAGGATGTTGAGCATTGAGCCAATCAAGTTTTGGTTCAAAGAAAAGACACTACTCTCTAATATGCTCTCACTAATATATTGTCTCACTTACCAATTATAAGACCATTTCTATATAGAAACATCAAATCAAGTTTTGTTTTGTTTCTAATTTAAAAACATGGTTATGATAAGAGTAGAGACAGAAGCCCTACCTTTATAGTAGCAGCCAAAAAAGTTTTCAGAGGCAAACCAATAGTTTTATGAATGGACTCTTTGGCATTAGGAAATTCAGTATTTCAGGCATAGAATCTTATGAGTTTGAGTTGAAAGGGATCTTTAGAAGATCCATCCTCTTCTTTTTCCTTTCTGAAGTACAGAGAACAGAAGAGTCTTGTACAAGATGTCTTAAGGAGTAAATAGCAGAGTTTAGGATTGAGCCCTGGGTGTTGGGAGGCTCCAATGAAATCATGTTTATAAAACACTTGATAAACCTTAAGTACCCTGTACATGTCACTTGTTATAGTTGTCATCACTGTTACTAACTTCTAGTTACCAAGCCTCAGCTCTGGTGATGACCTCATTGCCTGGGGTTTTTACTGCACTCTTGCTGAGATCAAGCAGTGTTTATGAAGCAATACAGGAATTTGCTTGTGTATGTTAATAGTTGAGCTCTTGTATTGGTAATGGAAATTTGAAGATCTTCTCTGATTTGAAGATTTCCTCTGCCCCCTAATAGGCCACATGTACTTACATGGAGCCTCTGGTGGGAGGAGCTTGCTGAAGGGTGGAGCAGAGCCCACAGAAAGCTGGGAGTCAGAGCTGGAGGGAGGAGAGGATGCACCCAAGGAGACAGCTAGGTATGTAAGTGTTTGCCTCCTGCTGTGACAGATAGACTTGTGAGTGTCTGTTTCTGGTAAGACTAAAGGATGGTATGATTCCTTGCTGTACTATGGTGTATTACCTTCTTTGTTGCTGTGATGGATTCGACTTTCTGGTTCTGAGATTTGTTTTTTCTGATGTCTGAATAAATGTTTTGCTTCTGTCTTCTTTATGGACAGTGTTATATTTCGTGATTGAGAACTATGTCGGCATCTTCATAGTTGCTGTTGGCATTGTGAATATAGTGTTGGCGCTACAGCTCTCTAGGAAAAAAATGCATATATATGTATTATACATATTTTTAAATATATGTGTTTGTATTCATACACTTCTAATTTAATTTTCATTGGGAGAAGATGAGGAATAAACATGTATATACTGCTTACTATGTGAGAAGCGTTGTGCTAAGCACTTTGCAAATATCATTTCGTTTGATCCTCATGACAACCTTGTGAGGTAGGGGGTATCATCCTCATTTTATTCCTGAGGAAACTTGGGCAAACAAAGGTGAAGTGACCTGCCTGGAGTTACACAGCCAGCAAGTATCTGAGGATGAATATGAACTCAAATTTTCCTAACACCAGGCCCAGCACTCCATCCACTATGCCACGCAGCAGACTGTGCATTATTAACACTTTTTTTAAAAGTCTAGATAATCAACAACAAAAAAAAATCCAACACTGAATTATGTATAGGATTGCAAATTTCTGAAGTATATACTCACACTGAAAATTTAATAATTGGTTCTCCCAAGCCATTTAGAGTCGACCCCAAAATAATTCTGGTTTGAACCCAGGTCTTCTACTTAAGTCAAATGAATATGGGAAACTTAGATTTCTTCCTGTGAGAATTGCTTTTTATATCCTTTGAGACCATTTATCAGTTGAAGAATGGTTCTTATTCTTATATGTTTTAGTTCCATGTACATATAAGAAATCAGAATTTTATTAGAAAACATGTTATAACCCACCCAACCCCCCATTTTAGCTGCATTGGTTCTGTTTGTGCAAAAATATCTTAATTTTACATTATCAAGATTGTCCATTTACCTTCTATGATCCCTTTTATCCAGTCTGGTCATGAGCTCTCTTTGAAATCTATAGATCTCAAATGCAATTCCTTCCTTGCTCCTCTAATTGGTTTGTGATGTCACCCTTTATGTCTAAGCCATATACTCATTTGGCACGTTTAAAATTTTATTTGTCTTATTCTGAACTTAAGAAATAAAACAAGCGTTTCCATAATATGGTAGAATAGGGGGAAAAAAGGATGATTGTACCTAAAACTGCAAATCTATTAGGTACAACCTGCTGTTTCTTTTAATATATAATAAAGTTATATAACATTTTTCCTTTTTTTTTTCTTCCCTCTCCTTCCCCTTTCCCCATATATGGCTACCATTAGACACAAATGTGTGTATACATGTTGTAATGGTAATGGAATTTGGGGATCCCCCTGTGTTGGCTTGGTTTTTGGGTTGGGTGTTGAAACCCAGAGTTTGTGAATCTCACTTGTGGGATGGATTTGTTGACATGAAGAGAGAGGGCTGAACTGGAAGGAGCTGTGGATTTAGAGAGAAAAGCCTAAGCAGAGAGAAAAGCCCAAGCAGAGAGAAAGCCTGAGCAGAGGAGGCCAGAGGGCCTTTTGGAGAGCAGTGCCATGGACTGCTAAGTGCCAGTTGGAGCTGCCCAGGACTTGAGAATTGCCACCCAGAGCTGCCAAGAATTGAGGAGGCATGGCTGTGATGCTGGTATTTTGTCTGTCTGTTTTGATATTGTTTTGCCAGATTCACCTGCTAGTGAAGGACAGTGCTGCTGTTGTAGAGGTCCTGGAACCTTGCTGTTGGTTCAGAAGCCCTGAAGAAGGATTTTCTTGTTGTATGTTCACAGAAATCCTGGAAGAGGACCTTGCTGATGTTTTCAGGTGTTCTGGAACTGTTCTGTAGGCAGAGAGTGACTTGTTGGGGACACTGGCAATGTGTGTTGTGACTTTGTTAGGCTTTGCCTTCCCAGGAACCCGGTACTTGCCTCGGGTCAAGATGAATACAGGACCTCTCCTTGGGCATTGAACTGTAATGACATCTTAACCTTGTTCTAGCTTAAGGGTGGATGGACTTTTGTGCTCTCCTGCACCTTTTGAGAAAGTGCTTGGTGTTAATGGATGGTATTGTAATTCAGTAGTGTCCAGGGGTGTGAAACCTTTGGCCTTTTTGTGCTCTGTGATTGACTAAATGAATGTACTTTGTTTATGATTGGAAACTATTCTACATTTGAGAAGAAACTAAATGAATGAACTGCCCAGGAGTGAGCTACTTTGACAACTGATCCAGGGGTGGGATACTTGGACCTTGGTACTTTGCAGTTGAATTGAGAACTTACTTGCTAAATGAATGAGTTACACTGTATTTTGACTTTCTCTGTTCTGTGAATGTTTTGCTCCATAAATGGGGTTTGCTATGCTGGTAATCTGAACCTTAGAAGTTGCCTTTGCTTGGCATTACACGTGTGTGTGTCTGTTTCTGTATGTATTTGTACACACAAATATGTATGCAAAACTGTTCTATATATGCTTCTATTTATCAGTTCTTTCTCTAGATGCAGAGGGTAGCTTCTTTCATATGTCCTTTGTAGTTAATTTGGGAATTTATAATTGCCAAAATGACTTAATCACTCAAAGTTGTTCTTAAAACAAAATTGTTGTTACTATATACAATATTCTCTTAGTTCTGCTTATTTCACTCTTCATTATTTCTTGAAAGTCTATCAATGTTTTTCTAAGATCATTGAACTCATCATTTCTTATAGTACAATAGTATTCCAATATTATTGCATCCCCACAATTTCCAATTCTTTGCCATAACAAAGAGAGCTGCTACAAATATTTTAAACATATAAGTTCTTTTCCTTTTTCCCTAATCATTTTGGGAAACAGACCTAGTAGTTGTATTGCTGGGTCAAAGGGTATAGGCAGTTTCATAACTTTTTGGGCATAAAGTGATATGTTATCCTACTCCTTATTTCTACCAGACCTTTTGTGCCTCCAAATTAATTTTTTTACTTTTCTCTTTTATGAAGTTATACTTTGGCAATTTGGTTGGTATGGTATTGAGAAAGTAAATTTATTTAGGTACTTTCATTATTTTTGCTCTACATGTTAATTAACAATTACTATTTGTCAACTATTTATGTCCATAAAAATGTTTTGCAGCTGCATTTATATAATTCCTGAGTGTATGTCTTGGCAGATAGTCTCAAGTATTTTTGTACATTTTGTTAGTATTTTGACTTGATTTTTAAAAATCTCTTCCTGATGGTTTTGTGGTTAACATACCAAAATGCTGATAATTTATGTGAATTTATACAATTAATTGTTTCAATTAATTTTAGTTGACTTGCAACAGTTCTCTAAGTACATCATCATATAATTGGCAAAAAATAATTTTGTTTCTTTCCTGATTTTTGTTACCTTAATTTCTTTTTCTTGTATTGTTTCAATACAATTCCATTTCTAGTACCACATCATAAAGGAGTAATTACAATGAACATCTTGTTTTATCCCTATTCTTAAAGAAGAGGCCTTTAGCATAGCTCCACTACAAATAAGGTTTTAGATATATACTACTTACCATTTTAATGAAAAGTCCATTTATTCCTGTTTCCAGTGTTTATTTTTCAATAGAAATGGGTATTGTGTTTTATCAAAAACATCTTCTGTATCTACGATATAATCAGATGACTTTGTTGTTTTTGTCACAAATAAGGTCAGTTATATTCAAATTTTTCCAAATATTGACCCAGCCTGTATTCTTGTTATGAGTCCAACCTAGTCATATAATATAATCTTCATGATTTGTTGCTAAAGCCTGTTTTCTGATATTTTATTTAAAGTCTTCACATAAATGTTCACTAGGGAATTTAGTCTCTTTTATTCATTGTCTGTTTTGATTCTCCCTGTGTAGATCATATTCTGTCCTCAAAAGAATTTTATAAAATGTCTTTGTTTCCTATTTTTTGTTTTAAAATTAATTTTTCTTTGAATGTTTGATAGAATTAGCTTAAAAATCCATCTGGTACTAGTGTTTGTTTTTTCCCCTTTGGGAATTCATTTATGGCTTGTTCAAAATTTTTTATTCTCTCTCTGAAATTAGATTGTTTAATTTCTTGTTTTATTAATCTGAGTATTTTATGTTTTTGTAAATATTAATTGCTTTCATTTAATTTATCAGTTTTCTTGCCTCGAAGTTAAGCAAAATAGTTTCTAATAATATCTTGTGTGTTTATCTTTAATAGCTGGCCAAAAGACAAATCTACTTCAAAGCAAAATCACTTAATGAAATAGCATAGCAAGAAAAATCTCTATAACATTTTTTCCCTCTAACCCAGGGCCACAGTCTCCCAACATTTTCACATTATGAATGAAAAGTGTAAACACGTATAGGAAAAACATATGGCAAGTGATACATGAAGGAAGAACGTAAACACATAAGGAACACTTATGACCAAGGTATATGTATGAGAGAGCAACTTATGCCACTCAGGCTTCAGGGCCATTGACACCTTCATGTGCTTCTCCATATTGACCTTTTCCAGTCATGTCATCTCTACTGACTCCCTTAGCCATGAACCAGAAAACAAACAAACAAACAAACTTTTGGGGGTATTGGTGGAGCAGGGGGAGCACAAAATGATGTAGATGTGGTAAGAATTCTTCCTGGCTTTTTTTCCCCTTGAAGAGTGACCTATTTTGTTCTGTTCATTGTTGGCTAGAAAACTTTTCTTGAAGCTTAGAATTCTTTACTCCATATGTCAAGGTCTTTAGGACATAGTAGAGACACTTCTAACTACTATATAGCAAGTTTCTTCAAGTGCAGTTCTGTCGTTAAAACCATATTTTCTTCCTTTCTTTTCATCCAAATGGGTATTTCATCTACTGATACAGATTGACACCTGTCCATTCCTTAGGAAATAGTCTTCGATTTATTGAGAAATCTCCACAACTGTCACCTATTGGCCTAAGTGATGAACTTCTATGAAGTTATCAATAGAAAATAGCATCAAACTCTCTCTGGCCCTGTACCTGAAGTCTTTCTAGCTTGGTAGGACCTGCTAGAAGTGTGTAGTTTGCTGTCATAGTCTTGGAGTTCCCATGTCCATACTACAGTGAGCCATCATAAGACTGTTGTGAGGAAGTAATAGCAAGAAACACTTTCATAAGGGGAATAAGCCCCCTGACATAGGCCTGGAGCTTTTGTATGGATCTTCCAGAAAAAAAAAATTAGAAGCCAACTAATTTGGAATTTGCATCAATTTGGACAAGGGAAGAAAAGATTTGCCAAGAATGGATGTTAATATAATTTCAAGGAATTCTTCAAAGCACTTATAAAATATTTTTCAAAAGTTCTTTTTTTTT
>CM053580.1:336677796-336710287 GCA_028627135.1 Pseudochirops cupreus
GCTCTGGCTGCGCTCTCCTCCTCCCTCTCTCTCCCATGATCTTTCTTTTCCACAAAGAAGGAATGTAGGGTTTGGGTGCTGTTCTTACTTTGCTTCTTATGCTATTCTTACTCATGGTTGTTCAGTCCGTGATTTTTTTAAAAAT
Organism: Pseudochirops cupreus; assembly: GCA_028627135.1. Classification (NCBI taxonomy): domain Eukaryota; kingdom Metazoa; phylum Chordata; class Mammalia; order Diprotodontia; family Pseudocheiridae; genus Pseudochirops; species Pseudochirops cupreus. The sequence goes on from CM053580.1 coordinate 336,677,942, forward strand.
CTCTGTGGGGCTCTGCTTCCAGAAGGGAAAGCTCTGTCCCAAATTGCTGGGATCCTCCCAGCTGCCGTAGCTCTCAGGAAGGTGCTGGGACCCTTCCTACTTACTTCTGGCTTACTGGATAATGAAGAGTCCAAGACCGAGGCCCAAGATGGCGATCTGGATCCAGGCTGCTCAATGTGAGACCACTGGCCTCAGAACAATCGCTTAGTCCCCCTGCTGTCTGCAGGCCGCGGGTGGGAAGCTGCAACACGGAGGTGGGTCCAAAGCCTCTGCCTTTTGCTTTTCTGCTCTGGAGGACTTTCGGCCGGACTGCTTTACTCTCCTAATTTTGCAAGTCCCAATGACCTAGTTCTGAACACCGCTCGCAGCTGCCGCTAATCTGCTCACCAGAGAGGCTTCTCTGCTCCTCCCATCCAGCTGCCCCCGGGGCACCGCCACGGCTTCAGGTCAGGCTGATTTCGGTTTGCAGTGCTGATATGGTCCCTCATAGCCGAGCTGATTTTAGTGGAAGTATCTTTGTATGCGTTTTGGAGTTCTAGGATTGGTTTAGAGTCCTATTTTATCGGTATTTTGGGGTGGCTATGTGAGAGCTGCGATATGTTGCTGCTGCTACGCCGCCATCTTGGCTCCGCGTATTTTTCAAAAGTTCAAGCATTTTAAAACCATGTTTTAACAATTTTTTTGTCAATTTTGATTCATTCTTATCTAATCACTAAAATAAGTTGTCAAGGACTTTTTACCAGGCAAATACCCAATTAAGCCAATTGTAACATGTAAATGAAAGTAGTAAAATAGCATTCTTTATTAACATATAGTATATGATTAAAGTTTTCAAAAATTAAGGTAAGCTCTGTTTCCTATTAGTAATACCTTCTATGTCATTAATTCCATAAGTAGAAATTAATGGAATATCATCTTACATTAAAGAAGAGAAAAAATTAATACCATGATTCCCAATATTTCTTCATGCTTTTTTTTCATATTGAAAATGCTTTGGGTATGACAGTTACAGAATAAAAAGTATACCCATTTTGAAGCTTAAATTTTAATATTACTTAAGAGAAAGGACAGGATCTTTTAGGGCACTGTGATTCTCAAACAACAAGAGATCAATAAGTAATTATTAAGTACCTACTATATGTGGGGCATTGGCATCTCTCTCTAGGCTATTTTCTCATTATGAGCTATTTTGATGAATAAGGAGTCTGAGAATTCTCTATTAAAATATTCTCCAATGTTCAATCACTTGAAAACACTTCACTGGTGACAAGACAGCAATCTAATTTGACACATCAGAGAAGCAAAGGTGATTATGAGCTCTGGAGAAATGCAGTACAGGGGTTCTAAAGTGCTGTAACGATATATCACAAAAGATCATGAACTAGACGAGAAATATTCTTCATTAGGACAGTTAGGGAAAGACTTGAAGCAGACTAGATCCCAGACTCAGAAGCCAGTATTCAACATGCAGTCACGGACTTGGAATCAGGTTTATATTTATAGGAGAATAGGTCCAGATTTAAAAGTCAGATTAAATTAGAGAAATGCAAAGTAAAACAACTCTGAGGTACCTTCTCACACCTATCAGATTGGCTAATATGACAAAACAAGAAAATGATAAATGTTGGAGAAGTGGGGAAATTGGAACACTAATGCATTGTTGGTGGAGTTGTGAACTGATCCAACCATTCTAGAGAACAATTTGGAACTAGGTCCAAAGGTCTATAAAACTGTGAATACCCTTTGACCCAGCAATACCACCCCTAGGTCTATATCCAAAAAAGATCATAAAAATGAAAAAAGACTCACATGTACAAAAATATTGATAGCAGCTCTTTTTGTGGTGTCAAAGAATTAGAAATTGTGGGGATGCCTATCAACTGGGAAATGACTGAACTCATAGCAGTATATTTTCTCTCTTTTTTCTCCTTTTGTTCTGACTTTTCTTTCACAACATAACTAGCGTGGAAATGTTTAATATGATTGTATATGTATAGCCTGTATCAGATTGTTTGCTATCTTGGGGATGAGGAAGGGGAGGGACAAAAAAATTCAGAATCCAAAATCTTATAAAAGTCAATGTTGAAAATTATCTTTACATGTGATTGGAAAAAATAAAATACTGTTAAGTGGGAAAAAATAAAAGTAAGATCAAGGCCATAGATCAGAATCATGGGAGCAAGAGAATAATTAGGGCATACACAAAGGAAAAAGTGGGTCAATCAGTGGTGACGCGGCCAAAAAAGACTAAGGAAAACAAAAAAAAAATGTGGTGAAAGCTAGAAGGGTGGTGGGAAGTCCAAGGAATAAATAAAAATGAGTAAATCAAAAGCACCTGTAGGTGCTTGAAAAGGTTGTTGTGAGGCAGCAACAGAGAGAAATACCTTTATAACTGAAATAAGCTCCCTGTCTTAGGCCAGGAACTTTTATAAGAAACAAAACAGGAGGGGAAATAAGAACCAACAATCCCAAGGAGACTAGCTGTGTCTCTGCTAGTTAGAAGAACAGGTAATTGGAATTGTCTGACTGAATTGAGGTTTTTGTGAGTGGGGAAAAACAGCAGTTTCAGTTATGCAAAGCCTGGTAAGATCCTAGTATTTTCATGAAGGAGAGACCTATTAAGACATATCAGAAAAGCTGTCACCTTTGGATTACTGAATTTGCCAGTAAGGATTCAGTTACATTAGCAGTGGATATATATAGAATGATCCCATCATGTAGACCTAATAGAAGAGAAGGCTAGGGTTATAGATACTCCCCTTATTGGCAAATTCACAGACAGTTTTCAAGAATGTTTACATATGCTATCTCTGATGATCAGGGAGCAAAGCAATAGAGTGGAAGGTGTGACTATGAGGTATTATGTCTAATTTTCTTTTATGCCTTATAAATTCACTCTGGAGGCAGTTCCAAAACATGTTTTGAGCAATGGAAACGTGTCTGGTATAAACCTGTAGTTTCCCAGGGTGACTTCTTGGAAAGGTATAATACTTGCACATTCTTGTGCATCTATTTAAAGGTAAGGATGATTTCTTTATAAACACATATCATAGAGGCTGGTACAACTTTTATATTTGTTAAATGGTTAGGAGCAACGACAGATAGGATACATTTTTCAAAGCAATTCCATAGTCATTGTTATTTGATCCTCTCAGTAACTATCTGAAATAAGTGAGAGTAACACTTATTTTGTTGGGGAGTAAACTGAGTCTCAGCGAAGATCTGGTGGCTAATAAGTGCCAAGTCAGGCCTGGGATTCCTTTCATTCTTTTCCCACATTGATCTCTCTCTCTCCAGGAGAAAGGGAGAGGAGAGAAGCAGCATGATGCAGTAGAATGAGTAGTGGGTTGAGAATTAAAGAACCTTGTTTCAAATCCTAATTATGCCACTACTCCTGTGGCATAGGGCAAGTCACATTACTTGTGTGGGTTTCAGTCTCCTCATCTATAAAATCAAGTTCCTTCTAACTCAAAACCTAGAAGCTAAGTCAATCAATCAGCAAACACTTATTAAGTGCCAGCCAGTCCCTGTGCTAAGCACTGGTGATAGAAATCAAAAGCAAAAATAGTACCTGACCTCACAAATCTAACATTCTAATGGAGTGTCACAACATATATAAATCAGAACATGGAAAATCAATACAGAGGTGATGAGAGGTAAGTTCAGAGAGAACAATGCTAGCTTCTGGGGGGACCAAGAAAGCCCCCCTAGTGCAGAGGTTCTTAACCTGAAGTCCCCAAATCTGCAAGAGGTTCATGCACTGATTTCAGGGGCTTTATGAACTTGGATGAGAAAAATAAATTACATATCTATTTTCACTAACATTGAACTGAAAATTGGTGTTTCCTTCAATTATGAATGTAGGAAACAAAGCACAAAAGTATTAATAGGACTGATGACTTTGTCACCAATAGAAATCACAGATTCTCATATCATGTCACAATTATTGCAGATATCATGAAATATAGTTTATGCTCATCCCTACTCTAGTTAATGTACCTGCTGTTGGATCACAGTCTGTCTACAGAATATATTTCAATATAATCGTTTTTCTTTCTATTTTCTTTTATGCATTTAAAAAGATTGTGAGATGGCCAAGGGGGTCCATGATGCAAAAGGAAGAAAGAAAGAGAGAGAGAGAGAGAGAGAGAGAGAGGGAGGGAGGAAGAAAGAAAGAAAGAAAAAAGGAAGGAAGGAAAGAAGAAAGGATGGAAGGAAGGACGGAAGGAAGGATGAAAGAAAAAAAGAAAGAAAACAAAAAAGTTAAGAACTCTTATCCCAGAGAAATTGATTTTTGATCTAAGCCTTAAAGAAATTCAGCTAAGAGTCAGAAGTTGGGAGGGAAAGTATTCTAAGCATGAGAAAAAGCTAGTTCAGAACAAATCATGGGGATAACTATTTGAGTGGAGAGAAGGGCATAGATATAAAATATGTCATAGTTAAAGAGATTTTACTTGATGACTAATTGGTCTGTGGGGGTAATTGAGAGTAGAGGACAATACCTGAGTGATTAGAAGGGTGGTGGTGCTCTTGAGAGTAACAGAAACGCTCATAAGGCTGAAGAGTTTGAGTCAGAAATTCTAGACGTATTATGTTTAAGATGTCCAATGAACATCCAGTTCAAAATGTCTGAAAAGGAGTTGGTGATACAAGACAGGTATTTAGGAGACAGAATAGGTTTGGCTTTGCTAAAATTGCAAAAAAGCAAGCTCTTTCCAAATAAAACCTATGACATGATACCTCACCCCACTTCTTTGCAGAGGTACGTATGGGGGTTGGCACATTGGTTTGGAACATTGCATATAATTAGATTTTTTTAATGTATTGATCACTTTGGCTTCTTTTTCTCTTTTTTTCTTTATTAATACTTTGTTATATGAGGTGGTTTCATGGGAAAGGGGAAGAGAAAGGATACAGAGGTAAATTTAAGTGTACATCAAGCTCTGACAAGAATATATATCAGTACTAGAAATGTATTCATAGGAGTATGCCTTCCTCTCCCTCCTCCCTTTCCTGATATCAAATTATCAGTAAATATTTATGGAGCATATATACACTCAAGGCAACAACACATTTTGTTAATGACTTCTCAGCCAAAGTAATATCTTTCTTTTCCCATACTTTCCAAACTACTGTTGCAAAATAATGTGAAAATGAGATGGTTTCTCCAAATTTCTACAGCTTAAACACATAAAAAGTAGACATTTTAATTCATGTTAAGATAAATAGGATTTTCTTCCCAGACTGTGACTGCCTTATCCAACAACTGAAGATGGCCAAAATTAAAGAAAAAAGATCTTCATAATATTTTATTTTGTCATAGAAAATTAAACAATTATGCATTCAAAAAGCAATTTAGTTAAGTAAGGTTGTCTGTTTTCTGTAAGTCAAAAAAGGCATATGTGTTTGTGTGTGTGTGTGTGTGTGTGTGTGTGTTTGTATGTGTGTGTAGGAAGGTAGGTATGTATTTGAAATTAATGACAGAGAGAAGGCACTAGCATTAAGGGCAATATGAAAAGTCTTCTTATTGAATGTGGGAGTTTAGTTGAGCTTTGAAGGAAGTCACAGAAGCCAGGAGATAGCAATGAGGAAGCAGAGAATTTGAGACATGAAGGACAGCTAATGAAAACACCCAGAGTTGGGAAGAGTATCTTGCTTGAGGCAAGGAGGTCAGTGATACTAGACTGAAGACTATGTGAAAGAGAGTAAGGCATAAGATTATGGAAAGATAGGAAAAGGTCAGATTATGAATGGCTCTAAAAGTGGAGCAGGATTTATTGTTTGATCCTTAAGTGAGCCACTGGAACTTACTGAATAAGGGAAGGGTGTGATATTGTTAGATCTGTGCTTTAGAAGGAGCAATTCCACAGCTGAGTGGAGAGAATCAACTGAAGTGAGGAGAGACTTGAGTCAGGGAGACCAATTAGAAGGGTGTTGAAAAAGTAATGTCCAAATCACAGCGAGAAGGGAGTGTATATGAGAGATTTTGAGAAGGTAGACTTAAAAGGACAGCAAATTGGAAATGGAGAGAGAGACAGAGACAGTCAGAGAGACAGAGAGAGACAGAGACAGAGACAGAGAGACAGAGACAGGCAGATTGACAAAGATACACACACAAACTAGGCAGATAGAAAAAGAGAGAGAGACACGCACAGACAGAGAGACAGAGAGGGAGATAGACAAAGAAAGAGACACAGAGAGAGAGAGACAGAAACAGAGATAGAGAGAGGGACAAAGAGACAGAGAGGCAGACAGAGACAGAGACAGGGAGCTAGAGAAAGGGGGAGAAAGAGAGAGAGACAGAGACAGAGACAGAGAGATAGAGAGACAGAGAGATATAGACAGAGACAGAGACAGACAGAGACAGAGATAGAGACAAGAGAAGAGTCAGGATAACACAAAGGTTTTAAGCTTAGGTGAGTAGGAGAATGGCAGTACCCCTGACAATAGTAGGGAAGTTAGGAAAGGAAAAGCCTTAGGGTAAAAGATAATGAACTCAGTTTTTAATATGTTAGTTTAAAATGTCTCTAGGTCACCCAGTTTGAAATGTCCATTAAGACATGGAGATGTGAGTCTGGAGGTTAGGGCTGGATACTTAGATCTGTGAATGGCTTGCATAGAGATGATAAGTACATTCATTGAAGCTGGTACATTCTCCAGCTCCAAATTGCTTGCGGGAGAAGGGGCAAATCTAGCCGCCTGTCTGTTTCTGTATGCCTCCACTTGCTAAAAATATTGTTTGTTTGTTTGTTTTACATTTTTAAATAAAGTTTCATTGTATTGAAAATGTAAAAAAAAACCATGCAGGGGGTGATAGGGCATCCAAAAATAGGCAGTGCACTAAATTTGGCACTGGGCTGTAGTCTGCCCTTTCCTAGAATAGAGGGAGAAGAGAAGGGGGCCTGCAAGAGATCCTTAGGGGACAGCCATAGATAATGTCCAGCAAAGGAGACTGAGGAGGAGTGGTTGGAAAAGTAGGAGGAGAAGCAGGATAGAGCAAGGTCACAAAAACCTGGAGAGAAGAAAGTATCAGGAAGAGGTTGATGAATAATATTAAAGTCTGCAGAGAGTTCAAGAAGGATGACAACTGAGAAAAGAACATTAGATTTGATGATTAATTGATCATAGGTAATTTTGGAGAGAGTAATTTCAGCTGAATGAAAGCCAGGCTGAAGAGTTAAGAGTGATAGGAAATGAGGACAGAGATAAATATCAAGAAATCTTTCTGACTGTAAACCAACCTCTTATAATAGGTTTAAATACTAGTAGATGCAGAATTGCTTTTTTTTTTTGGAGGGAGACAGGCAAGGCAACTGGGGTTAAGTGACTTGCCCAAGGTCACACAGCTAGTTAAGTGTTAAGTGTCTGACTTTGGATTTGAACTCAGGTCCTCCTGACTCCAGGGCTGGTGCTCTATTCATTGCACTATCTACCTGCCCCCAGAATTGTTTTTAAAGCTAAAAACAAATGACAGGAGACAGACATTTGACATGGTATTTTTTATAGTCTGTAAAGTCCAATGCTATATTCTGCAAGTCAAAAAACGGCATTTATTGCTTGCAGTGTCAGACACTGTGCTAAGCAGTTCACAAACAAAAGCAAAACAAATCCTCAAGGACACTTGAGTCCTCTCTTTCTCTGGCTCTGTCTGTCTCTGTTTCTCTGTCCATCTGTCTGTCTGTCTTTCTCTCTCTCTTTCCTCAAGGAGCCCACATTCTAAAAGGGGAGACAAACATGAAATAACTAGGTGCACACAAAGTTTATAAAAAGCAGATGGAACTTAAAATCAGAGAGGAAGGCCCCTGTAGCCAGGGGACCAAGAAAGGGCTCCTAAAGAAGGTGGGAGATGGGCTGAGGCTGGAAAAGAAGGCAAGAAAAATAAGAAGCACATCTGAGGAGGAATAACATTGCAGGCAAGGAGGACAGGCAGTGTAAATGTGTAGATTGCAGAGAAAATTCCTGTGCAAGGAATGTCAAGTAGGCCAGATGTATCAGCAAGCACCCTAGCATACCCAGGATGGCTGCTAGCACAGGTTCTTAGATCTACTTTTCCAAAGGAAAACAACTCAAAATGGGTAAACAGTCCTACTTTAATCAATCAAACATGTGTCATTTACCTAGTTCAGGGGAAAAAGTCAGCACCCTGAACTTCAGAGAATACAAACAGAAGTTACAAGCAGACAAAGAAACAGATCAGCAGACGGGCTTCCAACCATCTGACCATTACATCCATACCTAGTTAGTTATCAGAGAGGGAAGCACCAACATCTGGGTTTTCAAAGCCAAGGGGGCTCAATGGCTTCCCAGAGTCTCTTTTGGCCAAATCACACAACTCTTTCCAAAGTGAGCCCCAAAGCAAAAACTCACATCAGGGTATATATAGCCTTATCCTGGATCAGAGAATGTCACAATCCTCTTGACCCACTGCCCAGTCACAAAGTAATAAGGTGTGGGCATTCCAGAAGAACAAGCCTCCTGCCATAGGCTCCATGTAACCACATTCAGCCTATTAGGGGGCAGAGTATATTTTCAAATCAGGGAAGGTTCTCAGAGCCACTTAAGCCTATCAAAGGGCCTAGGGACAGGAGAGATCTTCAGATTCCCATAACACCAGAGTAGCTGGATCATAGAATAAATGAAGATGAATACAGTGTAAAGGGACTTGGAAAGGGAGGAAGAATTAGCTTATAAAGAGTTTTAATTAAACATAAATTAATATTCTAATTTCATTATATACTTTATGGTTATAGTATCACAGATTTAGAGTTGGAAGAGAACTTTGACATCATCCAGTCCGATACCTGGGACAGCCAGGTGGCACAGTTCATAGAGTGCTGTGTCTGGAGTCAGCAAAACTCATCTTCTTAAGTTCAAACCTGGTCTCAGACACTTAGTAGCTGTGTGACCCTGGGCAAGTCACTTAAATGTATTTGTCTCAGTTTCCTCATCTGTCAAATGATCTGGAGAAGGAAATGGCAAACCAGTCCAGGATCTTTGCCAAGAAAACTCCATATGGAGTCATAAAGAGTAGGATGCAACTAAAACATCTGAATGGTAAAAATGAAGTTCAATACCTGCATTTTACACAGTGTTTGAGACTGAAATCTAGATAATTAAGTGGTTTACCCAAGGACAAATTAGTTTAGTAGGAAATCAAAGATATATTCAGCAAAGAGTTCCAAAGGAGCCTCAGTAATCAGGCTGTCTAAATTCTATTGTTGGTCCTTTTTACCTAGAGGCAGTCAACCTTTGTATGTCAGTCTCTTTGATAAGAAATCAGCACTAGAAATGTATTTTTGGAGATATGCCTGCCTCTGCCTCCCCTCTTTTCTAATATTAAGCTATCAGCAAATATCAGCAAATTTATGGAGTGCTTAGTACTCAAGGTAACAAGACATTTTGTTACTCTCTTCTCAATCAAAGCAAGATCATGCTCTTCCCAGAATCCTGGAGGGGTGGAATGTAAGTACAACCAAGGGGGGATTTTCATTGTTTACTTTTTGGAGTTCACTTTCCCAGGCTCAGGCTAAACCTATAAATACCTGAAGGATTTATCGCCTTTGAACCCTGATAATTCACAGCTGTGCTGAGTCAAGTAGGTTTCATGCCTTCTTGCTCTGAACCAATCAGGAGCTGAATCCTTATGTAGGCTGGGAGGCTGGCATTTTGCTTTGAGCCTTTGCTCATTAGAAAGATATTTTGATTTCCAGGTGGAGACTCTGAGTAGCCACATGTTCAGAGTCCCTCTGACTACTCAGATGTCTGTGCTTTCTCAATCCAGTGATGTATGAAAAGTGTATAGCAATATTGCTTTAGTCAGACAGTTGGAGCCCCATCTGTTGGTTTTTGTGCTAATTTCTCTGTTTGTATTTTCTATACTCACTTCTTTCTCTGTAATTAAAGTAGGATTGTTATCTCCTTTAAAGCTGTCTTTCCTGTATAAAGCAGGTCAAAGGAACCTGTGCTAGCAGGCCATCCTGGGTGTGCTAGGGTTCTTGCTATTATAGCAGTCGACCTTTGTATGTCAGTCTCTTTGATAAGAATATGAAATCAGCGCTAGAAATGTTTTTCTGAGTATATGCCTGCCTCTGCCTCCCCTCTTTTCTGATATCAAGCTATCAGCAAATATTTATGGAGTGACTAGTACTCAAGGCAACAACACATTTTGTTACTCTCTTCTCAGCCAAAGCAAGATCATGCTCTTCCCATATTTCCCAAACTACTGTTTTAAAGACAAAATAACACAAAATAACACAAAAATGAGATGGTTTCTCTGAATTTCTACAGCTTGCACACATAAAGTCTAGACACTTAAATTAGAGTTAAGATAAATGACATGGTACTTTTTATAGTCTATAAAGTCCAATGCTGTGTTCCGCAAGCCTACACTGTGCCTGCCTTATCTAACAACTAAAGAAAGCCAATATTAAAAAAAATTCTTCATATCGTTTTGTCATATAAAACTCAATAACTGAGCATTAAAAAACAAACTTATTTCTGTTTTAAAATGAGCTGTGATATAATGAGGACTTCTGTTCACTGAGACAAAAGAAAAACAATGAGAGCTATTTTGTCTTCTTAAAAATGAAAACATGTTAAAATTCACTTGAGATCTAATCTCTTGTTCATCATAATGTGAAACACTAGATGTCATAAAACCAGCCTATTTTTAAATGGGAGAAAAGGTACGAAATGTGGACTAGATTCCCCAGATACTCAGAATATAGAATGAATGACATTTTTTTTTGGTGATAATTAAATAATGTACTTACCTCTCTCTTCCCAAACGTTTCTTCTTCAGATGTAAAGGCAAAAAATATTGTTCCTTCATAGCACAGATGGTCTAGTGAACTTGAGTATCAAAGACCACACCATATTGAGTAGTTAATTCTTCCACTCAATTTGTTATGTGGTCTTAAGTACATTGATGAATCCCTATGTGGCCTCATTTCCCTAGATATAAAAGCTGCACAATAATAATGTGGCATTGGCTATTGGCTGCCGAGAGTTGAAAGAACACTGGACTTAACACTGGGTGATAACATTTACTAGCTGTAAGAACCTGACAAATAATTTAATCTCTTGTTGGTGGTGGTCAATTGTTTCAGTCACACTTAACACTTTGTAACCACATTTGGAGTTATCTTGGCAAAAATACTGGAGTGGTTTGACATTTTGTTCTCCGGTTTATTTTATAGATGAGGAAACTGAGACAAACAGGGTTAGGTGACATGCCCAGGGTCACCCAGGATTTGAAGACAGATCTGAACTCAGGTCTTCCTGATTCCAGGTCCGGTGGTCTATCCACCATACCATCTGGCTGCCTATTTAATCTCTCTGACCTGCAATTTCTTTATCTGTGAAATGGGGATAATAAATAAATACTAAAATAAATAAGTTTCTTTATAGGTTTGTTGTTAGGAAAGTGCTTTATACAAATATAAGCTACTCAGTGCCTTTTAAAATGAAGATTATTACCTTAAAGAATTTAATTATTGTCTTTATGGATGATGGACAAGGCCAATAAATATCTTCAAGTGGAGGGTGTTGGCAAGTGTGTAATATCAGTCACTGATGCAGAGCCATTCCAGAGTGACCTATGTTTTAACCTTGCATAACTTTGGCTCTATGCAGTCAGGGTTGTCCTGTCAGAGGGAGTGGTCTCAGCCCCAAGTGTTGCCCGATCTGTTTTTGTTCAGTTTTGTCCTACTCTTTGTGACCTCATTGGGGTTTTCTTGGCAAAGACTCCTGGAGTGGTTTGTCGTTTCTTTCTCCAGTTCATTTTACAGATGAGGAACTGAGGCAAACAGGGACGGTTAAGTGACTTTCCCAGGGTTACACAGCTAGTAAGTGCTTTAGGCCAAATTTTTCACTCAGAAAGATATCTTCCTGATTCCAAACCCAGTACTCTATCCACCACTGTCACCTACCTGCCTCAGTCAAAATACCTTTGTCCTTATATGGAAAATATTTAATCTTGTCTATAAAAAGTAGTCCTTGGTTTGAATACTTGGACTTGTACAGCAGCTGCTCCACCAACAAGTGTGCTAATACTAGTATTGGTGTACTAATAAACTCCTTTTTAACTTTCTCTTGGACAGCTAAATTGGCACAGTGGATAGAGAGCCAGACCTAGAATTAGAAAGACTCAGGCTCCTGTGTTCAAGTCCAGCCTCAGACACTTCCTAGCTATGTGACCCTGGACAAGTCACTTAATCTCAGTTCCTCAACTGTAGAATGAGCTGGAGAAGGAAATGGAAAACCACTTCGATATCTTTGTAAAAAAAATTCAAATGGGGTCACAAAGAATTGTACATGACTGAACAAAAATAACAAAATTTTCTCTTCCTGAGCTTTGCCTCTAATGAGGGCAAAGACCTTGAACATAGAATTTTCCTTTAAATACAAGTCTTTAGATTTATAGACCCCTTGTATTTTCTTGAAGTTTCTTTTTACCTCCTTTAAGTCTGAAACAAAAACAGCCAAGAGGAAGACATTTGCCAGGCAAATGTCTCACTGGAGAACAGTGAGAAGTGGGAAGAGGTATATGTTCCAGCTATATTTTTTCTGTTTAAGTGAAAGGGAAACTGATGGCCACCTGTCTGATTGTAGTTCAATAATAGCATCCAGGTGTTGGCAATCCTACCCTCATATTTCACCTTCCTTATATTGTCTGCCCAATCAATACCAGAAGTCTCCTTGAGATTCTGCCAGCCTTTTCATAACTGTCAAGAAATTGACTCATCCCCTTTTGTGCACTGCAATACTCTTCTGAATGTGATGAGTGTGTGTATATCAATTTACTGAAATAGAATCTAGGCTCAGCCTCCCACTCACCATATTCCCTTCACCGTTTTTTTTTTCTATTTCAATTCAAATTTCAATTCAATTTTCAATTTCAATTCAATCTCAGAAGTATGGGTTAACTATACATTATTCTTTATTCATACTGCAGATACAAAAGGGATAAATCCCAAATAGAATTGAGCAAGCAACACACTGGTCAGGTGCTGCCATATTTTTTTGTCTTACAGTCAGTTTTCCCAGAAATGGTTTAAGAGATCCAGTTGAGATTCTGAGATTCATATTCATCCCCCACTAGCCTTTCTTCTGTTTTCTTCTTTGAACTGCATCCCCAGCATGGGTTCTAGCTCATTTCTGCCTCAGGCTTTTTAGCTTTTTGTCTATGCTCTTACTCAGAATGTTGCTCATCTCTAGGGTATGTACGTGTGTGTGTGTGTGTGTGTGTTTGTATGTTCTATTAGAGGTGGTAAAGAGAAGGATAAAGCAGATTGAGGACTACTTCTACATATATGAAAATGTAATTCTTTATTAAATTAATAATATTAACTCTGAATAGTACCTAAAAGACAAAAATTTCACATGTGTAAGCTCAGATACAATATAGAACAAAATTTAAAGAAACAAAACCAATTAGGTGCAGATCCCAATAAACTCCCAATTTTCATTCAATGTATTCTAGTATCAGGAAAAACAAAAAACCTTTTCTCTCACCTGAGAGCTTTGGGTTACCCAAGTCTCTCTATGGCTGCTTGATAATCTCTCATGGCTCGAGAATGAAAAAAACAAAACAAAATAATCCTTTAACATTCTTTCACCTGATGTTTCCTTAAATTGAGTCAGTGATAGCATCTCTTCATTTAGCCCTGGGCCCCAGTGTTCACTAAATTAGTTAGTCTCTTTTTCTCCCCTACAGTTTCTATTCTGTGATCTTTCCTCTTCCCTCAGAAGTGAGAAAAGAAAAGAAAACTAAAGTAAAAGCTTTCTGCGTTGTCTTCAAAATGTCTTCTTCAAAGGCCAAGAATATTCCTTCAAATTGCTCAAAAAAGTTGTTCACCAACCTTAAGAACTAAGTTATTTACTCTTGAAAAACCTTGGCTTTCTATAACTTCTTTGTTAAGCTATGCACTTTCATAAACTCTTCAGAACAGCCTGTTTGGTAATGAGGCTGAGTCTTTTTTTGTTTGTGCAAATTTTATAACACAATGCAAACACAGAAAGTAGTTTTCAAGCAATTTACTTATTAATAATGACCGGTAGGGTGATAATAAAAACATCCATTTTAGAGAATTGTATGAATGCAAAGAACCTATAAACAACCAACAATTGGTTCTTATAACAAATATTTACAATCTAAATGGTAATTTATTTTTTAAATGTTATTAAGGAATATTTAATAAAATAAATAAAAATATATGAAAAGATAGATAATGTTTTTCTTAACATGTGAAATTATGCCAAACATTTCCATTTTAGCCATCTTACAGAAGGAAAAAGCAAGAAAATTACAGAAAGCAAAAAAAAAAATATGCTTCAATCTGCACTCATTCATTGTTCATTGGTTTTTTTTTCTGGAGGTGGATAACATTTTTTATTATGAGCCCTTTGGAAATGTAGTGGATCATTTTATTGATCAAAGTTTTACAGATGATTGTCCTTACAAGATTACTGCTACGTTTTTCTCCTGGTTTTGCTCACTTACTTTATTTTTCAAATTTTCCTTCTCACACTTTCCCTTCTATCCCCCTTTTTTTTTCTCTCCTGTGTTATTGATCTCTACAAAGCTGGGGGCTGTTAAAGGTAAGGCTTAGGAAGAAAAAAAATTGACTCCTTAATAAGCAACCAATCAAGAATGTTTTTTTCCCCTGTCAAACTGCCCTGTGGCAAAAACCCAAAAGTTCTGAAATGAACAAGAAACAAAGGTAAAGTGTATATGAAACGATTAAATTCTTATGTGTGCCAAGAATTTCCCTAGGCTATATACAGTTATCCATGGGCCCCAGGGCATTGATGCTGTGATTTTGAGGTTTCTCTCCACTTTGACTGAGACTTTCTTTGTCTCAGGGGGATTGTTTTCATGAAAGGAAATAGAGTTAGTTCTCATTCCAGCAGAAGATACTAACTTGCCTACATTTTTTTCTTGCTTAACCTGCTTATAGCAGGATTGGTTGGTTTGTTTTTTTTCTTTTCATTACATGTTGTTTCACCAGGAGACCATTATTCCTCAAGAGGGGCCTAATCTAGTTAGGGAAACTAGATTAATTTTCCCAATCTGATTGGGAGGAGGGAAGCTGCAAATAATAGGAAAGCAGCAAATTTATTTATCAAGACTAAGATCCACTTGGTAGAATGTAAATTTCGGGAGTCCATGGATTGGTTTCCCTTGCCTGTAAATAGTTAGCAGTTAATTTATCTTTTGAATTGAAATGCAACTTCATTGGGGTAAGGTACTACCTCTGAGGAACTTCCTCCACCAGTGCGGAGTGGCTATTTCTGTGCCTTTTAGAACCTCAGAGACTTCTAGGATACTGAGAGGTAGTGAAATAACACGTGAAATTATGCCAAACATTTCCGTATTAGCAATGTTAGAGGGGAAAAAAAAGCAAGAAAATTAAAGAAAGTGAAAAAAATATCTACTTCAATGTGTACTTCTGATTCAGAGCTAGGATTTAAAACGACTTCTTGGGGTGGCTAGGTGGCGCAGTGAATAGAGTACCACTAGCCCTGGAGTCAGGAGGACTTGAGTTCAAGTTTGACCTCAGACACTTAACACTGACTAGCCGTGTGACCTTGGGCAAGTCACTTAACCCCAACTGCCCTCCAAAAAGCAAAACAAACAAACAAAAAAACTGACTTCTACCTGCATTGTCTTCACTCTGCCATGCTACCTCTCAGGTAATTAATAAGTAGTTGTTGTTAAATAATAGCCAGAATTCAATTAGTGCTTTAATGCTTTTAAAGCATTATACATAGATACATATGTATACACACACACTTATGTGTGTGTGTATACATATACATTTATGCTATTTCATCTGAATCTCAGTATACCCCACGAAGTAGGCGCTATTAAATTTAATTCAATGCCAATACATGTTCCCATCAATATAATATGTACTTCTCAGTCCTTTTCCATAGCTTTATGTCTTCTTCTGGGACAGCTGAGTGGTGCAGTGGATAGAATACTGTGCCTAGAGTCAGAAAGACTTCTTGTCCTGTGTTCAAATCTGGCCTCAGACACTTACTAGCTGTGTGACCTGGGCAAGTCACTTAACCCTATTTGCCTCAGTTTCCTCATCCATAAAATGAGCTGGAGAAGGAAGGAACAAACCACTCCTATATCTCTGCAAAGAAAACCCCAAGTGAGGTCACAGAGAGTGGAACGTGACTGAAGACCAATAAAAACAAAATCTCTTCCTCTGGGAAGTAGTTAACTGTGGGGTAGGGATTTGTGTCAGCTCAATTTGAAGTATTTAGCCTATTAAGATGTACCAATACATTCCATACAATAGCATACTCTTCACCTACCCATTACTAATAGCGGTGTTATGCTTCTCAATGCTTTGCCATGGCTTTCAGAGAATACTGATGACAAAAATCTTAGACTTGCAAATGGACATCATTTTGAATATTCATTCCTGGATCACTATTTTACCAGCTTAAGAATTTCAGAGGAAAAGAGATTCTTATTAAGTACTACCTGTGTGCAAGGCACTTTGCCAGGCACATTGGTAAGCATAATGTAGAAATGGAGAGATAGAATGTCTCATTATCTCCTTAAAATAATACGGAAAACATATCAAGAGAGAAGATATTTTGAAGGAAACCAAAATGTCTCAACAGTTTTCTCTGTCCAAAGACTCAGAAACATTTCCCCTCAAATAATTATTTCTTTGCCTACATAATGGGATATATGAAATTTTAATAAGAAGGTAAAATTGGAAAGTTTTAAGGGCTTTTTCTCAGAAACATATACAGAATGTTCATTTGTCTCATGGAACAATGCTATGATAACAAATATTTTAAATAAAGGAAAAAAATCCCAAACTGAGATATCACCACTTAGTTGTATTCAGCAACTGAGCGTTAAACTGCATTCAGATCAGATGGTCATTGAAGTTACAGGAAACTTTCCAAAAGGAAATCATGAAGTAGCACAATAAGGTCTTCTTTTCTGTAAAGTTAAGTAAACACAACAATTAGTTGATCTTAGCTTGTAGCCATCCAGTACCTGTGGGTATATAAGTTGTTCCCCTAAGTAATTTCTTTAGCTAATTTTTCGTGGAATCAAATTCAGAAGTTAAATCACAGTCTGATTTTTTTTGTTTAATTTCTGATTTAAAATGAATGCACTTTCTTTTAATATGCCGTATGATACTTTTCTTTTAAGCCAAAGAGTTTATAGAACATGAACTTACCTTGGAAGAAAAGTGGATCACATGACTTCCTAGCTCTTTTCTACTTCTAGGGGCTAAGGATTTGAAGACGTATAAAAAACTCTGTGTAAATGAAAAAGGCTTTTCAAAATTTGAGACTCTAAAGATCTGCTTTTTTACATTAAGTAGCTCTTTGATCTTGAATGTATCACAGAACTCGTTGTTATTATTTTTTCATGTTTGTAAAATAATATCTACTTAAGTCAGCACAATGTAGTAGAGTCAGAAGACCTGAGTCTTAGTCCTTTTTCTAATATGAGATCTTGGACAAAGGACTTGTGCCATCTGAGCATCAGTTACTCTTTTGTAAAATCATAATAAAATCTATTATACTTTTTTCACAGGACTGGGAAAATTAAATGAAATAATTGTTATCAAAATGACCTATACCTGATTCACAGAATCTCAGCATCAAACATAACCTTAAAGATCTAACCCAACCAATAGTTGAACAAGAACCCCTCTATACTATACCCAACATGTGATCTTTTAGCCTTTGCTTAGATTCTTTCACTGAGGATGAAACAACTATCTCCCCACAGCCTCATTTACTTTGAGATAGCCTGAGTTGATGGAGGGCTTTCTCTTAAACCAACTTTTAATATGCTTCTCTGAAATTTACTCCTGTGACTCCTACCTCAGCTAACTCTCTTACTTAAAGAAATCAAGATTGCATTAAGCTCATAAACTCTGTCTCTCTGTCTGTCTCTTTCTCTCTGTGTCTCTAGCTCTTTTTCTCTGTGTCTCTCTGTGTCTGTGTCTCTCTCTCTCACACACACACACACACACACACACATATGCACACATGCACAATTTCTCTTCTCCAGGCTAAACATTCCTAATTTTGCTACGATATGAAATCAAGGACTCTCACTATTCATAGTTGGACTTCCTCTGAATATTCTTGAGTTTGTCAATGTTCTTCCTAAAATGTGGAACCCAGTCTTGAATGCAATAATCTAGAGATGGTCTTACCACGGTAAAATCAGACTATCCAAGACACTGTCCTCAGTGCATCCTGACTGCAGTAACATTTTCACAAACTTGCTGTCTATATCTTTTATGATACTCTAAAGAAGTCAAGCCAGGCAGAAGTTACTTACATACCAAAATACTTATTGCAGAGGATTTGGTAGCTGCTAGATGTCTAGTAGCATAGTGGATAGAACAATGGGCCTGAAGTCAGAAAGACCTGAGTTTAGCTGTCTGCCTCAATGTCTTCAATTGTAAAATGGGGAAAAAAAATAATAACACCTACTTCCCAGGATAGTTATAAGGATCCATATGTGATGATATGTGTAAAGTGCAAAGCGTGGTACCTGGCACGTAATTGGTCCTATATACATGGTAATTTAATATTATTATTATAGAAGTATCTTTCAGCAATCACATCTACAACTTGGAAGTCTGATACTACTGGGCTTTAATTTAACATGTTTGAAAAACATATTTTTGGTCTTATAAATGGAGTGTAGGCCTTAAAGCTGATTCTCAAGTTATGGCATTTCCTTGGCAATTATCTTTATCAAATGAGGATCGTGGTTATGAATATGTATGTATGAGTATTGTGCTTCTTGTAAGCAATTCTCTAGTTTTATATTCAGAATCACGCCCACCACAGTAACTGTAATAAATATATTATGGACATGGTCTTATTGGTTGCCAGTTTGTAGTCATTGCCTCTAATAAATAAATGTTTGTGTTTCTTTTGATGGTTAAAAAGTCATTCTCTATTGGAATAATAATAATAAATTAACACTCATAATCATAACAATAATTGTAATAAAAATTAGATAACTATGCACTGAGTAATGACTGAACTAGTTATGATATATAAATGTAATCAAATATTACTACACTGTAAAATGAACATGAAGAAGTCAGAACACTATGGAAAAAAGCAGATCCCCTGTTGCAGAGCTGAGTAAGTAGAAACAGAAAAACTATATTGCAAGGACTACAAGAATGCAAATGGGAATCCCCCAACAAAGTAAATTTATACAATCCAAAAAATTTGGCTCCGAAGAACAGTTGAGAAAATGCACCTTTCTCCATTCTTTGGAGAAATGGGGTACTGCACAGTAACATGTATTTTCGGATATAATTGATACACTGAGTTTTTTTCTCCTCTTTTTCCATCTTCCCATAGCCCCTTCAACACTGACTGCTTCAATTGTCATCATGTTGACAAATCTTCCTGATGCAAGGCAAAATATCCGAATGGATTTTATTTGCATTTCTCTTACTGTTCATGATTTATAATGCTTTATTTTCATCACTTATGGTTTGGAATTATATTAAAAATTATTCATATTCATTGCTCATTTGTCTACTGGGAAGTGGATATTAACCTTCTATATTTGAATCCCCTACATATAAAGAATTTCAAAATTTTTACAGTGATAATTGAATTTTTTCTACTTTTAGTTTTATATTAATAGTTTTATTAATTTTTTCTATTAACAGTTTCTCTTCTTATTCCTGCTTTATTGTTGGGTTGGTTTTTTTTGTCACTCAAAAGCTTTTATTTTGACTTAGTTGACCTTGTCTACTTTGTTTATGATTATCATCATGACTATTTTTGTTTTTGTTTTTTGGTTGTTTTTTGCTTTTTGGAGAGGGGAAGGTTGGGCAGTTGGGGTTAAGTGACTTGCCCAATGTCACACGGCTAGTTTTGTATTAAGTGTCTGAGGCCAGATTTGAACTCAGGTCCTCCTGACTCCAGGGCCGGTGCTTTATTCACCGCGCCATCTAGCCTCCCCCACCATGACTATTTTGATTAAGAATTATCCCACAAATATGCTCTTGGGATGTGGGCAGACAATTGGTGCTGTGGCAGGAGGGAACACAATGGAGGCCAAAGGGACATCACTGGGGTCTCCTGGAGGCTGCCAAGGAGGAAGCCTGCAGTGCTAGCATAGCCAGGCAATGTGCAGGTGGAGGGGACACCAGAGACCCACTGGACTACCAAGGTGGGGAATGAAGTTACTACCTGTTTTTGAGCAGGAATGTCTCAAAGAAAACACAGGCAGCACTTTAAAAAACATGGCAACTGTTTTTACTGCCTGTGAAGCAGTAAATTGGCATTAAGAACTATTAAGAAGTAACAACAATTTAGGTCCTGAAGTTATAAGAGAAGAGACCATTCAGTTGTTAAGAAAATTCCTCAAGAATCATGTAATTGAAGATATGAAAGATGGGGATCAGAAAATCTTGTTGACAACAATCAGTTATTAGGATTTCCTCCAGCTTCTCCAAGTATAACTTTACCAGACTGTCATCCAGAATTGAGAAAATGCAGTTTAGAGAATATTTCTAAAGAGAAATGGTCTTGAAGTTATATCACTCACCTTGTAGAACTCCTAAAAAGCACGTCTCACAGGAAAATGGAAGCTGGTCATCTATGTGAGAGCCAGTATATCTTAAAAAAGGGCCAAGGAATGGTCGATATGGTGTTTGCTGCCTCACAACTCCAAGAGAAATGCCTGGAGCAGAACAGAGGTGTGTACAATATGTTTGTAGCCCTGACCAAGGCTTTTGATGCTGTCAGTCATGAAGGCTTATGAAGAATTATGTCAAAATTTGGTTGCCCTGAGAAATTCATCAGCATTGTATGTCAGTTTCATGACGTCATGCTTGCCTGGGTTCTGGATGATGGACAATGCTCTTGTGCTTTCCCAATCAGCAATGGAGTGGAACAAGGTTGTGTACTTGCTCCCATGTTTTTTAGCATGATGTTTGGAGTCATATTGTCAAATGCTTTCAATGAGGATGAACATAGTATCAAGGTCAGCTATTACACTGATGGCAAATTCTTTAACAGGGAAAGGCTACAAGCCAAGACCAAAGTGGAGGGAGTGTTGGAGCATGATTTTCTGTTTGCAAATGATTGTGTACTCACTGCAGCCTCTGAAACTGAGATGTAGCAACAAAGTATGGATCAATTTTCTGCTGCTTGTGATAATTTTGGCCTAATAATTAACACCAAGAAAACACAGGTGCTCCATCAGCCACCACCACACCATTCACACGTGGAACCATTAGTTACAGCAAATAGAGAAGTTTTGAATTCTGTAGATAAGGTCATTTACCTTGGTTATGTACTCTCTAGGCATATACACATTGATAATGAGGTTGATGCACACATTGCCAGAGTTAGCTCTTTGTTTGGGAAAGTATGGGAGAGAAGAGGTATTTGACTACCAAACTGAAGGTCCACAGAGGCATTATGCTAACCTCCTTGTTGTATGCCTGTGAAACCTGGGCAGTCTACCAGTGCCACACCAGAAAATTGAATGATTTCCATTTGAATTGTCTTAGGAAGATTCTGAACATCACTTGGCAGGATAAGATATCAGACACTGAAATCTCTTGTTGTACTAAACAGCCAAGTGTTCAAACTCTACTTCAGAGAGTGCAATTCCAACAGGCTGGCCACATTGTTCAAATGCAAAATTTACACTTGTCAAAAAGACAATCTTGCCCTGTGTGAGTTCTTCTTAAGAAAATTCAAATGGAAGGATGCAGCATACACAAATTTAGAGAGTCCACCCCAAATGTTCACACAGAGTATTTGTGCCTGTGGTAGAGCATTCTGAGCTCATATTGGTCTGATCAGCCACAGTTGGACACACTGAAACTTGACTCTAGCATAGTGATATCATTTTTGTCCTCTTCAAGAATGAAGGACAACAACCAAACAATCAGGAAAATACAGAAAATATTAGAAGTGAAATTGAGATGAAAATAAAGAAAACCTAGTAGATAAAAGGGAAATAAGTCAGAAGATACTGAAGAAATTTGGAGACATTATTTTGATGTACTTGCTAGCCATTTTAGGTATGCCCCCTATAGAAGTCTTTGATCCAACATAAGTAATGCCTCAGTATATAATATATAATATGAATAATACAGATGTGCGTGGAGTGATTGTATTGCAAAACAAAGACGATAACCTTCCTCACTGGGTATTATCTGCGATGAAGCATCTAGCACAGCGGTTCTCAACCTGTGGGTTGTGACTCCTTTGGGGTCTAACAACCCTTTCACAGGGGTCGCCTAAGACCATCAGAAAACACATATTTCCAATGGTCTTAGGAACTGAGACATGGCTCCTCTATCTGTCTTCAGGTGAGTCTGCCTACATGCAGATATGCCCACATACGAGTATTAAAGGGTCACGGCATTAGGAAGGTTGAGAACTACTGGTCTAGCAAATTGGCCAAGAAATAATGATCCGAACCAATAAACTTATGTCAGATTTGAACAAGATGTATTCCTAACCATTGTTGACTATTTTCTAGATCTCTCAGAACCACTACTTGAGACTGAATATTATGAGTTATTGGTTGATATATTGGGTTTACAGTAGCCTCATTTAGAAAGAGTTGCCGTTGACACCTTACAAATATACTGCTTGTTGCTTCCTCTGCCAAACCAGAGAAAGCTCCAACTTCTACTGAGAATGATTTCTCAGATGAGTCAGAATGTTGATACGCCAAAACTTTGTGATACGATACGAACAAGATCACTAATAATACAGACATTTTCCCTATGCTGTGCTGTGTTGACAAAGTCAATCTCGACAAGCTGCTTGCTATACAACTAGTTTCCTTTCTGATGGATCATCATCAAGACATTTTTCAAGTGTGGTGTCGATTACAGGCTGCTGTGGAGAAGCACCTGGCCTACCTGAGGAAGGGCCCCCTTACTATCCTGGGGGTAAACTGGTTTCTACTTTGCCAATTTACTCCTATTGTAGGCAGATAAACACCCAGAAATTTGATGAACAGAAAGTTTTTGCCTCTCAGGTTGCAATTTCAGAACTTTTGGAGAATATCATCAAAGATAAAAACTTACCTCTAAAAGAAAAAAAAAAAAAGAAAAAAGTTAAAGCAATTTCAGAAGGATTACCCCTGTACCAGATGAGATTTCCAACTACAGAAAGTGAAGCTGCCTTGTTTGGTGACAAGCCAACAATCAGACACCCAGTGTTAATCTTAACAAAGCCAAAGTTGCATAGCCTTGGGTACTAACTGATTATCAAACGATATTAAATTAAGCCATATACTGAAGGACATAACATTAAGGCTGTCTGCTTTTTCTGTTCTTTCCCCAAAATTAGTGCTACAGACATAGAAATGTTCCAAAGTAGTGATACAAGTGCTCAGTATTTGCTCTGGAAGATCACAATGAACCCAGTAGGTCTCAAAGGAGACCAAATGAAAAATAAAAGCATGATTAGTAACCAAAAGTATTCTGAGAATCTTATGCAAAGAACTGGAAAAGCCATGACCACAAGTGCCAGAAATTGATGTACTTGATTGTTGCCCAAAGGATGCCTGAACAGCAAGACTAACTCAGAATTCTTTGAAAAGAAAAGATTTACCCTGTGTGGACATGTTGTGACATGACGTTCTAGGTGATTAGGGTTGCCAGTTAGTCATTTAGTCCAAGCATAGCTTGGTGAGGAATTTTTATAAACTCTGTAACATGTATTCTGCTATGTTTTGTTTGCATATATTTTTATATATTTGTGTGTATTTGTTTAAATGCTAAAAATACAGTATAACATTTTACTTGTTTTCTGACACACTTATTATATTTCTATCTGGTGGTTCAACCAGTAGAAATGTGCTGCTGGGTTAAAGATACAGAAGAAATGTAAGCTTTGGCCTGTGCTTCCTGACTCAGAAGGGTGACCCTGACTCTACCTGGTCTTCTTTTTTCCGCTTGGACCCATTTTGGGCCCAATTAGAGGGGAGCATCTTTCATAGTCACAAACCCAAGGTCAGGGTTAGCGTTAACAGATTTCTTTGTAAAATCCCAGTATTTCTTTCCCCATTTCTATCACAGAACCATGGTGAAGAATGTTTTTTAGAAATTTTAACTGCTCAGAAAAGATGATGCATTATTCACCAAGGAGGATGTCATGATAAACATCGAAATGAGGTTAGGGAGCTGCTTATACTAGGACTGTCACACTGCAGCCTTACAGAAATCCATAGAATATTCTCCTCCTACAATTTACTAATTGGTTCTCCACCTTAATAATCTGATTCAAGTCAAAAAAAGAGACTGAATTGAGAAATATGTTACCTTCAGCTTCTCAGTGGAAATTCATGATACCTTAATTGTTAAATGGCAGCATTCTATTTAACATATTACTACTTTTTATTAAAAGTTTGGATAGTTTAAAGAGAGATGGCTTAGGTAAGTGTGTATTTCGTCCAGCTATCTTGTCTCTAAAATTGTGGAACAAACTGAAACTAATTGAATTTTAAGTATGTCCAAGTGTATGCAAGCATTTTTTTCTGTTTAAAAGTATATGATAATATGATTGTGTTGGAAATTCAGGTGCAAATCATTATGTGGGTTTTTTTGTAGTGGTTTAATTTTGTTTATTCTTATACTTAATCATATTAATAAAGATATAAGTAGATAAAGAAAAAAAGAATTACCCCACTATCCATAGTTCCAAAGGTACATCCTCCTGTTTTCTCTAATTTTTGTGATCTTTTAATATTAAAGTTGTATAGTCATTTTGAAGTTATGATGATATATGATGGCTAATTCAATTTCCTGCTAAATTACTTTTCATTTTTTCCTAATTGTTCTTAACAAACAGGGAACACATACCCCAATAATTTAGGTTCTTAGGTTTATCAGTCTCCTGATATCAGGCTCTCTATCAGGCTACTATTTTCAATTTCTTCTTCTAGTTCTTCTTGTTCTTTTTGTTCTTGTTCTTCCTGTTCTTGTTCTTGTTCTTGTTCTTGTTCTTCTTCTTCTTCTTGTTCTTCTTCTTCTTCTTCTCCTTTTCCTTCTTCTCCTTTTCTTCTTCTCTTCCTCCTCCTCCTCCTTTTGCTTCCTCTTTATCTAATCTGTACCACTGTTAACATTTTTTAAAAAACCTAGTGTCAAATATCTTTGATAATTTCTGCTTCTTAATGTAATTTGAGGTCTGGAAAGACTTTAACCCTTTATTTCTACTTTTTTTTTGTTATTTATTTTGAGAATCAAAACTGTTCTCTTCCTTCTAGTGAATTCTGTTATTGGTTTATCTGGGTCTATAGAGTATTCCCTTTAATCTATGATATTTCATATATTGATCATTTGGTATAGTGTGACTTGTGTAAACTTATACACACACACACACACATATATATATATTTATATATAAACACACACATACATGTACATTCTGAGTATTTTTGTGGATTTATTTTATATCTTGGTATTTTACTGAAGCTATTAGTCACTTCCATTTCCTTTGCCAATTATTTGATGTTCTCTATGAATACTAGCATATGATATTGTTGAATGGAGAATGACAAGGAGTAAGACCATTAATCTTTTTTAGGTGGAGTTTAATAGCTGGTGACAGCAAGGGGTGAGTACCACCCAAATCAAGCAGCCCCAAGACAAAAGTCACAATATAACTGTTACCAGGGGGAAACCACAATTTAGTCATTTGCTATGCAAGCAGGAAAAATACAGAAGACAAAAGGTAGCAATCAGTTCATTGCCTAACAACCCATTGCCCAGCAATCAGTTTGTTGTCTAACTGGAAAGTTCCCAAGTCTATTCCGAGAGCTAACCAAAAAAGGGGGGTGGGGATGGGGGGCCTATGGGTTCCAGGTGGCAGATTTGGACAGGTTTACTTGGCAGGTTTGTTGCCTAGGTAGGCTTTGTTGGGTTTGGGGCAAGTCTCTTAGGCAGGTTTCCTATGATGAAGAGAGATGGGGGATATTCACAAAATGGGGGTTACAACAATATGTATATGGGAATAATTTTGTCTCTTTTCTAAGGTGTATTTAGTTACATTGTTTTACTGCTTCAGATAGAATTTTTACAATGTCAAATCAAAGGGGAATGAGAGCATTGTTGCTTTACCTCAGTTGATACTGGGAAATCTTCTAGTGTTTCTTCATTGTAAATAATGATAACTCTTGGTTTTAAACATATGATTTTGAACATATTAATAAAAGGTACTTGCATGGAATGATGTGTTCTTTTTTATGACATATTGGATCTAATCACCACATTCTTTTCTTAATGTTCATTTAACATTCCTTTAATGCTCTTACATTTCTTTAGATTACACATTCTATTCTTTCTCTACTACATTTTTGAAAATTGGGGGCTAGGAACAGAAGCGTTTTTTCATTCTTTAATCCTGCAGGACTTCTCTCATATTCCATGATCTTCAAAAAGTCACTGAAAGGATCAATAATAGTGACTAAGCAATCACATTCACTATGTTTTTTTCAGTTCTCTCAGATATAGTTAATGGACCTGGTGACTTGATCTCCTTAAGGGCTGCTAGACACTCTTCCTGTTTTTCTAATTAGTTTCTACCCTATCTCTCTATTTACCATTTTGTTCTGTTCTTTCTAGTCGAAAAGTTTTCTCTTTGGCAGAAGAAACAGAAGCAAAATATGAGTTGACTAGTTCTACCTTCTCCCTACCATCTCTTATCATATTCAGACAGTAGTCCTAACCTTTCTTACATGTTTATTATCTTCCCTAATATAACAAAGGAAATACCTTTCTTGTTTTTAGTATATCTTGATTTCCTTAAATGTCTCTGGGCTTTAATACTTGTGTCTTAAAAAACAAAATTCAAGACTATATCACATTTTTTGTATTTATACTCAATTACTTTCCTCTGCTTCCATTCTCATATATGTCATATCTTTTAAAAGTCTTAACTTGGTAACGAGTTCACTATGCATCCACATAGATCTGTTTAGATAATTTTCTTCCAAATCAAAACTATTCTTGAGACATTCCCATTCCTCCAGATTGACTATTATATAAAACTCTACAATTTTTGACAATTAACAACAATCAGGTCATTCTGTCTCATTTCTCATGACTTCAGTTCCTCTCTTCAACAACAACTTGGTGACGACAAATGTCATGGTCAATATGTCAATGACCTTGGACAACGAACCACATATTTCATTAACTTCCTCTTGAAAAACCTCTAAAATGATTGCTTTATGTTGTATTCACTAGAAGTTCATATTTTAGAACACCTCACCTGGTGCTTACTGCTATACTGCAATGTTTCTATTTCTTTCAAAATATCTCCCTATCACCTTCTTCTTAGCTGCTGTTCAAAAACTTGTTCTTTGTCCAAATTCTTGACTCTTCCACAATTGCTCTTTCTCAATAGATGTTTTCTATGTAGTTATTTGCTCTCTTCCACTTGGAAAATCCTTTCTCTGTCTTTACCTGTATATTACAAATGAACCTTTAATTTGTTGTCAAAGGCTAAGAAGTAGCCCTTTTTCTTGCCAACGATTTCTCCAATGGGCTTCTTTTATTTATTACTCTGTATTTTGATTGTGACTATTTAACTCTCTCGATTAATTCCTGGTAAAAAGAAGTATTTGGCGAAGAACAGTCAAGGTCCATGTCTGAAGGCTACAACTTTAATTCTGATTCAAGTCATTTTTACCAACGTATGCCACAACAAAGACTGGTGAAAAAAGTATGCATGATTTTACTACTACCAGAATAACTAGAACAATTATCCTATTTGTAGGATAATCAATGACATTTCTTTCAAAGATGAACACAACATTATTATTTTAATATGTTATATGTACCACCAACACAAGACTACTTAATAATTAAATCTGATAAGGATTACAGACATACAACATTAGAGCTAGAACTCTTGTAGACCAACCTTCTCAAAGGCCTAGAAAAGTGAAATGATTTGTCAGGTAGCTATTGAGGGATGAAGCCATCGCTAAAAACCAGGCTTCCTTGATCAAGTCAAAAGTTAAAATCAAAGTATATTTGAATACTATCTTAATATTCAATGTGTTGGCCCATACTCATTATTTTGGTGATATAAAGGTCTTCTAGTACAAGTTTGCTCAGTTCTTTCCTATATTAAACTGCTGAAAATT
This sequence comes from Pseudochirops cupreus, assembly GCA_028627135.1. NCBI lineage: Eukaryota > Metazoa > Chordata > Mammalia > Diprotodontia > Pseudocheiridae > Pseudochirops > Pseudochirops cupreus. The sequence goes on from CM053580.1 coordinate 336,706,107, forward strand.
TTCCTAGAAATATGAGGACAGTTTTGGTTGCATGAAACTCACTGTAGAGTTAGTTTTGAGTTTATATATTTTCAACCTATCATTTCTTAATTTACTTCTTTCTTTTTTTTACTCCAATTCTATATCTTATATTAATTACTTTCTTAATAGGAAAGTAAATTACACTAGTATACAATTTTGGCAAAACAGACTATATTTTAGTAGAACATCTCTTTGTCTTAATCAGAATTATCTTTTTTTTAAAATCATTTTTACATACAATAAGCAAACCATTCAAGCACCCAGCAAGCTAGGGAAGCCATGTATTTCTAAGTGCTGGGAAAGTTTAAATAACAATGTAGTTTGAAGTCCAATCTTAAAATCTTCTAACCTCAATGTGATAATAACTCAGTTTGCAAACCACTTTCCTCACAATAACCCTTTGACTTACGGTATATAAATAATATTTTTCCATTTTACAGACAAAGAGCTGAACACAGGGAGATAAGTTGGCTTGTTTACGATATCAATTCAATAATATAGTAAAGGGAGGTTGGGCTTTTAACCAAGTATAAAGCTAAATGTCATTACATCAAGTGCTCAGATTCATTACATAAACTCCTTCATGAAAACAAAACATCACGGAGTTCATTAGATTCACTAAGGAGAGATTTCTCTTTAAAATTTCAAAGGTAATGCAAATGCTAAATACTTAATCATTTGGAGTGATAGATAGGACCTCAAAAATTGCCTAATGCAATCCCTTTATTTTATAGATGAAGAAATGGTGGCCCAGGGAGATTCAGTGAATTTCTGACAGTCACAAAGGTAATATTCTGCAGAACTAGTAAAAACACTCTGGTCTCTTAACTCTCAATTCTGTGCTTTTTCTACTACTTATTTATCTAATAATTTCCAATTAACAAATGTGATTTATTTTCTAAAAATTTAATCCTTATAGAATTATCAGAATAGCCTTCCTACATTAGTATCATTTGAGGAAAATAGAGGTTAAAGCCAAACAATTTGTTCTAGGATCAATCCTAGAACTACTCAATTCCCAGTCTGATCTGTATTTACCTTAGAAACAAGTGTTCCTGCCTAGCCCTTTGGTATTTTCCTATCCAGGGAGTCCAGTTGTGCTTATTACTTTTACACAGAATGTTTATATGAGTATATGTTCATAAAAGGACTTTTCAAATATATAAAATAGTGAGAAGTACTCATTTTAACTTAAAATGTAAAGCTTACTTGGGAAGTTGTTCAACTAAATTGCTTTTGAAATAATAATTATATTTTTCGAGAACATTTTAAGTGTTCTACTCATAACAATTCTCTGAGATGGGTATTACAAGTATTATCATACCTATTTACCAGTTAAGAGAGTTAAAGCTTCCATGGTCACAGAGGTATTAAGTATCATATCCTTTTACTGTAGTAAAAGACTTGTAGTAATCAGATTTGTAAGTCTGATGCTTTATTATACCATATGTAAAAGTAAGTTAACTTTAATGAAATGTCATTTTCTCCCTATAATTATCTCATGACTTAACTAGTTTATCTGGCTTATTTTATTATAAATATCAAGAAAGAATAACAAATATGAAGGTCTATCACATTGAAAGGTGCCATAAATTGGGTGGAGTGACCAAAAAGTGTCCCCAGGACACCAAATTCAAAGAGCACCCATAGCACCAATTCAGGATCCAATTTTTCTCTTCCTCTTTCTTTCAGCTTGGGCTATTCTATTGACTCTTGGTCCACACCTGGTAACCCCTATCTGCTTTTCCTGGTTAAAAAAATTGCCTAATTATATCTTTGACTTTAAAATTTTCTGAATACTGGAGAGAGTTTTTCTGTCAGTTTACACAATGAAATGACTGTCTCTCATATCTAATATTCTTATCCAAGGGATAGGGTCCTAAGAATCTAAATAATCATTGGATTGTTTCTATTTTTTAAAATTTGTCTTCAAAGAGTAGAAGAGTTGGAGAGAAAAGAGGAAATAAGTGAGTAGTTAAGAGGGTCTTAAAATTCAGGTCAAGCCATTTGAGACAGAGAGAAAGAGAGAGAGAGACAAAGAGATAGACAGAGACAGAGACAGAGAGACAGAGAGACAGACAGAGAGAGAGAGACAGAGAGAGAAATAGAGAGAGAAGAAAACTATAAGAGTGTAAACCTCAGGTAGTATAAACAAATAGTGATTTCAATGTTTGGTTAGCATGCCATTGCTGCAAAGGAACAAATTTTATTTATTATTGCAGTTGGCAAGACATGATGGAATTGATACTCTCCAGACATTTTGAATGTTGAAAAAAATGTTATTAGTAATACAGCTTATGTGAATTCACCAAAAAGTTTTTTCACTTGTATATATTCTAAACATTTTGCTGCTGTGAAAATGTCAAATCAATATAATCACACTTGCATTTAGAAAAACATTTCAACATGCAAGTAAGCAGGTTCCTTTTAACAGATGCTTAATGGAACTGGAAGAAACATTGTCATTATAAAAGCAAATACCCCCTTTAAATGAGGAATTTCTTTTTGTGTGTGTCATGTCAATTTTTTTCCTATTTTTTGGGGGGGGGGCGTGGTTCTCTGGTCCTGTGATTTTTATCTGTCTGGGAAACTCCTTGCATGGAAACTCCATCCATATGCAAATTTTAATTTATATTCTTTGATATTTGCTTGGGGCATTGAGGGTAAATGACTTATCCAAGGATAGATAGCCAGTGTGGGCCAAATACCGGACTTGAACCCACATCTTCCTGACTCAAAGCTTAGGTCTCTCTCTATAATGTCAATGCTAGAGTAATTAAAATGCCAATTTGTGAGTAAAAACTATAGATACCTACAGGTTACACTTCAGTATAATACTTCAAATGGGTCATGATTTCATGTACTATCTTCTGGTTGATATTCTCAACCAGGGCACTCATAGCATCATAGGATTTAAAGTTGAAAGTGATCACAGAGGTCTTTTAGTCTAATTCATACCTGCTCAGGAAACCCCTTTCCAACATGACTTTATAAATAAAGCTCTTCTGCTATATAAATACAAGCTAAAAGGAACACACATGGTGGAGCCAAGATGGTGGTGTAGAAGCAACAAGGTGCCACAGCTCCCACATAGCGACCTCAAATACCCACAAAATATGACTCTAAACAAATTTCAGGGCTCCAAAACTCACCTCCCGCTGAAGGCAGCTAGGCAGGAAGGGCCCATCACAGCACACTGGGAGCCAAAACCAGCCCAGCCTGAAACCGCAGCTTGGCACTGGGGTGGCCAGGACAAGCCACAGCTGGAGCCTTCAGGAGAGTGGATTAGTGGCAGCTGTGGCAGTTTCCAGAATTATCAAGCCATAAGAAACAAGGACAAAGTGAAAGGTCAGTGGAACTCAGTTAAACTTGGGGGAGAAAAGCAGTCTGGCTGAACTGCCTCTAGGGCAAGGAACTGGTCAAGCAATCGTTCAGAGGCTAAGTGCTCCTGTGCTGAGTGGCCTGGATCTGGATCATGGTCTTGGGCAGTGGTCCTGGGGTGTGTTTTCAGTGAGCCAAAGCTGGTGGGGGCTGCCTCTCAATAACTCCGGCAGTGGCAAAAACCCCAGCAATTTGGGACAGAGCTTTCCCCTCTGAAAGCAGAGTTCCACAGAACTAAAAAATCAAGTACTTCACTGGCAAAATGAGCAGGCAAAGGAAGCAAAGTAAGAACAGCAATCGAACTCTAGAATCCTTTTTTGGGGACAAAAAGGATCAAAGCATGGAATGGGAGGAAGACAACACAGTCAGAACTCCTGCGCCAAAAGCTTCCAAGAAACATGTAGACTGTCTATAAGCCATAGATGAGCTTAAGAAGGATTTTGAAAACCAAATGAGAGAAGTGGAGAAAAAATTGGAAAGAGAAATGAGAATGATGCAAGAAAATCATGAAAAGAGAGTCAACAACCTGAATGAAGAAAATAACACCTTAAAAAATAGATTAACTCAAATGACAAAAGAGGCCCAAAAAGCCAATGAGGAGAAGAATGCCTTAAAAAGTCGAATTTGTCAGATGGAAAAAAGAATCTCAAAAACACCCTGAAGAGAATAATTCCTTCAGAATTAGAGTGGAGCAAATGGAAGCAAATGACTTTATGAGAAATCAAGATACTATTAAACAGATCCAAACAAATGAAAAAATAGAAGGCAATGTGAAATAT
>CM053580.1:336710787-336730311 GCA_028627135.1 Pseudochirops cupreus
ACATACATAAGATTGAATAATAACAAGCAATGAAGAAAAAAAATATCATTCTTTGGGGGATATTACAGTATACTTAGAGAATGCAAAAAAATAAATTAAAAAAAACTAGTCAAAACATTTAACTTTAGCAAAGTTGTAAAATATAAAATAAATCCACACAAATTTATCAGTATTTCTATATACTACTAACAAAACACAACAGGAAGAATTAGAGAAATTCCATTTGAAATAATTGTAGATAGTATATAAAACTCTTGGCAGTCTACTTGCCAACACACACACGTACCATGTAAACAAAATGACAAAACACTTGCCTCACAAAGACGGTTCTAAACAATTTGAGAAATATCAATTGCTCATGGGAGGCCAAGCCAATATAATAAAAATAACAACACAACTTAGATTAATTTACTTGTCAATGCCATATCAATAAAACAATAAAATAATTACTTTAGAAAGCAAGAAAAGTAATAACAAAATTCATCTGGAAGAACAAATAGTCAAGAATATTTTAAACATCAGTGAAAAAAAAGGGAAGGCAGCCTACCAGTACTAGATCTCGAACTATAGGAAAATGTAGTATTCATCAGAACAGTCTGCCACTGTGTAAGAGAGTGGTTTATCAGTAGAAGTAGTTTAGGTGCGCAATATACAGCAGTAATTGACCACAGTAACCTAGTGTTTGAGAAGCCCAAAGATACAGGTATTGGGCAAGTACTCATTATTTTATAAAAACTGCTGGGAAAATTGGAAAGTAAGGTGGCAGAAACTAGGCATAGAACAACATCTCATACTGTATAGAAAGATGAGGTAAAAATTGGTACATAATTTAGACACAAAAAGTGATATCAGAAGTAAATAAGTAATTCATAAGGAAGTGGAACATTGGAAAAGACAGAGAGGAGGATGGGTTGGGAGCCTACATAGCTAATTCTGATTACATTAAATTAAAAATGTTTTTTACACAAATAAAATCAATGCAGACAAAATCAAAAGAAAAGCAGGAAACTATAAAAAAATTTTCTTTGATAAAAGTCCCACTTTTTAAATATGTGTGGAACTGAGTCAAATTTACGAAAATAAGAGCCATTCTCCAATTGATAAATAATCAAAGGATATGAACAAGCAGTTTTCAGAAGAAGAAATCAAAACTATCAGTAGTCATATGAAAAAGTCTTTAAATCACTAATAACTACAGAAATGAAAATTAAAACAACTCTGAGGAACCACCTCACACCTATTAGACTGGACAACATGACAGAAAAGGAAAATCACCATTGCTTGAGGGGCTGAGGGAAAATAGGAACGCTAATACATTGTTGATATGGAGTTGTGAACTGTTTGACCGTTCTGGAGAACAATTTGGAACTTTTCCCAAAGGGCAATAAAACTGAGCATAACCTTTGACCCAGCAAAGCACCTACTAGGTTAGTATCCCACAGAGTTTAAAGAAAAAGGAAAATGACCTACATGTAAAAGTATTTATAGCAGCTCTTTTTGTGTTGGCAAAGAATTGAAAATGAATGTCTGCCCATCAATTGGAGCATGCCTGAAAATTTTGTGGTATATTATTGTGAGGAGATACCATAGTACCATAAGAAATGACAGAGGGGATTGTTTTAGAATAACCTGGAAAGATTTATATGAATTCATTCAAAGCGAAGCAAGCAGAACCAGGAAAACCTTGTACACAGCAATAACAATATTGTAAGAGTTTCAAAAAACTCTTTATGAAAAATGCCATCAAGAGGGTGGACTGAAGCATATTTCTTTAATTAATTAATTAATTTGTTTGTTTCTTTGTTTTGCAACAGGGCTAAATGGAAATAGGTTTATGATGTCTACATGTAATGGATTTCATATTGCTTGCCCTCTCAATGGGTAGGGGAAGAGCAGGAGAGAAGGAAAAGAATTTGGAACTGAAAAAAAATAATGAATGTTTTTAAAAAAATAATTAAATTTTTGTAAAGAGTTTATGACCATCTTTCATCTATAGTTGTTACCTTGGCTTCTCCTTGATATAGATTTTATTATTTCATTCCATTATGGAATAAAAGATAGCAAGTATATTGGCTTATTTCAGTGGTCTCTACAAAGGAGTTGTTGCTCTTCTCACTTGTAGGTCACTGAACATAGTTGAAGCCACAGAAAGGGTAATGCCTGTGACTTATATATGCAGGTTTAATAGTTGCAAAATAAAAAAGCAATGAAATTCACATAATTCCCTAATGTTCCAGACTCTATTGCCCTGGGCCTCTGGGCTTCTGATTGGTGAACGATTTCTACTCCAACCCATTCCCCCATCCTACTATTTTCTGGCCCTATTCTACCCTGTGAAATTATATGCAATGCCAAGCCTCACTCCTACTTTCTGCCTCTAGTTCTAGGAAAAATAATCAAATTAATACTATGAAAAGGTGTATGCTGTCTTCCTCTATTAGAATGTAATCTCCTTAAAGGCAAAGATTGTCTTTTCCTATTTAGATCCCTAGCACTTAGCACAGTACTTGAGACATAGCAAATACTTCATAAAATTAAAAATTATTATTCAAACTGCATACAATTAAATACATCAAACAAATTTAAATACATTTTCAAATTACATTTTTGTAAGTTTGCAGAATTGATACTGTGAAATTATTAAAAGAAATACTGAAGCAGGATTTTTAGGTCACCATATAAATAAAAAATTTCACGAACTAACTGAAAATAATTTCCCATATTACAAATGCTAACCTGAAAACGTCCTTGGGAACTTAACCAAAACCATATTGGAACCAGAACTTTTTCTCTCTAAACTGTTATCCGTAATTGTCTGGAAAAAGAATATCCATAAAAATTTGAGAATCTTTTTAATAGCATTACTATATCCAATGTCAAATATTTATAAGGTATAATCCAATGGAAAGAAAAGCTTTCAAAATTGAGCCAACAGAAGAAATCAAAATCATTTGGAAAGAGGAACAGGTCATGTAATCCTTGTTGTCTTAAATGGTACTCAAGTTGAACCAAGGATGTTTTCAATGAGCCTAGAAAATAAAATCTTAATTCTTTTATTGAATTACAAATAGCATTTATGTTATCCTGCATTAGAATAGTCCATAGAACGTTAAATATGAAAGGATTGGAGAATAGTGGTTGCCCTATCTCTAATTCTATCTGAATTACACTGAATAATATGCAAACAATGATGATGATGATGATGATGATATTTACACAACTGTTGTCCCCAACTGCCTGGATATAACATTGACGCATAATCCCTACAAAGTTAAGAATAACATTTGCAAGAGATGTCAATATACAAAATATTCATCATCTCCAAGCTGTATTGAATTAAAAAATCATCATGTAGAGGCTAAGCAGAAGAAATGCAAAATCATTTGGTAAAAGAATGGATGTACATTTCATCTAGGTTTGAGTTATTCTGTCTGCTATGAAAATTGTCCCAAACAGGCTCTCTTAGCATACAGAAAATAAGCTAAGATAGATTGCAATACATTTACTCCATTTTCATAAAATACATTATTTTATTTACTAGTGCAATAAGCCAGAGATAGCTAAATGTTAAAAACAATGAGATAAACTATCATGGGACCACGTCTATAAGAACTCCATAAAAATATAAGAAGAATGAGATTAATAATCAAAATAACTACAATTTTGATACTAAATAGTTTTTACTTTGTGTTTCATGGTTTAAAAAAACATCTAATTTGAAGAATTATTCTATTTCTGGGAGTGAACTGGGTGATGTTTAAAGTCTCTTCCAATTTGAAAATTTTGTGTTGCCATGAAATGGGAAGACATGACCAGAGGGCACCATTACATCTATTTTTCAGATTGTAACAAAGAGAGTAAATAAGGTTAAATGATCTCACTAAAACATTCAGGGATAGGACTAGATACTGAATTTGGGATTTTGCATTGTTATAACTCAGAGATAATTTCATTAAAATAATGGGTTCAGATTGTATCTAACTAGGCCTAATGGATAGAATCAAAACAGAAATATTGTCCACTTTTAGGGTTACATAGTCTCAAGGTCACCTGTGTGAGTGCCAAGAAGGTAAATGTTATGAGTAAAGGAAGAATAATATCGTGTTGAACCAAGGTAGCACTGCAACATGACATGTGTTTTGTTTTGTTTTTCATTTTTACCCAAGTGTGTATAGGTTTACAAGAGAAAGGATTCTAAAAGTCCAACACTTTTTTTTAAAAAGAGTCAACTGTGACTTAGAAAGTGTAAGTGACTTGTCCAAGGTCTTACAAGTAGTAGCAGAGTCAGGATTTGAATACTGAAACCCAGATTCCAAATGTAGTCTTTTCTTTTCTTTCTTTTTTTGTTAGACCTCAGCAAAGAATACAAAGTTGTATAGTGGATAAGAGGCTGTGATTAAAAAAATATACATTACAACAATTTTTCCCTGAAAGACTTTTGCTGCCTGCTAGTCAAGACCTAATTGCTCATCCTCTCCACCCTGATGAATTCAGTTTCCTTGAATTTAAAAAACCATTCTGGTCACTGAACAGGCTCCCACGCTGTCAGAATTTTCTAACAGAGCTGTCATTTCTGGACAGATGGATTGAACCACAACTGACAAAAATACCCCAGAGACTCAGGTCCCGGACCTCAAAGTTCTTCATCATTGCTGTCATTCTTGCAAATTTGAGAAGAGACCATGGAGATTCTGCAATTTTTATCCTATAAAGTAAAATTTTCTATTTATGCCATACATGGGTCAATGAAAATATTAATTCATGAGACTACTTGAAATTTATAATGAACCATCAAAAAGAATTTTACTCTACTTAATCATTTGTTCTCATCTTATTTATAAGAACTACAGAAACATTTCTTAAATTTCCCTTAGGATGAGGGTACATTTGATTCCTCTGATACAGAGGGGTTTTTCTACAGCACTTGCTTCAGTCACCTTCATGGACATTGGAACAAATGGTTCTAATCACCCCCTTTCAATGGAGGAAGTCCTTCTGTGCTTGGGGTAGACATTCGCCTAACTCCTTGATGGGTTTAAGCATTACCCACAACCTGGTTTAACCCATCTCCCAGGGTGCAGCTGATACATATGCTACAGCTCCTTGGAGACCCAGATGAGAATTGGGTGAAAGGTGGACACCATATTAGATGAGCAGCTCTGAAAGGGGCTCAGCAATCCCTCGTACCAGAGGTGCTAGTCCTTCCTGAACAGGCCATACACACCCCTTTTCTAAACTATCTTATATGCAAAAACATTATACTATGGACTATAAACTAGGTCCGAGTTGCCTCCAAAGATGGCAAAAACAGTAGGAAGATGAACCTTCAGTGACTCACACAAGCCAGTTGTGCTGGCTCTGCCCTCATGAGAGTTTCCCTGATGCCACCATCAAGAACTACTTTTAGTAATAACCAACACATAGTCAATATGGTAACAATTGCTTTCTCCCAGGGTTGAGAGGCCTGAAGAAGTCTGTCTACTTCCCTCTTCTAGGGACAAAGTGGTGTTTGCCCCTCCTCTCCTTGAAAGTCATGCTCCCTCCGCTCAAAATCTTTGGGCTTTGAAGAAGGGGGGTTTGAACTAAGTGTAAAATTGATATTTGAGATTATGGCCTTCTTGTTCACATGTATAATCTGGGGAAACTGCATACGGCAAAAAAAATACAGAAAACAGATACAAAAAAGTAGGTCAACTTTTAACCAGATGAATACAACAAAAATCCTTATACAACACAAGCGATAACATAAATGTTAGTCCTGCCTCTGAAAGTCCCTGAATTTAAATATCTTCTGAAAGAAGTTGTAACTTCTAAAGGACAGAATCCGGTATTTTTTGTGGGTTCTTTGATATTGCAAAAGATCTTCTGGTTCTGGGTTCTAGATCCTTCCATTAAGATCATAGTGATTTATATAAAGAAATGAATATAACTTAGAACAGTTGGTCTGCAGAAATAGAATCTAGCTCCTAGTCATAATTACACTTTAAAGTATTGAGAAATGTCCTTTCCTTTTCCTTTTTTTTTGCCTTTTTCTTTTCCGTCCTTGTCTTTTTTTCTTTTCTACTCTTTTCTCTTCTTTTAATTTTTTTTTTGCTTTTTTTTTGGAGTGGGTAAGGTAGAGCAATTGGGATTAAGTGACTTGCCCAAGGTCACTTGGGTAGTTTTTTTTGATTTTTTTTGGTGTTTTTTTTTTTTTAATGTGTATGTGCTTTTTATCTTCTGTCTTATTCAGGCTTATAGTGCAATGGCCCCTCACAGACCTAATCCCACTGCTCATTAGCACAGACACTTTGACCCATCTGTTTCTGACCTTGATCAGTCCCTCCTCAGAAACACACACACACACACACACACACACACACACTCCTAGAGGATCCTCTCTCCAGAAAGACGTGAACTCCTAGAGATTCATTGGTGCTAGATTAGGTGCAGGCATCGATTTACTTTAGCCCCACTGAAGCTCAGAATTCCAGAGCTCAAGCAACCCACCAGTCTCACCTTCTCCCAATAGCAGGGATTGTGATGTGTGCCACTATGCCCATCTTCCTTTGCTTTTTCCAAATCTCCATTTTTAAAGCTACAACTCAGCTTAAAATATTAAACTTAAAGTTATTAATGTTATTATACACATTCATAATTTTCCATAATTCTATTCAAATTCACACATGTTTGAAAGCAATATCTAGTTGTAATTCATGAAAAATTTTTACTCTTACATTTCCACAAGGGTTTATTTTGAAAAGACAGAGACAGGAAAGTAAGTGTAAGAATCATTAGTTATTAGCATGTTCATCAAGGCATTTGCCATCACTTAGAAGAAATACAGCTTAGGGGCCAAACTGAACAAAGATGCCACCAAAGATGATAAGGTTCTTCACTTGCATCAGTTTGTGGATGTGTTTGTCCATTGTTTTCAAAGAGGACCATGGCATCAGGGAAATGATGACATGACTTACAGTTGACTTTGATTTGAGTGAAGGAGGGCAGTGTAAGGTCACCAGCTTTACTTTCTCCTCCACAGTCATCTGGATCCAGTGACCAGATATTCATCAGGATAACTGGAGATGACCCAGGATGCAATGAAAGACCCTGGCCCTTTTAGGCTAAGGCCTTTTCACATACTCACTTAGAGTGAGGTAATGTCCATTCAGTGAATAGGCCTCTTTAAGAAGTGATTCAAGGTATGACCCTTTTAATAAGAAAAAAAAGGAAAAAAGTCAAGCTGGACGGGAAGACCCTAAGGCTTGTTGTTTCAAAGAGAAACAGTTATCATTGGCAGTAACTGTAAGCCTGGAGGGTCCAAAATACAGCCATTAAGTGGAGCTTTGACTTCAGAGTGAACTGGGTTTAAAGTTTTGTGAAAGAAAGTAAGAAAGAAAGGAAGGAAGGAAGGAAGGAAGGAAGGAAGGAAGGAAGGAAGGAAGGAAAGAAGGAAGGAAGAAAAGAAGGAAGGAAGGGAAGGAGGGAGGAAGGGAAGGAGGGAAGGAAGAAGAAAGAAAGAAATCTAGCCAGTAAACCCCAAGTTAACTGGGAAGCTTCTGCTCATCAAAATTTACCTTCTTTTGGAGAGGATAAGTGGAGGGAGAGGGAGAAGAAGAGGATGAGCTGAGTTACCCAACAAGCTGGGTCTCCATTCAGGCAATTCAGGCTACTCACAGTTGTATTTGTCCTTCATTTTCAAAAAGGACCATGGTATCAGGGAAATGATGACATGACTTGCAGTTGACTTTAATTTGAGTGAAGGAGCTCTGTGCAAGGTCACCAACTTCACTTCCTCCTCCAGAATCAACTGCACTAAATCAATTAACTAAAATCTTTTGACATTGTATGGATACCAAAGGAGCATGTGGGCTCTCTTTGGGTGAGCCCTCACTCTCACTACATGACCAGTCTACCTACTGTTCTGCACCTCCATTGCTCTATGAAAGACTTGCAACTTAATGGGCTATGGGCTGCTGTGTTTAAGATTTCAGTGAACTCAAAAAATGAAGCAATGTATTAAAAGCAGTGGAGAGCAGATGGACAGCACAACTGAAGCCCTCACATCCATGAAATGCAACATCTCTAAGAGAAGATGCCTGGGAATAGCATATACATGAATACCACAGGATGAAAAACTGTGGCTTGATTGCAATGTACTGATGGAGAAATGAAAGTATCAGTGAGATCACTGACTTATGAATTAATCAATTGATTTATTAATTCTTATAAGTAAAGACACCACTGATTTATTAATTTATAACATTCAGATGACTATGTGTTAATAGCTAAATAAATATATGATCTGTTTATACCTTAAAAGATCTATGATTTTTTAGGTTCAGGGTCTTCCCTCTATACTTAGTGCATAGATTGCATGAGCTGGTATAATCAAAACAGCTCATCACCTCACAGACCTGCCACTGGTGACAAGCCTCTCCAGACTTAGCTAGTCTGGTCCTTGGGCTATTATTGATGTCTGGCTCATCATCAGACATTCTCTCAAATCTTTTCCATCTTAGCATAAACCACCAAAACTTCTGCTCTATTGGAAACAGCACTCAAGAGGCCAAGATCCCTTATATGCCAGCCAAGACATTAGAGTCCTTCTCTGAAAGTGCAAACATATCAATCCAACTGAAGTAATCAAGGCATAAACAGAGATAACTTCACTAAATGCAAATCTCTGGGGATTACAACAGAGAAATGATGATTAAATATTCTAGAATATACTTTTCCCATATGTACAGAAAGAATACCTTCCAGTTCAGAGTATTTTCACACTAACCTCTGTCCAGAAGGAATGTGGAGAATGAACAAATGAAAACATCCTTTTTACTTCACTCAGCACAAAATGATAGAACTTCTACATTTGAAAGAGATTTTAGAAATCATCCAGTCCAGACTCTTATTTTTCAGAAAAGGAAAACACATTTCAAGGAGGAAACACGACTTGTCCAGAATATCCAAAGCTAAGTTAGGCATAGAGGCAGGACCAACACCCAGCTTCCTGAATCCTACTATACTGCTTTTAACATGGCACTTAGTTGTTTCAATCATTGTTGTTGTTGTAAAGTCATTTCAGGTATGTCCAACTCTTCATGACCTATTTTGGTGTTTTCTTGGCAGAGATAATGCAGTGGTTTGTCATTTCCTTCTCTAGCTCATTCTACAGATGAGGAAGCTATGGCAAACAGGGTTAACTGACTTGCCCAGGGTCACACAGCTAGTAATTGTCTGGAGTTGGATTTGAACTTAGATCTTCTTGACTACAGGCCAAGTATTCTATCCCCTACACCATCTGTCTCAATAATTACTTGACCTTAATAGAGTGGTTGAGAGGTTGATAGTAAGACTTAAAAGTATCATTTAGATTCAGTCTGCAGAATTTTCACCCATCTGGCCTCTTTTTGCTCTCTCTCCTCTCCTCTTCTTCCTTCTTTCCCTCTTTCCTTTCTTCCTTTCCTCCTATTAGGACACATGATTTCACCTATTTTAGAAAATTCCAGTGCGAAAACTCTATCTTACTAATGGAGGCCAGCATCGCTTCTATAAAGAGTTAAAGATTTGACTGGGAGCATGGAAATGCCAACTGACCCAGACAAATAGTATTGGTCAGAGGATTCTTTGCAACTTATTTACTGCAAGTCTGGTCCTTTATTCCTCACATTTTGCTGCCTGTTCTGTACCTTATTAACATTGGTCATTTGGCTTGCTATTTGCCAGTATGTGACTTTCTATTAGATACCTTTGTAAGAGTCTGAGTGATAAATACATAAAATAATATGATTACAACACTTCTTTAGAATTTGAGGTAGCCACCGCATAAAATGCTTCAAATAGAGACTATTCAAATGCATTTGAAGATATGTATTTCATCCTGAAACTAAACTCAAGAAGGTACTTATTGTGAAGGGTCTTATAAAAGAGAAATTGATGGACAAATTCAATTAGAGTTTAAGATAAGACAGAAAATCCATTCAAGCAGACACTTCCTGCTTATTTAAAGGCATTCTATTATATTTAGGTCAGTAAAAGCATGGGGTGGGAGAGGGTTGTCTGACACAATATGGTCTCAATACATTACCTTTTGATATTCAAACAATACAAAGATCAAATTCGTAGAATCTTGAGCAGCTGATATTTACATCCATTAGGCTGTGTCTTAAATAATAAAAATAAAATATTACTGAGCTGTGGTCAACTTTCTTCAAGAGGAGATTTTGGAGAAAAAGAATAATCTTATATGACAATAGTTAGATTAAAAATCCCAGTTTTTAGAGGGGGAAAGCAAGAGGATTAAGTCTTCAAACTATAGGTGAATATCAGACCTCTGGGAACCAAGATGGTGGAATAAGCAGTAAATTGCCATAACTCTCTCACATTCACCTCCAAACAACCATAAAATAGCACCCCAAAACAAATTCTGGAAGAACAGAACCAGCAAAAAGATGGAGTAAAACAATCTATTAGTCTAAGAAACTTGGAATATGGGCAAGAAAGGTCTGTCTCACTCAGAAAAAAGTATGCAGGCCAAGATGGTAAGTCCCAGCAAGTCAGCATCAAGGCTCAGTAAACCAGCAGAAGATCCTGAACCCCAGTGCTCCAGGACCCCCATATGCATCAGCAAAGCCGAGGAAACTCCAGCTCTGAGAATCACCATGTTCTTCAGTGTAGCTCCAGGCAAGCAGGCATCCTTCAGTGGCCTGACCTCTATGTGCTTCAGCACTTCTGTGAGTAAACGGGTAGAAGCCCACCAGACGGGTGCCTAACCAAACAGGCAACTGCCAGCACCAGGCCCCTGACACATGTTTCACTGTAGCCCTGGACAAACAGATACCCTCCAGAGCCCAGACCACCAAGTGCATCAGTGTACACCCAGGGAAATACAGAAACACCCCCACTAACCACAGCATACACCAAACACCACCACTGGGATCCCAGCTCAGTACCAGCAAGCTGTCAGACTCCTAGGGCCTCCAGTAGCACAAGCCATTTCACATATCTCTTTCTCAGTGCGGCACCAGACATGAGGGTCCCCTAGGGGCTCCAAGGGAACATCAGTGCCATACCAGGTAAACAGCCAGGGCCTATAGCCTCTGGCAAAAGAAACCTGAGAGTGTCCCTTCAAACCCAAGAGCAGAAGTCAAATTCAAAAGAAATAAAAAAAGACTAAAAAACATGAGCAAAAAAAAAAAAAACAAGAAAAGAATCTGACCATAGAAAGTTATTATGGTGACAAGAAAGATCAAGACATAAACTCAAAAGAGGACAAGGTCAAAGTAGCTATGGGTAAAACCTCAAAGAAAAAGCAGGAAGTGGTCTCAAGCCCAGAAAGAAGTCATAGAAGAGCTCAAGAAGGAGCTTAAAAATCATATGAGAGAGGTAGGAAAAAATTGGGCAAAGAAATGTGAGTGCTGCAAGAGAATTATGAAAAAAGAGCTAACATCTTGGGAAAAGAAAACAACCATTTAAAAAGTAGAATTGGCCAAATGAAAAAGGTGATACAAAAATCCACTGAAGAAAACAACTTTCTAAAAAAGAACAATGGACCAAATCAAAAAGAAAATACAAAAACTAACCGAGGAAAACAAGTCCTTAAAAGTTAGAATTGCACAAGTCGAAGCTCATGACTCTAGTCATTAGTGAGAAAGAATCAAATTCAAAAGAATGAAAAAAAAATAAAAGAAAATGTAAATACCTCATTGGAAAAGCAACTGACCTAGAAAATAGATCCAGAAGAGACAATGTCAGAATTATTAGACTATTGAAAGCCATAATCAAAAAGAGAAGATGGACAGCATCCTTCAAGACATTATCAAGGAAAACTGCCCTGATATCCTGGAATCAGAGGGCAAAATAGGCATGGTAAGAATCCACCAATCGTCTCAGGAAGGAGATCCCAAGGAATATCATAGACAAATTTCAGAACTATCAGGTCAAGGAAAAAATACTGCAAATGGCCAGAAACATATCAAATATCAGGAAGCCACAATCAGGATTACATAGGAATTACCAGTGGCAACACTGAAGGATCAGAGGCCATGGACCATGATATTCTGGGAGGCAAAGGAGCTGGGGCTAAAACCAAGAATGATGAACCTGGTGAAATTAAGCATAATACTTCAAGGGAAAAAATGGGTATTCAGTGAAATAGAAGGATGTCATCCTTTCATAAGCAGACCAAAATTGAACAAAAACATTGATCTCTAATATCAAGACACAAGAGGAGCCTAAAAGGGAACAGAAAACATAAGAGATTCAATGAATTGAACTGTTTAATTCCTTACATGGAAAGATGATACTTATAGCACTTAAAAACTGAACCAAGTAAGATGAAATATACAGAGACAGGGGGTGTGGGTATAAGGTGAATTTGATAGAATAACATGAAAATAATTAAGGGATGAGAAAGAGGAGTACACTGTGTTCAGAAGGAAGGGAGAGGTAGGATGGGATAAATCATGTCCAATGAAGAGGTGCAAAAAACCTATTACAGTGGAGGGAAAGAAAGGAGGGTAGGTGATGGGCATCACTTGAAACTTATTCTCATTAGTATTGGCTCAAAAAGAGAATAGTATATACAATCAGCTGAATATAGAAATCTATCTTATAAGACAGGGAAGTAGGAGGGGAGAAAATTAAGTAAAGTGGTGAGAGAGAACTGTCAGAACAGAGGGCAGACTGGGAAAAGTGGTAGACAGAAGTAAAACACTGTCTCAGAGGGAAAGGGTGAAAGGATAGAGAGGATAAAAAGGAGGAAAAATAAGATAGAGGGAAATAACCAGTTATTAATCATAACTGTGAATGTGGATGGGATGAACACTTCCATAATATGGAAATAGCAGAATGGATCAAACACCAGAATCCTACAAAATGTTGCTTATAAGAAACATACTTGAAGCAGAGAGATACAAACAGAGAAAGGGAAGGGGCTAGAACAGAATTCATTATGCTTCAGCTGAGGTTTAAAAAAAAAAGCAGGGGTAATAATCCTGATCTCAGATAAAGCAAAAGCAAAAATAGACCTATTTAAAAGAGATAAGGAAGGAAACCACATACTGGTTTAGCACATAGCGCTAAAAGGTACCATAGGTGATAAAGTAATATCAGTACTAAACATATATACACCAAGTGGTATAGCATCCAAATTCTTAAAGGTGATGTTAACTGAGTTACAGTTTCATGATCAAACAAAAGATAGAGAACATTACAAAATGTAAAAGAGATCATTTTGATTACATTAAATTAAAAAAGTTTTCCACAAACAAAACCAATGCAGCCAAGATTAAAAAGAAAACAAAAAATTGGGAAACAATCTTTAGAGCAAGAATCTCAGATAAAGGCCTTATTTCTCAAATATATAGAGAACTGAGTCAAATTTATAAGAATAAAAGCCATTCTTCACTTGATAAATGGTCAAAGGAAATTTTAAAATAAAGAAATCAAAGTTTTCAGATGAAAGTGGTTTTCAGATGAAGATATAAAAGCTATCTATAGGCATATGAAGAAGTGCTCTAAATTATTTTTATTGAGGAAATGCAAGTTAAAACAACTCTGAGGTACTACCTCACACCTAGCAGGTTGCTTAACATAACAAAAAAGAAAAATGATAAATGTTGGAGAAAATGTGGGAAAATTGAGACATTAATGCACTATTGGTGGAGTTGTGAACTGATCCAACCACTCTGAAGAGCAATATGGAACCATCCTCAAAGGGCAACCAAATTGTGCATCTAGCAATACCACTACTGGTCTGTATCCCAAAGAAATCATAAAATAGGGGAAAGGACCTACATATGCAAAAATATTCATAGAAATCTTTTGTCATGGTGGCAAAATATTGGAAATTGAAGGAATGCCCATCAATTGGGGAATGGCTGAACAAGCTATGCTATATGAATGTAATGGAATATTGCAGAACAAGAAATGAAGAACAGGTTGATTTCAGAAAATCCTGGAAAGACTTGTATGAACTGATGCAAAGTGAAATGAGCAGAAACATGTAAACATAGTTCACAGTATCCACAGCATTTTGTAATTATCAATGATTAATGACTCAGCTCCTCTCAGCAACATGATGATCCAAGACAAGTACAAAAGACTTGAAGAAACATGCTATCTACATCCAGATAAAGAAGTGATGGGCTCTGAATGCAGATCAAAACATACTTTTTTCACATACTTTATTCTTTTTGTGTTTTTTTCCCTTTTGATCTGTTTCTTCTTTCACAACTGTGAGTAATATGGAAATGTGTTTTACATGACAGCACATGTATAGCCTATATCGAATTGCCTACCATTTTAGGAAGAGGGGAGGAAAGGAGAGGGAAAAAAATTTGGAACTAAAAATCTTGTAAAAGTAAATGCTAAAAATTGTTTTGACATGTAATTGGGGAAAATAAATAAAACTTAAAAAACAATCTATAGGTGAGTAAGCATTATTTTCTTCTCTGGGGGAAATTCTAGAGCATATTATTATATAAATAGTTAATGAATTTCTAGAAAAGGAATTGGTCATCACAAGGTACAAGTGTGATGTCAAAGAGAATGGGTCATGATCTACTAATCTGATTTTTTAAAAGGTATTATTAATTTGAATGATGGGAGGTATTCCATGGTATACTTAGATTTCAGCAAAGCATTTGGCAATTTCTGTTGTTGCTGGGGAAAGTAGAATGAAAAAATAAGGACACAATGTAATAAATTCAGAACTGGTTAAATGGCTATATGCAGAGAATATTCATTGTTCATACAGTAGAACTTTGGTTTAGTCCCGTATCACTTCTTGAGGGGACTTTCGCAATTGTAGGCTATATGATCTTCTTATTTAAAGCTTCTCCTTATTTCAATTCATCTTTCACCCAGTTGCCAAAGTTATTTTCTTGAAGTATAGATTTGACCATTTTAGCACCACTTCAGGCACTCAAAGACTCCCTATTATCTCCACATGTTTGTTTAAATACCTTCACACCTCTTCTCTTATGATCTTTCCAGTCTTCTTATATATAACTTGTTTCTATTCACTCTTCAAGCTAAGCATATTGGCCTATTTACTATCTTGAACGCACAATGCTCTATCCCTGGTTGCCATGTCTTTCTACTGAAGATGCTCCATGCCTGAAAACATGTCCTCCACGTTCAGCTGAAGTGCCACTGTCTAAGTGAATTTTTAAAAATTACCTTAGATGTTAGAGTTCTCCCTTCCCAAACTACCTTATAGTTCCCTCTCTTCCTCCTCCTCTCTCTCTCCATCTCTCTCTCTTTCTTCTCCTGCTCATGCTCCTCCTCTTCCTCACTCTCTTCTACTCCTTCTCTTTGATATCCTTTCCTCCTCTCTCTTCCCCTTTCCTCTCCTCCCCTCTCCTTTCCTCTCTTCTGTCTCTCTGTATATAGATAGATACATGCACACAAATATAGCATCTATTACATATATCATAGAATATGCATATATGATATGTGCATGTTACATATATCATACTTATACATGAGCTCATTGTACCTCCCTGTTACATTCATAAGCTCATTGGGGGCAGAGACTATTTTACTTTTCAGGGTCTTTATACAAGGTGTTTACCACAGGAGAACTTGATCTGGAATAGATATTTAATAAATGCTTGGTGACTGATTGATTGATTTCATGTAAAGGGAGATCTATAGTGGAGGATTCCAGGAATCTGCCACTGGCTCAATAGCAATTAACATTTGAATGAAGGAATAGATGATAAGTTTATCAAATTTGCAAATAACACAAAACTTGGAGGGAGAATAACATGTTGTATGACAGAGGCAGGATCCAAAAGGCTTCAAGAATGGACTGAATCCAAAAAGACGGAATTAAATATATGTAAAAATATAAAGTCTTCTACTTGAGTTAGAAACAAATTAGTTCAGTAAATGGAATGGGGTGGTAGGAGATGCCAATATAGACTTTCAAATATATTTTAGGTAGATCTGACTTGAGTTGCAAGCTTACTATAAATTAATAATATAATCACATCCAAACTAACTTATTATTAGGCAGTATTCATATAGGGACATAGTGTCTAGGGCAAGGGAAGTAACAATTCTATTATACTCTGCTCACAACCTGGGCCAAAATTCTTTCCAGGCCAATGATAATACTTTCATTTACATATTCTATGATCCAGCTCAATGGGACCTTTTAGTCATTTCAGTCATGTCTGACTCTTTGTGAGCCCATTTGGGATTTTCTTGGCAAAGATACTGGAGTGGTTTGTCATTTCCTTCTCCAGCTCATTTGACAGATGAGAAAACTGAGGCAAATGGTGATTTGCACAGGGTCACATAGCTAGTAAGTATCTGAGGCTGGATTTGAACCCAAGTCTTTTTTATTTCAAGCCTGGACCTTTCCCCTCAGTACCACCTAGCTGCCCAAACTAGACTTTAGCCTTCCTCATAAATGACACTGTACCTCCTCTTTACCTTTGCACAGGCTTATCTCCATGACTACAGTGTATTCCCTCCTCACCTTTGCCTTTTGGAATTCTTTGTTTTCTTTAAGATTTGGCTCAAGCACACCTTGTCCATTAAACTTTTTCTGATCCCAGGGGCCTTCTTCCAACCCCTCCAAAAAGTTACCTTCTATATTAATTAACATCTATATTAATTATATTTTGTATGCACAGGTGTGTGTGTGTATGTATGTGTGTATGCATATATATGTTATCTGTGAGCTCCTTAAAGATAGGAATTGTTTCATTTTTGTCTTGGTATATGTAACAATAATGCAATATTCACAACACCCATGGTGGCTATGAATATGCTGGTATGGTTGTGAGTCACAAAATGTAGGAAACTCTCCACACGGAGGGCAGAACCAAAGCCTTTATTCAAATACCAGAAAACCAAGTCCCAGAACCAGAAAGCCAAAGTCATTACAGTAGTCACGAAGCTGATACACATGGTTAATGCAGTGAACACCCACATTCCCAAGCCTTCACAATAGAACAAGCTCCCTAGGGCAGGAATCTTTCTCTCACTCACAGTTGCTCCTTAGCCTGGTTCTTAGAAGTTCTCAGCAAAAGTTGCAGAAGGAGGGTCTCAGCAAAAATTTCCCAGAAGGAGGGTATTGGCAAAAGCTGTAGCCTCCAGGTGCTCACTGAGAGAAAATCTGACTGTGCTGCTGATTCTCTTCCTTATATACAGTATAGCTCCTCCCCATTCCGCCCTGTCCTGTTACATCAGCAACTTCCTCCCAAGGTGTTAACTACTTCTGTGTTAATTAAACAGCTTAAACAAGGTGTTAACTTGAAACAAGGTGCTAAGTACCTGCTTACTTGCCAATACAAAGGGGCATGGAAGATCTTCAGACTCCATCAACAGTATACAGATGACCTAGCATAATACCTAGAATATAGTAGGTGTCTAATACATGCCAATTGATCGAGATTTGTGTTTAGTTTTGGAAATGACATTTTAGGGAGAACATTGACAAATGAGAACATTCAGTTAATTGTGACTGGGATTGAAAGGGAACTGGAAGCCATGGCATGAGAATTGGAAAAGAATTGCAAACACTTATCCTGACAAGGAAAAAGGTGGTGGAGATGAGGGAATAAGATATCATAGTTATTTACAAATATTTAAATTATTTTCAAGGGGAAGAAACAAGTCAAGTCAATAAGCATTTTTAAGGCTTTGGCACACATGAGGAATACAAATAGAAGCAAATACAAATACAGGAAATTCACGTTTTAGTGGAGGAAGATAACACATTTAAAAAGTGATTGAAAATGGAGGCAGGGAGCCCCCAGGAAAAGAGGGTCCCCAAAAACAGACAGGCTGGAGAAGCCCAGAGAGTCGGGAGCAGAGCCAGAAGAGGAATGGAGTCAACATGGATAGCTGGGGGACTCCCTCAAAACGTCAGTCCTGGGAAGCACTTAACCATAGAGGAAGGTGTCACAGGAGCAGAGGAATCCTTCAGGGTGAAAAGGCCACAAGGGCGGATGGATCTTCCAGGTGAGAAGGCTGCTGGGACGTCCTGGGGAAGTCTAGAAAGTCAGGAGTGGAACTGGGATAAAGAAGCACTGAACTTCTTCTGCTTGGTCCCAGACAGCACAGTTAGCAGGTAGACATTCAGCTCAAGGAAATACTTCTTAACAAAGTGAGCTATTGAAAAATGGAATAGCCTAGCCAGGTCTCCCCATCACTGGAGGTCTTCAAAGAAAAATAGGTTGACCATACCAGGGATGCTACAAGGAGGATTATGGTATAGTATATGCTATGGTGTATATGGGGGTGTAATGTTAATGAAACAGGAAGATCTTCCCCTCCCATTCATAGGTCTAACACATGGAGCCTGAGTCGCATGGAGTCTGAGTCACATGGAGCTCGATGTGTGGGAAGAGCTTGCCCAAAGAAGAGAGAAAAAGAAGGAGGGGGGCAGAGCCAAGATGGCAGTGTAGCTGCAGCAACATATCACAGCTCTCACATAGCCACCCCAAAATACCCATAAAATATGACTCTAAACTAATCCTAGAACTCCAAAACGCACACAAATATACTTTTCACTAAAGTCAGCTCAGCTATGAGGAACCATAACCGAAACCAGCCTGGCCTGAAGCCCTGGCTAAGCCCCAGGGGCGGCTGGACAGGAGGAGTGGAGGAGCCTCGGATTAGTGGCAGCTGCAAACAGCGTTCAGAACTAGGTCAGTGAGACTTGTGAAATCAGGGGAGACAAGCGGCCTGGCTGAAAGCCCTCCAGGGCTGGAAAGTGAAAGGCAGAGGTTTTGCACCTGCCTCCGCCTTGCAGCTTCCGAGCCCTTGGCCTGCAGACATCAGGGGGACTAAGCGATTGTTCAGAGGCCAAGTATTCTCGTGTTGAGCAGTCTGGATCCAATTCGCAGTCTTGGGCTTTGGTCTTCTGGGGTTTCTTTATCCAGTGAGCCAGAAGTAAGTAGGAAAGGGACCCAGCACCTTCCTGAGAGCTACGGCAGCTGGGAGAACCCCAGCAATTTGGGACAGAGCTTTTCCTTCTGGAAGCAGAGCGCCACAGAGATTTAAAAAAAAATCACGGACTGAACAACAATGAGTAAGAATAAGCATAAGAAGCAAAGTAAGAACAGCAATCAAAACCTAGATTCCTTCTTTGGGGAAAAGAAAGATCATGCCAAAGAGAGGGAGGAGAAGAGTTCAGCCAGAGCTCCCCCACCAGAGGCTTCCAATAAACATGAAGAATGCCTTAAAGCTAGAGATGAGCTGAAGAAGGACTTTGAAAACCAAATAAGGGAAGTGGAAGAAAAATTGGGAAGACAAATAAGAATGTTGCAGGAAAATCATGAAAACAGAGTCAGCAATCTGACTGAAGAAATCAACACCCTAAAAAATAAATTAACTCAAATGACAAAAGAGGCCCAAAAAGCCAATGAGGAGAAGAATGCCTTAAAAAGTCGAATTTGCCAGATGGAAAAAGAATCTCAAAAGCACCCTGAAGAGAATAATTCCGTCAAAGTTAGAATGGAGGAAATGGAAGCAAATGACTTCATGAGAAATCAACATACTATCAAACAGATCCAAACAAAT
>CM053580.1:336730811-336754290 GCA_028627135.1 Pseudochirops cupreus
GTATTTTGGGGTGGCTATGTGAGAGCTGCGATATGTTGCTGCTGCTACGCCGCCATCTTGGCTCCACCCCCTAGGTTTGTTTTTAAAACATTGTTATATTCCTTACAGACTCATATTAGAACTATGCAAAAAACCTGGGAAGATTTCGACTAAGCTCCAACATGATGGGTTAGTTCAGGGACAGGGAACCTGCTGCCTCAAGGCCACATGTGGCCCTTTGATTGATTCCAAACTTTACAGAACAAATCTTGTTTCAGTCAAAGGACTGTACTTTAGGACCTAGAGGGCTACATGTGGTCTCAAGGCTGCAGGTTCCCTGTCCCTGGAGTTCTACTCACTAAATTAAGTATTGATTCATAATAGCTAAATTTTAGAGAATAAGTATTACATCTAAAAATATTGTTCTAAAATGTATTAAATATTTATATATAATTTAGACTAATACCAGCTAAGATATATACTTAACTATTTTAGTAACAATTCAAAGACCAAGCAGAAGGAAAGAAGGAAAGAAAGAGTAAGGTAAAAAGGGAAGAAATGAAGGAGAGGGAGAAATGGAAGGAGGGAGAGAGGAGGGAGGAAAAAAGGAAGGAAAACAGTTTGAAGTCATTTTTGAAAATAAGAATATTGTTCTAGGTTATAGAGATAATTCCAAGAGTCAGAGATGTGATCAGACTCTTGGCCATTGTTCAACATTTAGCAGTTGATGTTTTCTAAATAAATAGTTACTGAGTCAAAGCAATTAAAATGGCCCCAGTAGCAAGAAGTATAGTCCAGATCCTCCAACATAACCTCTCTACAAAGATCTAGAAAGAGCATTAGACTGTGTCCTGATTGTGAAATCCAAAAAATCATCATAATTGAGTCATTTTCCCACCCCAGACAGGCATAGGGAAATAGAGATTTAGAAAGTGGGAACTAGATCTGACTAGGGGTGCACTATTTAGAACGTTCAAATGTCAGGTGACTAAAAGAACAAGGCTGTGCACCAGGACAAGAAGAGACCTTAGACTTCTGTAGAGTCAAAAACGTATACTGATGGGGAGTTCTGGTATTTGCTACCTAGTTCCAATTCACATATCTGGTACAGAGGGAAAGATCTCTCCCAAGGGGTGGGATTCCAGGATAAGGAGTAGTAGTGGCCATTGGACTATTTATTGAGCAAAAAATAAGTTCAAAAGCAAGCAGTAGTTATATGACACTGACCCTAGGAACAGAACAGAGACCCTATTCTAGATGTGATCCCAGTCTGAAGCCTGGAGTAGAATTACCAAGGCAAGGCAAACTGAACCAAAGTGGATTTTGTAGTTTTGACATTCTGAGACTAAAAAGTTTTCTAGCCAATTGAGAGTTGTTAAATTCAGCAATAGTCAACTAAATACTTACCAATGGACAAGCCCACAGGCATGTTGCTCAGATCTAAACTCAGGGTCAGGAATTTTTAAAGGTCAGACAAGGAGGGCAGTGTTCACACTTTGCATACTTCAGACAGAATACCTTTGGAGTACTGAAAGCTTGTAGGTCTCTGGCCTGAGTTAACCTTGGGATCTTAGAATAATACAATACTCAATACCTCCAAGAAAGCAGCAGAATGCAAGAGAAAAAAAAACTCAGCTCAGGCATTTTTCCCAGAAATAAACAGAGCTAGACCATAATATAGAGTCCAAAGTCAGGAAGAAAGAGACAAAAAAAAAAAAAGAAGCCTTTCATAAAGAGCTAACATGGATAAAATGATGTCTTAGTAGATCTAAGGCTTAAAGAAGAGAATGACTCCTAAACATCCACAAGCAAAGTCTAAGAGAAAAACACAGTCTAAAAACAAGTCCAAACAGTCTTCCTGAAATCAGTTAAACAAGAGTTTAAAAAACAATTGTAAACATCAAATGAGAGCACCAAAGAAAAAGTTTGTAAAGAAATGAGTGTTATGAAAGAAAGATATGAAAAGAGAATTAAATTTTGGAATAAGAAGAACAAAACCTTACTCAGGAAAGAAACTGTGAAAATTAGATTTGATCAAATAGAAGCTTAATAACTGTATGAAACATCAAAAAAAAAAGAAAGAAAATGTTTGAAAGACTGAAAAATAGAAAAAAATGTAATGATCTGGAAAACTGATTAATGAAAAAATATTGAAGAATCTCTGAACTACCTAAAAGCCATGGCAAAGAAAGACTGTACATCATATTTAAAGAAATCACAAAAGAGAATTGCCCAGATTTCTTAGAACCAGAAAGTAAAGATAAAAGGAAATCACCAGTAACTTCCTGAAAGAAATTCTCAAATTAAAACTTTTAGGGATACTATGTATATAAAATCTAGAGGTTCTAGATAAAAAAAAAAAAGCCACAAGCTGCCAGAAAGAAAGAATTTGAGTACCCATAGTCAGAGTTACACAAAATTTAACAGCCACCACTCAAAAGGAGTGAAGAACTTGGAATATGATATTCCACAAGGCGAAAGATATAAGATAATAAGCAAATGTAAGCAAAACTGAGAATAATCTTACTGGGGAAAAATTGACCTTTAATGATATAGAGAGCTTCCAAACATTCCTACTGAAAAGACTAGAGATGCAAAAACATTTTGAAATAAAAAAAAAATCATCAAGAAAAGCACAAAAATGTAAATATGTACAAGCAATCATAAACAAGGCTAAACTGTTTATATTCTAATACGACATTGTATTCTAATGTTTCTTTTTATCTTTTTAATTAAGTCTATCTTTGTTATTACATTGTCTGAGAGCATGATTATTATACCTGTCTTTTTTTACTTCAGCTGAAGCCCAAGAGATTCTGCTGCAATCTCTTATTTTAAATTGTGTGCACCTTTCTATTTAAAGTATGTTTCTTTAAAATAATATGACTGGCTTCTAATCTATTCTGATAGTCTCTTCTATTTTCTGGGTGAGTTCATCTCATTCACATTCATGGTTATGATTATTAATTGCATGTTTCCCTCTGTTCTATTCCCTTCTTTTCTTTTCTTCTCTTTGTTTCTTATCTCTTCAAGAATTTGTTCACCTTAAGATGTTAATTATCTTCCCTCTTTTTTTTCTTCCTTCAGCATTTTCTCTTCCCCCCTTGGTTCTCTTTTGAATGAAACACATTTGTACCCAGCTGCACACACATGCACATGCATGCATTATTGCTTCCTTTGACTAATTGAGTTGAGAGTGAAGTTAACATATTGCCTGTTCTTCTCCACCCCTTCTTTCTTGATGTTCTACTTGTGTGTCCCAAATACATGAGATGATTTTCTCCATCATTCCTCTACTCCACCCCCCCTCCCCACGGTTTATTTCTTTTATCCTCCCTTTCCATTGTTCTTTTATTGTAAGCAAAACATATCAAATTAACTCCTGCATTCTCTAATTAAACTCCTTCTGTGTTCCTGATGATAATAGAATTCTGAGATCAGAGTTAAAGCAAAGAATCCATTATCACCATTACTATTCAGAATAGTTCTATAGCTAGAAAAATGCTAGCTATAAAAAAGACAAGAAAAAGATATTGAGAGGATAAGTGTGAGCAAAGAGTAAACAAAATAATTTTTTGCAGATACATACTGTGATGGTTTACTTAAGGAAGCCAAGAGTCAAATAAAACTCTAATAGAAACAACAACTTCAGCAAAGTTGTAGGATAAATTAAACTCATAAATCATTAGCATTTCTGCATATTACCAAAAAATCCAATAGGAAGAAATACAAAAATAAATCTCATTTAAAATAGTTATAGAAAATATTAAATATTTGGTATTCTATATGCCAAGACATCACAAGGACAGTATGAACATAATTATAAAATATTCTTTATATAAATATAGATCTACCTAATTGGAAATATTAATTGCTATTAGGCAGGCTTAGCTAATATAATAAAAATGAAAGCACTATATAAAATAACTCAGTATGTTTTATATCAAACTAACCAAAGCAGAACTACAAAAACTCATAAAAAAATTCATCTAGAGAAACAAAAAGTCAAGAATCTCAAAGAAGTTATTGGAGGAAAAAGAGGAAAGGAAGGAAGACTTGCATTAACAGATTTCAAACTGTATTGTACAACAGTGATCATCAAAACAACTTGGTGCTCATTAAGAAATAAAGAAGTTGATCTATATAGAAACATAGAAAAACAGTGGTCTAGTGTTTGAGATCTCAGTTATTGGGGCAAAAACTCACTATTGAACAGAAACTACTGGGAAAACTGAAAAGCAAACTGGCAGAAACTAGGTATAGACAAACATCTCACACTGTATTCCATGCCAACCTCCAAATAAGTATTTAGACATAGGGTAACATCATAAATACTTCAGAAGAGCAAGAAAGAAATCACCTGCCAGATGTATATAGAGTGGAAGAATTCATGAGCAGATAAAAAAGGGGGGAGAGGGAATCACAGGAGATGAAACTGACAATTTTGATTACATAAAATTAAAAAGTTTCTGAAAAATTAAACGAATGCTAAAATTATAAGTGGGTAAATGGAGGTAGAGGAGGGAACTATATAGCAAGTTTATCTGATAAAGGTCTCACTTTTAAAAAATATATATGGAAGTGATTCAAATTTATAAGAATAAAAACCATTCCCCAATTCATAAATGGTAAAAAAAAAAAAAAAAAAGAATATGGATAGGCAGTTTTCAGAGGAAGTAATTCAAGTTTTCAAGAAATATTTAAAAATGCTCTAAAGCATTAATAGTTAGACAAATGAAATAACTAACATTCTATCTCATACCCATCATATTGGAAAAATTGATGCCCCCAAATGAGTGCTGGAGTGCCTGTGTATAAAGAGGTACATCAATGCACTTTTGGTAGAACTCTGAACTAGTTCAGCCATTCTAAAAAGCAAGTAGAAAATATGCCCCCAAAGCTATTCAACTGTGTATATTCTTTCACCCAGTGATGCCACTACTATGTCAATAACTCAAAAAAAAAAAATCAAAGAAAAAGGAAAAGGACTCGTATACAGAAATATTTCCAGCAGCTCCTTTTGTGGTGGCAAAGAACTGGAAATTGAGGCAGTGCCCATCAATTAGGGAATGGTTGAATAAGTTGTGGCATATGACTGTGATGGAATACTATTATGTTGTAAGAAATGATGAAGGGAGTAGAGAATTCTTGGAAGACTTCTATAAACTAATACAGAGTGAAGTGAGCAGAGTTAGGAGAACATATGGTAAAAAAAATTTAAAGAACAAACAAACTACTTTGAAAGGCTTAGAAACTCTGACAATACTCATTCACAATTCTAAAGGACTCATGATTAAACATGTTAGTTACCTCCTATGATGGACTCACTGTTTTGGTTGTCTATTCACGTTTATAACAAGGGCTTTTTTTTTCTTGCTTTATCAATGAGTATGGGGAAAGGCAGGAGGGAGAGAATGTGGACCTGAAAAAAATAAAAAAGAATTTTAAAAAATAAGCAAAAACTTATGTGGTAAACATTATTATGTAAACCATTAAAAGTGATAGCAAAACACAAAGCATAACTTACGTATATTTCAGTAATATATACTGAAGAATATGAGTTATTGGAGAGAAAACTAATAATTTCTAACTCTCAAGGAACTTCCATGCTAATGAGGGGGACAATTTTGTATACAAAAGTGTAACCTTTGGGGTCACTACCTGTGCTCATATTTTAGGCAGATATTCAAAGATCCCAAGTTCATAGTAATTCTATTCTTGAAAGTGTAGTTGAAAAACTTATAAATGTCTTGTGATTATGCCCCAAGTCAGAGAGTAAAAAGTCTCTAACTATGGACTGGGGCAGGTAGAATGTGGGATCCCAATCTTCAAGTTAAGTAAAATAAACAAGTATTTGTTAAGTGCTACTGTGTCCCAGGAATTATACTAAGCACTGAGGAAAAAGGCAAAAAAAAACATAGTCCCTGTTCTCAAGGAGCTCACAGTCTAATGCGGGAAAAATAGGAAAAGTTCTTTGTACAAATAAGATAAAATCAGGATAAGTTTGGGGAAGCAATTAGCTATTAATAAGGAAATTGAGAAATGTCTTTTATGGAAGTTGAGATTTTGAGATTTTAAGGATGCTAGGGAAATCAGGAAGTGGAGCAAAAATGGGACAAAATTTCCATTTGTGGGGTCAGCTAGGAAAAACAAATGGAGCTTAGAAATGGAATACCTTATGAGAAACTGTAATGAAGTCAATATGACTGGATCTTAAGTTAGGAATGGAGTAAGGTGCAAGAAGACTGAAAAGATATGATATGGTCAGGTTATGAAAGGCTTTAAAAGTCAACCAGAAAAGTTGATATTTGGTTCTAGAGAAAACAGGAAGCCACTGGAGTTTATTGAAAGAGAGGGGAAAAGAATAAAACTAGAAAAGGTAATTCTCTCCTGTATGACTTTTAGTCCTCATGCTAAGAAGAAAATGTGATACAGACAACCACCAGTGTTTATGAGAAATAGGATTAGACTTTCGAGACTCAGTCTTTAACAGAATAAAGGGACATGATCCAGAAGGGTGCCAATCACACCTATTTGAAGTAAGGGGTTGTGGGGTAGGGAGAAGAGGTAAGGATGCCAGTTCCTCTTGTGTTTTTCCAGCCTCCTGAATGAGATCACTGAGTTGGGGGGGACATGGAAGCAGGGGAGAAAGGGAGAGAGAAAGAGAGAGAGAGAGAGAGAGAGAGAGAGAGAGAGAGAGAGAGAGAGAGAGAGAAGGAAAGGAAGGAGAAAAAAAAGAAAACAAACAAACAAAAACAAGTCTTCTCCCCAAAACCAGTCTATTACTTCCCTCTTGTCTCTTTAATTTTCTCCTAGTTTCAGTTAGAGATGGATTTGAGGAAGGGAGTTGCACATATCTGCCACCAGCAGCTGTGCCGATCATGCTACTTCCACCTGGCGAGAGGAGAAGGAGGAAGATCCACCATACTCTTCCCCTCTCCTCATGTTTTTTCTCCTCTTCTCAAGAGATCCTCAAAAACTCCAGGGGTGTGTGTGTGTGTGTGTGTGTGTGTGTGTGTGTGTGTGTCTTGGGGAACTATACCCATCAGGACTTTTCCAAGCTGGAAAGAAATAGAACTCACGAGGCCTTGTGTAACTTTACTCCTTTAGCAGCGAGCTTGCGTAAGCTTTATCCGAGGGAGGTTACATAGTTACAAACATACATATAGAGATCAATAGATAGATAGACAGATTGACAAATATATAAAAATGAATCACAGGTAGTTTGGGGAGGGAAGGTAGTAGCAGAGGCAGGGGAAGAAGGGCAATGGAAATATAGAGAAGGGTATAGGTGGAAGAGATTCTGTGACTACAGAAATAAAAATATTTGGCAATTCAATCAAATTGATGCCATAATGAGGCATTAAAAGGGCATATACACATTTCAATACAATATGAGGAAAGTACTAGAGAAGGGATAAAAGCAAAGTGTTAAAGAATTTCAGGAAAGAGATATTGCTTCTTGGAGAACTAAAAGGCTTCATGGAAGAAGTAACATCTGAGCAGGGATTTGAAGAATGTCAAAGATTTCAATATCCAAGTTTGAGGTTGGGAAAAGTAGGGAGAAAAAGCTATTCTAAATGGAGGGAAGAGTAAAAGAAGTGTTGCTTTTGCCAGGAACAAATGTGTAAAGAGAGAGGTAATGGGAATAAAATGGAGAAAATTGGATTTGGTTAGACTATGGAGAGTCTCAAATGCAAAGAGTATTCAAGACTTTGTTCAGGAGGCAAAGGAAAGCTATGGAAGGTTTAAGAGCAGGAGAGTGCTATGATTAGAACCGGAATTTAGGAAGATTAATCTGTCAATGACAAGTAGACTGGATTGGAGGCTGGAGAGTCTGGTGGCAAGACTTTCTGTGAAGGCTATTTTGACCTCACAATATAAAAGATTCAACAACTTAGAGTTGAAAGGGACCTCAGAGATCATTCATTTTAATTCTCTAATTTTATAAATGAGGAAAGTAAGACCCAGAGAGATGAATGTCTTGGCCAATATCACACAGGTAGTGAATGGCAAGGGCTGATTCGTTTGGTGTTCTTTTCCTTTCACCCTACATAATTTAACCCCAAATTATATCTTTTGCAGCTCTCTGGACTCATAGAACCATTTTAGTTAACTGTGCTCTCTTCTCCCTCTTCTTCCTTCCCATCCACCCTTTTCTCCTCTCAGAAATAAATTTTACCTCAGTAAAAACAGTAGTTTTGGGATGTGCTAGTGCAATAATATTCTATGAGAGAAAAGCAGGATTTACGGAGAAGCATGAGATGCAAGGAGAGAAAAAAAAATCTTAGTTCACACTGATTTCCAAATAAAGCCCTCTCATTTAATCGTTACATAGACGCATCATGAGCAAGTAATCTGGGCAACAGACCAAGAAGAAAATGTTATAAAAATAGACAAGCCTAAAAACAGTCAAATAGCCATCAATGCAGTTAAGAGTCAATTCAGTGGAAACCTCAGTCTTTTAATGCTTTTCCCGTCCATACCATTGAGCCTCTGAATTTATAGCTTCCTATAAAAAGCCAGCTAAAGAACAATGTAAATGAAGGGGGTTTCCTGAATCCTCTATACTCATCCTGCTTCTGCAGGAGTGTACAAAAGGTCCCTACCACTTCTAACAGAAAGTTGAGACAGTCTAGTATTTTATCCCTGGCTTATAACAAGGGATCTGTTCCAGAGAGAACAAGTCTTTTTAATAACCTATAAGGGATCAGCCATTCACAAATCTAACCCTATTTTGAAACCTGCTACACCTACATTCTGTGCCACTTCTTGGGGCTAATAAGTTCCTTAAGTTTACTGCCTAATGTAAAAAGGAACACAGGAAACCATCCAGATTTTCTGATGAAGTATTT
The DNA here is from genome assembly GCA_028627135.1 of Pseudochirops cupreus. Classification (NCBI taxonomy): domain Eukaryota; kingdom Metazoa; phylum Chordata; class Mammalia; order Diprotodontia; family Pseudocheiridae; genus Pseudochirops; species Pseudochirops cupreus. Next base: position 336,739,646 of record CM053580.1, read on the forward strand.
GGTTTCAAATAGTTTCTGTGCACCATGACATGAGTTTGGCTGTCTGTAGTTCCCTCTTTGGGACTGCTGCAAGTCCATTTATATCTCTCGAAGGATGTTCCAGTTACCACTACCCACAGGTATTTCTGAGTTTGGGGCATAGGCTTATTAAAATATATCAGCCTCTAAATCAGATCTTCTCCCTGAGTCAGCATGATGCCTCACAGAAAGATAATTCAATCTGGAGTCACAGGGCCTGACTTAAAATCTTTGATTCTTTCCCCTACTAGGTATTAGATCTTGGCTGAGTAATAAATTAGTCTAGACCTCAGTTTCTCCATCTGCAAAATGATAGATTTGAACTTAGGTCTAGTTATAGATCCTATCTAATTAGAAGAATAAAACACAAGCAATTTTTTTGGAGATGTGGATAGCTATCTGAAACATTTTGTATTGCTAACAAATACTCACTGGGTCAACTATTTGAAAGCATTACTCGTCAGGTGGAACTGGTGCACCTAACCTGATATGATTCACTATGAGAACTAGGTAAAGGGAAGTCTACCTTTTGCTGTACTCAACATAAGGGGGAACTCAGAGGAAGTTCCAAGCTCTCTATGGTTTTCAGAAACATGGTTATCTCTTTTCTGCAGGTCTTCCTCTTAAACAAAATGCCTGTTAATAAATCCAGTTAAGCAATCACTATACAGCTTACATGTCTATAACTTCTCATAGATTTAACAAGGCTATCGAGGGAGCCAAAATCCAGGAATTCTCTAACACATTCTAAAATGCTTTAGTCAGCCTCTTAAATGGAAGACCTTTCATTCTCTATGCTGTCTTCCTTTTCTGAGTTGTCAGGAGGGAGAGTTATTCTATAACAATTTTCATGGTGTCTACAGTGAAGTCTGTAATTTTTACTATATTAATGATCATTCATCACACAATGAATTCAACCAAGTGATTTAAATTATGACCAAGGTTACCTAGGTTTACTATGTTACAGGTCAGTGACTTCAAAGAACCCATCAATGTTGTGCTTCTAGGAGATGGGGGAAAAAAAGGTTTCTTTAATGAACTCCTTAATTTCCAATGATGTATAATACTATGTTCCTATGAAGTAAGTAATAAATACCGTTTTTTCCCAGAAGCCCTCTTTTCACCCTTGAGTTTAAGTCTGGTTTTTCAGTTTGTCAGTCCAGTAGCATTTTGCCTTTTAGGCCTTGTACCAAGGTGCTCTAAGTAAACCAATCTTGTTTTCTCTTGATGGCATCCTCAACCTGGTCACCAGAAGGCTGATAGTTAAAGTGATATGTCACTGACAACGATGCTGAATGTATCTCGATTCCAAAGAGAATCAAGGATACCCTTGGATGGCCATCTGGAGGCAGCTGGAGTTTCTTTTGGGGACCAGCAAAGCAGCAAATATCTGTGGCTGTGTCATGTTTCATTTATTCTTTTGAATAAGTTCAGGGCTTGTCAGCATATTTTTTATAACAGGCCTTTTTCCTCGGTGGTTTTTAAATCCAGATCAGACTATTCTTTCTGGGCTGATGCTTGGCAGATCTGAGATCTCCTCCCAAGAACAAATTTGAATGCCCTGGATTTTCTCTGTTTTTGGCCACAACCATAATTTATTTAAATACAGACTTTTGTATTTTGTATATTTCAATTGTCCCAATCTGTGGGATTCTAGTCCCTGTGTGTTCTTGCTCCGTTTTCAGTTTCTGCATGAATGTGTGTTTTGCAATTGGATTTATCATTCCTTAAAAATTGGACTCTGCTGGGAATCAATGCTGGTTATACGCTATACTAAATACTTTAAGTTCATAAACAAAAAAGGGTGGGGTACAATAAGGTCTTTAGGGACATATAATACTTGTTTATGGCTATGTTTTTTACTTCTGAGGGTAGGAATGGGGTCTCTGATTTCACTAGGATGGGGAGCTCCAAATTTTGAGGAGATTCCTTCAACTTACTGTCTTTGAGAATTGACTGAGGCACTAAGTGGGTCAATGGCTTGCCTGGGATTACCCAGGAAAGAAGTCAGAGAAAGAATTTTAATACAGGGTTTCCAGGTTCTAAGGCTAGCTGACCCATTACATTATGCTGCTGTTCTTTGGAGAGATGTCTAAACTAGCTATCTTTTTTTTGCACTGGTTTCTATCACATTTTAAAAAGATTTGCCCAAGGTAGCTAGTTTTTTTTTCTTTCCTTGTGAAGGGGTTGATTTCATCAAACATGACCAAAATAGAGGTATGTAGGTGCCCTCTTAAAATATAATTATGTTTCATAGATTTTCTGAGTGGGAAGGGGCCTTACAGACTATCTAGCATTGCCTGTACTCCAAGCATAAATTTCTCCAACATAACCAATATACAATATTCATTTTCTACTTGAAGTTAGTGACAGGAAGCATAATGCCGCTAGAGGCGGCTATCTTTGGGCAGTTCTAAATGCTCAGAAGTTTTTATTATAATGAACCGAAGTCTGCATCCTTGTAAGTTCCAGATTCTGGGTCAAACAGACAGAGTCTAAGCCCTCTTTCATATGGTACCCTTTAAGTACTGAGATGGTGATCATATCTCTCAACCCTTCCACCCCTAGTCTTCTCTTCTCCAGGTTCAGCTTCTCAAGATATTTTAACTAATCCTTCTACAAAATGATTTTGAGTTATTTTTACCATTATGATTGCCTTGCTTTGGATAAACGCTAGCTGGTTGATGGTCCTTCTAAATGGGGTGACCATAAGTGCACATGATATCCTGGCCCAGTTCCCAGACATTGGCCATGTACAATGAGATGTTCTAAACCAGGATGAGTGGGAACCTTTATTTCCAAAGAAAAACATGAATTTCACTCCGTTGAGGAGCCAAGTGAGTCCCCTTCCCTTCTCCTGCCCTGTCCCGTAGCACTGATATGGCCCAGGACAGGTGAGCCAGAAAGGAGATGATGCATCCCCCTGTGCCATCCCCTCTCCTGTGGGCCTGTCATACCCTACTCCCACCCGAGGGCTGCATGGCAGCAACACAGAGAACACTTGGGACCCCATCCCAGAGCCCCCATCCAAGGGCTACCCACAGAGAAAGTGGGAAGGACACCTCCTTCCCCCTCCCCCACAAAAACAAAAAAACAAAACACTTTCTTCCAGCACATCACAACTTTATATTTTAAAAGTATATATAACCACAGACTCCTTTTATCTTCCCTGTTTTTCTATGAAGAACATTGCCTTATACTGCAGATAATGAACACTGTGTATTGTGTGCACTTTTTAATAATTTTATTTAATTGCTTCCTTCTTCCTTTCCTTATCTTTCCCCTTTCCCCACTCCTCTTTCTCAGTTTGGGGTTGAGGTTTTGTTTTTTGGACAATGATGAACAGAAAAGCTTTTTTTTTTCCCCTCTCCCTAAACTTTTCACTTCTAAATAACGTAAAAAATCAGGCTGAATCTGATTTTGTTTTTTTTTTATCCCATATCCCCACTCAGATCCCATTTATGTATAGTATATATTGTATAATAGACAATATTGTGTCTACTACATGTTTAAAAACATATTGCTTGCTATTTTTGAGGCTTTTAAATAAAAACAAAAATCTACTTTATTTTTAGTTGTAAGTGCTTGAAGTATGTTTTTTGAATTAAGTGACAGATTTGTTATCCTTTATTAACAATGTACTTTGTTGGTCAGCATAGAGCTGACAAAGAATATTTTCTTTCTAATAAATTTAGTTGCCTGAGGCAAAAAAAAAAAATAACTGCCCATGATAGGTTGGATGTGATCTTGACTATGTTGAGAACTTCCTGGGGCTGAGAGGGAAAAAGAAAAATAATGATATCAGTTCTCCCTATCTCTTCTGATTGAAGAAATATCTGCAGTGTTGTAAATGTGCATGTGTTATAGGGGAAGGATTAGGAGAATAAAGAAGCAGCCTTGGGACTACTATAACAGCCTGGTGTCTTAGGAAACAACCTGGAAGCTACAAGCACAGTATTGTGCAGGAAGAGGTCATTATGGCTGGGTTTTAGCTTCGTATTTTTGTTGTGGTGGTTGTTGGGCTATTTTTCAGTCTCGTCTGACTCTTCGTGATCCCATTTGGGGTTTTCTTGACAAAGATACTGGAGTGGTTTATCATTTCATTCTTGAGTTCATTTGACAGAAGAGGAAACTGAGGCAAACAGGGTTAAAGGACTTGCCCAGAGTGACACAGCTAGTAAGTGTCTGAGGTCAGATTTGAACTAGGAAGATGAGTCTTCTTGACTCCAGGCCCAACACTCTATCTACTGAGCCACCTAGCTGCCCCAGAATTGTATTTTATTGAGTACAAAGTAACAGAATCAGTAAACTTGGCCATGAGAATGGAACAATGGCAGTAATATTAGTGATTAAAAGCAACATTTATGTAGCACTTACTCTGCATCAAGCATTGTATTAGGTGTTATAATGATAATCATTGACAATTTATTTATATTCACAATTATCTCATTCGAATGAAAACAGAAAATGTAAACTGGGGTAGGGTTAAAGCAAGATTGGGTCCCAAAGCCTTACTCTAATGCTACCTGCCTTATAGGTATTTTCCATCCATATCCTACTATCTTTTGGTACTCCTAACTCCTTTAGTTTTATGTTGAGCTTCTCATTGTTCCCTTGAGATATTCTTTAGCATTTTTTCCAAAAAGATTATTGATCAGAGTGATGACCAGAAGAAGACTGCCAACCACAAGTTTGACAAATTTTGGGAGACTCTCTGCAACATCTTAAGAAGATAGCATTCCTCCTGATTGGGCTTCTCAGTTGGGCCTATGATCATGAAATATCAGACCTTTATTTGGAGTTAAAAGGGATTTAGAAGAAGAAATGGCTGTCATAGGATGGGATGATTTACCTTATTCCTCCCTAGCAAGAGAGTGGGCTAAAATACAGTACTCTGTGAAAACTGGGAACTGAAGTTACAGAAGGGAAAACCTTGAGATTTAGAAACATTGGCAAAGAATACCAATAAAGCCAGGGAGAGAACTGGATGCAATGTGTAGAAGGGGATGAGTTTTTACTAACAGGCTACCATATTATATGTAAGAGCAGGGACAAGCTGTTACAAGAAAAAAAAATCAGATGGAGAAAAAAGAATGAAAAATTGGCTGTATTACAGCCTTTAGGCTCTTGTTTAGAAGAGCAAGCTGGAGGGTATCAGGTGGTAGAAGAGAGGGCTGTTGTGAATTTGGCTCAGAAAAAGGAGAAAAAAACTAACAAGAAGAATGTGCATGCCTCCCTAATACAGACTGAGTCTAGTTGCCATGATGATAACAACTGCCAGGAAAGTATATGGGTTGAAAGCAATACAATGTTAAAAGACAAGGCTTTTACAAGGGTAGAAGTTTGTCCTGTATTGAGAAGAAAGCAGGAGAATCAGAGACTAAACAGAGTTCTGAGACATAATTGAGGCTTTCACTCAGCAGTAGGTTATTGATATATTAAGCTCAAAGGATGGGAGAATCATTGGTGTCTTGGATGGTGAGAATCAGTGATGAAGTGGCTGGAGGAGTATAGGTAGATGGTGTGGAATGATTGACATTTATAGGTATTTGTCAGAATCCTTTTGTCCAGAAAATTTTTAGAGATTTTCATATGGCAGGAGGTAACAATATGACCAATCTGTTAGTTTTAGCTGTTGATAGGTGCAATAAAATGTATCCCACTGACCCTATGTGGCCTAGTGGACACAGACTCTGGTATTCATTTAGAGACTGTGTGAGAAAGTTGAAAGAAGTAATGAAAACTGCTATCATGGTTGGAGATGCAGATGTGTATCATGAAATCCCCTTAGCAGTTTCTTATAGAAATATCATAGTGAATATGGCTCCTCCTGCTTATCAGCACCTATTTCTGACTCTACTAATTGGCCTAATAGGGCAGCCTCTTTCAGAGGTACTGGATAAGATTTCACAGCTAAGTGACTTGGGGGAATGGCAAAAAAAAAAAAAAACCAAATTTCCTCTAGAGAGAAAAGTAAATGACCAGCAGATTCAAAGTCAAAAAAGACTGACCTCTTTGTTGTTTCTGTGTTGATGATTTGTGTTTACCTCTTGGACCCTGTCTGTGGGTCTGTGTTGATTTCTATGTTGATGATTTGTGTTGAGTTCTCAGACCTTGTTGGTGGGTCTCAGCTGATTTTATAGGCAGATAGTGAATTGATGATGGTGCTGGCAATGTATAGGAATATTATCGTGGCTCTGTTAAGCTTTGTCTTCCCAGAAACAAAAACTGTGAAGGACTTGAGGTGGTCTGGACACTGTCAGCTTCAATATGAACAAGGAACTGCACAAAGAACTGGATAAGGAGCTGGACAAGGAACTGGGAGCTCCCTTCCTTTGAACCCAGGTGACAGTTGGAGCTGGGACCATGGAAGAGGAACCATGGAAGCTGAGATCCAGCCTCAAGTCAAGATGAAAGAAGACTTTACTTGGATACTCTGTGAATGATTGGCTTTAATTTACTGCTGAATGAATAGAGAGTTCACTATATTATGTAATCAGAGCCTTGAAGCTATTCACAGTAGCAGTCCTCTGGAAAGCTATTTGTGCTTGGCTTTACACCATTGGTGCTGTGAATATTGCATTGGTGCTAATGATGCACCTCTAAATGGAAAAGACCATGTCTTTGGGATCTGGACTCCAAAAAGTAAAATCCCCTGGACTTTCCCATTTGGCCCAGGTCCCTGGCTCACCTGGGGTACCCTTTCATTGTGTCCCTCATTGTCTTCATCTCCCCCCCACCCAAAATACCACTCCTCAATTCCATCTAATCCCTTTCTCTGTTCTCAGACTACTTGGTCACTCTTAGATCACATCCAGATCTTCCCACAGTCTCTTATAGAAGATCCATTTTCCCTCTGTTAAGTATACAGATTCCTTAAGAGTATGGCCAATAGTGAAGATTTGTAAAATCTTGCCCACCCCAACAAGTATTCTAATAAACCTTGTCTCTGGTTGAAAGAAGGCATGGGTCAAATTCACTTGAGGCAGGACCTGTGTTATTTGCCCTTGAATCCAGGGGTTCCCAATACCCCCTAGACCTCATCAAATCCACCATTTGGAAATGTCTCCTTTCCCAGGCCAATAACTGATTTCTTTACTCTCGGTAGTATCTATGGATTCTCCCTGTTCATTCTCTAGATCATGAGAAGCTCCCCCCTTCCTGAGAAAGATCTAGACCCATCCTCTGGAAGAATTTTATGCTTTTAGATAACTGTAACAATAACTATGCTCCACTAACTCCCATTTATATGGCACCTTAAGATTTTTAAAGGTTTTTTCATCATAGTAATGCTTTAAGGGAGGAAGTATTTTATGGGTAAAGACCTTTCCATGTGGTGGAAGAAATATCAGCTTCAGCTACCAGCTTTTCCCTTCCCTCTCAATGTCTCTGGTCCCTTTGAATCATTTATCTGAGCCTCAAGCTAACTTTCATACCTTCTCATTAGGTCAATTCATGAATTGGGGGAGAGGATAATGGGAATTCTAAAGACAATTGGAAAGAGGTTGTAAGAGTTTATCAATTAGCCTCAAAACAATGCAGCAAGTTATTGATTATGGGCCTTCATCCTGAGTCAGGGCAAAGGTGAATGGCATTTAGTCACCTTAACTCAGGAATAAAGGACCAGGCAAGCAAGCTTGAGTCTGACATTTTGACAAGCATGACAGTGAGTGAGGCTAGTGACCTGGCAACAGAGCTAGAAAGCTATGATTTCTGGGACAAGTAGTCTCCTAAAAAACAATGCTGCTTTCTGGAAGAAGTGGCAGCAAAATGAAAAGTGGGAACCAGATTGAAGCTATGGTGATGGAGAGCAGTAGACCAAGGAAACCCCTGAGCCTCCACAGGAGCAGATGCTGGGCCCATGGCAATGGTGGGATGTCACTGCAGTTCCTAGTCTTGCCATTCTTAATATGTGCTTGTGTGTGTGTGTGTGTGTGTGTGTGTGTGCACATGTGTATATATGTGTGATGGACCCTTTTTGTGGTCTAGTGAAGGCTGTGGCCCTCTTATTTTTTCTTTTTTGGAGGGGGGAAGGCGGGGCAATTGGGGTTAATGACTTGCCCAAGGTCACACAGATAGTACCTGTTAAGTGTCTGAGGCCAGATCAGAACTCAGGTCCTCCTGACTCCAGGGCTGGTACTCTATTCACTGTGCCACCTAGCTGCCCCTTGTGGCCCTCTTCTTAGAAGATTTTTTTTAATGTATAAAATAAAATAAATGGGGTCACAAATAAAACCAATCACATTGAAATTCCCTTCCTCTGTGCCCAGTTTTTCTCCCTTCATAACCTCTTGACCCTCCTGCTTCTGAATGGGATTCCTTTTGTTTTGGAGTTTTTATTTGTCTCTTGGATATTTTCTTATCTCCTTTAGGAAAATAGTTAATCTTCCCCCCAAAAGATATTTGAGAGTAGAAATGCATTCCTCCCACATTTTTACCTTTTCCTCTGTCAGGGTTACCATTCTTTACTCACCACATGCAGAGAACTATGTATTCCCCATGTGAGAAACACAACCTCTTCAAAACTTCAATTTCCAATCCAATATGATTTTGAGAATCCATAGTAGGCATCACATGTTCAACAGCAAAAATCTTCTTTTTCTGAAGCTCTAATAGCTCTCCTATGCAATGATCACCTTCTCCTTTGTTTATTGTTAATTGTTTACCTGCATTAAGACCCTATCTAAGGTGTACACTTGATGGGGATAGGGATTGTGTATTGCTGTCTACTGCAGGTCCTAGCACACATCTTTGCACAATTTCAGGGAGCTGGTGAAGCTCAGTTCTTTCTTGAAAGGGGGAGGGGTGGGATGGGAAGACAGAAACAGCTGGAGTGACTGAGGAAGGCATAAGTACTGAACACCAGAAGAATTTTACCAACCCTTCTGTATAATTTTCTAGTTTACTCATGATTGCTGAATTCAAAAGTGGCAGAGATCTGGTGCATGTATAGAGGGAGAAGGCTCCCTTTGTCCTTCTGGGAATAAAATAGTGTAAACTCCAATTCCCGGGTACTTCTCAAATCAGTCTGAACTCTTGGCAAGCCTGCCCAGCTCTTAGACGAGGACACATGTGGTGTGGCCTGCCTTGGATCAGAACAAAGGGACTCTGAAGGTTAGGTCACATACATTCTCATTACGAGCTTTACTTAGCACATTGCTTGGCATGAAGTAGGCACTTTATAAATGTTGTTTGACTGATTGATTGCTAGAAAAATTCTTTATGAGTGTGAGATATTCCTCTATCCCTTAAAACTAAGTAGATCATTATAATGATCCATAAATGTTTGTTGAATTTGTAATCAGAGTGGGAAACATTCTCTAGGGAAAATTAAAAGTACTTAAATTAGGCAGTGCCTTCACCATTTGCTTCTGACATTTAAAATACATGAAGAATAAACAAATTTGTATTTAGCATTTCTCTCCTAATACTAACTTGCTTGTATGGAATGCTATAAGGTTTTCCAAATGCTTTCCTTACAGCAAATCTATATTTTAGGGCTATTTGAAGAGTCCACAGGAATAATTTAAAAGGGGGAATTGATTAGATTCTCCAATCTCATTATTTCCTCCATTACCATCAATTGCCTTCTCAGAGACTCATTTTATGATCAGTGAACTGTCAGACCCCGAGAAGAAAGAAATGCGCTGCACACAGAACTTGTCCTAATGAGACTCAACACATCGTTTTTGTAGCCTGGTGAGGTCTCAGGTGAAGTAGAAAAGGAACCACGATACTGGGGTTCCTCAGGTTTGGGCCTTGAATTGGATCTCTACCAGCTATCAGAGGCCTGTGGTCTTTTATTAGCTCATTGAGAGGTAAGCGGCATTTCCCTTAGGGCTCACAAGCATTTTACTACCAAACAGAAATTACTAGCTTCCTTTTTAAATTAAAAAAAAAAAAGATTCATCTCTGATGCTTTTCAATGATATTTCAATTTTCTAGTTCCTACAGATTCTAGGGTAGTGATTGACTAGATCATATTGTTCATCCTTCTTATCTCTTTTGGATATAGAAACCTCTTACCTATGGGAACCAGAGTGCAAACCAAAACCCCAAACCAAACCAAATTAAATTTAAAAAGGCTATTCCATTTAGATGAGATGAGTATTTTCTATGAAACTGTAATTTTGGAAACAAGGAGACCATTATAGAAGCTTAGGAATATAAAATAAAATGGTGGAAAACAATGCATTATGTAGATAAGCAGGAAAATGAACTATCAGTAGGAGCTGAACTCTGTCCTAATAGAGCATCTTAAGGAATTTTCTTCATCTCTAAACAGAGCAGAGGTTCTTAACTGGGAATCTGGGAAATTGGTGGGGGGATTAAAGGGGGAGCCAATAGCTGTCACGTAACTTCATAATCTTGTGTTTTTTGTTCTATTTGCCTAAAAATATTCTTCTGAGAAAGGGTCCATAGGTTTTGTCAGACTGCCAGAGGGGTCTAAGGAACCAAAAAGATTAAAGAGGAATGCAATAGAGTCTTCAAAGACTATGCTACTTTCCTTTTCAGGTGTCCTAGCAATCTAATCTGTTCATAACAAACTTTGGGCATCATTTGAAATTTATCCAAATCCTAACAAATGTGTCCTCATATAGGCAATAAAAAAGGACACAGCAACTACAAATAAGGAATGATGCAATGCACTGGGGCAGGTATTATCTAGCTGGCCCTAATGTACACCCCAGAGGTAGGAATGGTAAGTATTTGAAATCCCATTTTAAAGATGCTGATACTGAAGCTTAGAAGTAACTTGAAGTAAGTTACTTGAAGTAACTTGAGGTACAATTTATTAAGTTACTTCAAGTAACTTACTTGAAGTACGTTGCTTGAAGTAACTTGAAGTAAGTTACTTGAAGTAACTTAAGGTATGATTTAGTAAGAACAAGTATTTGATTCTGTGTCCTCTCAGCTTAGATTTGGAGTGAGGAGATATGAGTTAAAAACCTCATTCTGCCTTATTGGTAGTGTGATTTGGGGTACTTCATTTAGCTGTTCTGGGACTCAGTTTCCTCATCTATAAAATGAGGGGATTGGACAATATGGTTTCTGATATTTCTTCCAACTCTAGAATTATGATCCTACAATACTGTGAACTTCAAGTCCAGCACTCTATTTCTACATCACTTTTCTAGAATACCATTATTAAGGTTTAAAAGAATTTGTTTTTATATCATCTTCATTTTCTCTGTATCCCTTCCTCTTTCTCCCTTCTACTATAGAGCCATCTCTTATGACGAAAATTATTTTTAAAAGAGGAAGGAAAAAAATCAACAAAATTAATCAAAAACCTCCAAAAAATCTGACATCATATGCATGTCACTCGACCTCTGCAAAGGAGTTGAAGGGGGGGAGAGATCTTCTCATATCATTTCTTTGGAACCATGCCTTGTTCTTTATAATTACACAGCATTCATTTCCAGTTGTCTTATGGTTGTTCTTTTCATTAACATGATTTTAGTCATTGTGCATATTATTTTTCCCATCTCTGCTCATTTTACTTTGAATCAGTTCAAGGAAGTTTTTCTATGCTTCTCTATATTCATCATTTTGTTGTTTCTTATAGGATAGAATACTCTACTGCATGCATATGCCATAATTTGTTTAGTTACTCCCTGATGAATGGATATCTATTTTGTTTACAGTTTTTCCCATGACAAAAAAATGCTACTATAAATATTTTGGTGTACATAGAGACTTTCTTTTTGTCAATTACTTCCTTGGACCATATGTCTAGTAGAGCAATCTCTAGAAATTTTAGTCACCTTATTTATATAATTCCAAAGTTCTTTCTAGAACATTTGTACCAATTTACAGTTCAATCAATAATGCATTAGTGTGCCAATCTTTCCACAAACCCTTGACTTAACTACTCTCATTTTTTGTCATATTTTTCCAATTTTCTGGGTGTAAAGTGAAACCTCAGAGTTGTTTTGAATTGCATTCTCCTACTAGTTATTTGAGTAATCTTTCATAAAACTGTTAATCATTTTCAACTTTTCTTTTGAGAAATGTTTGCATGTATCTTTTGACCACTTTGCTATTAAGGATTGGCTTTTTAAAATGCACTCTTGATCTCCTTCTCTCCCATATTTTTCAGCAGATCTGACTCTCTGCAGTAATTGTTTCCCTCCTCCCCACTCTCCCTAATCTGTCTCTCTCCTCTCCACCAATCTATTTTCTACAAAATTCTCAAAGTAATATTCCTAAAGTACAACTTTGCTTATGACATTTCTCTGCTCAATTAACTCTCATGGCTCCCTCTAGCCTCTAGGATCAAATGAAGACTCCTTCCTTTGGCACTTAAAGTGGTTTCCAAACTACCTATCCAGGCTTACTAGTCATGAGTCCCCTCCATGGTCTCTAAAGTTCAGCCAAACTGTTGTTTGCTGTTTTCCTCATGTGACATCTCATCACCTTTCTCTGTGCATTTGAACATTCTGAGGATGCTTTCCTCTCCTCACTTCCTCCTGCTTGTTTCCTAACATTCTCATCAAAAAAACCCTCAGCTGCTTGGGACCTAAGGGAAATAAAAAGTGTAATATGTAAGTCATGCCTTCATAGTTATTTGTGATATCTACATTTAGATCTAGATCTATCTATAACATACATAGATGAAATATACATACGTATGTATGTACGTGTGTATGTATGTATGTTATATACATACATATATATCTGTATATACATACATAAATCCCTTCCTTCCTTCTTTTCTTTCTTTCTTTCTTTCTTTCCTTCTTTCTTTCTTTCTTTCTTTCTTTCTTTCTTTCTTTCTTTCTTTCTTTCCTTCTTTCTTTCTTTCTCTATATGTATTGATACTGATAGATAGACATTTAAGATATTTACCACCGTGATGGAGGAGATTCCACAAAAGTCCAACTTGAAGAGAACATTGGATTGATTCTCAGTGTCCTACTTATTGGTAGACATGGCAAGAGTTCCACAAGATGGACTGATATGGATCAGTTGTTACATGTATTATTGGGTAGAACTTCTAAATCTATGAGTTCACAAATACTTTGGGATATCCAAGTATAAAACACTTTATATACATTGTCTCATTTGGTTTTCAAAATAACCCTATATTGTAGGGACCATAGGTATTTATTATTCCAATTTTATGGATAAGGAAACCAAACTAAGAGACTTGTTAATTGATATAACAACTAAATTGGTAGAGAGAGCCACAAATCTTTTGACTCAAAGTCATGTGTTTGTTTTGTTTTGTTTTTTTTCCCACTGATCCTTGCACTGTTTGGGACTAATTGGAATAAAAATCCCAATATACAATGCATGCTCCTTAAAACTTCTTTATTGGGGGTCACTGGGAATTATCAAAAGCTCTACCAGTAGAACACAAGCTTTGGCACTTTTTACCAAATTCAAAACTTGTCCAGTATGGACCTGGCAACTGCATATGTATGGATCTGCTCTCTGAAGATAGCCTTTATAATAGAGATGGTTGTTACCAGAAGTTTGGACAATGTATTATATAATTGGTGCAGAATTTATTTGACCACAGCAATAGTGAAGAGATACTGTGTGGAATAACAGATAGAAGGACTGACTTTAAGTGTTTAAAAGACCTGGGTAAAAAATAAAAATAAAAAAATAAAAGACCTGGGTTTAGGAGTTCTTGCATAGCATGAAGGACCACATATATTTGGCAATATTTTTTTAACCTCTATACTTCTTGGCTCCTGCTCAGAATACATGGAAACTTCATTATATAACACCACCCAGCATGTTCTCATCAGCTCCCCTTGTGAGCAAACAGTTCACAAAACTCAAGAAACAAACACTTTTTATAGGTCAAAGCAAATAAATAGAACTCATTTTGGAGGTCATAAAAATATTGATACTGCAGACACTTGTATAATCTGACTCACTTACAGACATATACTAGGTAGGGCTCACAGCAGCTGCAGTTTCTATAAAGAATCATAGTTTGTCAATTTATGGCACCCATTGCAGCTCTCTGAAACTCTTGGAAAGCAGCCATCTGTGCTGGTCATCATTTCTTTTAGCTTTCTCCAACTTCTAGGAGGTGGTGTTGCTGTCCCCCTTTCACTAGACCTTTGGTTGTCTGGAGAGGCCAAGTTGTCTGATGTGGTCCCCTATTTCAATGGCATAGGAAGAATGGTTTTTATAGATTTTTGTTGGAGATACGGCATCTCTCCATTGCAGTTTAAATGCAGTGCTGTGCCATGGAAGATTCATACACAACCTTTACCTCATCGTGCAATTCCTATTGAATTCACACGGAAGTTTCTTAGTAGTCAGCTTATTTTCACATTTAACCTGAAATGGTAATAAGACTATTACACTTGAATTTCCTTTTCTCCAAATCCCCAGACTATATGTTTCCTATTCATGTAAATGTTTTTCATCAGTCTAGAAGCCTGATAATCACCCTCCTACTTCCTTATTATTAATAATTTCTTAGAAGTCTCTTTAGGATCAACTGTTTAGGAAAGTTAAAATCATATGATGTTATTCCATGGATATCCAGATTAGGGAAATGGCCAAGGAAAAGAAAAACTTGTATTACTATGTATCAAGAAGAAAGCAGTTTTCAATCCATCCATCCATCTATCCATCCACATTTTTACCCATAATAT
>CM053580.1:336754790-336778483 GCA_028627135.1 Pseudochirops cupreus
ATTATATAAATTTGGAAAACTTGGGCAAAAGTTACTATACTTGTAAGCAATTAATGGATGTCTAAAAGAATATTAGGAGTATTAAATTACCTTGGGGGTTCACAGAACATTTTGTTGTTATTGTTGAGCAACAATAACAAAATAATCAGTAACCCCTGATCTAGGTCAACCTTTTTGTTTTAGAAATGAGGGAACTGAGATCCAAAGATATAGCTGCTAAACCAGATATTTTGGAGAGCACCAGATTTAACACAGAAGGAAGAATGGGAGTACTTTGTAATTCACAGGAGAAAACAAAGTAAGTAGAACAGAAACATTACTCAGAGTCTCAGATATGTATACACCAGTGCACAAAGTATAGGTAATAAACAAAGTGAACTAGAGAGCTTAACTTAAGGTGTTAAATTCAACCTCAGTGACACCTCTGAGACTTGCTGGAATGCAACTCACGAGTGGAATATTTCAATGGGAATGTATACTTTTTTATTCAGCAGAAAGGAAGGGAGGGCATTGTTATAAATCAAGAAGATATTAAGCCCCATGGAAATCTATGAATGTAAGGAGGGAAGCACAGTAGAAAACATTTGGATAAGGATCAAAAGAGGGAACAAGAGAAGTAAGACCATGTTAGGTGTCTGCTAAACACCATCAGACCACCCTTTGGGATGACAAGTTTCCAATTTAAGAAAGAAAGTTGGGCCAGAGGTAGAATATAATTTTGATACAGGGATATCTGTTCTTTCTGGGAAAATAAGTTAGCTTAAAAAGGGAAGGAAGGCCTCAAGAATAAAGCTCAGGAAATACTTTTTAAATTAATTTCAATGAGGACAAAAACGAGGTTTCTAATGAGACAACTGTGTAAGTTCACTGAGCAACATGTTTTAGTTTAAAAGAAAATAGAAAAGACATGGAATAAAGTGCAAGTAACTGAAAATCAAAGTAGAGTGGAAAGGTCCCTTGTGAACCAAGCCAAGTTATCTAGGTCAGCTAAAGTTCAGTATGTGATAAAACCTGACAAATATGAAAAGAAATAAAATAACTTCTCCTTTTGTACACTGCTCCTGCCCCCTCCCCACTGTGTTGAGGAGAGAGAATAAGATCAGAGAAGATACAGTGCTCCTGCTTCCGATAAAGGAAAAAATAATCATGAAATATGAAGAATGACCAGAATTGCTCAGCTCTTTTTTGTTTCTTGTTTTTTTTCTACTGAGGAGAATGATTTTAAGACTAGGAAGGATAGGCCAAAAATGCTAAAGAGGGAATCAAAGTCCGCGATAAGTAAATAGATAATAAAGAATATTGAAATGTCCTCAATTAGTTCAAAAAACATGACGTAGATGAACTATGTCACTTCGAATATTAACCTCCCATGATGCTAACTTGATTAGGATCATTTGACTTTTGACACACAGGTTTAAGAAAATGGGGAATGTATCAGAAAATGGATTCAAGGATGCATCTGTTTGTCACCAACCTTGTGCCACATATTCATCCTTTTCCAATCCTTTGGCATTCTCTGCCTAAGACCATGGAATTTCTCAGCATAGTCTAGCACACAAGAATTCCATGACAACACAACATTATATGAGTACAAATTGACACACAAAAAAGCTACTAAAAAGGTAACTCTTTCCTCCCAGTTTTGAAAGGATAAAATGAAATAATGAATGTAAAGTGTTCTGATAAACTTCATGTACTACCTAAATGTCATTGCTGCTGCTACTGCTGTTTCTGCTGCTTAGAATTACCCAATTCCCAAAGCTACTCTAATGCAAAAAATCATGTCACCTAGATCTTTCCTCCTCCTTCAAAGACATGTAATGCCAGCTAAGAACTTCTGTTTCTGTGTGCTTTAATCTGCTGATGGCAGTCAGTGTGATGGTGGGAGAGAGCGGAGGGCCCTCAAAAGAATTATTGGCAGGAGCTGTTGCCTTCCTTGTCCAACAGTTCAGCTTCCTGTCTTTAATGAAAAATTTTAACAAATCTTATTGTAGAACCATTTTCTATGATCTTGAAGGAATTTCAGTGAATGGGAAAGGTGTCACAAAGCTGTATACAGGGAAAACTTTTCCTGATTTTTTTTAAAAAGGAGCTCAGGTCTCTCTAACTTGTTCTCAAGAATAGAATGAGAGAGTGTTAAGTGCTTTGCTGAAATTTAGAAGAGTATGCATAGAATTCCTAATTTACTAATCTTGTAACTAAAAGAAATGAGGAAGTGGAGAGGGTTGATGAGGCTAGTCAAGCATCACCTGTTTTTGATGAAGCCTTGCTGGCTCCTTGTAATCATTTCCTTTTCTGGATTTTCACTAATCATCTCTTTAATAATACATCCTAGAATTTTGCCAGGAATAGAAGTCAAGCTCATTGGCTTATAGCTTGCAAACTTCATTCTTTTAACTTTTTTTGAACATTTGCCCTTCTTCACTCTTGCCATATTTCTCTTTCCAAGAGCACTGACTCCAGCCAACTTGAACTGTTCACCATGCCCCAAACCAGTCCTAGAGACTCTCTTGAACTCATAAGGAGCAGCTTTCTTATTAATTCCTTATTTATCTTGCTTTTCAATCCTCTCCCAAGCCTCTATTCTATCCTTTCCAATCTAAAGATTCCTCTCCTTGGCAAAGAAAAGAAAAGGAAAAATAAACACCAAGAACTTGTCAACCATAACCATCGTCCCAATTGCCCTGCACAGTATTTCTGCCTTTATTCTCGTCTTACCTCCAACATGACTAAAAAACCAATGAACGCCATTTTGTAATTTTTATGTCCTTAATGTGTGACTTATACACTTAGTGTTGAGTAGTTTATTAGCTCTTTATCAAGGTAACAGTTAGATGAAAGCATGTTTTGATGGAGTGAAAGGGAATAAAAACACAAGGCACTTCAAATGACAGGAAGAAGCAATGTAAGAGAAAATAAGAGATGAATTTCATTTTCTTCACAATTTTTCTTGGGGCAAGTCAGCCTTTCTGAACTCTAAAAGAGAAAATGTACAAATATGGTAATACTTTATGATTTTGTTGGCCTCAATCAAGGAAATCTTCTGTGGAAACTCCCTCAACCCATTTGTGACTAAATAGATAAGTCCTAGGAAATTGCCTGAGGCATTGGTTTCCGGACTTCAAAATCATGTCCCTTGGCTGGATATTTTCATTTCCATCCCCCCCCAGTCCCCTTTATCATAGACTTTGGCACATAGTAAGCACTTTAATAAATGTTGTTTTTCCCTACCTTCTTTCTTCCCTTCTTTCTTTCTTTATTTCTTTCCTTCTCTCTTCTTTTCCTCCTCCCTCCCTTACTTCCTTTCTTCTCCTTTCCTTCCTTCTTTCCTCACTTGCTTTCCCTAGCAATAGAGTAAGGAAAATAAATTTTTCACACACATACAATTTAAAATGGAATTTGAAGAATTAATTTTCCATTCTCATGTTGAATTTTCCTCACTAATAGTAATAATAGCTTTAAGTTTTGCAAAGCACTTCACATATATTATTTTGTTTTATCTTTGTCAAATAAAGGAAATTGAGAGCAGAGATTAAGTGATTTGACAAGGCTCACATGGACGATAGGTATTTGAGATAGGATTCAAAACTTGGGTCTTTCTGATTCCAAATCTAACACTCTCTCCACTAAGCCACCTCACCACCTAATGATCTCTAACATTGTAGTCTTGCTAAGGTAAGCCCTAGAGATTCAGTCATTTGTAAATCATGAGCAAACTCTTAAATGGAAAAGCACTCATTGAGGAATATTTGTCCTTTTTTCTGTTTTTGTGACCCCAGAATGGCCAGTATACTTTAGTTCAAATGTTCCCTTCCCTCTGTGCCCAGATATACCCAGAAAGAAAATCATTTTATTTGTGCCTATAACATTCATGGAAACCTTGAATCCTAATAACTACATTAAAATTTTAAAAATATGAGGAAAAAGACGCTTTTATAGAACAGTTTCTCAATTTTTATTCCTTTGTGGCTTATTTTTATTCACCTTATTTTCTGATCCCACATGTTTATTTCTTATCCTTGGTGAACAAGTTCAGCTCTGCACTATCCCTTTCTCTCAAATCCCATGCCCCATTATGCTATCACCAATCTTTCCCTAGCCTTGCATATTCTTACTATTTAAAAAATTAGGGGCATTTCTCAAAAGTTCCTTCTTCTCTCTTTCTCTTCCTCAACTTATGTCATGCAGATGTCTTTCCCCACTATCTACTTTACTCTTATGCCATGGGGAGAGATGGCCCTTCTCCTTGTCCAGACAAGTCCTTCTGCATGCATAAGTGATACCACTCTATCCCATATTCTACATCAGATTGTTCCCTCTATTATTGTTCCTATTACTAATTAATACCCCACCCTATTATTAATCTTTAATCTCTCCATTTATATTGATTGCTTCTCTATTATATAAAAACATGCTCATGGATTCCCAGTCCTAAGGGAGAGAGAGAGAGAGAGAGAGAGAGAGAGAAGAGAAGAGAAGTGAAGTGAAGAGAAGAGAAGCAAAGAGAAGAGAAGAGAAGCGAAGAGAAGAGAAGAGAAGAGAAGAGAAGAGAAGAGGAAAAGGAAAGAAAACTCTCTCTACTCTAGTACATCTAGTGTTGATTTTTCTTTTATACTATCATCCTCCATCTCTTTCTTTTCATAGCTAAGCTCCTTGAGAAGGTCATTTAAAATAGGTGGTTCCATTTCCTTTTCTCAGCTCTGCAGTCTGACTTTTAAGTTCATCATTCAATTTAAACTGCTCTCCTAAGTTCCCAGCATTCCTTTAATTGCTTTTTCTCAACCCTCATCCTTCTTGACCTCTTTGCAGCCCTCTGCAGACAACGTCTTCTTGATAGTCCATTCTCTCTATCTGCTCTTTCTTGGTTCTCCTCAGTCTCTTTTGCTGGATGTTCATCCAGGATGTCCCCCACAACTATAGTTGTCCCCCAAGGCTCTGTCATGGAATCATTTCTCTTCTTATTCTATTTAACCTGGTGATCTCTTTAGCTCAAATGGGTTCAATTTTCATTTCTATAAGATGATTCTCTATTTATCCATCCCTAAACACTGCCCTCTGACTTTTAGATTCATATCTCCAACTGCCTATTATACATTTTGAACTTGAAGGTTCATTAACACCTTAAATCCAACGTATCAAAAATTGAATCATTATCCCCCCCACCTTCCTTTCTTCCTTTTTTGTTACTATCTAGGACACCACTGTCCTCCCAGTTATCCATGCTCATAACCTAAGTGTAATCACAGTCATTCTCTCTTTCACCTCTTATATCCTATCCATTGCCAGTTCCTAAAATTCTAATTTTGCACTATCTCCCATCTTTTCTGTCACTGCCATCAGCCCAGTGCAGGCCCTTATCACCTGACACCCATACTACTGCAATAGTATGTTCATTGGTCTCCATGTCTCAAGTTTCTCTCTACTCCAGTGCATCCTGTAGTCAGCTATCAAAATGATCTTTCTAAACTATGGGTCTGATAATGTTATCTTGCTATTTAATAAACCCCATTGTCCCCCTATAACCTTCAGGATCAAACCTAAAATCCACTGTTTGACTTTCAAAGCTTTCCCTAACTGGGTCCTTTTCATCTTTCTCTTTTATATCTCACTCCCCTTTACATGTTCTACAACCCAGTAACATTGACTTCTTTGTTCTTTGCCCAAGATAAACCATCTCCTGTCTCCAGGCATTTTCACTGGCTTTCCCTCCTTCTAGGAACTCTCTCCCTCCTTATCTCTTTACCTGGCTCCCTTAGCCTCCTGCAGATCTCAGCTAAAATCCCACCTTCTGCACGATGCTAGTACCTCCCTCTGAGATTAATTGGTCTTGTATATGTTTTGTTTGGAAATAGTTGTTTGCTTGTTTTCTCCATTCAACTGTGAATGTCTTGAGAGGAAGAAATATGTCTTCCTCTTTTTTTTTAATTACCAGACCTTAACCCAATGTGTGTCATATAGCAGGTGCTTACAAATACTTATTGATTTCATCTGACTTAACTTCTCTTGCTTTAACCTAAATTTTAGTTGTGTTCACAAGATACTCCATCCATTAAAACATAAATGCAAGCACTATATATCAACTACCCTTGATTTCTGGCATTTCAGTTATTTGGTCATATGTGGATATAACCACTAGGCTAAAAGATTTCACTTTAAAACTGGCCACATATATTTTATAGATAGTATTTATCATGATTAGAAATACATAATGCACCCAACACTAAAAGATTCCTTAAAGATCATCACATCAAGCCCCCTTATTTTTATATTATAAATTATATGATCTATCGTATCATATATCATATAAATAATATCTATCTATCTATCTATCTATCTATCTATCTATCTATGAAGCCACTTAGTACCATGAAGTTTACGTAACTTGCACAAGGTCATAGAGCAGGAAGCAGTAGCAGAGCCATATTATTGTGACTTCTAGGTAAGTACTTTTCTGCTACCATGCCTCTACCTGTAAGAAGTGGATTCAAATGTGTCAGTCAATAACAAAGCAATAATGCAGAAGATAATCACATTAGGATAGACAATCACATCAGAGGACAGAGAGAGAATTTCTTACTGGTTAGGGGAAGCTTACCAGAAGAGATAAGATTTGAATCAGACCTTGAAGAACGAATCATGAAGGAGCAGCTAGGTGGTCCAGTGAATAAAGCACTGGTCCTAGAGTCAGGATGACCTGAGTTCAAATCTGGCCTCAGACACTTAATACTTACTAGCTGTGTGACCTTAAGCAAGTCATTTAACCACAATTACTCTGCCTTCCACCCTCCAAAATGACCAGTTTTTTTGAAATGGAGCATGAAATCACATATCCAAGGCTAAAAAGCACTTCAGAAGTCATTAAGTCCAACCCTCTCATTTTTCAGAAGACAAAATTCATAGAAATTGATTTACCCAAAGTTACAATAGGTAGTAATCACCAGAGGCAAGATCTGGACCTAGATACTCTGATTCCAAAATCAATTCTCTTTCTACTATATTATACTCCCTCCAAAATGATCAGAAGTTGAAGCAGCCAGGTGTCACAGCAGACAGAATGTTGAACTTGGAGTCAGGAAGATCTGACTTTTAACACCAACTGGGTCTGAGACCCTGAACAAGTTACTAAATCTCTCTTAGCCCTAGTTTCCTTATCTGAAAAATAGGAAAAAATATAATTCCTATCTTGTACAGTGGCTTTATGAATCAAATGAACTATACATATATATATAAAATGTTTTTCAAAAGTTCAAGTGCTATATAAATGCTCTGTAGTATTATTAGCGAACATAATGATGATAAAAAATTATGTGTCTCTCTTTCTCTATACATGTAAATATATATACGTAAAATTATCCCACAACTGGATGACAATTAAAATTGGTATGTACTTTCCTCAGCACTTAGGTTAATGCCTAGCAAGATAGTGAGTAAGTGATAAATGCTTTTTGATTGATAAAACATGATTTATCCAGGTACAAATATATGTTGCATAAACTCACTGGCATTTTAAATCTTTCTACTCTACTTTTGCTGCAGTTTTCCCTCATTTCCCACATTTACTGTTCTAAAACTTTTCTATCTAACAAACCAAAGTCAAGTCCCTAAATTTATAACAGAGGACTTCTTACCTTTCTATTTCACAAAAATGAATGCCATCCACCACAGACTGCCTCTCCTTTTTTTTTTCCATTTCTAAAATCAGGATCATTGCCCTCTCTCTTCCTTCCCACTGATTCTGATGAGGTGCAGGCTCTGGGACCCCCCCCTTGAGCTCTCCTTGAATCTTTGAGGCACAGGCTCTGGGAAACCCCTTGAAGTCTGATTGAATCTTCCCACTTGATGAGGCATTTGCAGAGGCCATAAGTATTTCATTGTAGCTGGGCCCAAACAAACCTCTGTTACTAGCCTGGCCCTCCATTGTCCATCTGCTTCCCACCCTTGAGCCTATCAGAGTATCAATCCACTCTTCCATTGACCTCATTAACTCCTCCTGAAGACCCTCCCCAAACTCCTCCTCTAGACCACCCCTAGATTCCTCTGTGTATAAGACCCCATCTTCCCTCCATGTGGTGTGAGAGCGCCACAGAATACCCTAGCACAGACTTATTCTGTGACAGACCTACTCTGTCCTGCTTGCCCAATGCAAGCATCATAGATACCTTGGCTCCTTAAGAGTCTATCTAATATGGAGAATTATTAATAAACTTTACTTTTCTTTGGCTGAGAAGTCTTGAGTGGAATTCTTTCTGCAGGACCCAGCATGTTGGTATTTTGGGGTCTCAGGCAACCATAACCCTCTTTGGGTAAACCTCTTCAATTCGAGAAGAGAAAGTATTCCTACCTTTAACTAAAGCTCATTTCTTACTGCTTCCCTTAGGACTTTGTTTCAGAGGTAATTCATTCTTTGTTCATTTATTCATTCAACCATTTATTTGCTCACACGTTCTCTCTCCCTTTTTGCTTCTTCTCTCTCTCTTTCTCTCTTTCCCCCTCTGTCTTTTCTCCTCCACCCTTTCTACCCTCATTCTCCTTCTCCTTCTCCTCCTCTTCCTCCTCCTCCTTCTCCTTCTCCTCCTCCTTCTTATCCTATTTCTCCTCCTCCTCCTCTTCTTCCACCTTTCTTCCTCCTCCCTCCTTATCTCTTTTCCTCCCTTCCTGTCTTGCTCAAATTGTTAGTTCCTTCCCAACTATTCATAAGTATACCCAAGTCTCTCCAGTTATTAAATATTCCTGTAATCTGCTTTCCTAGCTCTCTTCTCCCTTTTACAATCAATCATCTTAGGAAAAGTTTTCCATAGCCCATTTTCTTATTATTCAATGTCTCTTCAACTTCTTTCAATCATTCTTTACCTCCACTTCCCTTAAAGCTTCTCTCTTGAAAATCTGGAGTGGATACCCAATCAGTGATCATCCTCCTTGAACTCTCTTCAATTTCAGATAGAGTTGAATGCATTCTCCTACTCAATATTCTCTCTTTCCTTAACTTCAAAGACCACAATATCTGGAGTTTTTTTTTTAATCTCCTTCAGTGTCTCCTCTTCTACTTCATCCTTTAAGACTGTTCCTCATGAACCTGTCTACAATCCTATTCTCTTCTCTTTCTACATTCTCTCCATTTGCAATTTCATGTACATGGTTGTTTCAACAACCATCTTTATTCAATAGTTTCATACCTATTCTTCTGAGATCCAGGTTATACTGGTACCAAATCTAAGCTTATTTTTTTTCTCATAACCATTTTGATATAAACTTTTCTCCTTTCTAAACATCAATATTTCTGTCTCTGGCACTACTATTTATCATAACTCCCAGTGTCTGAAATGCTGGGCTTTTCTTGGATCTTGCCCCACTCTTTATCTCTCTTATCTAATCAGTTACTTTGTTCTGATAAGTCCATTTTAACGTTGTTTGGAACTTATCTCTTCCTCTCAATTCTCTGGGCCAACACTTTAATGCCAGCTTATTACCACCCATTTGGCCTGGTGAGATAACCTACTAATAGATCTTTCCATCTTTGTTGTTTTGTGTTCTTTTTTTAATGACATTACTAGGATAATCTTTCACATGCATAAATCTGGTCAAATAAATCCTTTGCTCTAAATTTCTTTGTGGTTCTCTTTTGTCTACCAAGAAAAGTTCAGATTTATTTGCTCAATATTCAAGGCATTTGATCTGATGCCACTCTGTTTTTCAACTTTATCTCATATTACTACCCTACATGGATTTTATATTTGAGGTTTTAAAAAGAGTTCTTAACCTGGGATCCATGAAACTGCCTTTATAAATATTTTGATGACCCATATTTCAATATAATTGGTTTTCTTTGTAATCCTATGGATTTTATTTTAAGCATTTAAAAACATTATTCTGAGAAGGAGTACATATGTTTCATAAGACTGCCCAGACTTCTTAGGAGTCCATGACACAAAAAATGTTAAGACGCAAAGTTAAAATATTCTCTTTTCTCTTGAGTACACAATCTGTTATCCCACCTCCTTGACATGCAGTTATCTAGGTCTGGAAAGTCCCTACCACC
Organism: Pseudochirops cupreus; assembly: GCA_028627135.1. Classification (NCBI taxonomy): domain Eukaryota; kingdom Metazoa; phylum Chordata; class Mammalia; order Diprotodontia; family Pseudocheiridae; genus Pseudochirops; species Pseudochirops cupreus. Next base: position 336,764,827 of record CM053580.1, read on the forward strand.
ACCACTACCACCCCTTCACCTGTTGAATTAATATCTGTACTTTAAAGTTGAACTCAAATGCTTTCTCTTTCAGGAAGCCCTTCCTGATCCTCCATGTTGAGAACGACTTTCCCCCTTCAGATTCTTTGTTTTCTATATCTTTCATGCTCTTACTTTGTTGCTGTTCAGTCATTTTAGTCATAGCTGACTTTTTGTGACCCCATTTGGGGTTGCCTTGGCAAAGATAGTGGAATAGTTTGCCATTTTGTTCTTAAGTTCATTTTATAGATGAGGAAAGTGAGGCAAACTGGATTAAGTGACTTGCCAAGGGTCATACATCTAGTGTCTGAGCCCAGATCTGAACTCGTGAAAATGAGTCTTCCTGATTCCAAGTCCAGTGTTCTATCCATTGTGCCACCTAACTGCCCTCATGCTCTCATAGTATTGTACAATACAATTGTGTATTTGTATCCCTTTCCCCTCCTATTCTGGAAACTCTATGAGGTTAGTAACTGTAACTTATTTATATTTTGGATCTCCCCTACAACCTAGCATAAGATACTTCAATATATTAATGCTTAATCAATGTACTCTGAACAAATGGATAAATGAACAATGTACATGTACATACTGTTTTAAATTATTTAAATATTAGAGAAGTACAAAATGTCAGAAATAGAAGACCCCTCATTGGCCATCTAGACCATCTGTTGATGAAAGGAAAAGAATCCTTTTAACACTGGACAGATGGTCATATACCTTTGCTTGAAGACCTCTAGTAAGGGGATTTCCTTTCTCTCCAAAGGCATCCTATTTCCATGGTTAGATAGCTCTAATTGTTAAGAAGTTTTCCTTCTATCAAGTTGAAATTTGCCTCTTCTCATTCCTCTAAGTTCTGTCTTATGGAACCACGCAAAGCCAATTCAATGCCTCTTCCATGTAACAGCTCTTCATATACTCTTTGATACCTTTCACATCACCCTAAGCCTTCTCCCTCCCCCCAAAAAACATTCACTGGTTCTTTCAACCAATCCTGTCTTATCATGTAAACTTGAGGTCCTTTGCTATTCTGCTTGTCTGTGAACAGTCTCCAGTTCATTTACATCCTTCTCAAAGAGGAGCAGGCAGAACTAAACAAAACTGCTAATGCTGTCTGACCAGAGCAGAATACAGTAGACTATCACCTTCTTATTCACGGAAGGTAACTAAGCTTCTCTTAATACATTAGCTTTTTGGCTGTCATATTGCAGTTGACCCACATTGAGCTTACAGACCACTAAGACCCACAGATCTTTTAAAGACAAACTGTTTCCTAACAATAGTAGTTACATCTTATGTTGATGAAGTCAATCTTCTGAACCCCATATAACATTCATATAGTCCTATTAAATTTTTGTCTTACTATATTTTTATTTTTTTAATCTTTTTTTTTATCTTACTAGATTCAGCCCTAATGTCTAATGAGTCATAATCCCTTTGGATCCTGAATCTATCATTCAGAGGATTAGTATTTCACTCTGTATCATCTTCAAAAAATAGGTTACAACCCCATCCTATAGAAGCAACTGGGATTCAGAGACAGCATGATTTAGGGTAGGTAGAAAATTTCAGATGTTGTTGGTTGAAGAAACTACATTAAAAAAATTGATGGCAAAGAGTAAAGCCTGTAGCTAGATATTGAGGCAGCAATAATCTGGCCAAAGAGTTTCATTTAGGGGGTTATAGGAATAACATCTAACAATGTCTACTGAGTCAGATTATAGAGCATTTTGAATGTTGTATTAAAGAATTTGAATTTTATTCCTTAAGTAGTAGGGAGAAATTGAAAATTTTTGATCCTAGAGTTTTATGACGAAAACAGTGTTTTAGGAAAACTAATGTAGCAATGGTCTGTAGAACAAATCAGCATTAGGTTGCTAATAATAAGAATTATAATAATAGCTGACATTTATATAATATTTTATGGTGTGCAAAGTGCTTCATAAATGTGATCTCATTTTATCCTTGCATTCACCCTGGAAAGTAGGATGCCTAGGCAAACAGAAGTAAAGGGATTTGCCCAGTCACACAACTAAGAATTGTCTGAGGTTGTCCTTTGAATTTAGGTCCTCCTAACTCAAGGCCTAGGGTTCTATCTACTATACAAATTAACTGCCCCTTTGAAGTCATTAATGGGATGCAATATCCAAAAAGGACTGGGCAGACAAGAAAGAGATACCGATAATTGGATATTCTAGGCCTTATCAAGCAGCAATTATCTCATTGGATAATTTCCTTTTTAGGTTTTTAGTGATATTGAGACTGACAAGTATAACATAAAAAAGTCCAGACATCTCTGAGTAAGGCCAATGGACTGCAATGCACACACATATGGCAAGCAGCTGGTGTGCAAACAGAATAAAATTTATCATGTTTGTTCTGTATACAAGACCTGGGTGTAACCAGAGAAGTTGCGTTCATTTCAGATTCAGTCAAATCTTCGTATTTGGGGTACAGTGAAAATTGACTCTTAAAAGTAAGATTCAGGAATGACTTCTTTCCCTATCTGAGGGCCTAACCTCTGTGCCAAACTATGTAATCCCAGTGGAAAACAGCCTCAGAACTGAGTCCTTCCACTCTTGTAGAAGAAAGATAGGTCAGACCTTTGAGATAATGCAATCTAGTGAAAGGGTAGAACAGTGATTCCAGCTTTGCTTTTGTAACATTCCTGGGCATCTCCCATGTTCTCACACAAGATAATGAAATTCTGAAGGGGAAGAAAAGAAAAAAGATGTTTGAACCCACTTTGACATTAGAAAGAAATCAATTCTGTGGAACTTTTCACTGAGGCTTTTTTCACTGAGGTTTCTGAGATCATCTTCACAAAACACAGGCCTAACCACAGCTGTACCCTCCTCAAGAAGCTACAGTGGCTCTTCATTGTCTCTAAATTAGCACTCAGACTCTTAGGCTGAGCATTTAAAGATTTCCAATGTCTGGCTCCAGACCAGCGGGGTCAAACTCAAATTAAAACAGTGCCCACTAAACTGCACATAAAGATCCCCACAGACACATAATGACTTAGAAGACCACATATCAATACTATTTGTTTTACTGTGTTTTTATTTATTTTGTTAAATGTGTCCCAGTTACATTTTCATCTGACTGGGACAGCAGTCCAGGGTGTTGTGGGCTGCATGCTGCCTACCAGGTAGATATTTAACCCTCATCCCTATGCTATCATTCCAAATTCTTTTTGTGTCCTTTGTATATTCCACTCAAACTGGCCTCCTTGCTTGACCTTCCATCTCTGACCTCTAGACTTCGTCCAAAATGTCTGCCTTCCAAGCCAGGCATGTACTCCCTCCTCACCTTGCCCAGTTACAATCCTTAGCTTCCATCAAGTCTCACCTTAGGCGCTACCTCCTAGAGGATGCCTTTTCTCAAATTTTTCACCCTTTGTTGTTGTTGCTTACTCATTTTCAGTCATGTCTGACTCTTTGTGACCCCATTGGGGTTTTCTTGGCAAAGATACTGGAGTGGTTTGTCATTTCCTTCTCTTGCTCATTTTACAGATGAGGAAACTGAGGCAAGCAGGGTGAGATGACTTGCCCAGGGTCACAGTTATTAAGTGTCTGAGCGTGGGTTTGAACTCATGAAAATGAGTTTTCCTGATTCCAAATTCAATGCTCTCTCTACTGTACCACCTCACCCCCAGTCATATATGTAAATGATATATCCTTCCAATAGAATATAATTTCCCTCAGAGCAGAGATAATTTTGTTTTGTTTTATCTTCTTATACTCAGCACCCAGCACAGTGTTTAGCATATAATATGTGCTTCATGAAGACTTGTTGGATCATATTGAATCAAATACATGGCAGGGTGCTGGAGCTTCAGAGAGGGGAGTCACTGGAAGAGTTCTGAGATGCCTGGATACTTTCCTAGTGTGCTCAACCACCTACTATGTTCAAAACATGAAGAAAAAAGAACTTCCAATTGGCTTGCCTTTCTTTTAGTTTGATGACTTTTCCTCCAGAGGCATATCTATCTGTTTGTCTTTATTGCAAATTACTTTCCGCCTTTCTTTTTAAAAAAGGGTGGGGATGACTCAATGACCTCAGACTTTCTCACCCTCCCTCTGGGACACAAGGCATTTCTGCACTGACTCAAAAGAAAACTGGGATTAGACTCCTTCACTTTAAGAAAGGGGAGGAGACAGGAGACTAACTACTCCAGAGCCTGACTCTATATAACGTATGTCATAAGGGTGTCCCTATTTGGAAAGGAGAGAGAGCCTGCAAAAGAGGAAGGAAACTGGTGAATTATCTCCTCTTCTCCCTAGCTGTGGTACAGTGGAAGGAGGGTTTATTTTGCAATGATATGACCTGATTTTTAAATTTATACTCTACCACTTACAACCTGTGGGACCTTGGACAAATTCCTTATCCTTTCTGGACTTTAGTTTCTTCATCTGTAAGGGGTGTGATTAGATTATTTCTAAAATCCCTTCTAACCCTAAATCTATGAGCCTATGCTCTCTTCCACCAAATAGATAAGTACACATTATATTTGTCTCCTTCCCATGATGACCACTAACCCAAAGGTCTGAATGATATAAAAATGCCATGCATCCTCTCTGGTTGGTCACTGTTTACCCATGTGTATATCTGAGTGTTTTGTAACAGGGCAAATTACTTATGTTCTGTCTGGATTTCATTCAAAGCCAAATTTTTAAACTTTAAGGAAAGATGGTAGACATCCCCACTGTTCAAATGGGGAAGCAGAGAACCAAAAGTTTGTTGAAAGAATTGTCCAAAAACTGTCAGAGAAATTGGGGCAGACCCATGGCTAGACCTCTAGTCATTCTATCTTCTCTTTGATATTACCTGACTTGGCTTTGACATATAGTTTTTGTTTTACATCTTCTGAAAATTAGAACATTTTTGTACTCTTATTTTTGGCAAAGGGAAATTGGTTTGGCCAATAAAACCACTTTTCAAGCCAAAGGCTTATTCCTATGTATAGAGTTTGCCACTGAGCCCAAATTAAGTAAAGGAAGACAATTATGGATTTGGGGGTCTCTTCCAAAAAAAGTGAATCAATAATAGTAATAATAAATAGGCAACATATGGTCTCTAGTTATTAAACAATTTGTTCAAGAACATTGATATTGCAGGCCTTGATGTCAGAAAAATTCAGGCAATTGGGCTTTGAAAGAATGAATTTTGCAATCCTACAGTTTCCCATTTGAACTTCACAAGAAATGACAGTCCTAAAGTCCTTTGGTTTCCTATCATTTGATTCAAATTTTGGGCATATGGTAAACCCCTTTTGCAGATGGATTTACAATTAAAGATTGTCTGGCTTCCTACTACATGGAGGAGTTGCTTGTGCCATGAGGAAACCTTTTGTATATATGGAGAGGGGGAGGAGAGTGTGAATATTCTTTTTAACTCTTTTTCACTGAGACTTTCAGACTTTGGGAGATGAGGAAGAATGAATGATTTTTCCACAGTCTTGGAACACAAAGTCAGTGAGTGTCTCCACTAATCTTGTGTTCTATATCATGAATGAAAACAAGCTTCCATTGTAAGCTCCCCATGATTTGGTTGCCATTTTGCTGAGGGAGAATTCATTTTGATTTTCTGAGCCCTTCTACTAATTTTGGCAGGGTAATCAAACTTTGGCTGTAGAGAAGTTCCATGTGGTCAGGCAAGATAGCATGAAGCTTTCCTGAAGATGTCATTTCTTTGCAATGAAGGGAAAAACACCACCCTGGAGCTTATAGAAAAACAATTGCTGGTATAACATTTGAAAGACAGTCCATCAGGACTTGATTAGATCAATGTCACTTCTAGTTTAAAAGTGGAATATCTATTGAAAACTGTAATGCTAGTTCACTGAGACCAGAAGAAAAATATCAGACCTTTCACTTGGGTGGGATTCTCCAAGCTTGGGAGAAAAGAGAGGGAAAGGGAGGTATTTTATTTATAATAAATCAGTTTGTAAATCAAGAAGGGATTATGATGCTAGGGCAAGGAGAGCTTAAAAGAGAATAATATATTTTAGACCTGTCTCTTAATATATGCCTTGCCCTCAATTCTGTGTAGCTTTCTTATAAAATGAAGGCCAAAGTCTATGAAAACAATGTTAAAATAGGGGCTGAAATATTTTATAACAAGAGCATAGGGCTTTAGTTGAGCATTTCCATAGTTTGTAACTCTAAAACTTTTTTCTTCCTTTTCTTTTTTTAAGGATTTTTTTGTCCCTGATCACTCAGTCCCTAGCTTTCATCTAGAATAGATCTACTTAAAACGGATCTTAATCATTATACGAATGCAGAAGATTCTAAGTGCAGAGACAATGGGCTGAGGTGGAGATACTGGTTTTTGTAAGACTTTCTCCCTCCCCTAAAGATGGCCTTGCTAACTCACAAATGGCTTCTCACAATTGTGTTTCTATTGGCAGCCAGTGGTTCAACAGGACTTGCCATGAGCACCATGGGTGCTGAGCAATACCATATGCTTTAGCATTCCTTGAGAGATCCCCTGGTGTTGGGAATTCTTTAGACAATGATATTACAATTCTGACTTTTGAACTGTGCATCTGGCAAAGGACTTAGAATCCTTTTCTTTATTCCACAAACTCAAGATGTTGACTCAAACAACAGTTTGTCATAGGGGAAAAAGAGGTGTGGTTATAGTGTTAATTTAAATTTTACTAAGCACTCAGATGTCAGAATGAGGTTTCAATCTTACTTTCCTTTAAATATAGGAAAAAATCCAGCCTCCTTTACTATCTCACCTTCTTTTTCACTCTATCAGTAACTGACTTCTAATCATACAATCCCAATTGAATACAAGCTCCTTGAGGGCAAGGAATGTTTGTTGTTTGTCATTGTTGTTTTGCCCTTTATATGTGTCCCTATGTTTAGAACATCATAAGTGCTTAATAAATGCTTATTGAATGAAAGAGATCTTTATTCTTTGGGATCCAAATCACTCTTTTTCAGCTTCCCCATTTAAGATTTTTCTCTTTTCTATGGAATGATTTTCTTCCAAGAAGTTCAAAGTGTTTTGAAGGCATTTTTATATTGAAATTTAACATTTTACTGAACTAGATATGAAACCTTATGAGATGCAGTTATAAAGTAATGAGTTTGATTTCATAAGCCACACTGTATTTTACCCCGAATCAATCACAGATTAAATTTTAATCTAAATATAACATGAAATCTGGCAGTTTCTCAACTTCATCCAGCTAGTAATATTGTCTTCTCTTCATCCAATTCCAAAATGTAATTTTAATGGAAGACGCTAGTCGTCTCACTCTTTAGAATCAACTAAAAGCTCTGGATCTCTCTTTCTCAAGCTTGTTTCTCTGTAGATCTGGCTTCCATTAAATGATGACTTCTCAGTGTCAAGGCCCCATTCTGGAATCATTCTATATTCCTCTTTATTCTCCTTTCCTCTTTTCCTATCTTTATCCTTTGGGGTCTAATTCTCACTATCTCTAGTTGCACCATTTAAGTTTCTTTCCTGCCCCATCTCATTGCTTTATTTCCATTGGTTAATGTGTGAATTTCTCTCTGTATCCTGATTCCAGATGCTTAATAAATATAAGAGCTCGGCCTAGAGAAGCTTTCCCCAGAAAACTACCTTTTCTTCCTTTTCTTTTCAGACAGGGTATTTTTCTTTACTTCTACTCATTCTTCACCCAAATCTTTCCTTTACCTTTGATTTCTGCCTCTACAACCAGTTGATCTTTCACTGTTTCATGAATCTATTGAGTATTGTTCCTATGCAGGATTCCTTGTTCTTGGTTTACTGACCTGATATTTTTGTACACATATTTGTTTTCTCCAGGTTCATCTATATCTACGCTCTCTGTCTTTCTCTGTCTCTGTCTGTTTCTCTCCATATACATATACATACACGCACACACACACATATATACATACACACATATATGCATGCATGTAAATACATACATATATACACACACATATATATGTGGGGGTATGGAGGATGCATGTGTGTGTGTATATGTATATGTTTATGTCTCTCTGTATATCTGTATGTATATATAGGCCTCAATGATTCCCATCATGATGCTAACACATTCATATAGTGCTTTTTTTCTTGAAGAGGTTCAAAGGTACTCACCTAAAATTAGTGGGAAATCTTATTTGCAGAATATTTTTTTTTTGGTTTTGTTTTTTGATTGTTTTGATTTTTTTTTTTTTTTGCTTTTTGGAAGGGGGAAGGCAGGACAATTAGGGTTAAGTGACTTGTCCAAGGTCACACAGCTAGTAAGTATTAAGTGTCTAAGGCTGGATTGGAACTCGGGTCCTCCTGACTCTAGGGCCAGTACTCTATTCACTGCACCACCTAGCTGTCCCTTTGCATAATGTTTTTAAGTTTACAAAGTATTATCCTCACAATAATCCTGTCAGTTACAGACTATGAATGTTATTATTCCAATTTTAAAGATAAGGAAATTAAGCTCAGAGATATTAAGTGATGCATCCACAATGACACCAGTTGTAAATTCAGAGTATTTAGAGGTTGAAGGGACCTCAGGAATCTTCTAGTGTTGATTTTTCATTTTACTGATGAAGAAACTGAAGGAGGACCAAGGGCTGAATTTGGAGTCAGAAGATTGTGATTCTATTTCTAGCTCTGCCACAATGCATGTGACCTCATAGAGTCTCCTTTCTCACCTGTAAAATGAGAGGGAGTAGACTAGATAAACTTGAAATGTGAATTCACAACCGTACAAACTTTCCCCAAATCACAGTTGTGAAGAAGCGTCAGAAGCTAAACCATTGCTTCTGTGGGCAGAGAAGCATTCAACATGTTGTCCCAGTGATGACTTAACCTAACATTTTCAAAAGCTTCCAAGACCATCTGATAGGATACACATTCCTCAAGGGCAAGAATTGTTTGTTTGTTTTTTTCCTTTGGCTCCTAAGCACACAGCACAGATCCTGGCACATAATAGGCAGTTATTAAATGCTTACCAAGTTAAACTGAATTAATGACAGGGAAAACTCAGGTTCAAATAGTCCCACCTCATCTGCTTAACTAGTGTGGCCTCTGGTTTTGGGTTTCCTTTTATGAAGCAGGTTGGACTTGAATATCTCTAACATCCCTTCAACCTCTAAATCTATGATCTTGTGATCCTGTCACTTCATAAGACTCTAACTCCAAAATAATGGTTGGCAGGAGGAATACTAGATTTTTCTCCAGTCCATCACACATTATATAGAATTGTCATGCAGTACAACTAACATTTGTTGAGCACCTTCTATATTCCAGGCACTGTGTTAAAGGCTACAAATAAGAAAAAAGAAAGATAATCTCTGACCTGAAGTTGCTTATAATCTAGTGGGGGAAGGCAACACACAAAAAGAAGAAGGGCAGAGGGTACCCAGTGTGAAGGTATAATGATGGTGGAGTTGAAACCAAACAAAGCAGCTGGTGGGAAATGAAGGGTTGACTGTGCTTCTAAGCCTTCTTCAAAGAGAGGATTTGGTTGTAGAATTTGAATGTTGTAAGATAACTGACCCAGGATCTGGGTTCAAATACTACTTCTGATACTCTCTGTGGGATGCTGAGCAAGTTATATAACCTCTCTGAACTTTAGTATCCTTATAACCCACAGAGATCCAAGAAAGAGAAAAGGAACATATGCATATGAAAATATTTATAGCAGCTTTTTGTTTTTTGTACTGATGAACTGAATTGGGGAGGGGGGATTTATCAATTAGAGAATGACTGAGCAACTTGTAGTATATGAATGTAATTGGTTGCAAATGAAAGAGACAGTTTCAGGAAGTTCTTGGAAGACATCTAAGAACCGATACAGACAGAATCAGGAGAACAATTTATGAGTAACCACATTGGAAAAACAAACACTTTTGAAAGACATAAGAATTCCAATCAGTGTAGTGACCAGCCATGTGGACTAATGATGATCCATGCTACCTCATCCCCAAAAGAAAGGTGATGAACTTTGGAGTGAGATATATGTATTTTGGACAAGGGCAATGTAGAGGTTTGTTTTGCTTGATTATGTTTATTTATTGGAAGGGTTTTCTTTTTTTCCTTTTTTGTAGTGAAGTGGGAGGGAAAGAAGTTATATATTCATGTATGTATATAATATATACATAATATTGTGCGTTTCAAGGGGAAAATAAATATATATATAAACATAAATAATCACAAATAAAATATATAAAATATGAATAAAAATAAAACATGTTTCAGGGCAAAATAAAATACGATGAACAAAAATAACTTAATTGAGGGGTTAGCTTAAAAGGTCTCTGACATAGTGTTTATCTCTAGACCTATGATTCTATGATCCTCATAACATTCACATAGACTAAAGAGTCATCCCTATGTCTGCATTTAAAGAGGGCTCAGAAGTACAGCCAATTCTTCATTTCTCACCAGCTGTTCTCCACAGCTTCAACTCCACCATCATCAAGTCCCTACACCAGGTACCTTCCCCACCCTCTTTGAGTTTCCTTTTCTGTGTTGTCTTAGATTGTAAGCTCCTTGAGGGAAGGAAGTATCCTTTTTCTTATTTGTATCCCCAGTATTTAGCACAGTGCCAAGTAAATGGGTAGATGCTTAATAAATGTTTATTGTATCGTATCTTTAATGATACTGGGTATTCATTCTCCTTTAATATTATCCAGTAGGTCCAGCAAATTCTGTGAGACACATTGCAAATATGGACTTTGGTGAAATGAAAAAATACCAGCTGAGGTGAAATGTATTTTTATTGCCAACAGATATGAACACCTGCCTCTGCTTTGTTTTATGGGTACATTAAAATAAATGGATCGTGTGTTTGTATATTTTGGCATTATATATCTATCAACAGAATTGTAAACTTTAAAAGTACTTGTCTCAGTTGCAGAGGAAAAAAGCAAAGTTATCCATACTTTCGAATTTTGTTGAAGTCTATGAATCCAGCTGTCATTCTCATTCAGAAAATACACAAAAATCAACCCCAATTGTAACAAAGTGATTTATGACCGAACAATCCATCTTTGAATCAAAGAAATCTTTAACACTAAAGTCAATGAAATAACATTATTTAACCAGAGTTTTGTCCTTGACTTTTGTATTTTAATTGCCAGGTAGCCCATTTGTCAGACAGTCCACAAATATTTATTAATGGCCTTACCATGTAGCAGTCACTGTGGTAAGAGCAGGGTATACAAAGAAAGCATAAACACTGTCCCTGATCTGAAGGAGCTCACATTTTAATGGGGCAGACAAAAATGCAAACAACTATGTACATATAAAATATATACTGTGCAGTGGAAGTTAATCTCAGAGGATGGGCTCTAGCAGTGGAGGGGGGGAAGGGGAGAGGGAGGACAGGGAAAACCAGAATAAAAGTGTTGCGACTGAGACAGATCTTACAGATGGTGGGATTTGAGCTTAGTTATTAAGGAATTCAAGGAAGCTAGGAGGTAGTAGTAGGAAAAGAGAGGATCCAAGTCATGTGAGAGAGCCAGTGAAAAGACATGGAATCAGGAGACGGCATATAGTATGGAGAAGGGCAAATAGGTCAGTATAGTGTGGTCATAGAATATGTGGAGAGAAGTAAAGCCTGGAAAGGTAGGAAGGAGCCAGGTTTTGAAGGGCTTTAAATACCAAACAGAAAGTCACATTTGATCCTGGAAGCAAAAGGTAGCCAGTGTAGTTTATTGATGGGGGTGAGAGTTGCAGTGACACAATCAGACATGCTTTTAGGAAAATCACTTTGGCAGCTGAATAGAGGATAGATTAAAGTGAAGAGAAATATAATGTAGAGAGACCAAGGAGAAGGTTATTGCAATCTATCCATTCTAGTTGTGAGGTGATGAGAGCCTGTACCAGGGTAGTGCTGGGTGTGGAAAGAAGAGCGCTTATACAATATTTTGAAGATAGAAATAAAAAGACTTAAAACAAATTGAATATGTGATTTAAGCACAAGTGAAGATTCAAGGGTGACCCTAAGTTTAAAAGCCTTGGAGATTGGGAAGATACTGGTGCTCTTGGCAGTAACAAGAAAGTTGGGGAAAGAGAAGGGTTTTGAGCAAAAGTAATTGAGTTCTGTTTTGTACATGGTGACTTTGAGATACCTAGAGGACATGCAATTTGGTATTTCTAAAGGGAAATTGATGGTGTGAGACTGGAGATAAGTGCTGGGTATTTAGATTTGTGAGAAAAACTTGTTCCAATAATCTATGAAGGCAGCTGAAGCAGGTTCCATGGAGCACTTAGAGCTTGGCCAACAACAAAGATACCAAGTTCATCACTGCATCTCAGGCCATCACCAGTCATCCTTACTTTTTTGTCTTTTTTAATTTATTTTTATTTTTTTAAAATTTATTTTAGTTCACATCATTCTCCACGAGATTTTGAGTTACAAATTTTCTCCCCATCTTTCCCCTACCCCCATCCCCTTATATAACCTCTCCCCCAATCTAATCTCTCCTATGTCCTTCCCCATCACTCCTCTAACTCTCCTCTCCCTTCCACAGTGCCTGTGTATCTTAAGTTCCAGTTGGATGTAGTTAATAATAATAGTAATAATAATTGTATATATATGTACATATATATTTTTAACATATGATTATAGAACTTTAAATTCTAGATTCTTTCTCTTCCTTCCTCATCAGCCACACCCACTGGAAGAACAAGCCATCAAATGCAGGCTGTACATGTGTAATTACGTAGAACCTCTCCACAGTGGGTACATTGTGAGAGACTGATTACATGTCCCTCCCTCCTATCTGCCCCCCCCTCCCCGTTCCACTCTCTACCCTGTCCCTGTCCCTGTCCCTCTACAGAAGTGTGCACTTCCATCAACCTTCTCCCCCACCCTCCCTTCCCCTCTGTCATCCTACCTCTCATCCCCATTCCTCCTATTCTCCTGTGTGGCAAGATGCCCAGTTTAGAATTTATGTCATTCCTTTCCTAAGCCAAGTTCCGTGAGAGTAAGGTTGGCTCTTTCCCTTTGGCCTTCCTATTCTCCCCCTCTATTGTAACAATTATCTTTTGTCTCTTCCATGAGATGCTCAACCCCATTTTGTCTCTCCCTGTTTCCTCTCAATCTAATCCTCTGTCACCTCAGGATTTCACCTTTTAGTATATTGTCCCTTCCTATTCAATTGATCTTATGCCCTCTATGAATTGATATATATACATACTCAGATATGTACTTGTATGCATATATAAACATTCTTATATAAATATATGTGTATGTATATGTATATATACATTTACATTCCCTTCACCTGTCCTCATACTGAGAAAAGTTTCATCAGTTAGAATTGTCACTTTTCCATGTTGCCATGTAAATAGTTCAACTTTGATAAGTTCCTTATGATTTCTTTTCCATGTTTATCTTCTCATGCTTCTTGTGTTGGAGTATCAAACTTTCTTTTCAGTTCTGTTTTTTTCAGCAAGAATATTTGAAAGTCCTCCACCTCACTGAATGACCATATTTTTCCCTGGAACACTATACTCAATTTTGCTGGGTAGGTGATTCTTGGTTTTAATCCTAGCTCCCTTGACCTCTGGAATATCATATTCCAGGCCCTTTGATCCCTTAGTGTAGAAGCTGCTATATCCTAGGTTATCCTAACTGTGTTTCCACAATATTCAAATTGTTTCTTCCTAGCAG
>CM053580.1:336778983-336801407 GCA_028627135.1 Pseudochirops cupreus
CTAGAAAGGGGAAGCAATTTACCAGGGTCATACAGTGAGTCATTGCTGCTGAAACTAGAATCCAAGATTCCAGACTTCCAAGTCTATGTTCTTTCTATCCACTAAAATTAGGCTTCTTTTTTGCAGTGGAAACTTGACCTGATGAAGCAATAAATATTCACTGTGTGTGCTCTACCAAAAAACAAGAGTTAGGGATTTATTGCCAATATTTTTTTTCTTATTTGTATAAATGATTGAGTCATCTCTGACTATAATTAACATTCCATGAGAAGTCTCAATTGTTCCCTTCCATCTATTAGATCCTCTTCATTTTTATAAACTGGTTTCCTAAGAGTATCTACTATGACCTCCTTAAAACAAAGAACTCCATATGGACACAATTCCAAGTCTTTAGTGGACCACTGGAGGAAAAAAAAATGTTAACCAGATTAGATGCTGAATGAGTTTTGGATTTTTTCAAAAGTCAAACCCATCCTCAAAGGACCAACATTTGCCACCAATGGGGGCATTCAAAAGAACGTGCCAATCTCTGAAGCAGCTCTAAAAGATGTGTTCCAAAAAAATATTTTAAGCAATAGAAAACATGTGTGGCCTCCCAAGGGGACTGCCTGGAAGGGGACAGTCAGTACATATTTGGAAGTATAAGCTTTGTTATGTTTTCTTAAACATCCATCAAATGGTTTTATAATCACACCTACCTCATTCATGCTTTTATACTTAGCTATTATTTCACATGTGTTAGTCTTGTCTCTCCAATTGAATTAAAATCTATTTGAAGGCAGGAGTCAAATATTACGCTTCTACTGAAATCTCTATGGCACGACACAATGCTAAGCACACAGTTAGACAACATGGAGTAGTGAAAATGGCATTGGACTTGTAGCTAGAAGATGTGTGTCTGAATTCTCAGTTCTAACATATGGGTTTCCCTGGGCAAGTCACAAAGTCTTTACTTTTTTCACTGTTAAAAAGGGTATAACAGATGTTTATTGTACCTATGTCATAGGGTCATCATGAGAAAAGTGATTTCTTAAATCATAAACACCAAGGAAAAACTAGTGTTTATAAATGTTCAGTAAGTACATATTGATTTATTTATACAATTTGCTTTGGGCCATAGAATACTTAGAAGTTTAGAGAAAAGAAATTATGGCTAAATTTGAACATATATAGTATCATGTTTTGCCATATATTCATATATTCCATATATATTCTCTATGTGTGTGTCTGTGTAAAAAGGAGAAAAAAAGAAAAGCATTTACTTCACAAGGTTCCTGAGGAACAAATGAAATATGGAAAACACTTTGCAAACCTTAAAAACACTATATCAATTTTCATTTTAAAAATTGTTTTCATCCAGAATTTGACACTGGATTTAGAGGACCTAAGGCTAGGAAGACAGAACTCAGAAATCATCACATTCAACCAGCTTTACAATTGAGTAAGCCAAAGATTACAGATGTTCAATGATGGTGATAAGGTCACATGAATTGTAAGGTAGCAGAGCCAGGGTTAAAATCCAGGTCCTGTGACTCCAGATGCAGGGATCTTCCTGCTACTTCCTAGCTACCTCTATTTGACATCAAGTAGACACGGTCAAGCAGTCACTAAAAATGTATACCCCAAGCTAACACTATCTGTCAAAGATATTATAAGAAAGATGGTTGTACTGGTTCAAATAATGAATGGAATATCTTCCAAGATCCCTTCCAGCCCTAAGGTTCTAAGATCAACAATGAACCCAAAATACAGTATTTAAGCTGTACAATAAAACAAAAATATTTATAGCGCAATCGACCAGAATAGGCAAAAATTTTCTGTTTCCCTATGACAAATCAAAGCCTTCTACCAAAAAAAAAATAGTTCAAAAGTGGACGAACCCTGGTTTTGCATGCATGTTTCTAATTAGAGGGTGAGTATGAAGAGACAAAGGAAGAAAGATGACTACATTTCATGTACAGAGCTAGTGTGCTTTAGTAGACAAAGGATCTTTGTAAAAGGATTTTGCTTAGCAGAGTATAATAGGCATGCATATAATAAATCACGAACTATACATTTTTATTATTGAATAGTTCTCTTCTTACATGAATCAGGCTGGGAGTCAAAAAACCTGGATTCTAATCTTAGCTTTTCAATGGACTATCAAGAAGATTGTTGGCTTGTCACTTAAGCTCTCTAGGCTTCTGTTTTCACACTTATGATATGAGAAAATTAAACTATGATCTCTAAAGTTCTTCCTAGCTCTAATATTTTCTGACATCACCTTGGGAGTTGTCCCCTCTATTGTGTCTAAGAATGAGCTGAGAAAGAACTCACTCTTTTCATCTTTCCCTCTTCAAAAGCTTTCTCTTTCTTGGACTTCCAGATCTGAGTGCATCCAGAAGGTTAAAGTTGTGGGAAAAGTGTTTTTCCCTCTGCCTTCCCTCCTGGTAAGGAGCAGAAAATGGTGGATGATTTTAGGAGAAGCACCTGATAAGAGCACAATTCTTGTCCAGCTGAACTAAAAAGGGTGTTTCTGGACTTACAGTTAAAGGATACCTCCTTCCATTCTATTTCCTTTTTGAGCACAGGTCAGCCACAGGTAATATTATGAATAGATATTTCCAGCCTTGGAAAATTCTCATGAGTGAGAAAATTTGCGAAAATTATTGATTTTCATAGTAGCTGAATAGTGGCCACTTAATGGAAAGAATAATAGCATGATTCCCTGAAAAGAAGAGGCTCCTCTATGAACCACTGCCCTAAAACTGAAGCTGTTGGCATGTGGAGCTAAGAGTTCTGGACCTTGGCAATCCTCCATGATATTTATGAGAGTGGCTTATATGGTAAAGGGCCAAAGTGAATGGGAAGTGTTTGGTCAGCAGACATAAAATGTCTGTATTTTGAGGGAGAGACTAATTAAGCTCACCAGTCTATGCTTTCCAGGATCTTGTTGTTGTTGAGTCATTTAGTTATGTCTGATTCTTTGTGATCTTGTATGGGGTTTTCTTGGCAAAGATACTGGAGTAGTTTGTAATTTCCTACTCTAATGGATTAAAGCAAACAAGTTAAGTGACTTGCCCAGGGTCACATAGCTAGTGAGTATCTGAGTCCAGATTTGAACTTAGGCCTTTCTGACTACAGTCCCAGTGCCCTATCCACTGAGTCATCTAGCTGCCTCTAGACCAATGGTTCTCAACCTTCCTAATGCTGCGACCCTTTAACACAGTTCCTCATGTTGTGGTAACCTCCAACCATAAAATTATTTTCGTTACTACTTCATAACTGTAATTTTGCTACTGTTATGAATTGTAATGTAAATATCCGATATGCAGGATGTATTTAAATTGAGCATAACCCGCAGGTTGAGAACCGCTGCTCTAGACCCCTGAAGGCTCTACTGTTCCAGTTTCCTTTCTTTCTTTCTTTCTTTCTTTCTTTCTTTCTTTCTTTCTTTCTTTCTTTTTCTTTCTTTCTTTCTTTCTTTCTTTCTTTCTTTCTTTCTTTCTTTCTTTCTTTCTTTCTTTCTTCCTTCCTTCCTTCCTTCCTCCCTTCCTTCCTTCCTTCCTTCCTTCCTTCCTTTTTTTTTTTAAAGTATGACCTCCCCTGTGTTCCTTTGGTCTCATTAGCAATAGCTAAATCTGCTATCAACACTAACTGCAACCAATAAATTAAGTAACCCTAAGAACCCCAGGAACAGTAGCTTTTCCTCTCACCCTGGCCTGACTTTCAGCCTGTATCCTAAATCCATAGTCCAAGGAAGCCACCTTGGCAATTTCCTTTCTGATTTAGCAGTAGCTTCAGCTACTAGAAACCCAGAAAAGAAAAAAATGTCACCCCTAAAGTCCATGGCAAGATCAAAAGCAGAAACCAGTATGATTTTATTAATAGTAATGAAATTTTAAAAGATGCATAATCACATGCTTTGCTACTTCAACCTAAGAACCTGACTTCTTTGAAATTGAAACCTCCCATATATGTTGTTTCCTCCTCTAAAATGTGAGCTATTTATGGGCAGACTACTTTCCTTTTATATTTGTGTTCCTAGAGTTTAATATTATTCTTTGCATAAAGTGCTTAATAAAGCAATTTTCTTCTGGCATATTGTTGCTCCCTTCTAATCCCTGATATCTGGGGTTGAAGCTCCTGTATTGCTTGAGTATCATAGCTCTAAGCTATAGAAGTGATGATGTTGATCAGGTGAGCTCAATAAGTCTGGCACCAAACTGGGGAGCCTCTGGAAGTGGGTGAGTAGAAAGGGAACCCCAGGCTTACCAAGGATTTGTGAATGCACTCAAGTCAGAAGCTGAGTGTGACAAAGATCACACCCAGACAAAAGGCGGGGTCGAGCAGTGAGTGGTCATAGCAGTTCCATGCTGGGAGAGTTAAGGAAAGTCTCTAGTTAGATTTTATTATGAGATAGATAAAGAGATAGATTTGTTTACTTCATTCATTCATGAGAAGTCTAATAGATTATTTCAATGTTTTACATTTATGTATTGTTCATGGGCGATGCCTATGTTATGTGTATTTAAAATTTTTTCGGACATTTTTTTGTTCAGTTATTTTTTCAGTTTGAAATTCTCTTCCTCTTTCCACCCCCTTGCATACATTATCATTTTCTGTAGTGGGTGAAACAAAGGTGGTCTACATCTGAGAGCCATATTGCATATTATCTGTTTATGTAGGACTTGAGGAACCTGTTACTCACTTGAGAGGATTGTGAACTTTTTTGGGGGGTTAATAGTATTTTATTTTTTCCAATTGTATGTACAGATAGTTTTCAACATTCATTTTTGTAAAATTTTGTGTTCCAAATTTTCCTACCTCCCTCTCTTACCTTCCCCCACTCCCCAAGACAGCACATGATTTGATATAGATCATGCACGTACAATCATGTTAAACACATTTCCACATCCGTCTGTGCTATAAAAGAAGAATAAGAACAAAAGGGAAAAACCATGAGAAATGAAACACAAAAAAAAGTGAAACTAGTATCTGCATTCTGACTCCACAGTTCTTTCTCTGGATGTGGTCAGTATTTTCCGTTAGGAGTCGTCTGGAATTGTCTTGGATCATTGTATTGCTGAGAAGAGCTAAGTCTATCATAGTTAATCATCACACAATGTTGCTATTGCTGTGCACAATGTTCTCCTGGTTCTGCTCACTTCACTCAGCACCAGTTCATGTAAGTCTTTGCAGGGTTTTCTGAAATCTCCAGGCTCATCATTTCTCATAGAACAATAGTATTCCATTACATTTATATACCACAACTTTTTCAGCCATTCTCCAGTTGATGGGCATCCCTTCTATTTCCAGTTCTTGGCCACCACAAAATGAGCTGCTATAAATATTTTTGTACACATGGGTCCTTTTCCAATTTTTATGATCTCTTTGGGATACAGCCTTAGAAGCAATATTGCTGCATCAAAGGGTATGCACATTTTTATACCCCTTTAGGCATAGGAGAACTGTATCTTTATTAGGGAAGCTAGAAGGAGTATACATAGACAGCAGGTATGGGTATACGTTGATTTTGATGCAATAATTTTAAAAAATCAATTAAGAGGTTAAAAAAAGGATTGGACTGGGAGAAGAGGAAAGGTAGGAGCAGAACACAGTAAATTACATCACATAAAGAGGTACAAAAGATCTATTAAAGTGGAAGGAAAGAAGGGAGAGGGTGAGCATTATTTAAACCTTAGTCTCATCAGATTTTGTTCAGAGGAGTAATACACACACTCAGTTGGGTATAGAAATTTATCTTACCCTATAGCAGTGGTTCTCAACCTTCCTAATGCCATGACCCTTTAATACAGTTCCTCATGTTGTGGTGACCCCCAACCATAAAATTATTTTCATTGCTACTTCATAACTGTAATTTTGCTACTGTTGTAAATCATAATGTAAATATCTGATGCACAGGATGTATTTTCATTGTTACAAATTGGACATAATCCACAGGTTGAGAACCACTGCCCTATAGGGAAGTAGGAAGGGAAAGGAGAAAGAAAAGGGAAATGGGAGGAAGGGCTGCTAGAAGGGAGGGCAGAAGTAGGAGGGGAAAGGGGAAAGAAAATGAAGGCTGATGGGAGGGCAGATTGAGGGATGCGGTAGTCAAAAGCAAAACACTGGTGAGGATGGACAGAGTGAGTATAAGTATAAGAGTATAAACAGAGAAGGGGGAAGAGGATGGAGGGAAATACACAGTTAGTAATCATTACTGTGATTGTAATGGGGATAAACGCTCCCATAAAACTGAAGCAGATAGCAGAGTGGATTAAAGACCAGAATCCTGGGGCAGCTAGGTGGTACAGTGAATAGAGCACCAGCCCTGGAGTCAGGAGGACATGGGTTCAAATCTGGCCTCAGACACTTAACACAAAAAACTAGCTATGTGAATTTGGGCAAGTCACTTAACCCCATTGTCCTACCTTCCCCCCTCCAAAAAGCAAAAAAATAAAATAAAACAAAAAACAGAATCCTACGATATGTTGTTTTTTTTTTCTTTTAAACAAGAAACACATCTGAAGCAGAGAGATACACACAAAGTGAAGGTAAAAGGCTGGAAAAGAATGTATTGTGCTTCAGCTGAAGTGGGGGAAAAAAAGCAGACACAGCAATATTGATCTCAGACAAAGCAAAAACAAAAATAGACCTAATTAAAAGAAATAAGGAAAGAGCTACTTCTTGCTAAAGATACCATAGACAATGAAGTAATATCAATACTGATCATATATGCACCAAGTTGTACAGCATCCAAATTCCTAAAGAAGTTAAGTGACTTATAGTAAGAAATAGAGAGCAAAATTATAGTAGTGGGGGACTACAACCTCCACTTCTCAGAACCAGATCAATCTAGCCATAGAATAAACAAGAAAGAAGTTAAGGAGGTGGACAGAACTGTAGAAAACTTAGATATGATAGATCTCTGAAGAAAACTAAATGGGGAGAGAAAGAAATATACATTTTTCCCAGTGGCACACGACACCTACACAAAAATTGACCATGTATCATGTCATTAAAAACCTCACATTCAAATACAGTAAGACAGAAAAATTAAATTCATTCCTTTCAGATCAGGATGCAATAAAAATTACATGTAATAATGGGCCAAGGAAAGACAGGATAAAATTAATTGGAAACTAAATAATCTAATCTTAAAGAAACGATGAACAGGCAGACTTCAGAAAATCCTGGAAAGACTTATATGAGCTGATGCTGAATGAAGTGAGAAGAACCAGGAGAACATTGTTTACAGAAACAGCCACTGTATGCCATGACTGATTTTGACAGACTTACCCTTCTCAGAAATGCAAGTACCTAAAACAATTCTAAAGTAATCTACATTCAAAAAAAGAACTATGGAGTCAGAATGCACAGCAGACTATTTTGTTTTTTGTTTTGCTTTGTTTTGTTTTTTCTTTCTCATGTTCTTGCACATTCATTATAATTCTTCTATACAATATGACTAATGTGAAAATGTGCTTAATAGGAATGTATGTGTAGAGCCATATCATATTGTATATTTTCTTGAGGAGGGAGGGGAAGAGGAGGAGGGGGAGAAATTTTAAAATTTGTGGAAGTGAATATTGAAATATTGAAAACTAAAAATAAATAAATTAATATTTTTTTCAAAAAGATACAATTCTCAAGAGTTACAAGTGTCATCCTCCTGTGTAGGGAAAGCAGTTTAAATCTTATTGAATAATATGATTTTTTTCTTTCCCTTTTTATTCACTTTTTATGCTTTTCTTGATTCTTGTATTTGAAGATTTAATTTTTTCTTCACCTCTGGTCTTTTCATTAGGAAAGTTTGAAAGTCCCCTATTTCATTGAATATCCATCTTTTCCCCCTGAAAGAGGATGCTCAGTTTTCCTGGGTAGTTGATTCTTGATTGTAATCCAAGCTTCTTTGCCTGATGGAATCTCATATTCCAAGTCCTCTTATTCTTTAATATAGATGCTGCTAAGTCCTGTGTAATCCTGACTGTGGCTTCTTGATATTTTAATTGTTGTTTTTTTTTTTTTTTCTGCTTGCAGTATTTTCTCTTTGACTTGAAAATTCTGGAATTTTGATACAGAGCTCATTTTGTCTCTTTCAGGAGGTGATCAATGGATTCTTTCAATAACAACTTTACCCTCTTTCTAGGACCTCAGGACAGTTTTCCTTGATAATTTCCTGGAAGATGCTGTCCAGGCTTTTTTTTGATCATAGCTTTCAGTTAGTCCAGTAATTCTTAAATTATCTTTCCTGGATCTATTTTCTGGGTCAGTTGTTTCTCCAAAGAAATATTTTACATTTTATTCTACTTTTTCATTCTTTTGATTTTGTTTGACTGATTTTTGATGTCTTATAGGGTCATTGGCTTCCACTTGTCCAATTCTAATTTTTAAGAAATTATTTTCTTCATTTAACTTTTGTACCTCTTCTTCCATTTGGCCAATTCTATTTTTTAAGGAGTTGTTTTCTTTAGTCAATTTTTGTGCTTCCTTTTCTAAGTTGTTGACTCTTTTTTCACAATTCTGCTGTGTAACTCTCATTTCTTTTCCCAATTTTTCTTCTACCTCTCTTACTTGATTTTAAGATCCTTTTCAAGTTCTTCCAAGAGGACTCTTTGGGCTTGAGACCAATTCATATTCCCCTTTGAGGCTTCACATATAGGCATTTTGACATTGTCCTCTTTTGAGTTTGTGTTTTGATCTTCCCTGTCACCATAGTAGTTTTTGATGGTCAGAGTTCTTTTCTGTTTCTTATTCATTTTTTAGACTATTTCTTGACTTTTATAGTTGAGCTCTCTTCTGGGGGCACAGGGGCACTATCCCAAGGTTCTTATGCTAGGACCAGGGACTTTGTCACTGGATTTCCACATCAGGGCCTCAGGTGCTTGTGACTTGCGCACTGCATTAGGGGTGGCCCAGCCCAGTCATACCTCTTGTGCCAGAGCTTCACAGCTTGCAGTTTGCCTTCTGCACTGAGGCTGGAGGCCTTACTGCTGGCTTGCTGAGCCAGGATTGAAGGACCTCATTTGCTGATCAATGCTGCAGCTAAGAAAGTCCTGCTGGCTTGCTCAGACATGGTCTACACTGAGCTTTTATTCCACTTTTACCCAAGTGAGACAGACCTTTCCTGAACTCCTTTTTGTAGGTTCTGTCACTCCAGAATCCATTTAGAGTCTTGATTTAACATTGTTTCTGAGGAAAACTGGGGAGAGCTCACGCAACTTCCTGGCTTTTCTCCATCATCTTGGCTCTGCCAATAGTGAACTTAGATAAAAGACATAAACTTTACTTGAGAGATTTTACAAGAGTTTGTCAGGTTTGACATGAATTAAGAAAGAAACTGACCCCTTCCCAGAAATGAGCTCAGTGTCCTTGGTGGGAGGTAGTGAAGTGTGGTAATGCAGCAGTAGACCATAGGTGACCAAGTTATAACCTCTTACATGGAGAAACTGGAGAAATGATTCATCAAAAGTACATGTTTTCGTTTCCTTGTTAGTGCTAACTACTCTCTCCTCCTTAAGTGTCTATCTGTTTATCTTCCCAGTTGTCTTTCCCAGAATATGGAAGTATAATAAAGGAGAAGATCTTATTTAGGGACTGGTATGAAGGCATTGAGGCTCAACAAGAGGAATTACGTCTCTGAAAGACAGGGTGCAATGTTTCCAGCATGAAGCATTAGGCCTCCTAAGCAGTCACCTGAGAGATTCAGGTTGAGTAGTAAGTATGACCATGTGGCAACTTCCTAAGGAAAATAAAGATGTTACAGAATAAGCTTAAGAAGAGCACTAAGAGGAGCCAAGTTGGAGGATTAGGAGTAGCCATCCAACTGAACTTTCCCAAAAATCCCCTTTCAAGCAACTTTAAAATAACACCTCAAATTAAATTCTGGAGTGTCAAAGCCAACAAAAGGTGGGGGTGAGACATTTTCCCAGTCTAAGAAAACTTAGGAGGTCAGAATGGAGGCCTGTGCAGAGCCCACTGACTCAGTGATGGCCACAGGGGCTACAGCAGCAGCTTCAGGAGATCTCAGAGATGATAATGGAGTCAGACAGCTAGTAAAAAAAGAGATTGCAGGGTACTCTTTGAGTACTAGGAACAGCTGCCACACCTATTGTCCATACACAGGTCTTGGTTGCAGTTTCAAGGTACAGAGGAGCTCTGGTCATAAGGAAGCAGGGCCCTGTTCATAGTTCCAAAACAAAGAGCAGCACATGTAACTCCTAAGAACTTTATCATTGCTGGGCAGTTAAAAGTAGTCAACATAGACAGAGGGCATAATTGTGAGTCAATTATGTTGAAGGGATCTCCAAAAAAAATGAAGGAGTGAGAAAAATAGATGCATTGGGAGAAGGGGGAAGGGAGAGGTAGAATGGGGAGATTTTTCTCACATGAAATAGATGTGAAAAGAATTTTTACAATGGGAGGGGGAAATTGGAGGGAGTAGCAGACAAAGCTTGCTCACTCTCATCACAATTGGTTCAAAGAAGGAAGACTACATATGCACACTCAGTTGTGTATAGAGATGTAACTTGCCAGATAGAGAAACAGGATGGGAAGGGGACAACAGAAGGGGAGAATAATAAAAAAGGAGGGCAGATTAAGGGAGGCAGTGGTTAGAAGCAAAAGAGACTTTTGAGGAGGGACAGGAGAGTCAGAGCCAAAGACAGAGAGACGGAGAGAGAAGAAAATGGGATGGAGGTAAATACATAGTTTGTAATCATAACTGTGCATGTGAATGAGATGAACTCACCCATAAAACAAAATCAGGTAGAAGAATGGATTAGGAATTAGAATCCAATAATATATTGTTTACAGGACACACAGAGTTCAAATAAAGCACTGGAGCTGAATCTAATATGCTTCAACTAAAGTAAAAAAAAGACAGGGATAGTGATCATGATCTCAGACAAGACAGAAGCAAAAATAAACTTCATTAAAAGAGATAATCAGAGAAACTAAATTACGTTAAAGATACCATGGACAATCAATTAATATAAAAATTTCTATAGCAAGTTTCTCTGATAAGGGCTTTATTTCTCAAATATATACTGAGTGTAGGACCGAGTCAAATATATAAAAATTAAAATGATTTTCTAACTGTTAAATGGTCAAAGGATATAAGCAGGCAGTTTTTGGAAGAAGAAATCAAAACTATCTATAGTCATATAAAATGCTCTAAATCACCATTGATTAGAGAAATTAAAATGAAAACAATTATGATGTACCATCTCACATCTATCAGAAGTGACAAATGCTGGAGAAGATAAGAGTAAAAATAGGAATGTTAATAAACTACTGGTGGAATAGTGAACTAGTCCAACTGTTCTAGAGGACAATTTGGATCTATGCCCAAAGGCTATAAAACTGAGCATACCCTTTATAATTTGGATCTATGCCCAAAGGCTATAAAACTTAGCAATACCACTAGTAGGTCAGTATCCCAAAGAAATCAAAGGAAAAGGAAAAGGACCTATATTTATGAATATATAGCACCTTTTTTTGTAGTGGCAAAGAATTAGAAATCAAGGAGATGCTCATCAACTGGGGGAATCACTACATAAGTACGATTGTCATCGAGTAATATTGTGCTATAAGACATGTCAAGGGGGGTAGTTTCAGAAAAACATGGTAAGACCAATATAAACTGATGCAAAGTGAAGTGAGAAGAACCAAGAGATCATTGTGCATGCTAACAGCAATGTTGTAATGATGACCAACTGCAAAAGACTTGGCTAGTTGGATCCAAGACAGTTCCAAAGAAGTCATGATGAAAAAATTCTATCTACTACTAGAGAAAGAACTGATGAACTCTGAGTGCAAATTGAAGTATAATTTTCTCACTTTATTTTTCTTTCTTTTTTTTGATCATGGAAATATGTTTCACATGATTTCACATGTATAATTGATATCATATTGCTTGCCTTCTCAGTGGGTGGTACAGGGAGGGTGGTAGAAAATTTAGAAGTCAAAAGGTAAAAAGAAAAGTGTTAAAATAAATAATAAACTAAAATGTTAAAAAATAAAATTAATAATTTGACCTAAGTGGGGGGTGTAGTTGGGGCAGGAATAATAGCACTAGTAGGATTGAAGTTCTGTGTAGGGAAAGACTATTTTTGTCCTATCTCCAAATCTATATACATATTACCCACTTTTAACTTGTTTATCAAATTAAATTTAATCACATTAATTTTTTTTATTCTAGGTTGTTAGAGAGTCTATCTTTGATACTCATAGGTACTAAATTGACATATCCTTCTAGTCAGCCATTAGTCTGTTTAGCCCCATTCATTTGATGACTTTTTTTGTTGATATGGTTGGAAGTTGGGCAAGCATTAAGTGCACAGGTACCCAGCTTTCTATTCAAATCAACAATAAGTAGTTTTATTTTGTTTCATGTTTTATTAAATATTCCATTACAATCGTTTCACATTGTCTTTGTTCTTTCTGCTAACCAGTTTCATCAGCACAAGGCTTGTGCTGTGAGTTGGAGGTTGAACATGAGGTGAATTTTCATTTTCTCCTCATTGTTTTTAACTTTAATTGAGTACTGTTTGCCTCCCCTGTCAACACTGGCTCAGCTCACCAGAACTATTTTTTGCCTCATTTGTTTTCAGTCAGCTAATGGTAGTCTTCACTCTCCTGGCATGACTACCTCTGACCCACACTGTCTCTACTGGCAGAGACACCATTCAGTAGGCAAGCTGTCCTGCTCTCCTATATGTCCCAGATCTTTGAAACTGTCCACATACTTCTTACTACATGAAATTTACAGGTGATAGAAGTTTGATTCATGGTCACACTACTGAGTTACTGACTTTTCAGATCTTCATGGACCCACTGAGTGATTGAGATAATAATAGAAATTGTTGATTGTGTAGATCTTATCCATTATTTTCTCTATGGCAAGGCTTGGTGAACATTTGCACCCTTGTCTTCTGAGTATAATCATATCTATATTCATGCTTCCAAATTAAAACTTAAGAATCAGACAATGAAAGCCAGCAGGGTGTCCAATACCTTGGGACCTATCATCTCACTTATGTTGATGGCTAATAAAAAAAATAGTAAATTGTGTTTGGGTGGTTATACCTGTTTTAATTCTCATGGCTGTTAGATTACATAAGGGTCCTCATTCAGGATGTGAAAAAAATAGTAAGAATATGTAGCGTTTAAGTAATCCTTTAAGGTTCACGAATCACTTTACACGTTATGGCATTTGATCCTTGAAATATTATTATCCCAATTTAATAGATGAAGAAACTGAGGCTGAGAGAAATTAATTGATTTACCCAGAGTCATAGAAGTAGTAAATGTTTGTGGCAGAATTCAACTTCTTCCTGACTCCAAATCCAAAATCTTTTTCAATGTATCACTTAGCTACTTCTGATACCAAAATATTACTAATTAGCCCAGAGAACAACAAAGCAAAGATAAGAAAGGCTTATCAATTTTCTTGGCTTTTAAACATTACCTGCATCTACTGAGGAGGTAGCTATTATCAAAATCCAGAGAAATATTCCTAAAAGAATGTCACAAACCTATTAATGTACTTGATCAACTTGATCAACTGTCCTTGAGTTTATTTATTTCAGGCTATGCAATACATCTATTCTAATAAAATTTAAATCCAAGAGTCCTAAGTACTTTATTTGTCTGATACTTAATTAAAATAATATGGTATTTTCCTCTGGAGAACAATTCTGTGTCTTTGGTCTGAAGCATGATTTTTATAACAATGAAATGTTTTAAGTGCTGTACTTGACATTCATAAACATAGCACTCCCAGTGTCTCCATGTGGTAGCTTAGTGCCTGCTCAGTTCCTCTATCTTGTGTAACAACTTAACTAAGAGATGAAATTTACTTCACAAATGCAGATTATTATTGTTATTTTTTGTATAATTCATATTATCATGAACAGTAAAGCTCATGCAAACCTAACTAATTCTGACAGGAAGATTCCAATTGCCCAAAACCACTTACAAAAGCCTATTGTTTGGAGAGAAGTCTAGTGAAATGGTAAAGCTGGAAGTGCCATCTTTTGAAATGAAATCAGAGAAGATTCTCTGTTCTTTAAGATGTTCAATGAGTGGGTATAAAACCACTCTAGTTATTGAAATAAGGGCTTTACTTTGATCAGTCTCAATTTTCATAGTATCTTTTGATCCTCAGCCAGAACTATCCACTTACTTGTCTTTTTGGCATCAATTCTTATGAAGTTTCTACTAAACAGAACAACTCTATCTATGAGTTGTGAGATATATGCGTGTGTAGGTCTGGGTGGGTGGGCATTTCATCACACACACATGCACACATGTGCATGCACACTCGTGCACATGTGCATGTACATATATACATACACATACATGCACAGTTTCTCTCTGCGTCAGTTTTCTTTCATTGCATCTTTTAAGGGTCATTGGACTCATTTATAGATGAAAATGGTATTTTATAGATGAAGATACTAGGGAAATTGAGTTACTTGCTAATTTCCTTGCTATTTTTGTGTTTTGGCAAATACATGATTTCAGCAGATTGCAATACCTCTATTCCTTTACTTGTTTCTGTTTAATTTTTATAATTGTATATTTTAGCATTCTTTTTTTTTAAATTTTGAGATCCAAATTCTCTCCCTGCAGCTAATCCTCCACTCACTGAGAAGGCAAATAATATGGTATCTATTATACATGTGAAATCATGAAAATGTATTTCCATATTAGCCATGTTGCAAGAAAAGGCAAGAAAAAAAAAGAAAAAAATTATACTTCAATTTGTGCTCAGAATTCACCAGTTCACTCTCTAGAGATGGTTAGCATTTTTAATCAAAAGTCCTTTGGAATTGTTTTGGATCATACTATTATTCAGAGTACCCAAGTCTTTCATAGTTGATCATCATTGCAATGTTGCTGTTACTGTGTACAATGATCTCCTGGTGCTACTCATTTCACTTTTCATCAATAAATTATAGGTCTTCTCAGGTTTTTCTAAAACCATCCTGCTTCTCAATTCTTATAGCACAATAATATTCCATCACAATCATGTACTGCAACTTGTTCAGTCATTTCCTGTTAATGGGAATCCCTTCAATGTCCAATTTCTCGTGGAAAAAAAAGCTGCTATAACTACTTTTATACATATACTTTCTTTTCCTTTGATTTATTTGGGATACAGACCTAGTGGGATCATTGGTTTAAAAGTTATGCACAGTTTGATAATCCTTTTGGTCAGAGTTCCAAATTGTTCTCCAGAATGGTTGGATCAATTCACAACTCCACCAACAGTGTATTGTGTCACAATTTTTCACATCCCCTCTAACATTTGTGATTTTCTTTTTCTGTTGTGTTTGCAAATCTAGGTGTAAATTGTTAACTCTGGCTTGTTTTAACTTGTATTTCTCTAATAAATAGTGATTTAGAACATTTTTTTCACATGATTTCAGATAACTTTTATTTCTTCTTCTGAAAATAGCTTATTCATATCCTTTGATCATTACCAACAGATGTATGGAGTGTTGAGGGAAGACTAGTACCTCTTATGTGGGAGTTTGCCAAGTCCTTTTCAAGGATGCTTATCTACCTTTGATGTTGACCTTTTTCCCCAACTCTCACCTGTGGCTCAAAGAAGCTGGAGCATGTCTAGTAACTATACCCCAGTAAAAATATCTAGGCAGATTGGCTAAACTAGGTTGAGGGTAATCAATAGGTCTCAATCCTGTTGGTGAGTTAGGGGAATGTCTATCCCAAGCATGTGAAGACTTAAACCTGTGGAACAGGAGGATGAGAACAATTTGGTCATGAAGGCAGCTGGATTAGGCATTGCGAAGCAATTAGAATTTGGTTAGACATGTAAACACCACATCCACTGTATCTTCAACCATCACCAGTTGTCTTGAGTTTTGTCTTGCCACTGGATTCTGGTGATTCTAAAAGAGAGAGTAAGACCAACAATTTCACACAACTTTGCCTCAATTAAATCCAATTTATGCATGAGTCAAAAGATATTTCCCATTCTTTCTCAAATCAAGCAATTCTTTTTCATGTTTCATGAGTGGTTGTGGCAAAAAAAAAAAACAAAAAAAACAAGTACTGTCATATAACAGTCATTGTTCTGATTAGGAGTTTCTGCACATTTATTTAAGTTTTTCCTGAACAACAGATGCACATTTTAAAATTGATTCTACATGTTTTATTCTAGAGGCAATTATACCAGTGGTATCTATGTTATCACTTCATCGTCATCTCCCTATTCAATAAACTCCAGTCACTCCAGTGATTTTGGGATCAAATATAAAATCGCCATATTCTCCATAAAATTCAAAGCTTTTCATATCCTATAGGGAAATAAAAATGGATAGGCATAAGAGAAGGGGGGAGTGATATTAGGGGAGGCTCTGGTCAGAAGTAAAACATGTATGAAGAGTGACAAGGTGAAAGGTTAAAGAGCTACATTAGGACAAACAAAAGGAAAATAGAATGGAGGAAAATGCAGTTATAGTGTAAATTTAAATGGGATGAAGTCACCTATAAAATGGAAGTTGGTAGCAGAATGGATTCAAAACCAGAATTACATGAATACACCTGAAGCATGGAGACATGCATAGAGTAAATATAAAAATTTGGAGTAGAATTTGTTATGCTTCAGCTGAAGTTAAAAAAAGAAAAGCATCAGTAGCAATCACGATCTCAGACAAAGCAACAACAAAAAGCTATCTAATTAAAAGAGAAAAGGAAGGAAATTACATCTTGCTAAAAGGTAAAATAAATAATGAAGAAATATCAATATTAAACATTTATGCACTGCAAGGTTGTAAAGCCAATAATGAGCAGCTTTCCTGAGAACTGCTTGTAACACCATGCATGAACAGCTTCCCAAAAGAATGCTACTGTGAATGGCTTTTAAGGTTTGGATTACACAGTATAGTGAACACTCCATTTATTCTGTTACAAATCAAGGCAAACATTCACAACAAATCAAGGTACAGTATAATATTCACAACACTACATCTTATTACAGAAAAATCACAATATAGCGTTCACAACAGCTTAACATTAGGATGGCCACATAGGTTTCACTACAGTGGCCACAATATTTAGAACAAAGAACAAAAGAATAATCATCTGGTTTCCCTAAGGGGGAAACCCTCCTTACTTAATCATCCAGTCATTTCACAATACAATAATCAATCTTCCACTCATGGGGCAATCATTGATCAAATTCATGAGTCACTTATCTAGCAATCAGTCACTAAATATAATCATTAGAAAATCACACAAACCTTCCACCCCTCAGTGTCTAGTACACTTCAATTTCATCATGCATCCAAGAGGAGGCCTTTTCTTCATCTTGACTCAGCATGGTGTCTCAGATTTCCTGGATCCCCTTCCATGGTCCTAGCTCCTACCTGAATCCACCAAACAGTCACCTGAATTCAGAGGCAGACAGCTCCCAAGTTCCTGTCCAGTCCTCTGGGTAGTTCTTGTTACACACTGAAGTTCACAGGGTCCAGCACATCTCAAACCCTTCACAACTTCTGTTGCCTGGAACTCAAGGATCAACCAAGCCACAAACAAACAAAGGCTTATCCCAGTCATGCTTCTTCAGTCCTCCAGCAGTTCATCTGGCCCTATGACCCAGAATGAATCTCAGCCTTCCAGGAAGCAGCAACTTCAGCCTTCACCAGATTCTGGTCTCAAGAAAAACTCCAACTCAGTTCTCAGTCAGCTTTCAGATGCTGGGAAAACTCTGTCCCTCTCTCTCTCTCAAGAAAAATCCAACTCAGTTCTTCAGTCCAGCAGCCCAGCTTCCAGATGCTGGAACAATTCTGCTTCTTCTACCAGGAGCCACAAGGAGGAAGATTCCTGATTCTGATTCTCTGTCTCTGGAATTCTTATTATATACACACATTGGCCTCCTGTCTCACCTAACCCCCTCCTGCCATGTCAGCAACAGGAGACAGAGTTCACACCCTCTGTTCAGACAGGAGACAGAGTTGATACCTTCTGCTTCTTTCACACAGGAGACAGAGTTTACACTCTCTGTTCAGACAGGAGACAGAGTTGATACCTTCTGCTTCTTTCACACAGGAGACAGAGTTTACACTCTCTGTCTCTTTCATATAAGTACTTAGTCCTTAGTTACTAAGGACCAAGTACCTGCTAAATTAATTACCATTACACTGCTGCTGTGAATAACTTTATGGTCACACAGTGTAATGAACCCTCTATTTATTTGGCAATAAACTAAAGCATAACATTCGAAACAACATAGCATAACAACTTATTACTAAGGTGGCCACAAAGTCTTAAACAAAACATATCATTCAGTGTAGCTTATGGGGATTGCTCCATTCCAAGTCCTTCATAGTTTCTGTTTCTAGGCAGACAGAGCTTAACAGAGTTACAACAATATTTACAAACATTAAGCTTAACAGAGCTACAACAGTATTTATACGCATTACCAGCACTATCATTGTTATACAGGAATCCAAATCCCAGGTCACTACACACTACCTGATTTGTGGCCCACCATTAAGCCCCTCTTATATTTCTGTCTTTGTCTCTATCCTACATTTTATCATAGCTTGAAACTGCTTAAGGCATGTCTGGCCATATTGCTCAAGGTGTAGTTCCCTGGCCCCTCCTTCCCTAATCAGCATTTTATATATATTCTCCCTGAATCACTATAGTGTACAAGGTTCATTATGATGCAAGGACCTTATGTAGGTACCACCCTGTCCTGCTCCCCTGACCAAACAGGGTCCCCACATCCTTTGCCTGGAACATGACCCTGGCCTGTTCTGAGAAATTCCAGTCCCCCTTACCCCATGACCCTCCACCCTGCTCTGGAAAGCTGACTACAGTCCTCTACCCTGTACCCTCCACCCTGTTCCAGGAGGGACCCCTATGTCACAGGAAGGTTGCACCCTTGTACCTTTGCACCATATTCCAAAATTAGCCCTGAGCTATAGATCTAACCAATGGCTATTCTTTGCTTCTGTACATTATAGCTTCTGCTAGCTCCCCTCCCTAATTGTGGTTTTTGTGGTTTTAGCCTTTATAATCAAGCCTGTATCCCCAATAATTCACTCCCAATTTGAGTGATGAACACTTTGGTAGTCGCACACTTAATCAATAAATCCACAGCTAAATTTTACCTTGAACCCAGGTCTCAGCTCACTCTTATTCTCTGCACAACATCATATCAATTCACTTTCTGTCAGAGAAATCAAACACAAATCAACAGAGTGTTTCTCTCTGACAAAGTAATATTAACACAGATAAATGGACAAAGTACTTCTGTCTAATAAAGTACACAGAACAGCAAACAGAGCACAATAATCACAAGCATTCTCTCTCTCAGTTGCGCATGCTCCCAACTCTGCTGAAGAGTCTCTCTGCTCTGCTCCTTCCTGTTCCACCCTTCCCATTCTGTTCTTTTGGCAAGCTCTTCACACAGATGGCTCCATATGATTATGTTAGGCCTATTAAGGGCAGGAAAGGTCTTCAAATTCCTTCAGGCCTATTAAGGATGACACAATGAATGGTGTTGCCAACAAAGACTCTTGATACAATCAAGGGCACTTGAGCAGTTAAAACAAGCAAAGTACTACTTTGCTTGCTATTACAATGGTATAGCATCTAAATGTTTAAAGGAGGAGCTAAATGAGTACAGGAGGAAATTGACAATAAAATTATACTGAAAGAACCTCAACTTTCCCCTCTCAAAACTTGATAAATCTAACCAAAAAAGAGAAAAGTTAAGATGTTAAATAAAATTCTGGAAAAAGTTAGATATGATAGATCTTAGGAGAAAATTGAATGAGAATAGAGAGGAATATACCTATTTCTCAGCAGTATATAGCACCTAAACAAAAATTAACCATGCATTAGGGTATAAAAACATCACAAACAGATTCAGAAAAGCAGACATATTAAATGCATCCTTTTCAGATGATAACACAACAAAAAAATCCATTCAATTAAAAAAAACAGTTGAAAGATATATTAGAAATTATTCAGAAACTAAACCTAATCCTAAAGAATAAGTGGGTCAAAGAACAAATTATGAAAATAATTGCATTAAAGAGAATGATAACAATGAGACTACATACTAGAATTTATGGGATTCAGTAAAAAACAGTACTTAGGGAAATTTTTATCTTTAAATGGTACATCAACAAAATAGAGAAAGAGTAGATCAAGTAACTGGGAATAAAACTTTTTTAAAAAAACTAGAAAAAGAACAAAATTCCCCATTAAATACCAATTTGCAAATTCTGGAAAAGGAAAGCTTAGTATTAATCTCTCAAAGAAGAGATTAAAACATTGAGAGTAAGAAAACATTGAAGTAATACATAAAACTAGAAACTGATTTTATGATAAAACCAATAAAATATGTATTTTATTGGTTTATTTGATTTTTTTAAAAAGGAAAGAAGAAAACCAAATTATCATTACAAAAATGAAAAAAAGTTGAATTCACCACCAATGAAAAGAAAATTGAAGCAATTGTTAGGAACTATTTTGCCCAATTACATACCAACAAATTTGACCTATAAGTGAGTCCACAAAAATAGATGAACATCTGTAAAAATGTAGATAGCCTATATTAACAGAAAATAAAATACAATACTTGAATAATCCAATCTTTAAAAAAAAATACATTGAACAAGACATCAATAAATTCCTTAAGAACAAAATGTCAAGGGCCAGATGGATTCACAAGTGACTTCTACCAAACATTCAAAGAATAATTCATTCCAATAGCACATAAACTCATAAACTATTCGGGAAAATAAGCAAAGAAGAAGTCTTACCAATTCTTTTATGACACAAATATAGTACTGATACCTAAAACAGGAAGAGTAAAAACAGAAAAAGAAAGCTATAGACCAATTTCCCAAATGAATATTGCTATGAAATTTTTAAATAAAATACTAACAAGTAGATTATAGCAATATACCACAAAGACCATACATTATGAATAGGTGGGATTTATACCAGGAACATAAGATTGCTTAATCATTGGGGAAACTATCAGCATAATTCATCATATCAGTAATAAAATGAATTGAAATCATATGACTACCTCAAAAGATGAAGAAAAAGACTTTGACAAAATACAATACCCATTCCAAATTTTTTAAAAATACACTAGAAAGCATAGGAATTAAAGGAACTCTCCTTGAAAGAATAAGTAATATTCATCTAAAATCTTCAGCAAGGGGTGGCTAGGTGGCACAGTGAATAGAGCACCAGCCCTGGAGTCAGAAGGACCTAAATTCAAATTCAGCCTCACACACTTAACACTTACTAGCCATGTGACCTTGGGCAAGTCACTTAACTCCAATTGCCTTGCCTTTCCTCCAAAAAAAAAAAAAAGTTAAAACCTTCAGCAAGCATTATATGTAATAGGTATAAGCATTCCCAACAAAATAAGGAGCAAAGCAAGGATGCCCATCATCACCACTATTATTCAGTGTTATGCTAGAAATATTAATTATGATGATTAGATTGAAAAAGGAATTAAAATAGGCAATGAGCAAACAAAACTATCACTCTTTGCAGATGATATGGCATTATGCTTAGAGAATCCTAGAGAAGCAACTAAAATTAATTGAAATAATTAACAATCTTAGCAAAATTGCAGGATACAAAATAAGCCCACATAAATCATTAGCATTTCTATACATTGCCAAAAAAATCTAGCAGCAAGAAAGAGAAAGTGAAATTCCATTTAAAATAACTGTAGACATTATAAAATATTTTGAAGTATACCTGCCAAGACAAACCCAGGAACTATATGAATACAATTGTAAAATACTTTTTCACATAAATAAAGTTAGATATAAACAACTGGAAAAACTTTGCTCATGAATAGATTGAGCAAATAGTTTTTAAAAATGACAAGTCTACCCATATTAATTTACTTATTCAGGAACTTATTCTGAAAGAACAAATGTTCAGAAGTATTAAGGGGATCAATGAAAAAAAAATGTGAAGGAAGGTGGCTTAGGTGTACCAGATCTCAAACTGTATGATAAAGCAGTAATTATCAAAAAAATTTAGTATTGCACAAGAAATAGAGCAGTGGATCAAGGGGATAGATTAGTTACACAACACATTGTAGTAAATGACCATTGTAATCTAGTGGTGAACAAACTCAAAAATCCAAGCTTTTTGGACAAAAACTCATTATTTGACAAAACTTTTGAGAAAACTGGAAAACAGTATAGCAGAAACTAGGTATTGACCAACATTTTACATTGTATACTAATATAAGGTCAAAATAGATTTACACGTTAAGAGTGACATAATAGCAAATTAAGAGAGCATGGAATAGATTGTCTGCAAAATCTATGGATAAGAGGAGAATTTAGAACCAAATAAGAGGTAAAAAATCATTATAAAATGTAAAATGGATAATTTTGATCATATAAATTAAA
>CM053580.1:336801907-336833376 GCA_028627135.1 Pseudochirops cupreus
GCAAAAACTTCAATTTCAAATAATCATATTTATCAATTTGGGCTTTTATAATTGCCTCTATTTGTTGTTTGATTAAGATTATATTTTATATATATACACATATGAAAAGTGCATTACATGCTTACTTTTAAATTTTAATAATACAAGCCTTTAATTTTAAGGTTATTTATGCATGTAGAATATATCGTGGAATACGCTATAAGGTATTTATCTAAATCTAATTTCTGTCAGACTTCCTGTTTTCCCAATAGTTTTTTTTTTATCCAACAGGGAGTTTTTAAATAATTTGCTTTTTAGTTGATCAAACACTGGGTTATTTAGTTCCATTATTTCAGATTCTTCCTTGTTTAGTTCTTTCCATCGATCTACCACTCTATTTTTTAATTAATACCAGATGGCTTTGGTAATTGATGCTTTATAATATAGTTTGAGGTTTGGAAGTGCTATTCTCATTTAGTACCTACCTCTTTTCATCATTTCCCTTGATATTTCACATCTTTTTAATTTTGCAAATGAGTTTTGTCATTATCCTATTCAGTTCTGTATCTATATACTTTACAGTTTATATACTTTACAGTTCTGGAAAGTATCCTTTTGATAATTCCATGGTAAAGCATTTAAACTGAAAATTAACTTTAGTAGTATTGTTATTCATATTATATTGGCAAGACCCAGCAATGAACACTGAACATTTTCCCAGTTATTTAAGTTGTTCTTTATGTCCTTAAGGAACTCTTTACACACACACACACACACACACACACACACACACACACACATACACACACACATAATGTATGCATGTATATCTATGTGCGTGCATGTATGTCTATGTTTGTGTATGTATGTGTATAATAACAGTGTGTTTTACTAGGTTCATCCCTACTTCATGCATTTTTAGTGATTGAGAATGGACTTTCTCTTTGTATTATTGCCTCTTGGAATTTATAGTCATATTTAGAAATGCTGTTGCTTTATGAGGGTTTATTTTGTAGTCTGCAACTTAGCTGAACTTATTGCTTCACTTATAAACTTTGATGATTCCCTAGGACTGTCTAAATCAGGGGGTGGGGAACCTGCAACCTTGAGGACACATGTGGCCTTCTAGGTCCTTGGGTGCAGCTTTTTTGACCAAATCAAAGTTTTACAGAATAAATCCATTTATTAAGGGGTTTTGTTCTGTGAAGTCTGGATTCAGTTAAAGGGTTGCACTTGAGGATGTAGAGGGTCACATGTGGTTTCAAGGCCAAAGGTTCCCCACTTCTGGCTTAAATTAACTACCATATCATCAGCAAATAGAGACAGTTTTATCTCTTTTTTTACCTGTTTTTACAAACTTAATTTCTTTTTTTTTTTGGTCTTATTGCTATTGATAGCATTTCCAGGATCATATCAAACTGTAATTCTAGAATTGTATTAAATAATCATGGGAAGAGTTGATATCCTTATTTACAATATCTATTGGGGAAACTTTAGTATATCTATCCCCATTGCATAAGACTTGCTTTTGGTTTTA
Source organism: Pseudochirops cupreus (assembly GCA_028627135.1). Lineage (NCBI taxonomy): Eukaryota > Metazoa > Chordata > Mammalia > Diprotodontia > Pseudocheiridae > Pseudochirops > Pseudochirops cupreus. The sequence continues at coordinate 336,803,424 of CM053580.1, forward strand.
GGGAAGTAATTTTTTTATATTAAAAAGGTTTTTCTGTGTCTATACTTCATACACATTATTTTAAAAAATCATATATTAGTGCTAAACTTGTCAAAGGATTATTCTGAACCTATTAAAATGAGCATACAGTTTTGATTGTTTTATTTTTGATATAATGAATTTTCTTTTTTTCACTAATTTTGATCCATTTTTAATCTCTAATATAATTTAATTGAAAAAAACCTTTTTTTTTCTTTTTGGAGGGCAATTGGAGTTAAGTGACCTGCCCAAAGTCATACAGCTAGTAATTGTGTCCAAAAAAAACACTTTTATTCAGTGCCTACTATGTTCCAAGCACTACATAAGTTCCTCAGCACTGTTGTTACAAAAAGAGGCAAAAGACAGTTTCTGCCCTCAATGAGGCTACAGTCTAATGAGAGAGACAACATGCACACATATGTGTGTGTGTGTGTGTGTGTGTGTGTGTGTGTGACATATATATGAAATTACATACAGGATAAATAAAAAATAATTAACACAGTGAAGACACTAGAATTAAGAAAGGGTGAGGAAAGCTTCTATAGGAGGTGGGAATTTAGGTGTGACTTAAAGGAAGCTAGGAAGATCAGTAGTTTGAGTGAAGGAAGGAAGAGCATTCCAGGCATAAAGAACAGGTAGAAAAAATGCCTGGAGCCAAGAGATGAAGTATCTTATTTGTGCAACAGCCGGAAGGCCAGGGTCACTGAATAGCAAAATACACTTTGGGGAGTGAGGGGCAACAACACTGGAAAAGTAAGAAGGGGCTAGGTTATGAAGGGCTTTGTATGCCAAATAGAGCATTTTTTATTTGCTCCTGGAGGCAATTGGATGGTCTTCTAGTTAATCAAATAGGGGTATGACATTGTCACACTTGGCATTTTAGGAAAACCTCTCTGGTGACTAAATGGAGAATGGATTGGAGTGGGGGAGGGGTTTGAAGCTTTTGGTCCTGGTTTCTTAAGTGAATTGCTTGGCTATGTTTGACATTTATTTAAAATATTTCAGTTGACATTATTAGTGATATTATTCTATAGTTCTTCCATGGTATTTTTTATCTCATAAAAGGAATCTCATAAAAGGTTTTTTTCTTTCTTAATTTTTGAGAATAGTTTGGGTCATATGTCTTCTCTTCAAGTCTGATATAATTCTGTGAATCCATGAGGACTAACTGTTTTTCCCGACCCCCTTTGTTATTTACTTTCTGCTTCTCTATCTGCTATTGGATTATTTGAAATCTCTATTTGATCTTCTCTAAGTCTGAATACGTTACATTTTTAAGGTATCCTGCTATTCTGTGTTCTTAGCTTGACAGTATACAGTAGTTCTGAAATTAAAAAAAATTATTCTGGACTGATCGTGATTTCATTTTATTACATTGCTATTTTGTTGAATTGATTTTCTGTCTCTAATCAGATTGGCTAAAGATTTATTACTTTTTTAGTAGTGTTTTAAAAAACAACCTTTAGATTTATTTATCATTTTTAATGGTGTTTTTTAATTCAACTACAAAAAACTGTTATTTTTATCTACCTGTGTAGTAATATAATGGTAATGGGAATTTGAAGATCTTCCCTGCTCTGAAAATAAACTCTGTACCATAATGTAGTCACATGGAGCCTGTGGTGGAAGGAGTTTGCTGAAGAGTTGAGCAGAGCCCACAGGAAGCAAAGAGTCAGTCAGGTTCCTGAGTAAAAGTTGTTTTTTTGCCATCTGCTGTGACAGTTAGGCTTATATTGGTTTGTGGGAAGGCTAAGGGATGGTGTAGCTTTCTGCTACATTGTGGTGCATTAACTTCTGTGTTATCATGATGGATTCAGCTTCCTGGCGTTGGTATTTGGTTTTCTGATTTCTGAATAAATGTTTTGCTTCTGTCTTCTATATAGAGAGCTTGTTATATTTTGTGATTGAGCCCCATGCAGGAATATTTAGAGTCATAGTTGGTGCTGTAAATATTGCATTGGTGCTACAAATAGTTCACCAAACATTGAATATACAAAAACAATAAGATAGTGATATGTCTCATGGCTATTTCTATCTGAACTGCAATAATAAGATAAACAGGCACCTGGAACACTGGCATTCAATTAGGGTCTGCCCTGGTCATGGATTAAACATTAATCCACTAATGGATTTAACATTATCCTCTCTCTTAAAGAGAATTAATTATGGCTTCTAGGAAATCAAACCAAAACATTTTATGAACCATGTATATGTGTATGGATAGATAAATAGATAGATAACAAGTTATATGGCTCCAATGAAAACCACTTTAAACAGATTCTTTATTTTCTGGAATCTTTTTCCACTGACATAAACCTATTTGAACTTGATAAGAGTAAAATCCTTAGTGTATGTCAAGGAAAGATAGAAACAAAAATTTTTGTGCTGAACCAGTGGATAAAAGTGAAACCCCAAATATGCTTGGTTCTCTTCTAAATAAGGCTATCAAAGCATAAATATATCTGCAGAAAGCAATGACTGAATATGATAAAAGACCTACTGGCAGCCTGAAATGAAACGTAAATGGAAGAATGGGTTTAAAGTAATTAATAACTTTACAATCCTAGTCTTGATGTGTATGTTCAAAACAGTAAAATGGAACAGAATATATTTTGGAAATATCTTCATAGAAACATTTACAATTGTACATAGTAGGTGCTGTAGAAATGTTTAATCTCTTCTTCATTAATCAAATTCAGGACAGGTATAGAAATTTTAACACTCATTCACTAAAAAGTAGGCTACATTTCCTTAGAAATATAAAAGAAGCATCAAATAGTTGATTGAAACATGCACATTTGTTTATATGATAGTGGTTCATGATTAGGTCATTCCAAGTAGAAATTATAGAAAGAGTATCTTTAAGAAGTCCAAAGTTATTATTCATTCACATTATTCAGAGAAGTGGTGGAAACTGTGCAACAAATCATTGCAGGTAGCACAAATCAATACTTCCTAAATACCTAGAAACATTTCATCAGGTGACTAGCATTTGATATCATCATAATAAGAATTAACTTTCTGTTTTGCAAAGAGTACTGCTTTAAATTTATTAACTCATTTGATCCTTTCAACATTCTGCAGATGAGGAAAGTGACTGGTCTAGTAAGTGGCTGAGCTTACTAAGTAAGTGATTAAGTTATGTGAACTCAAGTGTTCCTGACTCCCAACACTTTATCTATTGTGTGACATAACTGCCACTATCATTTAACAGATTGATAGACAAAACGTCTCCACACTATAAAGTCTCCAACCCATCCATACAAATTCGAGAAATAAATTGTACTAAGATGAATATTTCTTTTTTAAATGTCAATAGTATTTTATATTTCCAATTACCTGTAAAGACAGTTATCAACATTCATTTGCATAAGATTTTGAGTTCCAAATTTTTCTCCCTCTCTCCCTTCAATTCCCTCTCCCTAAGAGAGCAAGCAATCTGATACAGGTTATACATGTTCAATCATGTTAAACATATTTCCACATTAGTCATGTTGTAAAAGGAGAATCAGAACAAAAGGGAAAAACAAGGAAAACAACAACAAAAAATAAAAAAAGTGAAAACAGTATGCTTTGATCAGTATTCAGACTCCGTAATTCTTTCCCTGAACATGAATATCATTTTGTTCATCATGAGTCTTTGGGGCTTGTCTTGGATCCTTGTATTGCTGAGAAGAGCTATATCTATCATAGTTGATTATCACACAATGTTGTTGTTACTGCGTACAATGTTCTCCCAGTTCCACTAATTTCACTCAGCATCAGTTCATATCTTTCCAGGGTTTTCAGAAATCTGCCTGTTCATCATTTCTTATGGCACAATGACATTCTATTACATTCATATGCCAAAACTTGTTCAGACCTTTCCCAATTGATGGGCATTCCCTCAATGTCTAATCCTTTGCTACCAAAAAAAGAGCTGCTATAAATATTTTTGTACATGTAGGGCCTTTTCCCCTTTTTATGATCTCTTTGGGATACAGACCTAGTAGTAGTATTGCTGGATCAAAATGTATCCACAGTTTTATAGCCCTTTGGGCATATTTTCAAATTGTTCTCCAGAATGGTTGGATCAGTTCACAATTCCACCAACAATGCATCAGTGTTCCAATTTTCCCATATCTTCTCCAACATTTATCATTTTCCTTTGCTGTCATATTACCTATTCTGATAGGTATGAGGGGGTACCTCAGATTTGTTTTAATTTGTATTTCTCTAATCAATAGTGATTTAGAGCATTTTTAATATGACTACAAAGAGCATTAATTTCTTCATCTGAAAATTGTCCATATGGAAAGAGTATTTTTAAAGATAAAACCCTTGTTCACAATCACTTAGAAATAATATACATAAAATATTTTTAAAATTATTTTTAGTTTTTAACATTCATTTCCACAAAATTTTGAGTTACAAATTTTCTCCCCATCTGTCCCGTACCCCCCCACCCCAAGATAGCAGGCATACTGAATACCCCTTCTCCCAGTCTACCCTCTCTTATATTCCCCCTCATCCCCCTCCTTACCACCTTTCCTCTTACTTTCTTGTAGGGAAAGATGGATTTCTTCTTTTTTTGTCTTTTTGGAGGGAGGAAGGCAGGGCAATTGGGGTTAAGTGACTTACCCAAGGTCACACAGCTACTAAATGTTAAGTGTCTGAGGCCTGGTTTGAACTCAGGGCTGGTGTTCTATTCACTGCACCACCTAGCTGCCCCACAAAATTAATTTCTATACCACATTATCTGTATATATTATTTCCAGGTTGTATATAAAAACAAGTTTTTAATATTTGTTTTTAAAACTTTGAGTTCCAGATTCTCTTCCTTCTTCCCTCCTCCTCACCCACGCCCACTGGGGAGACGATCAATTCAATTCAATTGAATATAGTTTATACATCACACACAAAAATTAAGAAATATTTTTAGTAGACATTGTTATATCAAGTCCCCATCATCTATTAACTACATGGTTGAAAAGCTCTCAAAATGTTGAGATCTAGTTAAAAAAAAATCAAACTATGGGAGAAAAATTAGCAAACATATGATCTCCATTTTCCCTTCTGCTATTGAAGTCCTGAAGAAGTTTTCAGGAATCCTACAGAAAATAACTTTGCATCTCAATACTTTTATTTAGCTCTAAAAAGTAGATATTTTTATCTATCTGTACATTAATAGAATAGCAGCAGAATAGACAATTATCCCAGTGATGAGGTATAGGCTCTGAGAACTCCCTAGAGTTCTCCTTGAATCTTCCCACTGGATGGGGCATTTGCCAGCTGCCCTAACCTTTTATTATCTCTATGCCCAAATCTGTTACCTTGAACTAGCCTAGTCCTCCATTGTCTGTCATCTCCAGGTAGCCTCTGGCTATTTCCCACCCTTAATCTCTCATTACTGGAGTCTGACTCATTTGACTCCTCCTGAAGACCCTCCACAAACTCCTCGTCTAGACCACCCCTAGAACCCTCCCACAACCTTTCTGTATGTAAGCTCCATCTTGCCTCCATGAAGGAATGGAGAATTATCTAGGGCAGATTCACTCTGTGTCAGATTATTCTGGCTGCTTGTCCAACACAAGCGTCACAGATTCCTAGGCTCCTTAAGAGTCTACCCATTATGGTGAACCTTTAATAAACTTTGCTTTTCTTTGGCTGAGAGAAGATTTGAGTTGAATTCATTCAATGCAGGACTGGGCATGTTGGTATGTTGAGATCTCATGCACTCCTAAACCCTAAACCTCAGCATTTAATGATCCCCTGACCTCAACATCAGGACCATTTCTTTATAACTTCTGCTCAAAGAAAAAAGATGAAAATGAGATAGTAGCAATGACAACATCACCAACAACACATTTTTCTAATTATTAAGGTTTACAAAGCATTTTCTAGACAAAAGCCCAGTGAGGTAAATGTCACCTCTTGGAAGTAAAGTGACTTTTCCTCAGTCCCATAGCTAATGTCTATGGTGCTATGAATTGAAAGTAAAGACTGTGCTCTTGTCCTGGCTTTTCTACACTCTTGCTCTGGGGCCTGGGGCTAAGTCAAGTAGCCCTTCTGTATCTGTTTCCTCAAGAGTGAAATGAAGGAAATAAAACCTTCCCTGCCCTTCTTCTAGGGCTTTCTCTAAGTAAATTCATTCTCTCCCTTTGTCTTTTCCCTTCCTTTAAAAAAAAAACATTTTGGCTTCTTGGCCTCACAATTAAAAGACTTTTAAAATTTGGTTTTCAAAGTTGCCCTCAATCTTCTTGATATTTTGTGCCTGAGGTGATGGATAAGCAAGCCTGACTACTGGTATTTTCTAGGCAAATTTCCCTGCAAGAGACTCCTGAAAATTCTCTATGTCCTTATGTCTGTGTAAAGGTTGCCATCTGTCAGCATGGATGGACCCAGAAAACCTCCTTCCAGAAAAGGAGAAAGGGTTAAGAGACATGAGTACAGAGCACTATATATTCCTGCAGTTGGTCATATATGGATGCTAGTGATAATATAGAATGAGAGAAATAAAAGAAGAAAAAAGTCACGAAGTGTGAGAAACAGTAGTTTCTTTTCTTGACTTTGTTCACCAAATTGATAGACCTCTCTCCCTTCCAATTCAACTAGTTTGGATTCTGTGTAGACTTAATCCTATTTCTCTCAATATACAAGTTTTTAAGAAGCTAAATATTTTCATAAAAAATGACATCTGAAATATAACTTCAAATACCTTTATAGCATCTTTTGAAGAGTTTTCAGCTCACCCATTGTCTCTTTTCTTTTAGACAGTGTAGGGAACTAAACACAATGCCAGAGCATCTGGGTGAAAAAAAAACACATTAAAAAACATCAGTCATCTAGATGTTTTGTCTGTGTGACATTAAAATATCCAACATTGACTGATAGAGCATCCAGATGACTAAATTTCTCAGTTTTCATCAGGGTACTTCTGTGTCATGTGGACAACCAACATTGCCAAGCAAGGAATAGAGAAGGAAAAATGACTAAGAATGAACTTGCCCAATTAAGCATTTGACTAAAAGACCTCTAATGTTCCTTCCAGTTCTAAACTTACACCTTTGAGACTCTGTTTATTGAGATAGTGAATGGCTTATATTTTAGCAGTAGGTCAGGAAAAGAAAACATTACAAAATCAGATTCCAAAATGGTTGGAAACCACTGCCTTTAGACATTCTCTTGATGCCTCATCCTTTATTTATTTTTATTTTATATAAATTTTAATAAATACATAAATTTTATTTATTTGATTAATTAATAAATAAGTTCTGACAAAAAAGAGAATTCATATGTGGGTTGGTCTTCATTTCATTTTGAAGAAATTAATAAGATAATATCTTCAAATAATCCCCGGTTACCCTAAATTGGCCTCAGTGATTTAACTTATTAAGTTTTATGATTTTCCACTCGCATTCCTTCCTAAGAAAAAAATTTCAAATACAATACAACATACCTCCCCCCCACCCCCACACCCAAACCACTAAGAGAATAGCCTGTATTCAGAGCCTGCCCTATGTATTCTCTTGTTTTTCTGGCAGGGACTTAGCTAGATGGAGTGGTAACTTAGAGAAAACTGAGAGGCACCGTGTGCCAAGGATTGTAGGAGACAGTTCCCAATGGTCTAGCCTTTTTCTAGTTCAAAAATCTGTCGAAAGATTATCACTAGTGAGATGAGGAAGCAGCCTTAGAGAGGGAGGGGGAGAGGATAGATGTTTGGGCTGTTCTTTAAAAATACTCTCTTCCAAAGGAGAAACTTTTCTCTGGGACCAACTCCTATGCCAAGCAGCAGCTTTTCTGACCACAGTGCGGAGAAAGTCTGATTTATGAGTGTGTGGTGTATTAGGTCTAGAAAACACACATTATTAAACACAAACACTCACACACACACACAACTATTTGGCTTGATTTAAAACCAACTACTCACAGACTCAGGGGTTCAAATCAAACCTCACTCTGTAGTGCGAGCCTTTATTTCCTACTGTTAAACAAAATCCTCATTTTAACACAATGTGCACAAAAAGCATGCTGAATTAATTCAAAAGGTTTCAGAGACATCAAATAGCTCTTTAAAAAGCAATATTTTGATGATTTAAGTGTAAATGAACCAGAAACATATGGAGTAAATTTCTTGAAAATTGCACATGATTTCAAAAATTAAGGGGGAAAAGTTCTTGGCAAAACCTAGTTGGGTTTTTATCTAATCCAAAATATTTGAAAAATAATTTGAGACATTTCATAAACTCAAACAGCTGGTTTCTCTATCCATAATGTATTTATTATATACGTTCCTTTCCACTGGGGAAAACTTTATTTGTACTGAAGGGGGCAGGTATTTCAGGTACCCAAGTACAGAATGGAGAAAGCCAGTGATTCTGGATCATTGTTCAGGGAATAAAGGTCCTATGCCAACATTTATATACAGAACTCTTATCTTCTTGACATCAAATACTATTTTCAGGGGTGAATAGTTTTCCTATTTGTTAAATAACTTGGGAGAAGTGGTGAGGGGTAATGGATAGAGAGCTGGCCGCAGAGTGAGGAAGACCTAGGTTCGAGTCCTGTTTCTAATATACATTGATTATTTGACTTTGGGCAAGTCACTTAACCATTTGGTGCCTCCAGAAAACTCTCTACAGTTAAAACTTCAGAAAAGCTATGCTTTGCATTGGTGGAGGGAGTTTTCTTACAGGAATCTTCCTACACTAATGAAATCAGAAACATTTTAAGGGATTGCACACAAAAATATCCTTCTCTCTGAAACCATGGTAGTTGTCCCATGGCCCTCTCTCAAACACCCTATTTAGGTCAAGCAGCCTAATTTACTAAAGATCTAAGTCACTTCTGTTGTTTGGAGTCTGTCAAAATCTCCATTTTTTTCAACAATTTAGGTTGGTGTGAATGTGCATAAAAATCAGTGTGATTTTTGCAAATTCTGCCATATAACAGGATGAGAAACCAGAGCATTCACAATCACTTTATATTCATATTTATTTCAAATTCTAGCAATTATAATTGCCATTGAATGCTCAGAATTACCCTTGATTCCTCTCTCTCTCTCTCTCTTTCTCTTTCTCTCTCTCTCCTTTCCTCCTTCTCTGTCTCTTCTCTCTGTTATTTCTGTCTCTTTTTCTCTGTTGACCTTTCTCTCTATCTCTGTCTCTCTCTCACTCTGCCTCTATCTCTCTTTTCCTGTATGTGGGGTACAGGGACCCCAAAAATCCCCAACCAAGAAAAATCAAAAGTCAGAGGTATCTTGAGGAAGGAACAAGAAATTTTATTCTCTTCCCCCTCAGGAAGATGGTGGTCCTCTCCATGGCCAGGAGCAAGGAGAGGCAGCATGTTACAAAAGACAGAACAAGAATTTATACCCTAATGCAGTCAAGCCCTCTCCCCCTGGTTGTCCCTTCTCCCATTGACTGAGAGGTGGGCTCTCAGTCTTGGCACGAAATCTAACCCAATGGCAGATAACAAAGAAGCACAGCACTATCTCCTGTTGGTAGGGAGGTGGGACAGGAAGCCTTATTTGGTCTTTATTTGGTAAACGCCAAAGCAAAGGAGGGGAAAAAGTCACAAGCAAGAGTGGAGGTCAAAAACTCTTGAAAGGGGCCTAATGCGGATGACAACAAGGGAAGGAGGGAAGGGTCCTAGGTTGAGTAAACCCAGGACTCAGGTCTGTCCAGTCTTACTAAAGTCTATCTCTGGTTTCCAGATAGTTTCTCTCCCTTCTCATTCTGGGGAGTCTTCACAGAGGGTGCAGAGAGTGTACCCCACTCACCTGTCTCTGTTTCTATTTCTCTCTATATCTCTCTGTCTCTCTATGATCCATATCCAGTGAGTTACAAAGTCCTGTTAATTTTGACCTCAAAGAGCTCCTCAGGGTGACCTAGTGCAGAAAGTATAAGAGCTAGAGCTGGAGTAGATGTGGGAGGACAGGGCAAAAGGGACTCTGGGCCAGGATCTCTTGCCTACTAGCAAATTATTTCACTAGTCAGAGCCCTAGTTTCCTCACTTGTAAAAAGGGTATAAAAATGTACATGATAACTATTTCACAGGGGGCTTATGAGGAAATCAGTTTGAAAACTTTAAAATATTATTTAACTAAAAGCTATTTATTTTCTGTCATAGTTATCTTCATCATAATTTAGGCCCTCATCACTTCATACCTGAGTAAGTGAGATAACCTAACTGGTTCCTTGCTTCTAGTCTCCTCTATACCCAATCTGATATCCACTATTCTCCATCTCATTCACTGCATATCTAGGTCAGATGTATTTTTCAAGGTAAACACTAAGTTCACCTCTTCTATGAAACCTTAGCTCATCCCCTTCATATACAACAATCTCCATTCCAAACTTCAATAGCAATTATTCTCTATTTTATCACAAAGGATACACATCCTTGATAAGATGATGGGGACATTATAATGGAAAAAAACCCACTTTTTAATATTTGCCAATAAGCTTTGCATCATAAATTTGGACAGGGAATCTAGGATTCAGTGGTCTAGGAATTAAGTGACTTTCAATCTTGTCCTGGTTCAGCTGCTAACTACCAGTGTGAACTAGGAGTCATCTGACCTCTTTGGGTGTCGTGCATACAAATTAAAATAAGCTTGTTGGAGTACATTACCTAAAAATATTTTCTAGCTACAACACTGAATTTAAAATAATTTAGTCTATCCTCATCCTTTCCTTTCATTCTTTTGGCTCTGCCCAGGCTCTCTTTCCACTCTCTGAAAGAAATAGTGATTATCAGTATTTTTATGAAATTCTTTATCCACAGGGCAGGTTTGCTCCTATATTTCTGAAAACAGGTATCTGAGCTGGGAATTTCAGAGATCATACCGCTCTCCTTTTTCCCTCTTAGGTAGTTCTTTCAAAAGAATCTTGGGAACAGAGCACACATCTGTTCCCCACCCTAAGAAGTAGCATCAAGTGAAACGATAAGAAGCAGAACAATTTATATAAGAACAGCAAGTTCTGAAGGAAAAACAACTCTGAAAGGCATAAGAAGTCTGATGAATTCAGTGACTAACTGTGTTTCCAGAGAACCTATAATAGACTTGTTACCCACCATCTAACAGCAAGGTTATGGACTCAAGGTGAACAAAGAGACATACATTTTTTGAAAATAGTCACCATGTAGATTAATTTTCATTGGTTGTTTGTTACAAGAGATTTTTTTTTTCTTTTTCTCTGTTGTTGTTGTTACTATTGTCCTTCCTTTCTTTTGGAAAAGGACCAGATTTAAGTGGGGCAGAGCCGTACAAAGTCACCAACCTCACTCTCTCCTCCAGAGTCATAGAAGTTCAGTGACGAGACAAAAATCAAGATGTCTGCCAATGATCTAAGATGGAGCAGATGACCTTGGACTTTCTAAATTAAGGCCATTCCCAGATCTCAGTTTGCCTGAGACAAGGCTCACTCAGTGACTAAGGCCTAGGGAAGAATTATGACAAAAGATGGACTAATTTACCTTCACAAAAATATCAGTCTGGGAAGGGAAGATCTTTATGGCTTAGAACAGCGGTTCTTAACCTGTGGGTCATGCCCCCTTTGGGGGTCGAACAACCCTTTCATAGGGGTCTCAGGGGTCGCCTGAGACCATCAGAAAGCACATATTTCCAATGGTCTTAGGAACCGAGACACTGCTCCTCTATCTGTCTCCAGGAGGGTCCACCCACATGCAGATATACACACATACGAGTATTAAAGAGTAGAGGCATTAGGAAGGTTGAGAACCACTGTCTTAGAATGAGTACAATCATTTTTCTCTGTCAGTGAGGCAGGGAAGAAGGTCAAAGAAAGGGGAGGGGAGTGTTAGCAATAATGATGTCCAAAAAAGAATAGTATTAAAAAAATAAAATGCACAGAGGAATACAGAAGAAAGTTCAGAAAGAAGCATAATTAAGAAAGACAATTTTGAAAAAAATGTATATAAGTATTATATACTTAAAAAAAAAGCAAATGATTAGGGGCAGTTAGGTGGTATAGCAGATAAAGCATTGGCTTTGGAGTTAGGCTGACCTGAGTCTAAATCTGGTATCAGACACTTATAGTTGTGTGACTCTAATCTCAATTGTCTCCAGGGGAAAAAAAAACCAAGTGATATAAAATGAAGAAAAATGGTTTCATAGATAAGCCTCTTTTGACTTCTGCTATGGGTGTGGAAATGCTATTATTTGCATTTTAAATGCAAATTTTTAAAAATTTGGTTTTTTACATGTCCAGTAGGAAGAAATAATTGGTTAGATCTGGAAAAGCTTTTAGAGATTCCCCAATCCAATCTAACTAGTAAAGTAATCTAACTAGTTGGTGACAGAATCAAGACTCAAACCCAGACTGAGTGGCACCTAAGGCAGAGTGCTTTTCTATCTGATTCATCAAGACCTTGTGCAAGAATGACTTTACTAATAGAGCACTGGCCCTGGAGTCAGGAGGCCTGAGTTCAAATCTGGCCTCAGACATTTAACACTTACTAGCCATGTGACCTTGGGCAAGTCACTTAACCCCAATTGCCCTATCTTTCTCCCTCCAAAAAGCTAAAAAAAAAAAAGAATGACTTTACTAGTAGGTAGATTAAATATCTAACTAATGTGATTGATGGGTGAATAAATTGCTTCCAACCCAGATGTGTGCTAAGGCATGTTTAAAATGGCCCAGGGCCTTGTTAAATTTCCAGTGTAAACATACATGGGGCAGCTAGGTGGCAAAGTTGGAAGAGTGCTGGGCCTGGATTTACCTTTCTGTGTTCAAATCTGGCCTCAAACCCTTACTAGCTGCATGACCCTGGGCAAGTCACCAAACCCTGTTTGCCTCACTTTCTTCATCTGTAAAATGACTGAAGAAGATGTCAGACTACTACAATATCTCTGCCAAGAAAACCCCAAATGTGATCATGAGAAATCGGAGATAACTGAACAACAAAAAGACATTTCCCCAGTAACAGGCAAATGTTACACATGAGGCTTTTTGATTTACTGTTTTGTCGATTTTCTGGACTTAAGAAAGTGATAAAGAAATGTTAATAATGCGTATTTAACTATCATGTGTATTTTTTTTGGGTCAGTCCTTAAACATTTATGAGCACACCTCTGTCCCCCACCCTGTGTTTACCTCTGCCTCTGATCACCAAACTGTGCATTATCCCTGCCCGTCACTGACATCTGGTGTCCTCAGTCCAGAAGAACAAGCCTTATTGTTCTAAAGACATGGCATTCCATCTCCTTTTTTCCAAGTCTTTGCATAGTCAGTTCTCCATGCTTGGACTCCTCCTCACCTCTGTTTCTTAAAATTTCAAGCCTCCTGCAAAACTCAACTCCCCAAACACCTCCAACATTAGCACTTTTCCCATCCTCGGCAGCTGCCAGTGCTTTTCCTGACAGTGTAATGGCAATGGAAATTTGAAGATTTTCGGTGCCTCTTAATAAGCTTAAGGGAATTTGAAAACCTTCCCTAATTTGAAGATCTTCTCTGCCCCCTAATAGGCTGAATGTAATTACACGTAACCTGTGATGGGAGGAGTTTGCTGAAGGGTAGAGCAGAGCCTGCAGGAAGCTGGAAGTCAGAGCAGCTAGATGCTGGAGAGAGGAGAGGACACAAGCAGGGAGACAAGCTAAGCTTGTGAGTGTTGGTTTGTGGGAAGGTTAAAGGATGGTGTGGCTCTCTGCTGGGTTGTGGTGTGTCAACTTCTATATTGCTATGATGGATTTGGTTTTCCAGTGTCTGAACAAATGTTTTACTACTGTCTTCTATATGGAGAGTCTGATATATTTTGTGATTGAGCACTGTGCTGGTACATTCACAGTCACAATCGGCGCTGTGAATATTGTGTTAGTGCTGCAGGTAGTTACCTTGAATTCATTTTGTATACATACAGCATAGCATAGTTGATGGAGAAACAAGAAGACCTAAGATCAAATCCTGTTTCTGACATATACCATTGAACCCGGGCATTTCCTAGGTCTACAATCATTTTAAATCTAACTTTCTGTATAGGTCAGTTAGATTTGGGTTGGATCAGGCTTCCTGGAAGAAGTGAGTCTGAAAGAAGAAAGCAAGAAGTGCTACAGTTATAAGCTGCCTGTCTCTTTATGCAGAAGTCAGAGACCACACCCTGCAGGAAGACTCAAAATACATGCTTCATAAATATGAAGGACCATCACAGATCTATTGTGAACTCAGTGCCAAGATTTCTACAAGCTTGTGCTTTATCTGGAGTCGTTCATGCATGGCCTGAAATAACAATAGAAATGTAACTGAGATCATTCCTTTACTCATATTATTGGCCTTCCTGTTAAGTGATGAGTGACCTTCAGAAGGGTCAGTTGAGATGGGTCTCTAGTGGCTTGGATCCATAACAGTCTTATTCCAAGGCTCTGACCTTCTATTAGTCTCTGACCTCATCTTACTGAGAAAACAAGGGGAAGTATTGATAGTGAACTTCCCACCTCATGACTTGCCATTTGTAGATTATAAACTTTATTTTTCCATCCTTATTTTTTTATGTTATCCTAAGCAATGACATAGTTGGCAACAATTGCTGGCAGCACTGAGCTTTTTTAACTGCCCAGTTAGCCAATTTAAAGACCTAAAATGTACCACTGTACAGATTATCTTTGTAAACAGGGTATGGTTAATACGCTTAATTTCTTTCTCTAAATGGGTCTCCCTATAATAGAGGACAGAAAAATAGTGCATCCATAAACACAAGTTTGAGTAATAACCATTAAGCTCTAGGTGTCACTGTCCAATTAACTGGTAATGAGGTAATTAGTTGTTTTGAAATAGATAATCTTTCAAATGATGCTTTCGAAACTCTTAATTGTTTGAACATTTAAAAAGTATCATCAATTATACACACTTGATGCTGACCTAATAGAGGGTACTTTGATTTCTTTCATGCTATTAATAAGGAAATCATTTGAAATATTACTCATCCTTTCTTTGTGTAGTCCTCTAAGTACTCTGAAATTAAGCAAGTATCTGGAATGGTGGCAAAGAACAGATGGGTGGACCTGTCCCTCCTGTCTGAAAATCTTACTTCTCTTGGTTTCTGTTCTTTCAAAAATACAGAAGCCCTCCCCGAACCTGTTACCAATAATAAAAACACCCTTTACTTATACTCTGTGTGGCAGTGGAAGCAGCATTCACCTGAGAATCATGAGTTTTGAATTGCAGTGCTAGTTCTAGTACTAATTAGCTCAGTGACTAGGGGAAGCTCACTTAACCTCTCTCTGGGTTATTGTTCATCTGTAAAATGAGAGCAATGGACAAGGTGCCCACGAAGGAATTGCTCTGCTTTAATAGTCTGCTTCCCCATCTTTCTGTTCTCCATCTGTAGGCGTTCCCAAGACTCAGGCCTTGTCTCCACATTTTTTCATTTAAAAAAAAAAAGATTATTCCATTCTTTATATTTGCATTCCAAGCATCTAACACAGTGCTTGTAACAGCAAGTACTTAAGTAATATTTGGTGATTGATTGATTTGGTGAACTGATTCTTTCTCAGAGTTTTAGTCATCATATCCTCTGATTGAAGACTTGCTTGGAAACTCTCAATCATCACATTCTAAGTTGGATTGTTGCTACTGGTGTACATGTCTTATTATTCCTATTAGCTGGTAAGATTATTGAACTCATAGACTCTTGTTAATTCATGTCATATAAAGAGTGGTTGAAGGAATTGAATGCCTAAGGAAGAGAAGACTTATAGGAGACAGGGCAGGACAACTGTCTTCAAGCATCTGAAGGGCTATTGTGTGGAAGAAGGATTAGACTTTTTCTATTTGATCTCAAAGGGAAGGGCCAGGAACAATGAATGAAAGTCCTACAGTCCTACAAATTTAGGCTCAATATCAGGGAAAACTTGACTGTCCAAAAGTGGAACCAACTACTTTGTGAGATTGTAGATTGCTCCTCTTTGGAGTCTCTGAGACAACACTAAATGGTCATTTTTTGGATATGTTATAATTGTTTTATTTTTTTGTATGGGTTGTATGGGTGATTTTTTTTGTATGAATGATATCTCTTGATTCATGTGTAAATTGGATTTAGGTGAAGCAGAGTTGCATGAAGTCAGAGTCATCACAGTCCAGTGGCAGGACAGAGTCAAGAAGATTGATGATAGCTTGATGTCTAACCAAGCTTTAAGTGCTCAGCTTTAGCTGCCTTCATGGCCATTGGAACAAATTGTTCTCATTCACCTATTCCACTGGGAGAAGTCATACTTGAGGTAGATACCCCTCTAACTCACTGATGGGTTTTAGAGTGTGTTCAGGGAAGCCTAGTATCTCTGGTGTGAGGTCTGCTGAGCCCTTTTCAAGGCTACTTTCTACCTTTGGTGTCCACCTCTTCCACCTAACTTTCACCTTCAAGAAACTTTAGCATGCGCAGCAGCCACACCCAGATAACCATTTCAGCAGATGGGCTAAACCAGGTTGAGGGTAATGAAGGGTTCTCTAAAATGGGTCGAATTAGATTATGATCATTGAAGACACTTTCAAATCTTATATTCTGTGAAATTCTAAAAATTATTCCTTGTCCTCTGCACTGCTTTCCAACTCTGGCCCTAAAATAATAATCAAATGAACACTGCCAAAACACTCCTCCCTAGCTATTGCTCCATTATATGCGCTGTATCTTCTTCTCTTAGAATGTAAGCTCCTTGAAGACAAAGACTACTTTGGTTACTTGCTCATATTTCTGTACCTATAACATAGCAAAGTGCTTAACACATAGTAAGCACATAATATATGCTTTTACATTCATTCATCAATTGTAATAAGGAGGGAGATATATTCCAGAGATGTGAGAGGGAATCTCTTATGGCTGGAAATAAGAGGTGAGAAAAGGGTCAAATATAATCCCAAAGCCATCAATATGGAAAGCTGAAAGACTAAAATGGTGGAGTCGGAAGAAATGGCAGGTTTAGGAGGAAAGATGACAAATTCATAGGATCATTGGTTTGGAGCTGAAATGGTCCTCAGAGGCCATCAAGTTCCACTTTTTAATTTAAGATGAAGAAAATGAAGCTTAGGGAGGTTAAGAGACTGGCCCAAGGTTACATAGGTAGCAAGGGCCAGAGGTAAGATCCTCTGATGCTAAAACCAGAGCTCCTTTCTGAGTTGTTATTCTTGTTGCTGTTGTTTTGAAGGGGGAAGACAAGGCAATTGGGGTTAGGTGACTTGCCCAAGATCACAGAGCTAGTAAGTGTGTCAAGTGTCTGAGGCCAGATTTGAACTCAGGTCCTCCTAACTTTAGGGCCAGTGCTCTATTCACTGAACCACCTAGCTGCCCCTTTCTTAGTTGTTTTTAACATGTTGAGTTTCATGCTGGTAGATCATCAAGTCATATGTTTGGTAAGCAATAGTAGGCTTTGGTCTAGAATTCAGAATATCGGGACCATAGGTATTGATCATACTCAAGTTGCTGGGAGTTAATGAGATTGCCAAAAGAAAGGTGTAGAGAGAGGCCATGGTATGCTTTAAGTCATGATAATGTCAGGGAGAAGTTAAAACATGATGGAGAAGTTATCTTGATTTGTTTGTTTGTTTCCCAACATAGTGGCCCCTGTGAACCATTCTGCTGCATGGGCTTAGAGATGGAGCTTGTGCACAGTCACAGACTTTAGATTTGGAACTGACCTTGGCAGCCACCAAGACAAACCTAGACCCAAAAGGAATCCCTGCTATAATGCACCCGATAAGTGGTTAGATAGCCTCTGCTTGAAGTCTTCCACAGATGGGGAGCTCACCACTTCCAGAAGTGGATTGTTCTAATTTGGGGCAGCTCTCATTACTGGGAAGTTTTGTCCAGACTTCAAGCAACCATTATTGCAGTCTGAAGAATGACTTCCACTTGGCAGAGATTTGGAATTTATTCCTCATTTCTGAAATGGGTGCTGAATGTCGTGACAGATGCCATTAATTGAGAAGGGAAATTAATTTCAGGATGTATCTGATGCATTTACAATGCACCAGAGAAGTGGACTAGAGTTTATACTTTGCAGACCAGAAAGGAAATTAAAAGATGGAGGCATCAATGACTCAAGAAAGAGCTCTTTAAAATGCTGAAAGTGGATAAATCTAAGCCCAGCTTTTATGTGTTCTCCATGTTCCCTTATCCTTCAGGAAAGCTTCATATGGGCCATGTTCATGTTTACGCAATCAGTGATGTCATGGCAAGAATTCAGAAAATAAGGATGTAGAGTTTTCAAGCTGCCATCCTCCACCAGTCTAGATATGCTCAGAAGTCAGATCCTAAATGGGAATAAGGAAATTGGGAACAACAGAAACCAATGTGAAAAGAGACATGAGGCCTTTGGAAGAAGAGAATCCTACAATATGTTTTATTGAAGTGCAGCCCTAGGGTTTAAGGTCATTTTTCAGTATTTGAAAGAAACTGAATGAGTGACACCCTGATTTGGTTACTATTGGGAATGATTTTGTGGGGAGATTTTGGATGTGTCTATGGCATTAAGTAGATGTTTATCCGAGCGTCTTTTCCATCAGACTATTAATGACACATAAGTAGAGAAATTGTTGGCCTTCCTCTTGGCATAGGGATGTGGGATGTAAAAGTAGTAACAGATTATAAAAATTTGGCAGACCTTAAGGTTTTTTGGCATATCCTTACCAAGTTGTCCATATCTCTAAAATCTGTGGTGGTTCTCTGTTGCCTATACAATCTTAGTACACATCTCTTAGCCTGACATTCAAGGTCTTCCCTAATTTGTTCCCTTTGACTTAGATACCAGGTAAAGGAGGACTTTGAGCTTAACCAGGTAACAGGAAGCCTCTGGAAAATTGTGAGCAAAGTTGCGGAATGACCACCTCTCTAGATAAGGAAGTCCAGTCTTAAAGCCATATGAAAGAGGTATTAGAAAAAGGAAGTGAAAGTTAAGATTGAAAAACCTCTTTGGAGGCCAGTGCAGTGGTTTAAGCAAGTGAAGTCTGGTAATAGAGTGATACCAATGAGAACTTGCTGAGAAATGGGAATGGGTATAATAAATATTTTAAAAGGAGGATTAATAGGTCTTGGTAACTGATTAGATGTACAAAGTAAAGGACAAAGAAGAATAGAAAATAACACCAAGGTTTCATGCTTAGGAGACAGAGATTAGCTGAAATAGGGAAGTCACAAGGGCAACTCAGGACGTACAAAATAGAAATAAATTGTAGAAATAGGTACAAAAACCAACTTATTTTGTATATATTAAGTTTGAGTGTCAATGGGTCATCTAGGTAGAATAAATTCATTAGTAAGCAATTAGTAAGTGCTTACTGTATGTCAAGCTCCATGCTAAGCACTAAGGTGTGAAGAGTGAATAGCCTCTGCCCTCAAGGAGTTCATATTTTAATTGAGGTGATGAGACATCACACGCATAAAAAGGCATATACACGATACATACGGAGGAGGTGTATTATGCCTGTATAACATATCTCATGTATATTCATTCTCACTTCTTACACTGCTGCTGCCCAGTGTAGGCCCTCATCACCTCACACCTGGACTATCGCAATAGCCTCCTTACTTCCATTCTATCCTTCACTTTAGTGATCAGATTGCTAAAGCAAAGATCTTACCATTTCATCCCCATATTCAACAAATTCTGATGGCTCCAGAAAAATAATGGAGAAGAAGGTTCTGAGAATTAAAAAGTTTAAAGAATCATGTCATCATTAGCATTATTAACATGAATATTGAAATCTCCACAGATGATAGTTGGGATTGAAATGGAGAGGAATACTTTGATCTTGGTATTAAAGTAACTGATAAAGTTAGGAAAACACTGTTGAAGTAGGAAAATAGCTTCCATAAGGTTGGGGAAAGGAAAAGGGATGGTGGCAGATTTAATGGACCTCAAAAGAAGAGTGATGATAGAAGAGAGATGTTCTGAAAATGTTCTACTCTTCCTCATGCCCATATGAGTCTGATGGATGTAGGGAAAGAGATTTGCAGGTGATGTAACATCTTGAGGGAAGATTTAGATTTTCATTTAAATAATGAGGATGAAGGGATGTTATTAGAAAAGTTTAAGAATGTAAAGGTTTTGTTGAAAATAGAATATATATATTTCAAGGAAAGAGTTAGGTAACTGGTGAACTACATTAGAGGAAGAATACACATTAAAATAGAATTCAAAGTTTCCATCTATGTAGTTTAGGTATGCTGCTTTCCATGAAGGCAATGAGATTGGGATTTAGGACAGTATAAAAGGAAGCAGACTGGTGTAATATGCTCCATCAGCAGAACTTTACCAGTGAAGAATATCAAGAGTTGATTTACCCCAGGATTTAAACCAGAAAATGGAAATTAATTAAATACTGATTTTACAAATGGGAAAACTGTAATCTTCAAGTGATTTGAATGACTTACCCAAGGTCCAACAAAATAAAAATCTTGGATTCTGTTTTTATCATAATTTTAAGACTACAAAACAACATCTCCTGAGTAGTTAAGAAATTTCAGAGTTTTATGTATAATCACTGTTGAATACTGGCTTAAGTTGGTAAGCAGTCCAAAAGATTGAGCTATTATTATTTGTCTTAAAATTCTATAAAAGTCTATATTCAGGCAGCAATCAAGGAAGATTATTTAACCAATGCTTTCTCTCTTCTTTGGAAATCTGTGTATTTATACCAGGATATTCTTATTACCTTCTCTTCTTTCTTTAAAATTACAGTATGTGACAGAACCATGGAAGTGTATTAAGGAAAGGAGCCAGTAATACCATCAAGACTATTTGGTTGCTTATAGGAAACTGACTTTTAAAAATATTTCCCCAAATATGACATTAATTAACTGAATTAAATTGTCTTTAGTTGAAGATGTCCTGGCCTTCAGTAGGTAATAGCAGGTTAAGAAAAGATGTAGTTCGAATGGACATCTAATATGTTGACTTTCTTACCACTTTTCTAAAACATATAAGATTTTATAGTTTTCCTTAATCCAGCTTCAAAAATAGGCACTTTCTTGGAAAGTGGTACCCAAGGTGTCATAAATGTTCCTGTTGTTTTTGGCCAACTTCGTAAAATGTTTCAAGTAATAAAATGAAAAAAAAACAAATTTTAATTAGCATAGTACTCTGAAAGCACATGATCATCCACATGGATATCTTGATCCATTTGCAATGCAAATAAATTGGGTCTATTTACCTAAAATTTTCCCAATAATTGCAGGGGGATAAACTAATGGTAATATTTTGAAATTCAATTCAATTTAGTTATTACGTTTTTGTGCTTCATCTCAGAATGAAGACATTTTGTGGTAGTTGTCACAGAGTCATAGTTATTTAACGACAGCACTGTATCATGGAGAGTGCACTGGACTTGGAATCAGAAGACATGGATTCAAATTCTGAGCCTACTATGTGACCTATGACTCATCATGGGATGGAGGTGAAAATAGAATCTTTAAAAAAATGTTTGTGTGTGTGTACATGTGTGCGTGTGTGTGCATACTTAATATCACAGTGACATTACAATAATTCCTCTACTCTGATACCCTATCTTGAAAACAAATGAAAACCCTTACACAATTCTAAAGAGGCAGTATGGTGTAGAGGATAGAAGTCTGATATAGCGACAGAAAAACCTGGATTTGAGTCTTGAATCTTGAGTCTTGAGTCTTGAGTCTGACTTGGGCTATGTGAGCCCAAGTGAGTTATTTAACCTCTCAGTGCCCAGAAAACTCTCTAAGACAGTAGTCTCCAAAGTATTCAATCATATATTCCTATCAGTAGAAAATTAAGGAGCATTCATTCTCATATGTGCAATTTTATTAATTAGAAATTATGTGCACATAGTAAAAATTGTATAATTTGAAAAATGACACAAAATTAGAAACCAAAAGGAGTTAAGATAACATCCTGGTCACATGAGCAACAAGATGGAGGACTAGACACTTTCTCTGTTCTCTAGGATTTTTCAAACCACTCAAAAACAGAAATTATGTACCCAAAATAAATAATTTCATCTGGTTCTATGGTCTAGGATACCAAGAATCCAAGACAAGTTTAAAGAACCCCACCAAAACCCATGAATTCACTAACCCTGAGCTCATTCAGCACTCTTCTGCACCTCACACAGTACTAATGGTGGTTCACTAAAAGACCTAAGGATCCAACATAGAGGTGCAACAAAACTCAATCCCATGACTGGGTCGCTCTCCTCCCTCTTTCCAGCACTATGGAAACCCTGAGTTTAGGCTGTGAAAGATTGCATTTGTAGAGAAAAACAGCTAGTGAGGCTGAAGACTTACAAAGGCAAAAAACTGCTGGGGCAAATGATCCCTCAGTCACCAGTTCAGCAAAGTTGGTGCTCAGGTGAAAGAACAGGATAGGATTCAAGGAGAGGACACCATGTGTCTAGGGGGATATTCAGCACTCCATGAAACCTAAGGGAAAGAGCATGGCATCCAGCTAGAATAAATTCTAATCACCTAAAAGTCATTTGGGGCAGAGACCTAGGTTGGTGAATCATTAATTGCCCAGTGTGGGGGAAGACTGAGATGTTTGAGGCTCAGTCACTAAAGAAACCACCATCAGAGAAGTCAGAGTCAAAAAGTAAATAGGGGAAAATCAAGAGGAAAAAAAAAAGACTTAAATTAGCAAAGATATTGACCTTGAAGACAAGATGTGTAAAGACTATCTAATGGTAATAGATTTCCCAGAAGAACACAATGGGACAAAAATCTTTTATATAACAATTTAGAAAATAATAGAAAAGAACGGCCCAGAACTTCAGAACACAGAAAACGAAATTCCAGTTGAAATAATTAATAGATCACTTCCAGAAAAAAACAATGCAAACTCCAAGATTTAACAATGCAGTTCGTAAACAAGTTCTAAAGAATCAGGAGAAAGACCTTCAAATGCAAAGGAAAGGAAATCTGGATAACACAAGACTATTTGGTACCAACCAGAATGCATATGAGGAGATGGAATTATGTGTTCAGTAAGGCAAAGAAGCTCAGATGTAGTCAAGGGTGACCTACCTTTCTAACCTCAACCTACTCATACACAAAAAAGATGGATGTTCAATAAGAAAGTAGAGGTGCTTGAAACCTTTCTTTTAAAGAAAGGAAACCAGAACTGAAGAAATTATTTGCTTCTCATATAACTCAAACAACAAAAATGTGAGAGGAGGAGTGAATAAATGCAGGAGCCAAAGACAATAACAACCAAAGATTGAAAGCAGAGATGTAACAAGTATTTTTCTTTGTGTATGTATATATTTGTAACTCTAGAGAAAAATATCTAAATTTTATTTGGGTCTCCTTTGCAGGGGGGTGGGGGAGGGGAAAAAAGAACAAAGCAAAAAAAGTGCACAGCAGAGAACAAAAGAAAACTCACAAGGAAACAAAGAAAAGGTAGACAATTCTCAACACAACGAGTATTATTTATCATATAGGCTTTCTTGAAATGGAAATTTATTATTACATATTTTGAAACCCCTCATGTTCTGCTATGCACATGACATGCTTTTATTTTCTTTCTAACTTTGTATTTAAATTCCAATATTTAAGTTTGATATGGTTTTTTTTTTCCTATTCTGTATTTGTGAAATGGCAATTGAGTCTAAAATAAAATTTTGGAAAAAAAAAAGAAAAAAATGAGACATTTTTCTAAATGTTTACAAAGAGCCAGGATTGAAGGTAGTAGTCTGGTGGAGTAATGGTGAAGAGGCAGGGATGGGGGATTATGGTCAACACCTGCTTATATCCTGCCTGGAAGTGAATCGGTGTGTGTTTGTTAGTTGTTGTTGTTTTAGAGGACAACATTGCAATAGGGAGGGGATATGAAGGGAAGGGAGGAGAGCAAGGGAGTAGAGAAGAATGTATCATATGCCAGGGCTAGCAATGTGGGGAAGGTGACATTTGTGGTCTCAGAAATAGAAGAACCTATTGGAGAGTGGTTGAGGAAGGAGGCAGGACTAAAAAGGTGGTGAAAAGAAAGGAGGCCTTGTTTTCGTGGTGGATGTGGGTTCTACTGCTCCTAAGGATGAAAAGAGATGGCCAGTGAAGGGAGATGGGAACCTTGTGCTGGATGCCATCTCAGTGGTTGGGAAATTTAGTCATCTTACCTGGGGTAGGGGAGGTGGACCTCCTGGGGGCAACTGGCACTTGGAGAATCAAAGCACATAGTCCCAGGGAAGAAATTTTGAGGCAAATGAGAAACAACAACAATAAAAAAACCCCAGATAATCAGAGAAGGGCATAGATGAGTTGTTGACTAAATAATCAGGGACGTGGTGGGGAGGAGGGGTTCTGCCATGAGGCAGTGTTCTTTCTGACACCTTCAACAACTGCCTTTATACTGGGGGTGAAGCAACAATGTAAAAGGGGAATCCACAAGGCAAGCTCTACAAGGTAGTGGCAGAAACCATCTAGAGTGATGAACCTAGAATGCATACCTTGAAATTTTTAAATGCATAAGGGACATAGAGAAAAGAGAGAGTAAGACAATTACATGGGTCATGAATCAGAATGTAAATCTTGATTGATAGAAAGAGAAGATGGAAAGAGAGTAAGAGAAATAATTTTTGTGAATGAGCACAAAAAACGGGACAAAAAAAGCTAGGTAGAGGCAAAATTATGGACTAGGGAAAACACTCAGCTGAGTATTCCCAAAAATTCCCTCTGCGCAACTTGGAAATAATGCTTCAATTTGAAATCCAGAGTAACAGAGCTAACAAAAGATCAGAGAGAGACATTTTTTTTTCAGTTCCAGACAATTTAAGAGGTGAAAAGAGAGATCTATGATATGATGGTGGATGCTGACCAGTGGTGGGACCAGTTGGTGGCAACAGAAGCAGCAGCCACTTTGGGAGTTCTCATATGAGAGATACTAAGGAGACCTGCCAACTGGTCAAAAATAGGAGATGCAGGAACAGATTCTGTTTGGCAACCCCCATGCCAATACTCACTTCTGAGTCATAGTTCGAGGTTGGAGAGGAGCACTTTAGGTTATGAGGGAGCAAGACTCTAGAATGGTAGTAGTATTTTTGGTTCCTAGAGAGCAGAGGCCCTGAGGAGCACTATTGATTACAATTCCAAGGGATCAGGGGACCTTTCTGATTAAGGATCAGAGTGAAGAAGAAGAGATAAGTGCCTACCTCTCCACAGATTATACCATGTCAGAAGCAGTGAAGAATTCCAAACTCCCAAAATTAGCTCTGAAAGCAGCAGTGTGGAAAACAAACAAACAAACCCTGAAGCTTGAAACAGTATTCTTTTGCTGCCATGCCAGGAACAGAACTCACTTTAACATAAAAATCTAAATCAAGAGATAGGGTGGAAAAAATGAGCAAACAACAACAAAAAGAACCTGACCATAAGACTACTATGTGACAGGGGAGATCAAGACACAAACTCAGAAAACAGTGAAGTCAAAACAGCTATAAGCAAAGACTCAAAGAAAAAATGTAAATTGGAAATAAGACCAAAAAAATTTCCTGAAAGAGTTTAAAAAAAAAAGATTTCCAAAATCAAATAAGAGACATAAAAGAAAAATTAGGTAAAGAAATGAAAGCAAATAATGAAAAGACAATTAATAGCTTGGTAAAAGAGGCATGAAAATACTGAACAAAATAAATCCTTAACAAAAACCAGAATTGACCAAAAGGGAAAAGATGTACAAAAGCTCACTGAAGAAAAAAAAATTCCTTAAAAGTTAGAATTACTCAAATGGAAGCTAATGACTCCATGAGATATCAAGAAACAATAAAACAAAGCCAAGGGAATGAAAAAATAGAAGAAAACATGAACTATCTCATTGGGGAAAAAATAAATGAAGAGGAAGATAGAGAAAAGGTAATTTAAAAATTATTATACTACCTGAAAACCATGATCAAAGAAAGAGTCCAGATATCATATTTCAAGAAACATGACCCTGACATCCTAGCATCAGAAGGTAAAATAGAAATTGAAAGAATCTACTGATCACCATCAAAAAGAAACCCCCAAATGAAAACTCCCAGGAATATTATAGTCAAATTCCAGACCTCTCAGGTCAAAAAGAAAATGCTTCATGCAGCCAGAAAGACATCATTCAAATAACAGGAAGCCATAGTCAGGATGATACAAGATTTATTAGCTGTTATATTAAAGGAGAGAAAGACTTGGAATATGATATTCTGGAAGGCAAAAAAGCTGAGATTACAATAAAAAATAATCTAATCAGCAAAACTGAGTAAAACTGTTCAAGGGAAAAATAGATATTTAAAGAAGTAGAAGATTTTCAGGCATTCCTGATGAAAAGAACAGAAATGAATAGAAGACTTAACTTTCAAATATAGAACTCAAGAGAAAAATGAAAGGTAAACATGAAAGGGAAATCCTAAGGGACTCAGTAAGGTTAAACTGTTTACCATTCTATGAAGATGATAAATAGAACTTGTAAGAACTTTATAATTGTTAGGGCAGTTAGAAGGATTCTACATAGAAAGAAGGTGTGGGAATGAGTTGATTACATTGAGATGACATATAAATGACTAAATAGAAGAGGGATGCTCTAAGATAGTGGTTCTCAACCTGTGGGTTGCCTAAGACCATTGGAAAACACATATTTCCAATGGTCTTAGGAACCAAGACACCACTTCTCTATCCATCTCCAGGTGGGTCTGCCCACCTGCAGATACACCCACATATGAGTATTAAAGGGTTGCGGCATTAGGAAGGTTGAGAACCACTGCTCTAGGAGAAGGTGGAAGGGATGGAAGAATGGAGAAAATTACCTCACATAACAGAGATACAAAAGGAAAATCTTTTAGAGTGGAGGGAAAATGGTGGGGGAGATGGCAGACAATGCTTGAATCTCACTTACATCTAAATTGGTTCAAAGAGTGAAATACATGTGTATACATATTCATTGAATGATACAAAGTCCAATATGAAAGTAGGAGGAGAAGGGATCAGAATAAAGAAGGGTGATAAAAAGTTGGAAAGATAAAAGAATGCTGTAGTCAGAAGCAAAATTGACTTTAGAGGAAGGACAAGAAAAAAATAGAGAGAAGGATAAACAGAAGGGAAATGAATGTAAATGCGATGAACTTAGCCATAAAACAGAAGCAAATAGAAGAATGTATTTGATACCAGAATCAGACAATATGTTGTTTACAGGAAACACACTTGAAACAGAAAGACATACACAGAGGTAAAATAAGGGACTGAAGTAGATTCTTATGCTTCAGCTAACGTAAAAAAGGCAGGGGTAGCAATCATGATCTCAACAAAGAAAAAGCAAAAATAGACCTAATTAGAAAGGATAATCAGAGAAAACTACATCTTTCTAAACCACAGACAATGAGGTGATATAAATACTAAACATATATGCACCACATAGCACACTATCCAAATTCTTAAAGGAGAAGCCAAATGAACTATAGGAGGAAAGATAAGGTAAACCTATACTAGAGGTGGAGACCTTTTACTTCTCAGTTAGAAAAATCTAACTATAAAATAAAATAAGAAAGAAGTCAAGAATAGGAGAAGAATCTTAGACAAGGTAGATATGATAGATCTCTGGAGAAAATGACATGGCACCTTCACAAAAATTGACCATGTAGTAGGGCATTAAAATGTCACAAACACAAAAAGAAGTAAAAATATTAAATTCAACATTTTCAGATCATAATGTAATAATATTACATTTAATAAAGGTGTGGAAGCATAGATTAAACATTAACTGGAAACTGAGTAATCTAATCCTAAAAAATGAGTAGGTCAAATAACAAATAATAAAATCATGAATTTCATTAAAGAGAATAAATAAAATGAGCCAACATTCCAGGATTTGTGGGATGAGCCAAAGTGGTATTTAGGGTTAGGTGGAATTATAAATACGTATGTGTATATGTATGTATGTATGAGTATATAGATAATATATGTACATGTATATATGTATATGTACACACACATATATGCATACATATGCAAATATATATAAATGCTTACATAAATAAAATGGAGAAAGACCAGATCAATGAACTGGGTATGCTACTAAAAAATAGACAAAGAACAAATTAAAAATCCCTAATTTAACACCAAAATGGAAACCCTGGAAATCTAAGAAAAGAATAATAAAATTGAATAAAAAATGGAAATCATTGAAATAAAATTAAAAGTTGGTTTTATGAAAAACTCAATAAATAGATAAACCATTAGTTAATTTGATTTAAAAATGAAAAGAAAATCAAATTACCCATATCAAAAATGAAAAGAGTGACTTCACTATCATGAAGATGAAATTAAAGCAATTACTAAAAGTTATTTTGCCCTATTATATGCCAGCAAAACTAACAATCTAAATGAAATGGGTGAATTTTCACAAAAAATACAAACTTTGCAGATTAACAGAAGAGGAAATAGAATACATAAATAGTCCAGTCTTAGAAAAAGAAATTGTAGTAGCCATCAATGAGCTCCCCCAGAAAAAATCCTGAGGACTAGATGTAATAATAAGTGAATTCTACCAAACATTTAAGAAACAATCTCAACATTACATAAATTATTTGAAAAATAAAGGGTCCCACCATTTCCTTTAATGAAACAAATTTTGATACCAAAACTAGGGAGAGCGAAACAGAAAAATAAAACTATAGACCACTTTCCTTAAGAAATATCAATGCAAAAAATTTAAATAAAATACTAGCAAGGACATTATCACAATATATCACAATGATCATACATTATGACCCTGTAAGATTTATGCTAGGGATACAGGGCTGACTTAAAAATTAGGAAGATTATAAGCATAATTGACAGTATCAATAACAACAAAAATCATTTAATTATATCAATAAATGGAGAAAAAGCCTTCAACACAGCAGTTTTCAACCTGTGGGTTATGTTCAATTTGTAACAATGAAAATACATCCTGCATATCAGATATTTACTTTACGAATCATAACAGTAGCAAAATTACAGTTATGAAGTAGCAACGAAAATAATTTTATGGTTGGGGGGTCACCACAACATGAGGAATTTTATTAAAGGGTCATGGCATTAGGAAGGTTGACAACCACTGCTTTAACACAATACAACACACATTCCTATTAAAAACATTAGAAAGCTTAGGAATCAAAGGAGCCTTTCTTAAAATAAGTACTATTACAGTAATGACTATCTAAAACCAAGAGCAAGCATTATATGTAATACAGATAAAAATGAAGCCTTCTCAATAAGGTCAGGGGTGTAGGGAGGATGCCCATTATCATTGCCATTATTCAATATTATTTTAGAAAACCTAGCTATAGCAATAAGACAAGAAAAAAAGAAATTAAAGACATAAAAAATAGGCAGTGAGGAAATAAAACTATCACTCTTTGCAGATGATATTATGGTATACTTAGAGAACCCTAGAGAATCAACTAAAAAGTAATTGCAACAATTAACAATTTCTACAAAGCTGCAGGATATAAAATAAGACCACAAAATCACCAGAATTCTATATATTACCAAAACCATAACAAAACAACAACAACAACAAAAAAAACAAACCAGCAGCAAGAGATAGAGAAATTTATTTAAATTATCTGTGGGTAAAATGAAATACTTGGGAGTCTATCTGCTACAACAAATACAAGGATTATATGAAAACAATCACAAAGCACTTTTCCCACAAATAAAGTCAAAACTAAGCAACTAGAGAAATATTAATTGCTTATAAGCCAAGCAAATATAATAAAAATGACATTTCTACATAAGTTAATTTACTTATTCAGTGCCATACCAGTTAAATTACCAAAGTGGGGGCGGAGCCAAGATGGTGGCATAGAAGCAGCAACATATTGCAGCTCTCACATAGCCACCCCAAAATACTCATAAAATAGGACTCTAAACCAATCCTGGAACTCCAAAACGCACACAAAGATACTTCCCACTAAAGTCAGCTCGGCTACGAGGAACCATATCAGCACTGCGAACCGAAACCAGCCTGGCCTGAAGCCGC
>CM053580.1:336833876-336871758 GCA_028627135.1 Pseudochirops cupreus
AAAAAAAAAAAAGAATATGCAGGCATATTTCCAGGGTTGAATCTCAAAATATAACAAAGTCTCTTCCTCAAAGATGAAACCAAGATATTTATTCAGATTCCAGAAACATAATTCCACCATGGCAGCAAAGAAGTTTATACATATCACCTATACAAGGAGCACCACCATCCCCAAGCCTTCCCTCCATTAGGCCTCCCCACAAACAAGCTCCCGTAGGCAAAATCCCTCCCTCTCTCACTAATTCCAGCTGCTCTGCCTCAGCTCTCTCTTCAGCTCGGCCTCATTCTTCCTGCTCTACCCATTCAGCAAGTTCTTCCCACCATAAGCTCCATGTGATTCAAGCTGTGGGCTGGGTCAGATCTCAAAGCAGGTCACATGGGCCTATTAAGGGGCAGGGAAGATCTTCAAAGTCCCTTAATACTATACTCCTCAAGTTGTGACTCCTCAAAAATGTTACAGTCTAAGGGGGGAGAGGCAGAGGCAACATGATAAAGAGGGAAAGCACTAGAATTAAAAAGGGTTAGGGAAGGCTTCCTGCAGAAGATAGGATTTTAGTTGGAAAGCCAGGGAATGGGAAGCCATTTTTAAGGGAAGCCCAGGAGGTCAGTAGTCAGAGCAGAAGAAGGAGAACATTCCAGGCATGGGAGAAGACCAGAGAAAATGCCCAGAGCTTAGAGATGGAATATATTCTTAGTGGAACAGCCAGGAGACCAGTGTCACTGGATTGAAGAGTTCAAGTGAGGGAGTAAGGTGTAAGTAAACTGGAAAGATAAGAAGGGGCTAGGCTATGAAGGGTAACAATAGGACCTGCCTCACAGGGCTGCTGTGAGGATCAAATGAAGCAATGTGTGTAAATCACCTTGTAAAGCTTAAAGTGCTCAATATATGTTAGCTATTGTTATTGTCGTGATGGAAGCTGGATGCCAAGCAAAAGAAAAAGTTCACCACATGTGTTCTTTGTGCAAGCAGCACCACCATAAGAGAAAGCCAAATGCACTCCAAGAACTTCTGCTTTCCTGCCCCACATTTCTCCTTTGATGTGTTAGGGCACAATTAAACCGATTAATTAATTATTTGGTTATTTATGAGCTAATTGATTTTTCTCCTGAACTCAACAAATAAATCTGCTATTTATATCTTCAGCCCTTGCACTCCACTCTTTTCATATCACAATCCTCAATTCAAAATCCATCCCTGACTCCCCACTGCCTTTATCCTTTTATTAGCAGTCCTTGATAATCTGTGTCCACCTTTCTGGCTTTAATTCATGCTGCTTCCCTCCGCCTACTCTACATTCCAGCCAAAATAAATGACATTGACTTCCTTTCTTGTGTGTCCTCTTCTATCTCCCTACCTTTGCTCTCACAATCTACCATGAATAGAGTGAATTCTCTTCTCATTTTGCCTTTTGAAATCCTCTCCTTTTCTTCAAATACTTATCAGTGACTATGTCTTCCCAGAGGCCTTCCCTGAGCTCTTCAGATGAAAGTTGATGTTGTTCATCCTTCCTTTTCAAAAAGGACTGATGACATCACAGGGTAATGCCTTGACTTGTGCATGAATTGGATTTGAGTGAGGCAGAGTTGTGCAAAATCATCATCTTCACTCTTACTTCTAAAGTCCAGTGCCAAGACAAAAGTCAGAATGACTGTCAATAGCCCAGGATGCAATGGATGACTTTGGTGTTGTTGATGTCTGAGCAAGCCCTAAGTGTCCCCCAGTACCTGCTTTAGTCACCTTCATGGCTGTTGGAACAAATTGTTCCCATCCCACCTATTCTGCCAGGGGTAGTCATCACATGCTTGTAGTATACATTCCTCTAACTCACCCACAAGTTTTAAGCCTGTCAATTACCCTCAAACTGGTTTGGTCCATCTTCTAAGATGGTTTTAGTGTGGTGTGGCCACTGAATATGCTATAGCTTCTTGGAGCCACAGGTGAGAGTTGGGTGACAGGTGCATAAGAAAGAAGGATAAGCCACCCTGAAAAGGACCTGGCAAGCTCTCACAGCAGAAGTGCTAGTCCTCATATACCCCTCAGATAAAAATAATATCTCATCAGAGGTACTACTAAGCAGAGGCTGAGCTGGGAAATTCTATGCAGGGCAAAAATTCTCACTAAGTCTGGTATCAATACAGTGAACACCTAGGAAGGAGGGGTTGGGGAAGAGGGATCTCCCATCAGGCTGCCTAAGGAAGGGAAAACCAGCCCAAGTCAAAAATAGCGAGTCAAAGCTGTCATGCTTTTACGGGATCTACTGTCTGCTGTGAGTGGCTACTGCGCTTTCAGCCTCTGCAATATATGAAGAACAATGTCTCTCCCTTTCTCTGCAAGAATTATTTCTCTTTACTTGTGAGACAAAATTGAAAAAAAAAGTTCTTACCAACTTGTGAAGGAACTCAATGCCAAGCTACAGAGTTTGAATTGTGTTATTTGACAATAAACAGTGCAGTTTGGTACATAAAAAGATTATTGAATTTGGAATAAAAGGCTCTGGGCCCAAATCCTAATCCTGTTGCCTTCTAACCAAGTTACCACAAGCAAGTTATTCTTACTCTAGTTCCTTATCTATAAAATAACAGAGTTGGACCATATGATTTCTAAGGTCTCTTCTATTTCCAAATCTATGATCCTTTCAGGTTCTAGATGAAATTAAAAAGAACAATATATTTGTAAATCAGAATGAAATAAATCCCCCAAATAACCAAATTAAACCTTTTAAAAATATTTACACTATTATGCACTAGGGAGCCAAAACAGTTTGAAATCTTAATTAAGCAATAGTATACAAGCTTTGGGTATTTAAAACAAACCTAGGGGATAATTATTTACTATCTGGTGGGAGACAGATAAATCCAGATCTTTATCAAATTGTTTTTAAATGTTTATTTCAGAAGGGACAAGGAGAATCTAGTTGGGATGGGGTAGAAAAAGTGCTGAGTTCTTCTATATAATCGAGATAATCAACCTTGTCAAAAAGACAGTCCCAGAAGAGAAATTCCAGGTATTTCAAAGAGTTTCAAAGAATATAATTATATTGGGGGAGGGGAGAGAGGTGGAGAGAAAATTGCTAGGATTCAGGAAAGGTTCAAGGACCACAGATTTGTCTGTGACCTCACTAAGTAAATAGCTAAGCAGTTGTATGTCGTATCTTGATGCTTGGGGATTTGCTGGAGAGCAGAATGTTTCTCTCTTATATGTGCTTCCCAGAAGACCCTGGACTTCATTGAATTTTTATTCATGTTCTCTTTATCACAGATTCTATTCATAGTTTTCACCCAGCTGTTCACGGCAGAGGGTTAGTATGACTTTAATTTTGATAGGACTTCGAGATAATCTTCTTTACTCACACTAAGGCCTCTTCCCTTTGGGATGTCAAACAGTAAGGCACTAGGCAATTTAGAGTGGTCATACCCATCTCTACCCTATCTCCATCCTGATGGTCAGTTCAGAGAATTCCTAGACCGAGGAAATGGAGGTAGTGCCCTAGGTGGATGGTTCACTGTGTGGGGTAAGGGGACCCCCAAAATACCCTACACAGAAAAATTAAAAGTCAGAGATATCTTGAGGAAGGAACAGGAAGTTCATTCAGTTCTCAAGAGAAGAGGGCATCCCTTCCACCAGTATGAACCAGCAGGATGAGGTGTATTACAAAAGACAGAACAAGAATTTATACCCTAACACAGTCAAGCCCCCTTTTCTCCCCCACCTCGTACCTTCTCCCATTGGCTGGGGGGCAGGCTCTTAGCCTTGGCTCCAAATTTAACCCAATGGTGGATAACAAAAAAGCCCACCACTATCTCCTATTGGCTGGGAGGCAGGGCAGGGAGCCAAGGTATTGTTTATGTCCTTATATAAAGCAAGGGAGGGAAAAAGGTCACAAGCAAGGGTGGAGGTCGAAAGACCCCTAAAGAGCCTAATGTTGATGTGACAATAGTGAAGAAGGGGGAAAAAAGGGGGAAGGGAGAAGCCAAAACTCTGGCTTGCTCCCACAAGAAAACTTATGGGCTGAGAAGTTTCACCTTTCCCATTCACTACTGTGATGGTGGTAGGTAAAAGGTTAATAGTCAGAAACTGTGGCCAAGCTGAGGTGGGTTCCCATGCAGTTCTGCCTTTGAGCCTTAAGGGAATCTGTGATCTTTTCCATGGGGATATTCATTCCATCTATGCATATTACAATCCATTTGTGTCTTCTCATTTTGTGTGATTCTTGCCTATGTCTTCTCCCCCAATCTTCTTCACTCAGGTCACTTTTAGCCGTGGCTGTCCTGATGCTGTTATTGCTACCCTTAAAATGGAAACAGAACAGAAGATTTTCAGAAAACCAAGTTCACAGGGTCAAAATCATGCTCCATCCCCCCACCTGCCATCATTTTTTAAATCTCTTTATCCAACTAACCTTTTCCTTTGAAAAGGATATGTTAATTGACTCCTCCATTGTTCCGCTCAAAATCTCCATAACTTCTCAGACTGTACATAAATCTATTTCCTGACTATCATTCCCAAGATTAAGAATGTAAGTTCCTTGAGGGCAGGGATTGTCTTGTGGATAACTTGTTTCTTTCAGAATTCCTCTTGAATTGTGGTTGGTCATTGTATTATTCAGGATTCTTAAGTCTTTCAAAGTTATGTTTCTGTTCAATATTGTTGCTATTGCATAAATTGTTCTATTGGTTCAGTTCACTTCACTTTTTATCAGTTCACGCAAGTCTTCCCAGGCTTCTCTAAAACCATCCTCTTCATCATTTCTTAAAGCAAAACAGTATTCTATTATGTTCATATATCATAGCTTGTCTATCCAATCACCAATTGGTGGGCAGCCTTTCAGTTTCCAATTCTTTGTTACCATGAAAAGAGCTGCTATAAATGTTTTGTACACGTGAGTCCTTTAATCTCTATGATCTCTTTAGCTAGAGATCTTATAAAGGAACTCCTGAGTCAAAAAGTATGAACAGTTGTAGCTTTTAAAGTATAGTTCTACATTGCTTTCCAGAACTGCTAGACAAGGTCACCATTCCAGTGCCTTAAGGTACGTGTTTTCCCATTGCCCCTCTAGCATTTGTCATTTACTTATACCTTAGTGTTAATTATGTTTTCTGGAGTGTTCACCTCCTAATACCTATCATAAAGTGCCAAATTTAGAGAACTGACCTTTAAAAATCTAATTTCAACTGATTTTATTGAATGGGATTTTGAGGAGGACAATGTTGTCTTAAGACAATGCTGTCTTAAGACAATGCTGTCTTAAGACAACAGTCTTAGTAGACTGTTTGGGCAAACAATGATATGATTGTGCCAGGCATCCACTGAGTGGAAGAGAGAAGTGGAAGAGGTAAAAAGTGTATTCTCTCGTTAGAAATTTCCCTCAAGATGAACACCACAATTTCAGTATTAAACCTTCATTTTTTTTTTCCTTCTACAGGCTCTGTACTCTCCTGAAGTTTGACCAATTACTCTCTACACCTAACTCCTTTCCATCGTCACCAATAGGATAATTGTCAAAATTCTGATTTTTCACCTCCTTTAGTGTGATCTTTTCCTCCATTATTTCCTACTCTTATTTGCCTTCACTCAAGTCTATTAGGTCCTATTAACAGCACCCGCTACATTCCAAGCATTGTTCTAGGAGGTGCTAGAAACACAAGGATAAAATAAAATTGTCCTTGCTCTCAAGAAGTTCCTATTCTTGGGGCAGCTAGGTGGTGCAGTGAATAGAGCACCAGCCCTGGAGTCAATTGGACCTGAGTTCAAATCAGGCCTCAGACACTTAACACTTACTAATCATGTGACCTTGGGCAAGTCACTTAACACCAATTGCCCTGCCTTCCCCCCTCCAAAAAAGCAAAAAAATAAAAAATAAAAATAAAAGAAGTTTCCATTCTACTAGAGGAGATCGTATGTACACATACATATAATGTATTTGTGTGTGTATGTATACGTTAAGTTCATTTTCTGTTCTCTAACCTGACAATAGTCTCCTGTGCTTAGTCTTCTACTTTTTTTTTTCTGGAGGTGGGGGAGAGAAACAATATGATGGTAAAATTCCTTAACCAGTCTTTTTGTACAACCTCATTCCTGATGAATAATACTGTTAACCATCAGAAATTAAATCTGCAGAAATGAACAGACATGTGAATGCTTGAATTCTTAAGTCAGCAACCAGCCTCACTAAAATCTGCTTGGCTCAGAAGAGTATGTTAGATTTGGAGGGAAGCTTTGGGCAATCATTCTATTCTAACATGGGTTTCTGCAGCCAGAAAGATATTCCGATTTTTCACACATGGAACGTTCATTGCCTAACATGAAAAGTAGTTTACTTTTGCCAATGTTTTGTAGTATTCTCTTCTTAATAATACTATCTTCCATTTCTAATCAAGAGTGTTAAATATAAGGTCGTTTTTAGTATTCTTAAGCCATAGACAAAAGCTATGCCTTGACTATCACAAACTGATTTAAAACTTCAGAAGTCACCTAAATAGCAGGTTGTGTGGGGGGGTATGGTATGGAAGAAGGGACTGATAAAGTTGAGCTACAGGATGCTCAAAACATGGTTTGAATAATTCACATGTATGCACACATATATGTATACACCTACGCATTGCATGCATGGCCACAGATATCCATGCAATGACTGGTTGTTTGACTTTTGATGCTTTGCTGGTTCTATCACTGGATATTCCTGCCATTGAAGTCAACTGGAAACCATACCCACTTTCTCACCCTACTTTATTCTTGATTGAATTTTTCCTGAAAGCACTGTTCTAGAAGACCATCATCGGTAGAAGGTTGGTATTAAACAGATGAGTATTGGTGACAATGGACCATCTGTGACCACTGAAAGCAGTTTCCCAAAGGGAAGCCCAGATGATCTCTCTTTCCCACTCAATTCTAAACCCAGGTTATTACACATCTACTAAATTTGTCCAGCTAGATGTCAGAGCCTGGGACAACAGATGTTATTCTGGTGGGGTTTTTTGTGGGTTTTTTTTGCTTTTTAGAGAAGGGAAGGCAGGATAATTGGGGTGAAGTGATTTGCCCAATGTCACAAGCCTACTGAGGCCAGATTTGAACTCAGGTGCTCCTGACTCCAGGGCTGGTGCTCTATTCACTGTGCCACCTAGCCACCCCCAATCCATTTTGTCTAGAGGATGAAAAGACACATCTCTTTCCACAGAGTTATAGATTTCACTGAAAAAAGTTTTGTATTGTTTAACTAAATTAATGAAATCACCTGATTGTCTTGATCAGTCTCAGTGAATATACTACTTCAGATCAATTTACCTTTTGGATAATTCGTAACCTTTTGTGAAAGAAATGAAAAGCTTTGGCAGTGTATTTCTGGGAAGAAATGGGAAGAGCACAGGTGTTAGGAGGCCTAGGTTTTGTTCCTAGCCCTGTTGTACTTAAGCTGTGTGTTCTTAATTAATAAAAGCTAACACATTTATGTAACACTTACTGAGTAAATGTTATTATGCTAAGCCCTTTGTAATCATTAGCTCATTCGATCCTCACAACAATTCTAGGAGATAGATGCTATTATTATCCCTTTTTATAACTGAGGAAATTTAGGCAAACAGAGATTAGGTGCCTGGGGTCACACAGCTATTAAGTATCAGAGGCAGACTTTGAACTCAGGTCTTCTGGACACCAGGCCTGGTGCTCCCTCCACTGTGCCAAACCTCTCTGGACCTCAGTGTCCTCACTTGTAAGAAAAAAAAAGTAGAGGGATATGTGTGTGTGTGTGTGTGTGTGTGTGTGTGTCTGTGTCTGTGTCTGTGTGTCTGTGTGCCTATGTGTTTGAGTGTGTATGTGTATAAAATGTATTAGAGTTAGGTAGGAAAGTGGATACAGTATTAGTCTTGTAGTCAGGAAGATGATAGTTTTGAATCCAGCCTAAGAAATATCCAAGTTCTGTATCCCTGGGAATGTCAAACTTCTCTGTGCTTTGTTTTTCTCATCTTGTTAGAGGGGGTTAGATTTGATGGCCTCTAGGTTCCCTTCCAGCACTAACCTTATGACTCTATGTTTCTGTGACTCTAATAACATTTCCTCTGAAACATCAGATTCAGGAAAAAGGAAAGCTACAAGCAACAGCTAGGAACAAAAAAATGAAACCTAAGATATTTTTATTAATGTGGTGTTGTGATCAAATTGCTAATTTAATTTTATGTCAGCATTTTCCCAAATTTCTGGGCAAGGTTTAATGTGCAGTCTTCTGCAACTTCTGTCTTGTGTTATTAAATATTCTATTTTAAATCTGGGAATGGTTATATATATTTCCCAAATCATAATAACTCCCCCAAACAGCCAGAGTTGACTAAATATAAAGTGATATTTGTCCTTAAGTATATATGGAAATATACATTTTCTGAAATACTTCTTTACAACATGACTAATATGAAAATATGTATAATATGAATGTATATGTAGAGCCCATATCAGATTGCATGAGTGAATAAGATCAGGCAATAAGAAACCACCCATTCTACTTTAAGGATAAATTCAGCTTATTTGTGAATATCTGAGAGATGTTAGTTCTTTCATAAGACACCAATTTCAGTAAGTAGGAAAGTATTAGATTATTAAATGAAAACTGAAAGTACTTAACATATAATGGAAATTAAAAATAAAATTTCACACTCAAATAATTAGATGGATTTGTAATCTCATGAGTGTGAGAAGTCCCTTCAATGATGTAATCCATCCATTCCTGCCCATCTTGTGTGACTTTTCCATGTTTTCTAATAAATTCATCACAGGGAGCCCATCCAAAGTGCCAGGAGCCTTTTTTTTTTTTCCTATTCCTCCCGATACTCACAGGACACCAATGGCATTTGTAGGTTAACAACCAATTGTTTTTGGTTCACTCTCAAAATGTGAAGAAGAAAGAAAGGAAGGAGGGAAGGAAGGAAGGAAGGAGAGAGAAAACACATACCACAACACATATACATGTATATATAATGGTGGTTGTTGTCCTTAATTCTTGAAGAGGACCCAAATGATATCATATGTTAGAGTCAGGTTAGTGTGTCCTACTGCTGCTGATCAGACCAATATGAGCTCAGAATGCTCTACCACAGGTTGGGCACCAATAATCAATGTGAATATTTGGGATGGATTCTCTAAATTTGTGCATCTCGTGTTTCTTTGAGCTACTTCAATTCTGCTTTGCTCATAGAACACAGAACCTTCTCTGATGAGGGCATGCCATGCTGAGTGGTCCTGTGCCATTGTCTCCCATGTCACACAATCAAAACCAAAGTGAAAATGACTTCGAGAGTGTCCTTGTATTGCTTTTTCTGACCTCGATGTGGGTGCTTACCCTGTGTGAATTCTCTGTACAGTAGTCTTAGGAAGATTCTAAAGATCACCTGGCAGGATAAGGTACCAGACACTGAGGTCCTTTCTCAAATTAAACTGCCAAGCATTCAAACTCTACTGCAGAGTGCAGCTCCAATGGACTGACCACATTTGAACACCAATTGTATGCTTGTCAAATATAATGTGTGGGTGTGTATATTCCTACATGTATGTATGCATGTATGTGTATGTATATGTATGTGTGTATATGTATATTTATAAAATCATGGATCTGGGGATTGGAATCCATTTGATTCAACTTCCTTATTTTATAGATGAGGAAACTAAGACCCAGAGAGTAGAGTGATTTTCCAGAGAGGTGAGATGCAAACCCAGGCCATCTGATTATAAAGCTAGTGCTTTTTCTTTTCTGTCATGATATCCTTTATCTTGATTTTCCTTCATAATTCTCTGTTTGTACTGCAATCTGCCTTCTTTTAAAAATGCTCCCTTCTGAAGCAGAAAGCTAGGAAACAATTTTTATAGCCAGTGTTTCTGATAAAGGTTTCATTTCTAAAATACAGATAATTGAGTTAAATTTATAATAAAACAAGTCATTCTCCAATTGATAAATGGTCAAAGGATATGAACAGTCAATTTTCAGATTAAGATATTAAAAGCTATCTATAGTCATATAAAAATGTTCTAAATCATATCAATTAGAGAATGCAAATTAAAATAATTCTGAGGTACTATATTACACCTGTCACACTGGTTAATATGACAGAAAAGGAAAATTATAAATGTTAGAGAAGATGTAGGAAAATTGGAACACTAAAGCATTGTTGATAGAGTTGTGAACTGATCAAACCATTATAGAGAGCAATTTGTAACTATGTCCAAAGTGCTCTAAAACTGTACATATTCTTTGACCCAGCAATACCATTTCTAGGTCTATATCCCAAAGAGATCATAAAAGTGGAAAAAGTACTCACATGTACAAAAATATTTATAGCAGCTCTTTTTGTGGTGGTCAAGAATTGAAACTTGAGGGGAGGCCCATTAATTGTGAAATGGCTGAACAAGTTGTGGTATATGGTATACTATTGTCAATGATGAGCAGGTAGACTTCAGAAAAACCTGGAAAGACTTATATGAATTGATGCTGAGTGAAGTAAGTAGAACCAGGAGAACACTGTACACAGAAACAGTCACATTGTGAGATGACTGACTTCCATAAACTTGCCTCTTCTCAGCAATGCAAAGATCTAAGACAATTCCAAAACTCATGATAGAAAATGCTGTCCACATCCAGAGAAAGAACTATGGAGTCTGAATGCAGATTGAAACATACTATTTGCTCTTTTTTTTTCTTTTATTGCTTTGTTTTGTCTCTAATTTCTTGTGCTTCCTCCTATTGGTTCTAATACTTCTTTACAACATGACTAATGTGAAAATATGTTTAATATGAATGTATATGTAGAGCCTATATCAGATTGCATGAGAAGAGGGAAGGAGAGAAA
Organism: Pseudochirops cupreus; assembly: GCA_028627135.1. Lineage (NCBI taxonomy): Eukaryota > Metazoa > Chordata > Mammalia > Diprotodontia > Pseudocheiridae > Pseudochirops > Pseudochirops cupreus. The sequence continues at coordinate 336,844,700 of CM053580.1, forward strand.
ATTCAAAACTCAAAAGTTTGTGGAAGTGAATGCTGAAAACTAAAAAAAAAAATTAAAAAAAAATTTTAATAACTATTTGAGAGAAAAACCCTTTTTAAAAAATAATGCAAAAAATATACTCCCTTCTGTGCCTTTTCTTTAATTTCCATTTTTTTGTAACTATAGCATCTAATAACAATGTTGTAATATTGTGGGCATATATTAAAAAGATGGATCTTTGTTCCAGAGACAACTCAGAGTCATTAAAAGAAATTTTCAGTAAGCTAAATATAATCCAAACAGATATCAGCCTTCTCTTCACATCTGGGCCCAGGTCATTGTCCATGAATAGTGTCTACCTGTCATAGAATGTGTGTGTGTGTGTGTGTGTGTGTGTGTGTGTGTGTGTGTATGTGAGCAAACTGGCATTCTTCATCTACTTTTTTTCCCTATATGGATAATTTGGATTTTTTTTCTTCATGATTAATGATTTTTTCAGGAAGAGTCTACGATGTTGGTGTGCTTGATATAATCAGAAAACAATGTCATTCTCAAACAATAGTATATTCAGGTCTTCACCACCTCTGAGGCATTGCTTTTTGACTTTAACTCTGCTTGATCTTATCCATGACACTTTTAAGTAACTAGGGTCAGTCTGTATCTTCCTAGTTATGCTTTGTCTTAATGATTATACAGTTGTTGAAGATACATCTCCATTATATCTTTCTAAAGATAGAGTATAATTTGAATTTAATGAGAGACACATTGGTAGCCTTTAAAGAAGCGTTTTGTTCTACTCAAAACCCTTTATATAGTCAACAAATAAAAAACACAATGGAATTATAATCTCTTTACCTTTTGTCATTTATATAATGGTAAAGACATAGTCTACTGTAGAATATCATTTGTGAAAGACTACCCTACTGCCTTTGAATGCCAACATCAAAGATGTTTTCAATGTGTGTGCATATCATTTTCATAAAATTATTATATAAGTGGGAAAGTAATCATATGTTATGATCTTGATCACCTTAAATCTTTTCATAATAATGCCCAAAGTTTTTCCACATTGATGGCATCTTCTCCTCCTTTAGATATCTTGAAAATCAAGCTCTCAGTGCTCTCAACATTTTCTTGACTTAGGCACAGAGTTCTTACATGTTTTGGTTCTAGATAAGCTGCTTTTCTATCTTTGACTATTTTAATGTCATTTCTACTTCCTCTTTAAGCATATTCATGGCTAGAATGTTCGAGTTCAAATTGAACTCTCCACCATATTTTATGGCAAAAAAATTTATTTTTAAAATATTTGCCAATCTTTTTCATCTTTCCTGTGCATATTTTCCTACTTCATGTTTCATCCTTAACCACAAGATGACACTGTTCATTTCAGTCTCTCATCAAAATTTCTTTAATCTATTTTTTCCTTCTCTATTGCTTATCTCTATTTTATAAGGGAAATGTACTTGTACACTTTTTTTCTCCATGCTATGTAATATTTTACAAGCATGTTCCTATACAAAACCATATTGTCTTCTGAACCCTGTTTTTGGCATGTAAATCAAGTATTTATGTCCTTGTTATAGAAGTTGATTTAATTCATTTAACCTTCTGTATGAAATTATCGTAAATTGATAATTTCTTTTCTCTATTCATTTCCCATTTGAGGGCACATCATTGACTTGCCTATTTAAGTAGAATTGGAAGGAAATGTTTTAAATACATACCATATATTTTTCTCCTTTTTCTCTCTGTTCTGTTTTTTTAAATTAATTTTTATCTTTAACAACTCAGGAACATGTCAATACTCTATATAGGTTCAAGAATGACTTTTCTATTGAAATATAATTAATTTCATTTTTTTGTGATGTTATTTGGTACTTCCTCTACTCAGTATCTTTTGAATTATTTTCTCTAAGGAAATCTTCATGAGTTATAGGCATTAGACAGTAAGATCCTTGAGAACAGAGACTATCTTTTGCCTCTTTATATATTCCTGGTACTTAGTACAATGATTGACAAATAGTAGGAGTATAATAAATGTTAATTGATAGACTGCCATGAGACTTTGGGTTATACAACCTATAGTCCTCTGGCCTCTTCATCTTACTCCTAGATCCCTTTTTTTTTTCACCAGACTCACCTATTTTCAACTTTACATTGAAGTTGCTGAGTATCAAATATCATTAGGATAGCCTTTTTGAGGCCTTCATACAACTCTAATTCTTCATCCTTTCTAAGAAATTCTAAGAAATGACAGCATATAATCTTCAAGTATGCTCAAGGTAGCCTTTTTGCATATACTAGTCATGAACACTGCAATAGGAGATGGCCAAATATCCTATTAAATTATATTTCTTATTCATTTTTGATGCATAATAAAACCAATGCTGTCACTTGGGGAGGCAGGATATTGTAATGGAAATAGTAATGGAAATTTGCTACTTAATTATCTGTAGAACCTTGAACCAATCACTTTACATCTTTGGGCCTCAATTTATTCCTAGGTAAAATGCAAGAGTTAGACAAGATAAACTCTAAGGTCTTTTCCTGCAATAGACCTAGGATCCTTAATTTTTCTCACTAAGAAGACTATACAAGCATTCTTTCAATTGAGGCACTATCTTCTGTTTTAGTTCATAGGGAAAAAAGTGGGGGGAAAAGACACTTACATAATAACTTTATTATATATTTAAAAGAAATAACAAGTTGTACATGATATATTTGCAGTTTCATATGCAATCATTGATTTTATTATACTGTGTTATGGAAATACTTGTTATATTCCATAAATTAAAAATAAAATAAATTTTTAAAAAACCACAGGTTGGTAAAAGAAGGAAGAAGGGGACACCATATATTCTGGATGACTAATAGCTTTGCAGTCTGTGAGCAGCCCCTGAAGAGAGGGTGTGAGAGGGGAAAACATATCTTAACACTAGGAACCCTAAATATCTTTGGTTGCTTGAACTGTAGTATTTTCATGAATGGAAAACTAATTTTTGTACTGGGAACTCTACTATACTACTATCATGTCATTTATAATCTTTTACCCATATCTGAAATAAAATAAGATAATATATGTAAAGAATTTTCAAATTTCAAAGTGTTACATGCCTGTCAGATGTTATCTGCATTAAAATGACTTCATATGTAAAAAACATTATAGTGAGAATATCAAAATTGATTCAGCTCCTCAGGTGGTATGTTAGTTCCCTTACAAGACATTGGACTTTGATGTCTCTGGAAGAAAGAGTGAGGCTGACAACTTTGTTCAACTCTGCCTCACCTAAATCCCATTCACTTGCAAGTCTAGATATCACCTTGTGATGTTATTGGTTCTTTTTGAAAATGAAACTCAAACAACAAACAATACATTGATCATTGGACAAGGATTTCACATTTTTCATAACCAACAGCTAAATCTAAATACAGTGCACCTCCTGGTACCCCACATTTCCTTTTCCTTCACTCTGCTATTGTCAACGAGGAAGCAAAAGGCTACTTAAAAGGATTGAGGATAATTTTCTATTTTTCCTTGTTTCATGGATTGAGACATTAAGATTTCGTTTTTTCGATTTCATCTAGTTCAGAAGTATCGAACTCACTCCCTGTGGGACACATTCAGCCCTTAAAACTCCCCAAGTACAGCCCAGACAAGGTCAGAATATAATTAGGAAATGTTTAACAAAACAAACAAAATTACAATAGAACATAGATAATGTTAACCCATGATTTTCTAAGTCAATATGCCTTTTCTATCTGAGTTTAGCAACACTCATCTGGCCCAGCTCTATTGTAAAAGGAGTTTGGCACATACCTAGTGGGAATTAACCTGACTGGAACTGTCTGTGGTTTTAAAACTTGCTAACATCACAGCCTAAACTTTTTCTTGAATTCTTATTCATAGCTAGTGAAGCAATACAGTAAGGAGAGGAGGACCCCAAGGTGCTCTCTACCCTCCTTTGCTAGTGTGGTCCCAAGGAACAAGTCTAGGGTTTTGGCCTTTTTCATTCATCCTTTTCAGTTCTAGATTTAGGGAGAGAAGATACCAATCTGGGAACTCAAGATATGGATCATGAAATCCAGGAAACCAACGTTGCTATCCAGCAGTCCAGCAGGAATTGCTAAGCAGCAAAGATCCAAGGATATATCCCAATAGAATTTTGTAGTTGGATTTGGTGGGACTAATTCTATGTAGGATCTGAGTTACACTAAAAGTCTAATCTTCCTCCCTTCCCCAGAGACTGAGGTGGTATAAGGATGGTGGGGAGGCAGGATTATACTCTGAGGTTTGGGAGAAAATTGTGTTTTGATCTTGCAATATAATTGAAGAAAATATCCCTTTTTTAAAAAGCTAATATGACATTACATAGTTAAATGGAGTTGAGGTTCTACTCACTGGTTACCTAAAATAGAGGAAACATGATCATTGTGAGCTCCAGCTATAGAATAAATTATTGCCATCTCTCCTAAGGGCACCAAAGAATACTAAGGAAGTGGGCTAAAATGTAACATACCCAGCCCTACAATAATCAAATAAGAATAATCCATTTTATGCTTACATTTTACAGATGAGAAAACTAAGAGACCAGAGTGTATAAAAAGGGGCAGAGTCAGAATTTAGCCCTAGTTTCTCTAATTCTAAATCTAAGATTCTTTCCACAGTTGCCCCACAAAGAATTCATTATCAGTGGGTCATCCTATTGTTGGTAAAGTTCTCTGCATCAATTTGGTGACTTTCTAGAATGGTAGGATCTGCTGGAGCTTCGGCTTCATAGGCTTAGCCTTTGAAAATCCAGAGTCTCCTTCCCAGTGCAATGAGACACTGAGGTAGGATTTTGTGGAAATGAACATGTTACTCAAAAAGTATTTACAAAAGGAAACAAAGGTATTTGGAAACTCATGTTGCAAACGTTAAATTTTGCAAATGAAAAATATTTCAATCATCATATCAAACCTAAAATTTGAGGATTTTCCTAAAGGAAAAAAATGCTTTAACAGACGTTTCATATCTCTAAATATAGATAGAGATATATAGAAATGCACATGTAAGTGTATGTATATACACATATATGCAATTTTACAAGCATCTTTCCTTCCCACTTCCCTCAGTAGAACAATAAAAAATTAATAAAACCTTCATTACAAATGTACATATTCTAGCAAAAGAAATTTTCACATTGGCCACATCCAAAATCATATGATTCAATCTGCACTGTAAATCCACTTCTATCCTCTATCCATAATTGGCTTGCCATTTCCAAAAGTAAATTGCTGAATTGTCACTTCTATCCTCTAAAATACCAGTACCAACATGTAATGGGAATGGGAATTTGAAGATCTTCCCTGCCCCTTAATACACCTGTGGGGGGGGAGTTTCAAGATCTCCCCTGCTTTGAAAGTAAACTCTGCCCCCTAATAAGCTGAATATAGTTACATGGAGCCTGTGGTGGGAGGAGTTTTCTGAAGGGAAGCAGAGCCCACAGGAAGCTGGTTCAGAGATAGCCAGATGGTGGGGGACAGAGGAGTTCAGACAAGGAGATAGAGTTTTGTGAGTAAATATTGATCTTGTATGGGTTTGTGGGAAGGCTAAAGGATGACATGGTTCTGTGTTATTAAGGCTTCTGAATATCTTTGTTACTATGATGGAATCAGCTTACTGGTTTGGGGATTTGAATTTCTGGTGTCTAAATAAATCCTTCAGTTTTATCCTTTATCTGGAGAATCTGGTATATTTTGCAATTGAACATCATAAAATACTTATAGTCATGCTCTTTATTGTGATCATGGGCACTGTAAATATTGCATTGGAGCTACACACAAACACTACCACTACTACTACTTAGCTAACATTTATATAGTGCTTTAAGATATGCAAAATGCTTTACAAATATTATCTCATTTAATCTTTACAACAACCTGAGGAGGTCGGTAGTATTATTATATAAAGACATTATTATTGTTGTTATATTTCTATTTGAGGAAACTGAAACAGGTAAAAGTTAAGTGACTTGACGAGAGTCATACAACTAGTAAGCTTCAAAGGTTAGATTTCAGCTCAAGTCTTCCTCATCCCAGTGTTCTTTCCACTAAATTACCTAGATGCCTCATCTGTCAATCAAGGACTCAGGATTTCAATGATTTCCTAGTGATACAAATGAAAACCATGTTTCTAATATGACCAACCTCAATTTAAATTAGAAGTCACTGATAGGAATGGCTAAACACGTTGTGGTATATGAATGAAATGGAATACTATTGTGCTATAAGAAATGGGGAGGAGACAGTCTTCATATTCACCTGGAGAGGCTTATACAAACTGATGCTAAAAGAGAGGGGCAGAACCAGGAAAAAATTGTACATAATCACATACACATCATATGTGTGATGATCAACTTTGATAAACTGGACTCTTCTCAGCAATGCATAGTTATAAGACAACTCTACAAGTCTCAGGATGGAAGGAGAAAACTACATTCAGAGAAAGATCTAGAAAGAACAGAGTTTAAATGGACACTGAAGCAATCTACATGCTATCGTTCTTTTTCATGTTTGGTTTTCTTTCTTTTTTCCCATTGCTCACTCCATTGGTTACAACCCTTCTACACAACCAGACTATTGTACAGTGTGTAAGTATTTGCAGATCCTATACTTGACTGTATGCCGCCATGGGAGAGGGGGAGGGAAAAGAGAGGGGAGAAAATTTGAAACTCAAGGGACTGTGGAACTGAATCTTGTAAACTAAAAGTAAATAAATAAATTAATTTTTAAAAAAAAGTCGCTGATAGAACCCATTTTGAAGTCTGGGTTTGGATTAATCTTAAGAAAAAAGGATGGGACACTAATGAAAAATGTCCCATGCAAATGACTTGGCAACTAGGGCCCTGCTTCTGTTATAATTTGAGGGCGACTATCCTGAAAGAGTTGAGTGGAGAGTGAGAAGCTTATATTGATCATGTGGTCCTATGTTTCCCCACATCCTCCACACATACACTACCTCATGATCAGCATATGGCCAAAGTGATATTTTCTAAGGTCTGTGAGCAGTTGTGATTACTCAAAACTTTGCTCAACTCTCCATTTTGTTTTGCCTTATGAACACAATCTTTATTTGGAATTGTAGATGTGGCCAGTTTAGGTCTAAGATGTGGCCTAAATGTCAGTTTTTAAAGTTGTTCCTGACATTGCAAAAATAACAGAAAATGTAGCCATATCATTTTTTCTTGGTTAAATTTTGTAGCACCAAATGTTTTAAATTTTTTTAAAGTTGGTACACAATTTTTCACTCGCTAGGTCTTCCCTTTACTAAAATAGCAAAAACATCTGTGGCCCCTCCACTCAATTGGTACAGTCCTTTATGAGTCCCAGATTTACAAACAGTATCAATTACACTCAGTAAACCTCATTCTTGGTCTTATTAATTACTTTCCATCCACTTGTCCCTCAGGCATATGGGTTCCAAAAATATGCTGACAATCAAGAGTAATGGGTTTATAGGTTAGTTGTTTGATAAGTAGAGTCATTTGCAGAGTTTCACATTATTTTTAAAAGAACAGTGTTTACAGGGAAGTTATAAACTCTAATTCCATTTCTGGTTTTCTCTGGTTTTCTTTTTTTTCCACCTTTTTTTCCCTCTAATATAGACATACAATTTTACACCTCTTTCTTCCTACCCATTTGAAATTTTCTAGAAAAGTGATTGTCCATCATAGTCTGTGTCCTAGCTATCTCACTACTAGACAGATTCTTAAAAGAAGTAAAGGACAGGAAATAAAAAGGTCCAGTATGTATTCTAGTTTTCATTGTAGCTCTTTTTTTAGGTAAGATAAACTGAATACATGGTGGCTTAGCAACTTATAGATGCACTAAAAGTTTCCCCTTTTCCTCCCTTCCCCCATCATGGCCCTAAGTCATAAATTGCCCTTATATCTTAAAGAAACTAATTATTTCCAGAGTACGGTTTTTTGTGGGGGATTTTCAATAGTGGCAATAAAATCAGGATTCTATACAGACATTGACACTATGTGTTTTCATTTTCCCAAGACATCACTTGCTTCTAGATTCTATAATCCCCAGGCCCTCACTTTCAGTGAAAAAGATGATTAATGAATCACTAAAATGCAGACAACCTAGTGTTCACTTGGGGAAAAGATACATTGGGGAAGCACTCTGTTCAAAGATTCTCGGCAAATGGTGTGTGAAATTGTTGACAAATTGCCCTCATTAAGTTCTCAAAGTGGATCTTTTTTTTTCCTTCACAGTTTTGGCTCTATTTCAAATGCAACTGGGCAGAGTTAGGGGACTTGTGTTGGCAAGGTGTATGCCTTTTCTGTTTTTGACCTTGAATACTTTTACCACTTCTGTAAGTGGATAGTAGATACTCTCAATTAATAGCATTGATAAAAAAAGGCTTTTTAGCCTTGGAAAAGCAGGTGTAAACACAACTCAATAACAACCCAAAATCAAAGGTAAACTGGAAATGGGGAGAGGATTGTATGTTTTGAGAGGCTCTATGCTGTGAAAAGCAGTTCATTTTGAAGTCATTCATAGAAGACAAAAGGGCTCTTTTAGCTTGGGAGTCCTAATAGTTACTCCACAAGTTGTGTGGCTTCTCTAAAAAGTGTTGCTTTCTCAGCCCTGGAATGGCCTCTTATGATTCCTCACAAACTCTACCAGACCCATCACAAAGTACATCTCAAGACAAGTGCCCAATGTTCAGCAATGCATGCTTCTCAATGTCTGCCATTTTTTCCCTTTTAGGCCTTTAGGCCTTGTTGTTCTGTAGGACTTCTGGAGATGTAAGTAACAAGCATACCTTACACTTGTCTAGCACTTTGAGAGCTATATTTTTCCAGAAATTGTCTCATTTGTTTCTCATAGTTACTCTGTGATGAGGGAACCAAGATGGAGATGTGTTGCTTGTCCAAAGTGATGTAGCCACCCTATTGCAGAATAAGAATTAGAAACTAATCACTAAGCCATACTCTCTCCCACCTCCCAAGACTACAACCACCTACACAAGGCACCAGTGATGGGAGCCACATAGTATGATGTTTACCAGATGCAGTCTATGCTCTCTGGTAGTCCAGGTGGGATTCAGCATTGGAAATGTTACAGATGGTACTCATGTTTTAAGTAGAAATTCGCTTAGATAGCTTCTAAGATTTCTCCCAAACAAGGTTTTATTATTTGGTAAATGGGTTTGACAATCTTGATGATTTGTCTACGTAAATAAATGTGAGTATAAAGAGAAGAAACAATGGACAAAGTACTTTAATAATTTTATCATATGAGTTGACCTAGAATATTATTTTGGAATTTATCTCAATCATAACATTTTTCAATGTTGTCATAACATTTAAAAGACGAAAATGGCAACTCTCTGAGGGCAAGGGCTATCTCACTTTTACCTTTTATCTCCAGGGCCTACCACATAATTTCTTTACTTAAAAAAAAAATGTATTTTGAGTGTAATCACTAAAAGAGGGCATTTACATATCACAAAAAACCCTATTGCATATAAAGTTCTACTTGTTATGCTTTCTTTAAGTATATATAAAATGATATATCTTATTTTCAAAATTAATCTGCTTGCCTGTTTTTCATTCTTGAATCTATGCTCTTCTCTTCTGTACATTTTTTTTAAAAGTTTTACATTAGCATTCTTTTATTTTGACAGCACTGTAGTTAATCCTACTCTGCCAGACCCATTCCCCACCCCATTAAAAACTGAAAAAAAAGAAAAAGAAAAAAACTATTTGTAACAAATGAGAATTTTTAAGCCAAATGGATCCATATAATGACCGCTCATAAAAGTGTGTCTCTGCATTTTATGATTCTCATCTCTCTAACAAGGTGGTTCTCAACCTTCCTAATGCCATATGTGGGTGTATCTGTATGTCGGCAGATCCGCCTGCAGACGGGTAAAGGAGCGGTGTCTCAGTTCCTAAGACCATCGTAAATATGTGTTTTCCGATGGTCTTAAGAGACCCCTGTGACCCCTGTGAAAGGATCATTTGACCCCAAATGGGTCACGACCCACAGGTTGAGAATCACTGCTTTAACAGGATTTCGGGAAGATGCTTCATCATAAGTCTTCTGGAGACGTAGTTTTCCATTGATGACAGTTTTTAAGTCTTTCAAAGTTGTTTTTCTTCATAATGTTGCTGTCCTTGTATAAATCCTTCCCCTGGTTCCACTCACTTCCTAATATGTTAGTTTATATCTCACAAAATTTTATGAAGTAGTCTTATCATTTCTCATGACACGATCAAATTCCATTACATTCATATACTCATATTTGTTCATCCCTCCCTCAGTTGTCTAAGGGTCACCTTAGAGTTTAGTTCTTTTCTTTTCTTCTTTGACCCTTATAATCTCCCTTCAGGATCATGAAATTTTTTTTGCTGTTAACTGTTGCTTCCCTGGCATAATACTCAAACTTCCTTTTACACCCAACCCTTCTTGTTTCTCTCTTTTGTGTGTACAATTTCCATCTGTCCATTTCAAGTTAGTGAGGCTCATTTGATGCCTACTCCTCCCAAATCTTCCTGAATGTTTGCATAATCTTCTCACACACCCCTTTTTACCAGAAATAACAAATTGTAACCTTTTCTTTCTCATTACTTCCCAAATGTATTCAATTTATCCTCCTCTTTCCTCTCTTAAAACCCTCAAAATAGAACCAAATCCCCTCAGAACTTCTTTTTTTCTTAACTACCTTATTTAATTCTATTTTGACGATATTAAGGTTGTGAAGATACATTTGATTCTTTTCCCCTGTTAGAATGATATTTTTGAAATCTTTTGTTTCTATTTCCAATTTCTTATTCCGTTTGCATCTTTTCTTTAAAGTCTTCTATTCCATTTTAGGTCTACTTCCTCCCTGTAGGACAGCGGTTCTCAACCTGTGGGTTATGTTCAATTTCTAACAACGAAAATACATCCTGCATATCAGATATTTACATTACGATTCATAACAGTAGCAAAATTACAATTATCAAGTAGCAAAGAAAATAATTTTATGGTTGGGGGTCACCACAACATGAGGAACTGTATTAAAGGGTTGTGGCATTAGAAAGGTTGAGAACCACTGCTGTAGGAGGATACTTAGTTTTGCAGGATAAGTTATTCTTAGTGGTAAGCCTATCTCTTGCATTTTGGAATATTATATACCAAGACCTCATTATATCATTTATATTATAAACTGTTCAGCCTCCTATGCCAGTGAATGTAATTCCTTAATGCTTTCATTGACTCTTCCTGGTTCCTTGCAGCATTTTTTTCTTTGAATTGGGGCTCTAGATTTGAGCTGACATTATTTGTACTTTTATTTTGGGATTCTTCTGAGAAAAGGACTGGTAGATTATTTCTTTATTTACTCTCTGATTTTGACAGATCCGGACTGTTTTAATTTATGATTTCTTGAAATGTAGTGCTCAGGCTCTTTTTTATGGTTTTCAGGCAATTTAATGATTCTTAAATTATTTCTCCTTGACCTTTTTTTAGGTTAGTTGTTTTTTTTGCATCACATATCTTACATTTTCTTCTACTTTTTCATCAATATTTTGATTTTGCTTACTTTTTTCTATCTTACAGGGAAATTCCTTTCTACTTGCTTTTTTGGGGGGATATTTAGTTTTGTAACAATCTTTTATATTACTAAGTAAGTTTTTAAATTTACATATCTTTCCAGGTTTACTTCATGAAATGGGGATTTGTAACTAGGGTCAATTTCCATCCCTGATATGCTTCTGGGGGGAATATTTAGTTGGCTTTGCTTGTTGTCACCCTGCATTCCCTAGACCCTTTTGCCTTGACTTTTACGTGCCAGGATTAGACCCTTTTTGTACCAGCAAGGCTCGGAGTATTGAATCTTCAGACCTTCTCTGCATCTCATTTTTCCTGGTCAGAGCAACGCACTACCACAGTAGTTGGTGGTCACTGCCTGCTGACACTACTCAGGACTGCCAAATTCTCTACCCTAGAACCTTCTAACCACCCTGCCGCTTTCTCAGGGGAGCATTTTGAATGTTTTGTCTCTAGACAAAGATACTTGCAAGCTACAGATTTCCCATCTCTGCATGTACTAGTATTATGCTCTACTGCGGGATTTGTTATAGTTGTACCCTTGCCTCTTGCCTGTGAGTTTTTGGCTCCTTCTATGGTGCAGTCCTAGAATGGAAAAAGTTATTGCAACTTTGCATTGAATTTCTTTATCATCATTCAGTCTAATGCACATTTGGGATTCTGCTGAAGTGGCTAGGTGGGAGTTGGGCAGATAAGAAGTCTATATAGTACTTTCTTAATAAATGTTGATTTATTGATTGATCACTGTCTAGGTTCAAGGATCAAATTTCTTAGCTGACAGAACAATAAACCAATACACCATGCTGGGTCATTACTAGGTATTACTAGGGTATCTGTGGAGCACTAAAATCCAAATAGCTGAGAAGAGTGAATCAGTCGCTGTAGCTGGCATTGGTATTGGGCAGTCCATACTAGATCAAGAAGCCAAAATTTGGGAAGTTCTGGAAACTAGACTATTAACCTAACTCAGCCAGATTCCCCCAAAACTTCTATTGCTGTTGCTTTTCTTATGCCTGGTCACAGAGACTCTGTTAAACCACCTTCTAACTCTACTGTCAGGGCTCACATACTGCTATTCAATTTTTGTCTATGACATAGATCAACTTTATACATAAAATGCAATATATGTACAACTAAATATATAGTACATGTATAGTTAATATGTATAGAATATATACACATGTGTATATTATATATGTCTGGATGCACAAGGGAAGGGAATGAACATTTATATAGTGCCTACCATATGCCAGGCACTGTCCTAAGCACTTTTTGCAAATATTATCTCATTTTATCCTCAAAACAAACCTGTAAGGTAGGTGTTATTAATATTATCATTTAACAGTTGAGAAAACTGAGACAGGTTAAGCGACTTGTCCAAGGTCACACACAGGTAGTAAGTGTGTATAAGGTCTTCCTGATGCCCTGTCCAGTGGTCTTTCACTATGCCACCTGGCTGTCACCTATGTAAAGAATCTATGCTGAAATAGAATCATAGACTTATGACTAGAGAGGACTTCACAGGTCATCTTGCCCAGCCCTCACATTTTTACATGCCAGGTTTGGAGAAAAGCCATTGTCGGAACTCCCTGTGTCAGTGCAGATTATAACCCATCTATATCTGAATAGATACATCTTAAGGATCAGGGTAAAGTGATTAGTATCATAATTAATATGTCGAAGGTGGGATTTGGTCCCAGGTCTTACTGATTCTAAGCCTAGCATTCCCTCCACTACACCATGCTGCATCTGTGTGTAAGTGTATAAATATGTCTTTGTTGCTGGACTAGCTCAATGGACTGCCCAGACAACTGTACACAGTAATCCAGGCAATATGCATTATTATTCACATTATTTTCCTTAGTAGATAAAACTATGCCAAAATTTTTTGAGCAACCATGAATTTTCTTGAGGAAGCTTCATAGTATTCACAGGTATAAGGTCTGTGAATTCCACAGTTTAGAATCTTCTGCAAGTATGTACTAGAAAGGAAGAATACAAAGTCCCTGTCCTGCAGGGATTTAATATCTATGGAAAAACATCTACAGGATAAATGTATACAAAAAAAAAGAGAAAATCACATATGCAGAAATATGCTAACATGCAAATTAATAGATTTCAAATTATATGTATATATCTTTGAGGGGTATAGAATGATTATGCTATGGGCCACTTGGTTATATACAATAACAAAATTGCAGACTAGGCTAATTTCTAACCTATTTCCAGGTACAACTTGAAGAGCTGAAATGTAGGATTTGGCATTCGGCAACCTTAGAGACAGCTTTACTCTCAATATACCATCATGATAACAGATAAATGAACAGGTATGAGATTTTTACCTCCAAAAGCCTGGAACTCTTAAGTTATTACCTTCAACATTGGAAATGACTTTTTACCTATGGGCCTATAGAAGTAAAAACTGCTTTCCCTGAGGACATGCTACTAAACAGACTAAGATAGTTGGAAACTGTTTGGAGCCTTTTTTCCCTTACAATTAAGATTCCTTGATGCAAAAAAAAGGTATTGGATTAAGAAGAAATCAATTTCAAAAAAATATATATATGTTTGAAAATTCTTATATATTTTATGCATGTATTTATGTATTTATGTTTTATGAATTTATGTATCATTTTACTTATGTATTATGTTATTTAGGTATTTATATATTATTCTTATGTATGTACATATTCTTATGTATTTACTAGTTAAGAGAAGGATGTGAACTATTTCTAAATAACACCAACCTTCTTTTAGAAATTAAATCAATGAATAATCAATCTTTAAAAATGTTGGGTTTTAGATGGATATTTATGTGTATATGTATGTATATGTACACATGCACACATACACACATACACACATTTATGCATATTAAGCTATTTTCCTTTGGTGCTTCTATTCAGCAGAGCCATAACTAGGACTTTTTTTTTTTAATCTAAGGGAAGAGCAGAGTGGGATAAGAGTTGCTAACCAAGGGTGAAGTCACCAGGTGAAAGGAGGTCTTTGGGGAGGGGGCAAAGACCTAGGGAGGAGACTTCTATCACTGAGGGTAGAAGGTGGGGAATTCATTTGGAGGATAGTTGCTAATGGAGAGAAAGTATGCCCTGGAACTATACTTTAGTCTTCCTATATTAATTATGACTTTTCTAGTCATATATCCACTTTTCTTTTGAAATATGATGTGACATATTTGTAAAATCTGATGCATTTTCTTAAAATGAATATTTAAAATCAAATCATTTTTCCTGTTTGGGGCTTGGAGTCTTAAAAATATAAAATAAGATGATGGTCAGCCTAACTACACTACTACTCAGCTCTTTTAAAATATTAGTGATAAAGAAAATGATTCCTATCTGGTATAAAAATTTAATACTACCAGTCTGATTTGAAGCCACTAAAAGATTAACTTCTATTCTTCTGCTGGAATATAAATATATTCTGAGAGCTGCTTTCTGTACATGGGATATTCTTACTTTCCTGTACCATTTTTAACTCAGTGAAAAGGCATAAAGCAAAGCATTCTCAAATGGGTAAAATAATAACAACAAAACAGAGAACATAAAATCAGATGCCTGATTTGAAATCAAGAATAATTATTTACAACTTTCAGAAAAGAAATCTTGAATTGATGAATAATTTGTGAGTGTTATAAAAAGAAAAAGAAAATTATATGAAACCACATTCAAACATGTTTTGGGGTTTGTTTGGTTTTTTTCAAATCTCCCAGTAGCTGACATGACAGACAATCTCTTCCAGATATATTCCCCTTCACCATGAGCAAAAGTAGTAGAGATGGATACTATTAAGCTAATTCTTTGTCATAACAGATATATAACAATTGAGAAAGTTGTGCAACCTGATTGGATTCCCAAAGTATATTTAATTGGTCAACCATGTTTAAGTACTGAACATCTCAAAAGGGAAGGTCAGTGGAATATAACATTTTGAAAGCAGCCATCTCCGTTTTTATGCTTTGCCAAGATAGAGTCACATGTCGTTTAGGAGAGTTATGCATATATCTGGATTACAAGAGTCTAGTATATATAATTATGAAAGTGTAGTTTAATAAGCACTTTAAAAGGAGGCTGTATGTATTGAATAGTAGGCTACATTTCTGTGATGGAAAATGAAATGTCACAACTCTATGTTTAAGCTATTAATAAATAATTTATTGAAATAAAGTTCTACATGATATTAAATCAAAGTACTCATTTAAAATACTTTCATAGAAAAAATAGCACCAGATCAAGTGATCACTATGTCTTACTCATGAAACTAATTTTCTCAGAAAATTCTTCCCTACTTCTCCTATACTGTCACATTTCTATGCCTTTATTTTTGTAGGCCACTAGCCCTGAAATACCTTCCCTAGATTATGTCAACTTGTTGAAATTTTACCCAACTCAAATGTTACTTCCTCTGTGAAGCTTTCCCTGATTCTCGAAGACAATATTGTTCCTACTATGGGTAGCGATCTTATTTAATTACCAAATATAGCTTCAACACTTACTATGTCTCAGGCAATGTGCTAGTGATCTCAAGCACCTCCCTATCTAAGTACCATGAGGGACTATAGTTGTTGGTGTATATATTATTATCTCTTATTAGATTTGATGCTCTATGAGTGCATGTTTTTACTAACCTTTGTATTTCACTCAGTACCAAGGTCAGTGATCTGCAAACTCCCAGTGTTTAATAAATGATTGGTAAATTTGAAGTTAACAATGGGCCTGAGAATAATTTCAGAAATCATTAAAGGTTGATAGATATGATGTGAATGAAGGACAGATGCGAGTAACGGAATTATCCAATTTTTATGGTCTTATCAAGTATTCTAAATTATTATCACGGGAACAACCTTTTTGAATTATTATGATCTCTTCTGGCCAGATTCAATATTGCCCATACTGAAGGTTCCTAAATATAGTATAAAATAAAAATTGTCCTCTAGAGGCAAGGATCACAGCCAGTTCTTCAGTCTTTTATACCTTGGACTATGGAGGTAAATAGGAAAATCCCTATGGGTTGAGATTGCCCTTCCTATATTATTCTTACCACCATCACCAAAGGGTCCTGGACTTTGTGTTATGCGTTGCCAGAGCTGACCCATCATTTCCAGCTTGTTACACCATGGAGGAAAGTAAGATTTAGTGTCCATTAAAATCTAATTTTCTTTGTAGTTTCTCTATATTTTGGGGGTGGGCGAAGGCAAGGCAATCAGGGCTAAGTGAATTGCCCAAGGTCACACAGGTTTCTCTATATTTTTGAGACATGATTCTTGCTGTTTAACCCTTACCGACATAGCCAACATTTGCTTTTTACCAGCTTTATTTCCCTAAGCTCACATCTGCTCCTCCCATTGGCTAGCCAAAAGTGTTTATTTCTGCACTGGCACAAGCATTTCAAACACGTTGTTTAAGTAAAAGAAAAAAGGGGCTATCTCTAGAGACCAGACTCAGGTACTTCCTTTTTTTTTTTTCCTCTGGTTCATAGTTGATTTAAACCTTCCTTAGATATCATGGTTACCCAGGTCCCATCACAGCTGATACAGAAGGTACACTTTTCAGAATGGGGATGAGTAGAGGTTTGGTAAGAGAGAGAATATTCTGAGAATTACAACTTAGACTGATTCTCAGTATGTTTTTATTATAGCACTTATGTAAAAAAATGGGTCACAGCTCCCAAAAAAATGATAACAACCAGTTTTACCCAATAACATGCAACTCATTTCCACTCTTTTGAGTTTCCTTAAATATACTGGCTACAGCCACCTCCCACCTGTTGATTCAATCAGTCAGTCAAGCAACCATCCCAGCTCTCAGTAACCACATAGGAGTGGGGAATATTAAAGAGTCTTCAATGTATGGTACTATCTGTGTTCTTTGGCCCCAATGACTTTATAGGGCTCTTTCTCCCCACTATGCTAGTAGTTGTCTATAAGACGTGGAAAAGATTGGAATGGATCATATACCACACAGAATTTATTTTTCAGCGTTATTTTTAGATCAGATAACTTATAGTCTAAATAATTCTTTAATTGGCTTTCCTTGTACCCCAGCCCTAACCCCAGAGCTTCCATAATCTCTCCAGTCCTACCGCCATGGAGAGGGAAAAAGATACTAGCAGCTGATTCTAAAACCAGAAACCAGTTTAGCGTCAGGGTCTCTGGAAAAGAAAGATTTGGTTGCAGGTTCGGAAAGAGAAGCCGGTCTATTATAGCTTTATGTAGTTTAGGAGGAGTGTAGATTCAGATGAACTGTTAAAAGGAGAATGAATCAGCCATGTTCTCAGACCCTACTCTCTCCCCTCTGGCATTAAGAAAAGTGGTAACATTCCTTCCCAGTTTCCCACTGAAAACCTGTTATTCCCACTTTACAAATACTCATTTTTTTATAAAGTGCTTGGTCACTGACTCCACTTTTCAAAATTCTTCAGGCTAAGGCAGTCTCATTCACTGATGGAAATTCTCTCAATTTTGCTCTCCAAATGACTTACTATAGGTTTATAATGTGGCATTGTTGTCCATTGTGTACTCTGAGTGAGGGATTTAAGAAAGACAAAAACATTTTACTGTTTTTCCCAGCTTCAAAAACCTATTGATATAATGATTTATAATTATAAATAGAACTGACTTTAAATAAAATTATGGAAAGGATGTAGTTTGCCTTCAAGGACTTTCCATTTTCACTTTGGACTCTCACCCCTATCCTGACATAACGCCACCTATCTTGGATCATTGTAGCAACTTGCCTGGGCCTACCTCTTTCTGTACCAACAATCCCTAATCTGGACCTGTCTTATATACTCCACTGAAATAGTTTTGTCCTGTCTCTCGGTGCATCAGGGACCAGCTTTCTACTATTCTATTCAACAAAAATTTTTGAAGTCCCTACCTCAAGGTGAATGATAGGAGCCCAAAGATAAAATTAAGGCTATACGAAATAGTCTGTACTCTACATGGAGAGTACATGATACACAAATAAATTCTCACAAGGTATTTTGAGGTAAAAATTAGCAACTAAGGAGATTTAGGGAATATTTCACACAAGTGGCAAACCAGAGCTAAGCAGTAAAGAAAGATGAGTTCCAAAAGGCGAGGTTGAACAGAGGGACATTGGGTACAGTTGCATAGAGGGCTAAATGGTAAAGTGAATGGAGCTTCTGGGCCTGGAGTCAGGAAGACTCATCTCCCTTAGTTCGAATTTGGCCTCAGACGCTTACTAGCAGTGTGACTGTGGGGAAGTCACTTAACCCTGTTTGCCTCAGTTTCTTCATCTGTAAAATGAGCCGGAGAAGGAAATGGCAAACCAAACCAGTATCTTTACCAAGAAAACCACAAATGGAGTCATGAAGAGCCAGACATGACTAAAATGACTCAACAACAAAAGAGATGAATGAGAGAGTCTCTGATGTGGTAGTCCAGAATGACTTAGGTAAACTATATGGGAGGAAAAAAGTAAAATGGGACCAGAAAGGTAAGCTGTAATCAGACTGCAGAGATCAACACCAAGTTGTAAAGTTTGTATTTCAGCCCAGAGACAATTGAACACCATTGAATATTTCTTTTTTTTTAAATGCCTTTTATTCTTACTATTGTAATAATTTCCCTATATATGTTATCACCCTTCCAAAGCCCACCTTTCTGACACTGAGTCTTTCCTTGTATCAGTTAAATAAAAATGATGTGCACTTTGACTGGCAGCACACATATACAGTTTAAGGCCTCTAAATTCCCTTCCTAGTATCCTATGGTTTCTCTGTGAAGAAAGAAGATAAGATTCATTTCTTTATTTCTTCTCTATCAATCATTTTCATTACAGTGTTCGGTTTTGTTTTATTCATTTTGTATCTGAACTGTAGTACTCATTGTTTAGATTGCCTTCCTAGCTGAGTTTACTTCACTTTGAATTAGTTCATACTAGTCTTCCCGAGTTTCTCTGAATTTTTCACATCTATTATTGCTTATGGTGCAATAATGCTCTATTATATTTATAGTCAACAATTTATTTAAATTTTATTCAACTAAGGAGCACCCATCATCATTTTAACAAAAGTGCTACAATGAAAATTGTGGTTGATATGTGTTTGTGTGTGTTATTAGGTATGTACGTTTACACATATATATACACATATATGATGTTGCTCTCGATGAACAGCTGTGGGATCTCTGGCTCAAAGAAAGTGACTAGTTTACTTACTTTTCTCAGCTAATGCTAAATTGTTTTCTAGAGTGGACTCATTCACAATTCTAGGAACAAGCTATTTTGTCTACCTTCCCATAGCCCATCCAACATTAATTATTTCTATTTTTCACCAAGTTTCTGGATGTGGGATGAAAACATGAGGTTTAATTATTATTGGTGTTTCTCTTACCATGTTTTAGAGCAATTTTTCTGTCATTGCTAATAATTTTTTTTATTTTTATTTTGAAAACTGTTCAAAGTTACTGACTACTTATTCATTGAGGAAAGACTTGTGGTATTATATATTTGTGTAATTTATGGGGATAGCCAACCTCCACTAAAGGTTTTGGATGAGAAAAGTGATATGGACAGATCTGTAGTTTAGAAAGACTTTGACCTATTTTTGATCCTATTGTGCCCTACTATTGCTTTCCTAGAGGACTTTGTTGTATTTTCTTCATATTCATTTTTAAAATTTCTTTTACAGGTCTCCTGTTCTTTTCATCATGCTCTTGATTTTTTTATTGACTTGTGGTCAATGTGCTGGGACAGTACTTTACTTGTTTACTGGCTCTGGTTTTATTCTCCATGGACATTCCAGTTTGAGCTCTCTGTTGCTTGGTTTTATCATTCCCTCTGCCCTTGCCTTGTAAGTGATAGCCTGCCCATATAGTCAACATGCTGGCATGGTCATTTGCTATTTTCTCCAGAGCATCTCTACTAGTATTCTGCAGAGTTGCCTGACTGATAGCTTTTACCTGGAAGCAGAGAAGTCAAATGAAGGATTATCATTTTGTCCAGGAAAAAAGCAATTTTGAGACATGGAGGGAAGTACCAAAAAAGATACTTTCCAAGGTGTTCATTGATCAATTCATATTTTAAAAGGACATATAGAGAAAATGGAAATAGAGCATGTAACAGAGGAAAAATATACTAATATAGCAGAGACACTGTAGAAATAGTATCTATCAGAAGAGCTGAATCTCTATATAAAACAAAAAAACAGAAAAACCCCAGGCAAGTAAATATCATAGACTTAATATACTTAGACTACAGGAAGGTATTTGATAAACTGCTTTATGTTATCTTTGGGGGAAAATTGGAGGATTGTAGATTAGGTGATAGTTTAATTAGGTTGATTCAAAAAAATGATTGAAATACCAAATTCAAAAAATACTATATGATGAGTCAATGTGAGTTTAGGGGAGAGTCCTTAGTATGGTGCTTCAGATATCCAATCCCTGGTTGTATTCTGATCAACATGTTTATCATGTAAATGAAGATGTAGACAGCATGCTTTTCAAATTTACAAATAACAAAGTATTTAAGAGTGGGAAGGGACCTTAGGTATCATCTTTCTAAGATAATAAGAACCATAGATCTAGAATTGGAAGAGACCTTAGAAGTCATATAGATATACTTGAATAAGGCCTGTAACTGAACTTAATAAACTGCCTTAATAAAGACAGCTAGGTGATGTAGTGGATAAAGCACTAGACCATGGAATGAGGAAGAGGAGTTCCAATCCAGCCTCAGACACTTACTAATGCCCCTGGGCAAGTCACCCTTTGCCTCAATTTCATTCATCTGCAAAATTGGCATAATAATGACACCAACCATGCTGAGTTGTTATGAGAATCAAATGAGAACACTACAAAGCACTTAGCCCAGTAAGCACTTGTAACAGTAATTAATTTATCATGTATTTAGCCCTTAGTAACTAAGGGCTAAGCAGAAACAGAAGGTGTGAGCTCTGTTTCCTGTTGCTGACGTAACAAGAAGGGGTTGGCTGAGACAGGAAGCCAGTGTGTGTGTGTGTGTGTATGTGTGTGTGTGTGTGTGTGTGTGTTTAAGAAGAGCTCCAGAGGACAGATAGACAGAATCAAGAGTTTTTACTCTTGATGGAGGAAGCAGAATTGTTCCAGCATTTGGGAGCTGGGCTGCTACTGGACTGAGAACAGGATTGGAGTTTTCTAAGAGACCAGAATCTGGTGAAGGCCAAAGTGGATGCTGCCTCCCGGAAGACCAAGATTTCTTCTGGGTCCTAGGGCCAGCTGAACTGCTGAAGGGCTGAAGAAGCATGACCAAGATAAGACTTTGTTTGTTTATGGCTTGGTTGATCCTTGAGTTCCTGTCAACAGAAGTTGTGAAAGTTCTGAGATGTGCTGGACCCTGTGAACTTCATTGTATACCAACAACTGCCTGGAGGACTGGATGAAAACCTGGGAGCTGTCTGCCTCTGAATCCAGGTGACTGTTTGGTGGATTCAGGTAGGAGCTGGGACCATCAAGGGGATCCAGGGAATCTGAGAGACCACCTTGAGTCAAGATGAAGAAAAGGCCTCTCCTTGGATATTGATGAAATTGAAGTTTACTAGACATGCAGGGGTAGAGGGTTTGTGTAATTTTCTAATGATTGTATTTAGTGATACTTAGTGACTGATTGCTAGATAAGTGACTGATCAAGCTAATCTATAATTGCCCCATGAGTGGAAGATTGATTATTGTATTGTGAAATGATTGAATGATTAACTAAGGAGGGTTTCTCCCTTAGGGAAACCAGATGATTACTCTTTTGTTCTTTGTTCTAAATGCTGTGGCTACTTTGGTGAAAACTATGAGGCCATTCTAATGTTAAGCTGTTGTGAACACTGTATTGTGATTTTCTGAGATAAAATGTAATGTGAATATTATACTGTACCTTGATTTTCTGAGAAAGTTTGCCTTGATTTGTAATGGAATTTGTAATCCATTTGTAATGGAATAAATGGAGTGTTCACTGTACTGTGTAATCAGAACCTTAAAAGCTGTTCACAGTAGCATTCTTTTGGGAAGCTACTTGTGCATGGCATTATAGCACTACATAAATATTAGCTACTATTTATTTATTTTTCTGCCTATCTATTGACATAGAGGTGAGAACTTTGAGCAAAGTTGTGGAGAGGCAGATTCAAGCTTAATATAAAGTAAAACTTCCTACCAATTAGAACCATCCCATTAGATGCCTCAGAAAGTAGTAGGTTCCATGCTGATTAGAGGTTTCCAAACTGGTGCTGAATGACCACTTATTAACAAAGTTGTAGAAAGGATCTTGGTTGGGCACAAGACATCCTGGCTGACTACTGATGTCTCTTCTAACTCAGATATTCACTATAAATTTGTCCCTTAGGTTATATTCCCCTCAAGAATTTTCTACTCTAAAGACTGACAATTTTAGAAGAGAAATTTATAGAAAAAGGAATGTCCCATGAGGCAGATAGTTAAAAAGCTATGTGAGTTGGCAGTGAGCCTTCTGAAAAACTGCAAGTGATTGGGCATTTTGAGTAGCATCTGGGGGGGAAAAAGAAAGAAAAAGAGTAAGTCAAGGGAAACACAGCTCATTTTGACTGGCCAAGAAAATCAAATAATTCTTCTGAGTTTTTACTCTTCAGTAACTGAAAGTGTGCAAAGATGCCAACAACAATTGGCTCTCAGAAAACATCTGCTTTATTAAAAGTTGAGGAGAGTTGGAACTCTGATATGGTTCTGTGAAAAGGAGAGGTATGAATCTGGGAGAAAATCTTGTGGCATTCATTCATTCACTCATTCATTCATTCATTCATCTAACAACCATTTAGTATGTACCTGTTATGTGCCAGGCACTGGAGATGCAGAAATATAAGTGAAAGTTTTTGTCCTCAAGGAACTTATTAGGGCAGGGGCATAGGGTGAGATGGGATGGAGGATAGTGCACATCCAGACAAGGAAATGTATACCTATATGCATATGCACACGTATATACAAATATAAGTGCATATACATGAATGCATATATGTATGTATAAACATATAAGTATGTAATATAATGCATACTGTATACAAACACACAACATTAATACAAAGCAATTTGGTAGATAGCACATACCAGCAGGTAGATGGATCATAAGTATACAAGTTGTATAGTAATAAAGGATAGGAGGTGATCCTTAGCTCTATGCAGCCTTGCCTTCCCACTGCCTTAATGTGTAGAGAAATTGCTTTTCCCCTCAATGTCTTACATGTGTCACTAAGTAGTGACTGGGCTCAGCTCCAAGGCTGTTTGTTCTTTGCTGCTGGGTAAGAAAGTTTCTCTATGCCATGTGCCTTTAAACAAATTAGTGGAGAACTGAACAGAGGGAAACCTTTAGGGTTCTCCTTTGTAGAAGATGTTCTACATATGTCTCTTTTATTACTTCAGTTACTTCTGGAAAGGCTGAAAAAAAATAGAAGAGAGAACTGCACAGGTTCCAGCTTGTGCAGGGGAATATTCCCTACTTGTCAAGGTCTCCTTGATTTTGTATTGTTCCTCAGATTTTTCCTAGCGGAGACTTTGCCCTCCTAAACAGAGAAGGGTCAGTCACACTCTCCTTACAGGCCACTGGTTCAGAAGCACAGCTCCACATACTTCCTAATGTAGGAAACAATCCTTCAATTATCCCTTGTTATGGGGAGGGGGGTTTGAGGGGAGGAAAAAAGAAACCCTGTGACATCTTCATATGTAAATTGAAGTTGACATACAAACAACTCCAAACAGGGAAAAAATTGACCTTGTCCCATACCTCATATTTATATAAAACTTTTTCTTCCCCTAGAGGGATTTCACATGCTACCTGATGCTTATTTTCCATCTTATTGAATTGCATTAATCATATATTTCTTTCTCCATTCATCACTCTTTGTAGAAAGAAGATGACTCATATCTCATCAGTATCCACTGTCCCTGAGGTGCCTCCCTCTAATTAAAAGGGTGGAGACTTCCTCCCAGAACTTCCACTTATGGAGAGTACTCTGACCAACCATCTCTTCATTTCCCACATGGTTGCATCCTATTAGACTTCTCTATCAAGTCCCCTTACTGTTTACCTTCCCCCTCCTTTTTAGCTTCCTTTTTTGTGTGTTCTTTCTCCCTTAGAATGTGAGATCCTTGAGGGCAGGTACCATCTTTTACCCATATTTGTATTCCCAGTACTTAGCACAGTGCATGGCATACACTAAACACTTAATAAATGTCTGATGGCTGAGTTAAATAACTTTTTAGAAACTGGAATTTCCCAAGGCAGCATAGGGAGAAGAGTGTTTACACAATGTTTCCTCAAACCAAGGACACACTCTTCCACAACTACATAAATAAAATCAATGGGGAAATGTGCTCAAAATTAGAGAGATCATATATGACAAAGAGGTAATTCACAATTCCTATTTGCTAAAAGTCCTCTTCTTTGTGGGGTCCTCATAAATTTCCCCATAGATATAACATGCATACATAGATGCATACATGCACATGCATATATGTGTGCATATGTATATATGCAGTATATATGTAGCTTTCTTTTGATCTTCTTTAGAGTCCTGTCTTTCCTCAAGTCATTCACTTTGTTCCAGGGACACTTATGAATACCTAATTAAACACTCATATCTTCCTACCTACAAAGGTTCACAAGGTCACTCTGGTAAGGAGTGGGAGAGATAGACACTCTCTCTGTTCCCCTCACTTAAGAACTCCCCTCTTGGGGCAGCTAGGTGGCACAGTGAATAGAGCACCAGCCCTGGAGTCAGGAGGACCTGAGCTCAAATCTGGCTTCAGACACTTAACACTTACTAGCCAGGTGACCTTGGGCAAGTCACTTAACCCCAATTGCCCTGCCCTCCCACCTCAAAAAAAAAAAACTCCCCCCTCATGGACTTAGTTGAAGCTACTCTATCATTAGGTTGAACTACAATTGGGATAATAGGTTCTATATTCGATTACTATCTTATGCTCCAAGGGGAGCACTGTGTAAACAACTCTGCATCTGTCCCAATATATTTCCTCTGTTCACATCTTTCCTACATCTTTAATTGATTATTTGATTCAGAGAAGGCTGAAACATTTCATGCCTCTGATTGATTGATTGAAGCAAGAAATCTTGGCCTGCTGTGTTCACTTGGAGCAGGAGTGGACCCATACTCTTAATCCTTACATAAGAATTTACATACTTATTCCTTCTCTTAACACAAACAAGCAAAATTTTCAAAATTGATAATAAAGAGTAACTAAACAAATTCACTATCAAGAAATACACATAGCTGTTGAAAGTCTTATAAAACATATGTGAATAATATGTATATACAGAGAGAGAGAGAGAGAGAGAGAGAGAGAGAGAGAGAGAGAGAATTTTGCTTGTTTGGAACTCAAAGTTTTTGTTTCTGTTTTTTGTTTTTTTATTGACATTTCTTTTTAAAACTTTGATTTCCAGATTCTTTCCCTTTTTCCCTCCTCACCACCCCCACTGGGAAGACAAATACTTCAATATAGGTTGTACATGTGTAGTTATGCAAAACATTTCCATAGTAGTTGTATTGTGAAAAGACTAACTATATTTCCCTCTATCATATCCTGCCCCCCACTTACTCTATTTTTTACTTTGACCTTGTCCCTTTTCAAAAGTGTTTGCTTCTCACTACCATCTCCCCCAATCTGCCCTCCTTTCTATCATTCACCCTCTTATTCCCTTCCCCCTTACTCTCCTGTAGGGTAAGATACCCAATTGAATGTGTATTATGCCCTTCTTAAGCCAAATTCAATGAGAGTAAAGTTGACCCATTCCCTTTCACCTTCCTGCTCTTCCCCTCCATTGTAACAGTTTTCCCTTGACTCTTTTATATGAGATAATTTTCCCTAATCTATCTCTCCCTTTCTCTTCTCCCAATATATTCCTCTCTCATCTCTTAATTTTATTTTTTAGATATCATCCCTTCCTATTCAACTGATCCTGTGCCTTCTGTCTATATATACATGTACACACATATGCACACTCATATATATATTTATACACACATAACCCTCCTATACAGACATATATATGTATGTATACATATATATTCCCTTCAACTATCCTCATACTGAGAAAAGTCTCATGAGTTACAATTATCATTTTTCCACATAGGAATATAAATAGTTCAACTTTAATAAGTTCCTTATGGTTTCTTTTTCCTGTTTACCTTCCCATGATTCTCTTGCTTCTTGTATTTGAAAGTAAAATTTTTATTCAGGTCTGGTTTTTTCATCAAGAATGCTTGAAAATCCTCTATTTCATTGAATGACCATATTTTTCCCTGAAGCATTATACTCAGTTTTGCTGGGTAGGTGATTCTTGGTTTTAATCCTAGCTCCTTCGACCTCCAGAATATCATATTCCCCCTTTGATCCCTTAATGTAGAAGCTGCTAAGTGTTGTGTTATCCTGATTGCGTTTCCACAATGCTCAAATTGTTTCTTCCTGACTATTTGCAGTATTTTCTCCTTGA
>CM053580.1:336879422-336905278 GCA_028627135.1 Pseudochirops cupreus
CAGCTACTGCCTCTGACGCCGCTTCCAGTCAGCACCGCACGGAGACTAGCTTGGTTCCGGCGTTCTCTTGCTCCACCCCTTCCTGCTACATCAGCAAGCTCAAGGGGCGTGGAAGATCTTCAAATCCCAGTATCGTTACACTAGGTTACCTTCCTTGGCATTTTTTCATTGACTCCCTTGATATTTTCAACCTTTTGTTCTTCCAAAAGAGTTCTGTTGCTATTTTTTCTAGCTCCATAAAATGATTTTTTGGGAGTTGATTGGTATGGCACTGAATAAACAAACTTACTTAGGTAGAATTGTCATTTTTATTATATTGGCTCAGCCTAGCCAAGATCTTAATTAATATTTCTCCAATTGTTTAGATCTGTATTTGTTTGAAAGTGTTTAGTAATTTTGTTCATATAATCCCTGGGCTTGCCTTACAGGTATTCCCATATATTTTATATTGTCTACAGTTATTTTAAATGGGCTTTTTCTATCTCTTCTGCTGATTTTTCTTTAGTGAAAGATTTGATTTATTTACCACAGCACACTTCTCCTCCAACAGTTAAATATAGTACGTAAGTAGCAAATTCACATTGTTCATTTCATTCACCCTTCATCAGGAAAAAAAAAAACAGGTCACTTAATATAAATAGTGCCTCACTCCTAGCCCTATTCCCCAGTCAGTTGTACAAGGTGAGGTAGCCTCCTCTCCAGGAGAGATTTCAGACTCAGTCCTAGTGATGTCAGAATTTTCTCAAAGAAGTACCAGGCCCACAGCTATGCTCCTTGTCCTTAGCAGAGTCAAAAATGAACAGAAAGGCCTGCCCTCCACCATCGGCCCAGTACCTTGGGGTTTGCCATTCTGTCACTCAGTGGATTTTGTTGATAGTGTGTAAATATTATTATGATTCATGTGGGTTTATTTTATATTCTGCAACTTTGCTGTTATTTGAAGCTGTTGTTTCAATTAGTTTTTAAGTTGATTCTTTAGAGAGTTCTTTAACTATAATGCCATGTCATCTGCAAAGAATGATAGTTTTGTTTCCTCATTGCCTATTCTAATTCCTTCAATTTATTTTTCTTCTCTTATTGCTATAAGTTAACATTTCTTGTAAAAAACTGAATAGTAGATTGATAATGGACATCCTTGCTTCACCCCTGTTCTTATTGTGAAGGCTTTTAGTTTATCCTCATTACAGATAATGCTTGCTGATGGTTTTAGATAAAAAATTTCCTGCCATTTTAAGAAAGGTTCCATTGATTCCTTTGTAGTTTCATGTTTTTAATAGAAATGAGCATTGCATTTTGTCAAAGGCTTTTTCTGTATCTATTGATATAATCATATGATTTTTTGCTATTGTTATTGATATCGTCAATTTTGCCGATGGTTTTCCTAATATTGAACCAGTTCTATTTTCCCTGTATGAATTCCATCTGATATTAGTGTGTGATTTTTGTGACATATTACTGTAATATCCTTGCTAGTAATTTATTTAAATATTTTCCATCAATATTTATTAAGGAAATTGTTCCATAGTTTTCTTTCTCTGTTTCTGATCTCTCCCTTGTTCAGGTATCAAAACTGTATTTGTGTCATAAGAGCAATTCGGTAGGACTCCTTCTTTACAGCTCACTGATGGCTTGTTCAATTTCTTTTTCTAAGAGATGGTTATTCAAATATTCTATTTCCTTTTCTGTTAATCTGGGTGGTTTATATTTTAGTAAATAGTCATCCATTTCACTTATATTGTTAGTTTTACTGGCATATAATTGGGTAAAATAATTCCTGATAATTGATTTAGTTTTATCTTCATTGGTGGTGTATTCACTCACTCTTTTCATATTTGATACCAGTAAATTGGTTTCTTCTTTCTTTTTTAAAATCACATTAAGCAGCAGTTTATCTATTTTATTGTTTGTTTTTGTTTCATAAAACCAGCTCCTAGATTCATTTATTAGTTCTGTGGTTTTTCTACTTTCAATTTTATTAATCTTTGCTTTGATTTTCAGTATTTCCATTTTGGTATTTAATTGGATATTTTTAAAGTATTCATTTTTTAATTTTTTTTTAGTTGCATGACAAATTCATTGATCTGCCCTTTCTCTCTTTTATTAATGTATGCATTTACAGGTACAAAATTTCCCCTAATTGATGCTTTGGCTAAATCCCGTAAACTTTGGTATATTGTCTCATTGTTGTCATTCTCTGTAATTAAAGTATCAATTGTTTCCATAATTTGTTCCTTGATCCACTCATTCTTTATGATTAGATTATTTAATCTATACTTCTACGGTCCTTTATTAAATATAATTTTTATTACATTATGGTCTGAAAAGATTGCATTTGATATTTCTGCTTTTCTTCATTTGGCTGCAAGGTTTTTATACCCTAATACACAGCAAATTTTTATAAAAGGTACCATATACAGCTGAGAAAAAGATATTTTCCTTTCTGTTTCCATTCTGTTTTCTCCAGTGTTCCATCATATCTAACTTTTCTAAGATTCTATTCATCTCCTTTACATATTTCTTATTTACTTTACAATTCGATTTATTTAGCTCTGATAATGGAAAGTTGAAACCTGTACTAGTATAGTTTTGCTATTTATTTCCTTCTAGAATTAGTTTAATGCTTCCTTTTAGAATCTGGATGCTATGTCATTTGGTGTATGTATGTTTAGTGTTGAGATTACTTCATTGTCTATAGCAGCTTTTAGCAAGAGGTAGTTTCCCTCCTTATCCCTTTTAATTAGGTCTATTTTTGCTTTTGCTTTGTCTGAGATCATGATTGCTACCCTTGTCCTTTTTACTTTAATGGAAGTATAATTGATTCTGCCCTAGCCCCTTATTTTCTCTGTATGTACCTCTGTGTGTTTCTTATAAACAACATGTTGTTAAATTCTGGTTTCTAATCCATTCTGCTATCTGCTTCCATTTTATGGGTGAGTTCATGCCATTCACTTTCACAGTTTTGATTACTAACTGTGCATTTTCCTCCATTCTATTTTTTACTGTCTGTCTGTCCCTAACCTGTCTCTCCTTTAAAATCTGTTTTGCTTCTCACCACTGGCTTCTTTTATCTTCTCTCCTTTTTTTCACTTCCCACAACTTCTCTTTTCCCTTTTCTCTCCTTTTTGCTAAGATAGATTTTTATTACAAGTTGAGTGCATGCATGTGTGTGTGTATTCACTTTTAGAACCAATTTAGATATGAGTGAGGTTCAAGAATTCACACACACACACACACACACACACACACACACACACACACCTTTTACCCCTCCACTGTACAAGCCCTGCCTTGTGTGCCCCTTTTATGTGAGGTAATTTTCCCCATTTCCCGCCTCCTTTCCCACTTCTCCCAGGATATTCCTCTTTCTCACCTAGCCATTTTTTTAAATTATTCAAACGTAATTGACCCACTCCTCCATCCTTTTTTTTATGTAGAATTCTTTTAACTGCTCTAATAATGATAAATTTCTTAGAAGATCCATGTGTCATCTTCCCAAGTAGAAAGGTAAAGAGTTTAAACTTATAGAGTTTCTTATGATTTTTCTTTCATGTGCTTTTTGTGCTTCTATTGAGCCTTCTGTTTGAAAGTAAGATTTTCTATTCAGCTCTGATTTTTTCTTCAGAAATTCTTGAAAGTCCTTTATTTCATTAAATATGAATTTGAACAATTCTGCTTTTTAAAGTGTTATTTTATATTTCTTTCTAAGTGAAAAAAAAGAAGGTGGTATTCTCTGGAATCTACCCTAGACTTGGGAATAGCATATGAGAGCTGGATTCCAGAATTTCCTAGATCAGGGGTGGGGAATCTGCTGCCTTGAGGCCACATGTGGACCTCTAGGTCCTCAAGTACAACCCTTTGACTGAATCCATATTTCACAGAACAAATCCCCTTAATAAAAGAATTTGTTCTATAAAACTTGGATTCAGTCAAAAGGTTGTACCCTAAGACTTAGAAGGCCACATGTGGCCTAGAGGCTGCAGGTTCCCCACCCCTATCTAGATCTTCCAAGGATACAAATAATGGTTATGTTTGTCATACTGTATGAAGCACTGGACTTATAGTTATGAAAACCTGCACTAAAATCTTGCTTCTGATACTTAGCTGTGAGACTATTGGCAATTCGCTTAAAATCTCAAAGTCTTATGGCTATTTGTTTGTTTGTTTTTTTAATTTGTAAATTGGGGTACCTCTAGTATTTACTCACAATGTTAGTCTCAAATTAAATAATGTGAAAAGTGTTGTTGTTTTTTTTACTTTTAAGTGCCATATCAATGTTGATTATAATTAAAATTACCATCTGGGATCCCAGAGCAATAGTTTACATTTATATTCCAGGTCTGGCTTAGTATTAACAAAATATATTATCAAAGATATGACTTTGTATTTGTACTAATAAGTCTATCCTTTGTTTTGGAATATTGAGTTTTCTCCCTTTGTGAGATGTACATTTTAAACTTTATCACAGAAAAAAAATAATCCTCCAAGCATGTACTTACATTATAAAATTAACAATAATTCACCTCAATGTATAAAATTTATGGCATGCCAAAATGTGAAAGTAACTGACATTTTGAGACCAAAGTCATGATATCTAGAAAAATAATCACAGCAACCTACAATAAATTAAAAGCAGATATTTAAATCATGCCCTAACTTGGCTCAATTTTCTTCTTTTTTCATAGGCTAATTTTCAATTGTCATTATCAGAGATTCCAACCTTAAATTGTTCCAAACATGGGTTTCATTCTAGGATTTGTTTTGTCTACAGTATTCCCAGAGAAACCAGTGGTTAATGATCTGCTCCTTAACAAACTAAGCAGCTAACAAAGCAGACGGATAGAAAAAGGCCTAATGACTGGCTTCAGTGGGATTACTGGTTCATTAAGGCTGCTTCTGTCAGCCTGTCAGTCATCAGTGCCAACTGGGGCAAGGTCAAGTTAAACTTTATTTGTGTGGCCCCTCCCTCAGAGAAAATGTGGCCCTGTTTTGTTTGCAAGTCAGGTTGACTTTTGAATTTGATTTTTTTGTTTTTCATCAAGTTCTGGAAAGGAACTTATTTCCACTGCTGTTAGTGCTGACACCTTCATCCTAGCAGCTGAAATGCCACTACTTTAGTCATTTAAAGGGAGAAATTAAGAAGAGTAAAAATTTTGCCTCTAGTTACCCTCCCATTTTAAATCACAGTCTACATAGTACAAAGTGAAGGAGTTATTTAACAAATAACTAGTTC
Source organism: Pseudochirops cupreus (assembly GCA_028627135.1). Lineage (NCBI taxonomy): Eukaryota > Metazoa > Chordata > Mammalia > Diprotodontia > Pseudocheiridae > Pseudochirops > Pseudochirops cupreus. The sequence goes on from CM053580.1 coordinate 336,884,653, forward strand.
TTTTGATTAATTTAGATAGCTTGAGTAATTTGGGACCAAAGTTTTCTTTTCATTTTTTTTTTATTTTCCCTTGAATTATTCTATTAAGTTAACTTAAAAGGTCTAAACCAGCGGTGTCCTGCACACTCTCACATTCACCTGATCCTGAAGAAAGGCAATTTGACTTTCCAGTCATGAGTACAAACTCAACAAGAATTCACTCTGTCCTAAGTTAATCAAGAAGAGAATATCCCTTGATATCATGTACTTTAAAACATTTACAGCTTTTGCAAACTTCTGCAATTACTTACTGATTGTGGCATGGAGGTATCCCTGGACTCTGCCAAGTTATGTACCAGAAAGCAAGTCCCAATAGGTCCTATCAAGTTGGAGAGATTGAGTATTAAAGACAATAGATTGTATGACCATTGTTGGAGGAACAATTCAGCTTATTTCAAGGTTTGAAATGAAAATGAGGAATTCAGAGAACTATGGGAAGACTTTTTATGAAGTGATATAGAGCAAAGTAAATAAAACTATATATATTTATATATATATAATTTATATATGTATATGTACATATATACATACACACATATATACATATATATTCTTCTTGGACAACAAAAATAATGTAACCAATAAAAACATTAAAAGGCATCTGTACCTTGATTAATTATTTTAATAGAATCAACAATGAATCATTCTTCCTTCCTAATCCCACTTGCAAAGCAGACTGTTTTAAAGGGTATAACAGTTTTGTTGGGGGGTAGAATTTGAAGGCTGCTAAATGCGTGTAAGAATAGTGCAAATATATGTATATACACATGTGTGTGTTATATGTATGTATATATATATATATATAGGTATATAAATATATACATATATAGATCTTGGAATTTTTGTAAATGTTGTTAAGGAAAAATAAATGAAAATATTTCCAGGGATGTAAAAATAATTTATTTAAAATATGTGGCATAACTTTAAGATATTTTAGACTGTCTGACTAATTACAGGCTCTCTTTTATTATCCAGAACTTAATTGTTTGGGTGACATATTTGAGACTTATGTAAGAAAATTAGTTCTTTTAGCTAAAATAAAAGTTTTGTATCATCTCAGGACTTCGAATATAATACTAGCATTGTGTTTTCACATTCTTTGAAAAGTTGACAACATCAAATAAATACTTCTTTATTGTTAAATTCAGATTGGATTGCTCAACATTAATTGCTAAAATTTGCTAAAATTCACCCACTTCTTCCTCTCTTCTCACTTTCATTTTGTATTTCAAGTGACAATTTGTCTTTGACCTATAAGGTAAGTCATAAGCCAATCAAAACACAAAAGGTAGCATATTCTCTTATAAGGATCATAATATGCATTAAATAGTTAATAATCTAATGTAATACGAACCAGTTCAATAGACTAAACAGTGAAGATAGTCTATTTTTTTTTTTACATTTTCAATGTCCTTGTCTCCCAGTAATAAATGTCAGATCACTGTATGTCTCATAGATCTGTTTTTCTCGCTACAAATCTCAAAAAATTTCTTCAGAGATTCTCTTGTCGACTGGGTAAAGTTCTAATTCCTTTCTTTGTCTACATCCAGGGCTATCCACAATCACCTGCCTAGTCTTAAATCACAAGGGATAGAATATGGAACCCACAGTCAGGAAAACCTGATTTCAGATCCAACCTCATTTACTTACTAGCTATATGACAATGGACAAATCACTCAATCTCTGTTCACCTCAGTTTCCACATATGTAGAATGAGGATAATAATAGCAAGTTTGTTAGGAAAATCAAATGAGATAATAATTGTAAAGTGATTAGCACAATGCTTGGCAGATAGCAATTACTTTATAAATGTTAACTGTTTATTATTGTTATAATTATTATTACCATTTAGCTTTATTTTCTGTTACCCCAAAATGTACTTTGTTTTTCCTGCCTGACTCTATTCCTTTGCTTATGCTTTTCTTTGTTCCCCAAATTACTTCACTGTCTTGGTCTGCTGAATTTCCTACCCATCCTTTAATGCACAACTCAAATGCCACTTTTTCTAGAAAGGCTTCCCTACTCTACCCTAGTTAGTAGTCACCTTTTCGGTCACAAGAACTTCACCCAGCTCTTTACTGTGAGTGAATAAAGTATGAACTGAAGGTGATAAAAAGATGGAAAGGACATTGACACACCTCAGAGGCTTATAAACTAGGATCTATTCTTAGAATATATGGGCATATAAACTATAATAATCATAGTGATGGGAAGTGGATTCACACTGGACCCCTAAAAGGAAAAGATCATGTCTTTGGGACCTGGAATCCAAAGCCCCTGAACTCAGACCTCTGGCATCACCTGAGGCACTTGGCTCATCCCAGTCAATAACCCTTTTAATTGTCCTTTCACTAGGGCTCTCTGGCCACTTAACTCCCTCAGTTGTCTATACCTGGCCCACTTCATGCTACCCCTCACTCCTTAATCTCATCCAGATCTTCCCACAGTCTTTCTGTATAAAATATCATTCTTGTCCCCATTAAATTGCTCAGATTGTTAAAATCTGGTCTGTTTGTATTGGTGTCACAAATACAGCAAACTCACTAGGAATTTCTCTCACACCAAACAGTGTTTTAATAAACTAGTTGGATTGAAAGAAGGCTTGAATGTTCAAATTCTTTTGAGGCAAACCTGCACCTTTTGCTCTTGCATTTTGGGGTTCCCAAGAACCACAGACCACAATAGAACTACCCTAATTTAGGCTTTCCTTACCTCTTACTTCTATTCCTTAATGGTTTTCTAACCAATCTCTCCCCAATGCCAATCCGTTTTCCATTCACCACCTCTCCTAAAGCAGAGGTCTGATATCTAACTCTGTCCTTTCCCCCAATAAATTCTGGTGGCTTCCTATGATCTCCAGGATCAGTTACAAAGTCTTCTGTCTGGCACTGAAAATTTTTCATAACTTGGCCCCTTCCAACCTTTCCAGTCTTATACTTTACTCTTCTCAATTCATTCTACAATTAAATTATGCTGGCCTATTTGTTGGTCTTCTTACACAATATTCCATCTCCCATCTCTATTCTTTGCCATGGCTATTCCCAATCCCTAGAATCCTGCCTCTCCTCACCTTTGCCTCAGTTTCCCCAGTTTCTTTCAAAATTCAGTTCATATCCCACCTCTTGAAAGAGGTCTTTCTCTAGCCACTCCTTCCTCCCCAGCTTCTAGTGCCTTCCCCTCTGAGATTACTTTCTATGTACTCTGTCTACATCTTGTATGTACCTAGTTATTTGCATGTTATCATCTATAGTCAAATGGGAGCTCCTTGAGAGTAGTGATGGCCTTTTCCTAGCTTAGTATGCCCAGTGCTTATCACAGTGCCAAGCCTATGGCAATTGCTAATAAATGTTTTTGACTAACTGAAAATCAATTACTATAAATACTGAATAAAAAGTAGTATGGGATCAATGTTATTTCAATTAAAGGAAGTTGTACAGAAAAATCATATTGTAGCACCATAGCTTTAGAGCTGAGGTCATATAGTCTTGCAATAGAAATATGTATTATTTAAATGCAAAATGTTTCCTAAATAATAAAGTGAATATTGCATGCTTTTGTCCAGCATTTAAAAAGAAATATATGAGACCCTGTTAAAAAAATCATTCTCTTTTTGTTCTTTTAGAATCTTCACTGGAATCTATATAACTATTTTCACCTGAAACATCTGAAACTTTAAATGAATATATTTACCATAGGCTTCCCAATGTAAGGTTACCCTAAACCAAGAAATCTATTGAGGGTTTATTTCATGCATTTTAAATACATAATTTTGAATCAACAAATAGGTGTTTTAATATTCCAAACTTTGCAGATTCATTTGAGGAACATTTGAATTCAAAGAAGATGGAGATTTTTTTTTTAATGTTAGAAATATCTGGCAGTTTTACAGTTCTGGAAACTGCATGTCAATTTTAAATATCAGCTGTCACATTAAACAAAGGATAATGCAAACTTCAAGAGGAAAAAAAATCTGAGTAAGGAGGGGGGAAAATGCATTTCCTGGCTAGGAAGCTATTGAAAGTGCAGAGCCAGGAAACATACTTTAGAAGGGTGGGGGAGAACTTCCTTGGCTCTCATACGACTACCTCCTAATTTTCCCTATATTCGTTCTAACTTCCAATCTTCTTTTCTTCTTTAAATGTCCATCCCCTAAAAAATGGGGGAGCCAGAGGAAAACTCTCAGGATAGGTTGTCAAGAGATGACAAAGTGAGTAAGATCTACATACAAATATTTATTTTAAAGATATTAAGTGATCTAGAGGAATGTCCACCGCTTCCTTATTTCTGGAAGAACAGAAAGAGGCACCACTAATCAGTCAGGTCCTTAGCCCAAGTCATCTAACTCCGAACCCAGCACCAAATGATTTTTTTGTGTCCATAGACTCCTCCTACATAGTAAGAAGTGTTGGGTCCAGAGTCAGACGATCTGGCTTGAGTCCTACTCGTTAGTGTTTTTACCTTAAGACTTAACAAAACTTCAGAATTTATTTTATACGTCAGGAAATTAGGGCCCAGGCTGGGTAAGAAGACCAGCAAAAGCCTGTAATAGCATCGGAGGCATATCTGAACCCAAGTCTGGAAATCTAGAGCCAGGATTTCCCATTGTATCTTTCCATCATTTTATTTCTATGAGCTTCAGTTATCACACCTGGAAAGTAAAGGAACTAGATGGAATCATAGAGATAATGGTCTTTTCCGTTCTCTATCTAACGGTGTTCCAGATTTGTGGAGAACACAGGGACAAGTTACAAAGAGTGGCTACTATTCTCTACCCAGTGGAAGAACAGGAACTGATCCATAAGATAACTGTCCAGGAGAGAACTGCTCCATCCACAGGTGAAATCTATAATGTTGTTGTTGTTTGTCCTTCCTTCTCGAAGAGAACCCTGACATCAGGAAGGTCATCACCATCATGACTTGCCAGTGAATTGGATTTAAGTGAGGAGGGCTGTGCAAAGTCACTAGCTTCACTCTCTCGGTGTACTCTTTATATAAATAGGTGTATATTACTTCAAATGCTCCCCTAAAAGCTTCTTTTACAGCTATGTAGTCAGGACAACAAAATAATAATAAAACAAAGTCGAAATAGCCCTTCTCCCAAAATGTTGCAGTGCTCTCAAGGGGAGACTTGTTAAAAGCCGAGTTCGCCCAAAGTTCTGACCAAGGCAGGGAGTTAAAAGCGAGCGGCTCCTTTAAAAGGCCGCCTCTCCAAGCTCGGCTCCCTCCTCCAGCCACCCTCCTTGCCGGGGCTCCCGCTGTGATTGACACAGAAAGAGAGGAGGTGCCTGGTGCTAACAAAAGTCTGAGCCACTGGAGAGCAGCGTAGGGCCGTGGGTCTCCTCTCTGGGAACCAGCAACAAGTGGCTTGCAGTGGCACTTTCCCTTAGGAAGAAGTGGATCGCGAGCGCTTGGACCGAAGGAGCCAGGCAGTTCCTCCTCTCTTCGCCCTCTGGAGCCCTAGGGCGCGGATGGGGACCCGGAGGGGATGCCCGTGTCTGCCTGGTCCTGGGATGCTGGAAACTGCACCTACGGATGGCCCTAGTACTGCTGCCTGACCCGGCTTGTGGATTATTAAGTGGAGCTGCGGCCCCTCGGGTTACCCTTCTTGCAAAAAAAAGAAAAAAAATTGAAAGAAAGGGGTGGGGAGGAAAGCAAGGGGTGGAAGGAAAAGAGCAAGCCCATCTGGAGAACCTGGGGGGGAGGGGGCGCATTGCCCTCCCGGAGATGGTCCTTGTTTAGGGGTTCTGAAGTATGTCAAAGTAATCGTCCGGGATAGGAGGGTTCACTTGCCCGGGCGCTTTCCTCAAGCCCTGGTTGCCTAAGAGCCCCGTCTTGGCTGGTTAGACATGGTGTGTATGGGGAGAAGGAGAGTATGAAGCCTGCAGGATGGGAGCAAACAATGGCAAACAGTACGGCAGTGAGGGTGAGTGAGATTAATCCATCTACTAAACTCTACGGGAAGCGAGCTCACTCCGCCTCCTCTGTCTCTCCCTCCTCTCCCCCTCCCTGCTTCTTCTTTTCCTCCCCTTCCCTTCTCAGGATGGAAAGTTCAGCCCTTCTTCTCTTTGATTTGGCTCGCTGCATAAAGGACTTGGGAACGTTACCTTTTCCCCTTTACCAGGAACAAAAAATGGGGGGAAAAACCGGGGGAGGGGAGGAGAGCAATTAGTTAAATTCCCAGAGGAATTCTTTCCTTCTTTTATGATTCATACCTTTACAGCTGTCACAGCGGGTTTTCCTTAAGGCACTTCCTGGATTGTCATTAGAATTTATGAAGTTTTATCTCTGCACTATTTCTGAACACTCTGGTAACCTCCTGCTTGGCCCAGCTTGGTCCAGGCAGCGATTGATGCCCTGTTCTTGACATTATGCTGGGGGTTTTTTGTTGTTAAGAAAGTAGTGAAAACTTCCTAAGTCTGTGAGGAACGGTGCTCTGAACTCTTGCAGTGGTAAAGTTTTGAAAGGAACATAGTTTCCATTCTCTTTTAACTGCCCCTTATCCTGATTGCTTCAAACAAACAAACAAAGACCAACTATCAGTCCTGTGAAAGGAAGAATGTGTGAATGTTTTGTCTGCTCTCTCAGGACTCAAGACTGGCTAGGGACCATCTGTTATGGAGGGATGGAGATTGCATAGAAATATTGCCTGTCAAGTGGAAACTTGCAAATCGAGATAAACTTAAAATTCCTCCTTTACTTAATGGGAATGGATGTGTGGTGGATTTTTTATTCTTTCTCCTTAAAAATGATGATTGATCATATAAGAGATTAACAGTCAGCATCCCCTCCTCATTTTGTTTGCAGAGTATGTTTGCAAACTTTGAAAAGGTCCCTTAGGTCTGCCTCTGGTAAACTTGGCCTGGCAAAGCAGATCAGTTTCACATCACCCCTTTCTTGTAGGACAGCCTCTTACAAACTGAGAGTAAGAGCACACAAACTTGCAGACATACTGAATCTTGTAACCAGGACCATGTTATTAGGTAAAAGTCCATCCTGTTCTCTTCCATTGTAGCATGGATGTTTGGAGTGTGTGTGTGTGTGTGTGTGTGTGTGTGTGTGTGTACACTCAGACCAGGCTATTTTTTGCTTCTTTGCTTCTCAACATGCTTGTAAGATTGCAGTTTTAACATATACTAAGGACCACCTCTAATTAAAAGGTTTTTTTTTAATTTTCTAAATACTTATACAACTTTAAGTTATCTCATGTTGCTTTCTTTTAATTTTTTCTTTCTTTTGTTTTTCACATAAGTAAAAGAGTGACTCAGGAAGAGATGGCTTTTTTTCACCTTGGAGAGTCACTTGAGACTTTATTTTTTTAAGGGAGTTTCACAATTGACTTTTTAGAGAGCAAATGGTTGGGGGAAGTAAGCAAATATACCTTGGTGAATGCAGGCTATCCCCTGCAATATTATAAATATATTTTTATAAAGACTGCAGAAAAATAAATGAATAAGCATCTTCTTGCCATTAGTAAATTTTAAAGTTTTCCATAACCAAAGTTTGGGAGAGAAGACGGAATATAATAGACTGTTTGTGAATACCATCAGTGAGATATAGTAAGAGGGAGTTAGTTAGAATGAGAGAGTTGCAAGTTCTTTAGTGAAACTCCTATTCACTCCTCCCCATCCTCGGCAACTTGTTCTGGTATCCCAGAATTCTCCTATCATACAGTGTGTGGTATATGACTGCTTCCTGTCTGAACAGCAGAATTTTCAACCCTAGGGAGAAAAAAAAAGAGAGACAGGGAACTAATGTTCTCCAGCTGTTATCCGTAAATGCTACCTCTGCATTTTTACTTCAGCTGAAGTGAAATTTTACTGGGATCAGTTTTAGATACATTGTGTAGATTTTATAGGCAAAAACCTTTTTGTGCTGGGCTGGTTAAAGAGAACCAATAGGAACTTCAAGAGGTTTTTGGTTGTAAGAATACATTGTGTTCAGTTTTATCGGTTCCTTCCTTTTTCATAGAGATATATTGATAGACTGTGACTAAAGGGGTAGGGAAATAGGAATAATAATTGTCCTCTTTTGTAAACATGCACTGTGACTTTTGTCTATAGAGCTGTAAAATATGAGTTTACTTTTAAAATTATCATGCTAAATTAAATTATTGTCCTAATTACAAATGCTAAGCATTTGACTGCACTTTTACACACACACACACACACACACACACACACACACACATACACACACACACACACCTTCCCCCCCCAAAAAAAGTCCTATAACTGTACACACTACCAATAGCAAAAAATATGCTCTTTCCCATCTCTCCTTAATTTTTTTTCAAGGTTTAAAATGTAATCTATACATTGAGAGTGTAGTATGATGAAAAGAATTCAGAACTGTAAAGTAGGAGATCTCTATTTTAGTCCTGCCTCCTCAATGATTTAAAAAAAAATAACACAGCAACATTTTAAAGCATCATCTATATGCAAAGGTGCTTAATTCTTTCTTCTTACCTATGTGTTGACTAGCTCTGTTAACTGAGGCAAGTCACATCACATCTTTGAGCCTCAGTTTCTTCATCTCTAAAATCAGTGAATTAGACTTCCTTCCTTCCTTCCTTTTTCTTTTTGAAAATTGGGGTTAAGTGATTCGCTCACTAGATTCTCTGATTTCTTCAAAAATTTATGATCTTTGTCTGTTGTAAGTCCAAAGATGTGAAAAATAAAAGGATTTAAAACTTTTGTTGCATCACACTGTTTGTCTCAGAAAAAGTAAATTATGGCTCCCCCTGCCCCTTCCTTTTTACATTTTTTGCTGTGATGTGAAACAAAGCCCATCCATCCTTTTTATTCTCCCATAACACAACACTATTTAAGCTGTAGTAAAACAAATAGGATCTGGGTTCAAGTCTTCCTCTGCTACTTTCCAGATGTTTGACCTTGGGCAAGTCACATAACCTCTTAAAGGGTCATGCCTCCAAATTGCAGAGCAGGCACTAATCTGCATTAATAGAAGAAATACCTTACCAAGAACTCCTTACACCAATGAAATCACAGGTTTAGGGAGGGAAAATGAATATTGTTTTTCTTCCAGGTCCATATTAACTGGGAGGAATCTGATAATCTTCAGGTCAGGTTGTTGACAAAGGCTGACAGACTAGAGCTGTTCAAACCTTGGAGCAGACACCATGCAGGGACAATTCAGTAGCTCTAGAACAGAAATGAAGAATAATCTGGTATATAATGCTGATCTCTTTAGCTCTTTGTACTGTGTATGACACAGTAACTTAGTCTGAGGCTTGCCTCATGAGAGAGCCAGTTTTGAATAATATAATATGCAGTTTGTAGTATTTCAATTCTTAGATAATATTTTTATTATTAATAAAGTGATATGTGTTGATAATTTGGCTGAAATTTATTTCCAAAGATAAAATCTTTAGTGTGTTAATATAAGGTGAAATAATATGAAGAATATCCAGCCACAATTGTCTCTCCTCCTCTTCGTCCTTCTCTTTCTCCCACCTCTTCTTTATCCTCCCCTTCCACTTCCTCTTCCTCTTTCTCCCTTTCTTATCTAAAGAAAAATGTAATGTCTTTCCTTTTTCCTCCAGATAGAAGGGATCTTACTGAATTAGGGGAAGTGATGAGTCCATTAAGGTTTCCACAGTGAGGATATTTGGGTAGTTGGACCACATTTCTCTTCTTTCTTTCTTTCTTTCTTTCTTTCTTTCTTTCTTTCTTTCTTTCTTCCTTCCTTCCTTCCTTCCTACCTTCCTTCCTTCCTTCCTTTTTCTTTTTGAAAACTGGAGTTAAGTGATTTGCTCGGGATCACACAACTAGTAAGTATCTGAGACCAAATTTGAACTCAGGGCCTCCTGACTGCAGGGCCAGTGCTCTATTCACTTTATGACCTAGACAACATTTCTTTAAGAAAAGCCAGCAGTTCATCTTTATAATCTTTCCCATTTTCAAAGCAGGGAATTCTCTTTTATAGATAGCTGATGTGGACTAGCAAATGTAAGAAATTGCTTCTCCATAAGAGGAACCAGTATTTGGTCCTTGGTTCTGATTCCTTCAGTTCATTCTTCTTGCCTCTCAACTAGTTTACAGAATCGTATAACATGTTCTGTGTGAAATATCAGATTATACACTAGGGGAGGAAGCACTAAATTCAAATGAAATCAAACACAAAACTTCCTTTGCTATCACTGACTCCCACCTCTGATTATTCCCATCTGCTTCTCCCTACCCAGGATTTTTCCACCCATCTTCTCTATAGATTTCCACTAGATATATTTCTATGTAGCTGATTGATGTCGTGTGAGGAGAGCTGGATTTCGAGTCAGAAGACATGAGCTCAATTTTGCCTCAGAAGTTTACTATTCTTCTTTAAGGAAGTAGATCAGGGCAAATCACTTACACTTTCTCTTCCTTATTTTTTACTTGTAAATTTTGACAATAATAGAATCTACTTCATGGGGTTATTATGATGTTCAAATGTAAATATGTGTGTACTTATACATACATATATGTGTGTCTTTATAAATCTTAAAACAGTATATCAGTGTTAGCAATATTATTATAAGCATAAAACAGATAGTTCTGATTTTTTTCCATCAGAAAAAAATAGTAGGTTATAAAAGATATGATGAGAATATTCCTGATTGTCTCATTTTTCTTCAGTTTATTTGACTTTTCAGCCTTTTAAAAGGATATGTTCATTTGACTGTTATGTCTGTTTGAATTCCCTTAAGAAGACCTTTCCTCTACTTTTATCCCTATTTAAAGGGGATGTGAATGTTACCAGAACATATCTGTGTCTTCAAATAGATGGTGATGTGTCATTAGAAGGAACCTGTGTGTCTGCAGATAGATGGAGAAGTAGACCGCCATCTGGGGCCATTGAACACCATTAGAACTATTGGTCCTGACCAGTTTTGCCTCATGAACCAACATTAGCTCAAATGGGAATCAATTTTATAGTCTTTCTCTGCCTTTGAAGTATTCATGGCTGAGTTCTCCAAGACCTGAATGTTCACAAGTACCTACTAATAATAGATTCATTGTTTTGTTTATTTTACTAATGTAAGTCTAAATTAAGAATATCATATTCACATAGCTTGTTGCAAATAGAATTGATACTCCTGGAAGACATAGATCTGTTCTGGAGGATAGGATCATGGGTTGGATCTCCATTCCAAGGGCATAGACTATACCATTAACCTATAAAGTCACCATAGATGGGTTCTGTTGGATAAAGGAATAACCGAGAGAGAGTGTTTATGAATGAACAAAATGTCCTTGTGTTGACTAGGAGATCAATTCAAACAGAACATCCTATCCATTGTAAGTGTGTAGTAGAACCACTGAACCATAGGATTTCAGTGATGAAGGGATCTTAAAGGTCACTTAGCTCAACCTTTTCATTTGGCAAATGAAATTGCTATCTGGCAAGAAGTGACTTTCCTAAACCACACTGTATTATCCATTATATCAATAAAATAGTTCAACCATCTTTTACCAATAATTAAGAATTCAACTTAATTCAACAAACATTTAAATACTTAAATAGATTCTCAAGGAGCTATACTATGTATTGGACATGAAACACAATTATATAGTCTTAGCTAAAGAGGTCTGAACACAGAAAACTATATTGCAAGTTGGAATATATGCACATGAGAAAAATCAAGCAAAGAGACATGACAAATTTTAAAAGTAAGAGAATCAATTTTTAGGTAGATTCAAAAGAGTAACCTACATAAGAGAATATGACACCTTATATGGTCCTTTAAAGATGAAAAAGAATTCAAAGGGTATGTGTATATGTGTGTGTTCAAACATATGTATGTCTAGGTGAGGGTTTTTTTCTTTTCAATCATCAGAGATAGCATGCAAAAATTAATGGAGACAAGAAAGATGAGTTGGACAATAGCAGGTATTCAATTTTATCTGGACTATAGAGGTGATGAAAATTATTTGCAGTGAAGCTGTAGGTTGGACCCAGATTGTGAAGAGTTTGGATGCTAGGATGAGAAATTTGTATTTCATTATTTAGGAAATGGTGAGACTCTTGAATCTTTTTTGAGTATGGTAGTGAAGACCTATCTGTGAAGGATGAGTTAGAGAGGTGAGAGATTAGAGGAGAGAAAGGCATGTAGGAAGGCATCATGATAGTTCAAGGAAGAAGAAATCCAGGTCAGATATGATGACATGGACCTGAGCTAGGATGGTATTGATCAGTATAAATGAAAAGGGGACAGATGGAACATTATACAGATAGAATTGTGAGGCTTCAGCAACTGATTGAATGTATGAAAAGAATTAAAGATGACTACATTTTTGAGTGACTGCAAGAATGATTGTACCATTATTGGGTACAAAGAATTTGGAAAGAAGGGCAGATATTTCCACTATTTAACATTTTTGTTTAAAGTTTTGAGTTCCAAATTCTATCCCTCCTTCCCTCCCCTCCACCTTTCCTGATGCAGTAAGCAATCAGATATAGGTTATACATGTGCAGTTATGTAAAATATTTCTACATAAGTCATTTTTATAAGAAGATTCAAATAAAAGAAAAAAATGAAAGAAAGTAAAAAATAGCATGCTTCAGTTTGTAATCAATCAACATCAGTTCTTTCTTTGGAGGGAGATAGTATACTTCATCATTAGTCCTTTGGGATTGTCTTGAATCATTGTATTGCTGAGAACAACTAAGTAATTCACAGTTCTTCATCAAACAATATTGCTGTGTATAGTGTTCTCTTCATTTTGTTCACTTCATTATGAATCACTTCAAGTAAGTCTCTCCAGTTTTTTTTTCTGAAATCATCCTGTTTATCATTTCTTAGAACACAGTAACATTCTGTGACAATCCTATACCACAGTTTGTTTAGCCATTGCCCAACTGTTGGGCATCCCCTCAATTTCTATTTCTTAGTCACCACAAAAAGAGCTACTATAAAATATTTTTGTACAAATAAATCATTTCCCCTCCTTTTTTTTGTATGTCTTTGGAATATAGGTTTAATAATGGTATTGCTGGATCAAAGGGTATGTACAGTTTAATAGCCCTTTGGGCATAGTTCCACATTGCTCTCCAGAATGGTTGGATCAGTTCACAACTCCATTAAGAGTGCATTAGGGTCCCATTCAAATACCATTCAAAATCCAACATTTTCCGTTTTTGTCGTATTAGCCACTCTGATAAGTATGAGGTGCTCTCTCAGAGTTGTTTGCATTTACATTTCTCTAAAAAATACTTATTTAGAGCATTTTTTCATATGACTATAGATAACTTTGAGTTCTTCATCTGAAAATTGCCTGTTCATATCCCTTGACCATTTATCAATTGGGGAATGGCTTCTATTTTTATAAATTTGACTAAGTTCTCTATATATTTGAAAAAAGAGGCCTTTATCAGAGATACTTGTTGAATTGCTTTTTTCTGTTTTCTGCTTTTCTTTAAATTTTGATTGTATCGGTTTTGTTTGTGCAAAAACTTTTTAATTTTGTATAATCAAAATGATCAGTTTTACATTTTGTAGTGCTCTCTGTATCTACTCACATATTACATTTTGAAAGAGTCTAGAAATTAAAGTTTATTTGATCGTTTGAAGTACAAAAGAGAATATTTCTGGTTACTGAACTGAATATATATGTTAATCAAATATACTTGATAGTTATCTCACAAAGTCATTACAACTCTGGCTTAAATCCTTTTTATCATTTGCCTCTCCTACTTTTCTTTATCATTTGCCTCTCATGAATAGTTTTATTCTGATAGAAATTGAAGGAAAATTAAAATTAATCCATTTTCTGTTTGATATACATCTAGCTTTCATCTTTTGTCTTAAAGTGAATAGTTTCAGGGTTGGAAGGAATCTTATAATCTATTTTGACAAATCTATATTTGAACAACTGTTCCCTCTACAATAGGTCAAACAAGTGGTCATCCAGGCTTGTGTTTGAAGACCTCAGGCAGGGTTCCATTACCTCCTGTGGCAACCAATTAGGCTTTTGGGACAGTTGCTAGTATGGGGTTTTCCCCCTATGTCCTGTTTAAATTTAATTTTCTTCTATTCAACTTCTCCTACTTACTCTTTGTTCTTCATTGATTATGCAAGTCATGGGTCTTTTTTTTTAATAGTGGGAGCTTTGTTACCTAACCTAACTGTGTCTCCATGTGTGTTTAAGTTAAGGCAATTGGATTAATGTTATTTGGTAAGGAAGTTAGCAAATGAATACAATGGCTATTCTCTCTCTCTCTCTCTCTCTCTCTCTCTTTCTCTCTCTTTCTTTCTCTTTCTTCAAATAGACTTATCTGAAAATCTTTTGTATATTCAAAGTATACTTTGCACTGGCATTGAATAACAACACTAATCATTTCATATGCTAAAGTAGTGAATATCATGAGATCACCCCTCCCTTTTGAGAAGCACTGAGCTGGTGAAATAAGACTTTCCCCCTTTTAGCTCTAGGAGCATTTATTTTTTTTAAATATTTACAAATTTCAATAATGCTAATCACATTTGTAAATCATTATGATGCTAGAGAGCCTTTCCGTCTGATCTATACAGGCCAGGACTTTAACACTGTAATCATATAAAAGAACAAAAGATCTTGCTATGAATGAGAAGCAGCAGCAGCAACAAGGCAATTAAGTGAAGGGTAGGCTGGATATAACTTTCCTGAAAGAAATTTACCTGAAATCTTTCCCTATCCATTTTCCTCCAGATGAAAATAGAAGGTCAAGGAGAAGTGCCATTTCTAAGGATGCTTAATGCACATCTCTGAGCCTTCGCCTCTTCATCTGGAAAATGAAAGGATTGTACTAGAAAACTTTTAAGGTCCCTTCCACACCAAAACCTATAACCCTATGATTTTATTAGCATCTTTAGAAATGTCTCTTCTTTTTGTCTTTCTATTTTCATTTGGAGGAAAATGGGTAGGGTCTGTGACTCCAAATCCATGTGTTTGGTTTTTTCCCCCTCTGAAACATGCTGGATTAGATAACATGGATTCTTTATAAAAATCTAAATAGTTTATTGGACTCAACTTTTAAGTTAATTTTGAAAACTTGGCCAAGTTTTGGTGATCACAAAGTATATCATATTTACCCCAAATATGACTGAACTGATTCTAATTTGTGTGATTCTATTCTGTTTATTACACTGTTTAATTTTTATATGTTTTACTTTTACTCAAGTACTCTTTTCCTGCACGCTAAAATTGTCCTTGGATTGCAAAAGAATAATTTGAAATGCTTAATTGTGTTTCACTTTAGAAAATGATGCTATTATTTTAGAGTTAAAAGGAGAGTTCATGGTAAAATTTAAAATGAAATCTATGCAACTTGTTTGACTAATTTTGTTAGCACTTTTGGAAAAAAAGATTTAGACAATCTCGGAGCTTAGTGCTATACCAATAAAATAGTGGGCAGCAATTGAAAGTGAATGGCAGAGGTTTTCAAATGAAGGAAAACATCTACTAAGCAGAAAAAAGGGATTCAAGTGTTTAACGTATAAACTCTCTGCTATCATGGCCTTGAGATTTATGGAAGCATGAGGTCTTTGTTATTTATAAAAAACATATTGTCATCTTTGATTGATATTTATATGATGACTTTGCCAACTCACTTTGGCCAATTTTAATCTATTCTAACAACTCTAAAATGGATACTATGGTTCTTCACGTAAATGAAAGTTGCTACTATGCAAATAAGTTTCTAGGCTTTAGCAATATGCTTATTGAAGGCTATTAAAATAAAACATTCTCACAACCTAGGTCTACCAAATCATCTAATATATATTAGATCTATATAAAACATCCGTCTTAAGTATAAACATATATTTTTTTTTCCTTTTTTCCATTTGGATATGCCATCAGCTGTTTGAGTGTGAAAGTAGCTGCTTTGCATTCTGACTGAAATACCTAATATGGCATATTAAGGGTCAGTATGATTTGGTGGGTGTCTCTAAATGCTTGAGTTGCTACAAGACACCCAGACAGAATCTGACTTTGTGTCTGTGTGTAGAGGTTTGTGAAATTCTACTATGTCCACTAAAATTCATATCTAATGCTTCTTGTGGGACCAAGGTGACCATGTACTATGCAAACTGAGCACAAACTGTGATTTATGATGCATAACCTTCAAACATGAGTCTAGGGCTGGTATCTATAATTTTATATCTACATCCATAACTGTATCTATCAAGGTCTAGGGATAGTCTATATATCAACCATCTCTCTTTCTTCTCCTCTTCTATGTCCCTTACATTTATATCTATATAGATTTTTCTATCTCTATTTATTATAGATATTATATACAGATGTAAATCTATCTACCTTCAGGGAATCCTCAAATTATATATACATATGTACATATATATATGTATATGTGTGTATATGTGTGTATGTATATATGTATGTGGAGAGAGAGAGAATATAACATTTCATTTTACCATAGCAATCCTTAAAGATAAACTACTAAGTTAGAGGGGTATTACAATCAGTGACAGTGGAATGTGTCTCTTTGCCTCGATTCTTTTAATTGCTAAATCATGGAGTTAGACTCTGGTTCTCAAAAGCCTATTCCACCTCTAAATCTAAGATTCTGACTAAATCTGAATTATTGAATAATTAACTGACTCCAAATTTTTCCTACATAATTAAACATAATCTATATTTTATACATAATCAAAAAGGATAACATTTCTAAAGTCCTCTGAAACTCCTGAACCACTATATAAATATCAGCAATTAAAAATAACTTTCAAGTAGAAACAGTGTATTCTAGAAAGATGGCCCTGATTTAGACTGAGTATTAGATGTGCTCATTCTATCAATTCCTATTTAAATTCATAAAATGGAATAAAATGAAAAACAGTTGTTAACACTGCATGAACTCATAATTGTAACTTTAGAAGGCTTGAGCAATGTGTAGAAATGTTATTATGACATTTTTTTTTGTTTGCTACCCTTTCTGTGGTAAATTCCTTTACTGCATTTTTTTAGCAGATGTAGCAGTGGCAAATAAAAGAATCAAAATCTCCAATAAAAACTGCAGTAATTTCCCTTATCCTTTGTAATTGATTTCTAGATGGTCAAGCTTATTTGGGTAGATTGGAATAAAATTACATATAATCGATTTGACCCTTTTAAGCAAATTAATCACATCATTGAAGTAAACATTTAATTTGTCTCAGGGTCTGAAGTGAACAAAAGTCTTCAAATAATTGTCTTCCCCTTTCACTCACATATTGAGGAGTCCTAACCATCTCTTCCATTCCCATATGTGTTACTATCTAGGATGATCTTTCAGCCACCAACAATTAACTCCCAGTGTGGTGATATGGACAAAGCAACTGTTCCAGAGCCTGGAATCCACTAGTCCTACTTAAACTTCCAGGGATGGAAGTAGGTAATAGATAATCATGTAGCACACTTGGGAAGTACCCAAGATACAAGAGAGAGTCAGAGAAAATGAATGAAATAGATGAAGAGAGAGGAAAAAATTAATCAAGGGAGAAAAGAAGGGAGCCTTAAAATGTTAGAGATGAAAGAAACCATCTAGTTTGTAATTAAGTAAATTGAGGCTGAAGGAGATGAATTGACTTTTCCAGGGTCACACAGTTAGTAACAGACCTGGGATTTGAATCCAGATCTCTACAATTCTAGGTCAGTATTCTTTCCATTACTTAAAGAAATAATACTGATGAGGCATGAAATCACAGATCACTAAAGTAAAGAATTGGAATTCTCAGTACCGTATTGAATGTTAAAAACAACAAAAGCTAGTAAGCCAAGTGATGGTCTGGCAACAAGTAGATACAAAAGCTGATATGCATACCTTCATCAACAATTGACTGTAGTCATATAAAAATTTTGTCAATAATTTTTTCATATTTTTTAACTTCTGATAAGGAGTACAAAAAATTCCAGAAGCTTCAGAAGTAAAGACAATATGATAATAATAGTTAACATTTATATGGTGCTTATTATGTTGCTAGGTGCTATGCTAAGTGCTCTGCAAATATCTCATATGATCCTCACAACAACCCTTTGAAGTAGGTACTACTATTATTATCCCTATTTTACAAATGAGGAAATAAGGTAAACCAAGGTTAAGTGACTTATCCAGGGTCACACAACCAGTGAATGTCCAAGGCCAAATTTAAACTCAGGTCTTCCTCACTTCAGGCCTAGCGCTCTATCCACTGTGATACCAGTTTCACTTGATAGAAGTTCTAAAAATTACACTAATTTTTTTTCTTGTCTGGGTAAAAGAATATAGTTTTTAAATGTCTATCGTGTTTGTCCATTTAAGCAGAGTATTATTACACATCCTAGTTTGAGCCCTGAAGATAACCACAACACAAAAAATGAAGTATAAAAAGTTCAAATGTGACTGTCAAATCTTAATTTATTAATAATTCTCAGATATTTGATCAATATGCATGATGCCATCTTGCTTTTACTGTACTCTTCCACATACGAAATTAATCACAGATTGAAATACACAAAAGTGCATTACATAGAATCACAGAACCAGAAGGGTCTTTGAAAGTGGTTTTCTCCAGTCATTCCTGAACAAAGGTCTCCTCCATAATGTAATTGACAAGGGGCTTGCCCCACTGTGTTTGAAAAGCTCTACTAAGGGCAAATCTACTACTTCCCGTGACAGTGTATGCAAGGAAGACCTAATTCTGAAGGTATTTCTCTTCTCCTTTTGCCTAAATTTGCCACTGTCATTTCTACCCATATCTCCTAGTTCTGCTTTCTAGGTTCAAGCAAAACAAATTCCTCTTCTATTTAAATACTTGAAAACAACTATTGCCTCCTCCTGTCTTTTCTTTTCCAAGCTAAAACCCTGCTTCTTTACCCAATAATCATATGGCATACACTTGAGGCCCTTTATCATCCTGGTCACCCCGTCTCTGGAGAGTCTCCAATTTATCAATTTCCTTCTTAAAATGTGGTGCCCAGAAGTAGATACAAAACTCCAGATGTGGTCTGATCAAGGCAGAATACAGTGGAGCTATCACCTCTAGTCAGGGACACTACAATATCTCTTTCTTCATACAGCCCAAGACTATTTAGTTTGCAGTCCAATAAATCCCTAAGATGTTTATCTGGCATTTAACCCTCTAACCATTTCCTGCCTGTGAAGGAAATTTTTTTGAAATCTCAAAACATGAACTTGCATAATTATCCCTATTGATTTTCTTATTAAGAATTTCAAAGTTGTGAATTGTGAATAATGGTTAAGATCTGTTTTGAATATTTGGTTCCATTTTGAGATCCTCTATCTCATTTCAGTAATACACACACATATGTATGCATATATATAAATATATAAATATATATATATATATTATATATATATACACACACACATATAATGTGCTCAATTTCAATTATGTCTTTAAGCATGAATAATTTAACTGGTTTTCCCTTAGATCATTCTGATTTGAATATGATTTTGTCAAATATTATCAATCCAACTCTAGATTTTCTTATATTCTTTGAAGCATGATAAACCTTAGCTCATACTTTCTTTTCTTTTCTTTTTCTTTTTGGAGGGGAAAGGCTGGGTAATTGGGGCTAAGTGACTTGCACAAGGTCACACGGCTATTAAGTGTTAAGTGTCTGAGGCTGGATTTGAACTCAGGTCCTCCTGACTCCAGGGCCAGTGTTCCATTTACTGCAGTACCTCGCTGCCCCTTAGCACATTCTTTTTTTAAAAATAATTTTTTATTTATTTTTAGTTTTCAACATTCATTTACACAAGATTTTCTCCCTGTCTTTTCCCTACCCCTACCCCAAGATAGTGAGCCTGCCAGATACGCCTTCCTCCAGTCTGCTCTCTCTTATATCCTCCCCCATCCTCCCCTCCAAAAAATGTCTAGTAGGGGAAGATGTATTTCTATACCCCAGTGCCTATATATCTTATTTCCCAGTTGCATGTAAAAAACAAAACAAAACAATTAAAAAAAAATTGGTTTTTAAAACATTGATATCCAGATTCTTTCTCTTCCCTCCTCACCCACCTCCACTGTGAAGACAAGCAATCCAATATAGGTTGTACATATATATTTACACAAAACGTTCCCATAGTAGTTATATTGTGAAAGACTAACTATATTTCCCTCCATCCTATCCCGCCTCCCACTTATTCTGTTTTCTCCTTTGACCCTGTCCCTTTTCAAAAGCGTTTGCTTCTAACTACCCTCTCACCCCAACCTGCCCTCCCTCCTATCATTTCCCCTCTTATCCCCTTTCCCCCTGCTTTCCTGTAGGGTAAGATACCCAATTGAGTGTGTATGTTATTCTCTCCTTAAGCCAAATTCAATGAGAATAAGATTCACCTCTTCCCTTTCACCTTCCTGCTTTTACCCTCCATTTTAACAGTTTTCTCATGCCTCTTTCATATGAGATAATTTACCCTATTCTATCTCTCCCTTTCTCCTTCTTCCATTATATTTCTCTCTTACCTCTTAATTTTATTTTTTAGATATCATCCCTTCCTATTCAACTGATTCTGTGCCCTCTGTCTATGTATACATGCACACACATATACACACACTCACATATGTATTTATACATAGATACACCCTCCTATACATACATATATA
>CM053580.1:336905778-336939781 GCA_028627135.1 Pseudochirops cupreus
TGACATAGGAGAGAATAGACTGGGGGAGGGGGGAAACACTGGGATGGCTGTTTTGGGGTGGTGGGTGGGGGAGGGACCGGGAGAAAATATGTAACTCAAAAAAATTTAAATAAATAAATAAACAAAAAAATAAATAAATAAAGAAGAAAAGTTCAATTACCAGTATTACTTTCTTTTAGGCTTTTTAGCTCCATGAGTGTCTCTAAAATCCAACTTCCTTTCTACCCTCTGCACTCTTTTTATGATATGTAATGTCTTCAGTCTGGGATCTTCCTCTTTCATCTTCTTTTTCTTCATCTATAATGCCTTTTAATTTATATGTGTTTATATATTTTGATTTATTATGTCATTCTGCTTATCTCTCTCCCAACCTCTACAACTATCCCAGCCGTTTTACAGAGTTGAAGGAAAACAAAAGATCAGAACTGGAAAAATCTTTACTGGCAGTCCTGTACCTGAAAAAACAATTTTCACTACAATTTACCTGGTAAATTCTCTGCCCATCCAGCCTTTGCTTGGAGCCCCTAATAAAGAGAAATACACTTCCTCATAAAATAGTCTATCTCATTTTAGGGTAGCTATAATTGATTGGAAAAGTTTTTAAAATTTTTATATAAAGCCTACGTTTTGTTTTTTGTTTTTTCTACCCATACCTTTTTGTACTCCTCACCCCTCCAATGCAGAGCAAATCTAATCCATGACAGCACTTCATATATTTGATGATAGTCATCAGTCAGTCTCTCTCCCTGCTCCCCATTCCCTTTTAACTCAACCAAACTATCATCTTTTCTGATACTCAATCCCCATTTTAACCTCCTAGTTTTAATGTTCTATATGATCTCCATAATGTGCCTCCTAAAACAGAGTGCCCAAAACTTAACACAGTATTAAAGATATGATTTGATCAGAGCGGATTACTGTGGGACCATCACCTCCTCATTCCTAGAAACTATGTCTCTCAGTGCAACTCAAGATTACAATGAGTTTTTTGACTAGGCCATGATATTAAACTGTTGACTTATAAATACCATATGTACAACTAAAACTTTGTAATCTCTCTTAAAATTAACTACTGCATTCATATCCAGCCTCAGACACTTACTAGCTATGTGGGCAAATCATTTTACCCTGCTTGCCTCGGTTTCCTCATCTGTAAAATGAGCTGGAGATGGAAATGGCAAACCACACCAGTATCTTTGCCAACAAGACTTCAGATGGGGTGACGAAGAGTCGGGCATGACTGAAATGACTGAACAATTCACTGGACTTCTGTTTGCTTCAGTTTCCTCAACTATGAAATGAGGATATAATAGCACATACTTCTCAGGGTTGTCGTAAGGATTAAATGAGATTGTAAAATGCTGGTGTAAAATAGTGCT
This sequence comes from Pseudochirops cupreus, assembly GCA_028627135.1. Classification (NCBI taxonomy): domain Eukaryota; kingdom Metazoa; phylum Chordata; class Mammalia; order Diprotodontia; family Pseudocheiridae; genus Pseudochirops; species Pseudochirops cupreus. The sequence continues at coordinate 336,907,158 of CM053580.1, forward strand.
GGTGCCTAGTAGGTGCTATATAAATACTTATACCTTTTTCTTCTCCCTTTCAGACTGTAGTCATACTGTAGTATTTGTAGCAACATGAACTATAAATGACACGTATATGCATATATGTATTATATTTGTGCATGTGTATCATTCAGTAATTTAATCAATAAATTATTTAAATACTTCAAAGATCTGCAAGTTCATTAGCTTAGGTACTGTCTTTAGTAGTTAAAATCACAGCCCTCTAAGAATGAATTGTCTGTCCTCATGAATTTCTGTGACGGGCAAATAATTCACTACCTCATAGTCAATTTTTCGCCTTTTATACTTAGCTAGACAAGGCTTAGACGTGAACACAAAAACTTTCCTGCTTGATTGAACATTATAGAACTTCAGCTCTGTTGCCATTGTCTTCCAGAGCCCAAGTTCACCTCTGGGACACACTAAGAGAGTACCTGGATTTTTAAAAAATTAATTACCCTTTTAATTACCCTATGTAAACATTCATTGTAATATTTATATTTGGTGTATCTGTATTCTCACCAATATAGGTACTCTCTGGAAAGTTTCACTTATTAACTCATCAATGTTTTAACTCATCCTTTGGAACTCTTGCGTGAATCTTCCATGGATCCGGTCAGTGTCCTTCTCACAGATCTCAACATTTCTGTACAGTGTCTATAGCTTATACTTCTGGCTACATGGAAGGTCCACTTCTTTATCATATAGTTATCTGATGCTATCTTTTCTCTTCCTGTGTTAAGATAAACAATGAACTTAATCACAGTTGAAAATATTTATTATACATTTCCACAATCCTTTTGAAACTGATTTTTCTATCTCGCTTTAGAAATTTCCTTCTGAATCTTGCTCGTTTTGCATGTCTACCTTATATTGTAGAAAATAAAGCTTAATTTTGGGGTGGAAATTGCTGCTGGGGATCCAGACCTATGACTTTGAATTTTATAGATGTCATTCCAATTTGTTGAGTTTGGGATTTTGTAGAAATGCTTTTTGCCTGGTTATGGTAAGCAATGTTTTTTTCCACTGGTGGCTTGAAGTATTTTTCTTTCCTTAAGAGGTCGTAAACTCCATGAGGGCAGAATTATTTTCCTTTTGCATCTGTATCCGCAGCAACTGATCCAGTGCTTCCAAAGTAGTTAAGTGTTTAATACATGCTTATTTAATTGAATTGGTGATGGGTTTTTGTTTTTTTTTTTGTAGTTTTGTTTTTTCATAATGATACTCCTAGATAAGTTCAGTTTTGAAATTCTGCTTTTGGGGGTTCTGTGAATTCTTCATTATTTGTTTTTGAAAGCTCTTAGGAGTTTTCTTGTACAAATTCCAGAAATATGGTGATCAGATTCTTTTAAATTTTTTGCTGGAATGCCAGTAATTCTGAGGTTTGTTCTCCATGAACTGTCTTCCAAACCTACCACTTCCATCAGTCTTACTTCCCAATCTTGTTCCACTTGAGTTACTTTCTGATCTTGCTTTTCCATTTCAAAGGCGTATCTGTGAGTCTAGCTTCTATTTTATTAATCCTGTTTTTTGTTTCATCCAGTAATATTTTCAGATTCTCTGTAACATTTTCCAGTGTGTTGAGTTGTCTAAATCACCTCCTGATATTTTTTTAATTGCATTCAGTTCTTTCTTTTCATTTCTTCTGGAATTTTATTTGCTTTCTATTTTGGTTACTGATTTCAGTTCTTCCTTTATTTTACTGTTTTCAGTTATGTCTTATTGTGAGTCAGCCCATCATTAAGCCTTTATTAAGGTCTTAGTGTGTTCCAGGGACCATGCTAAGCATGAGGAATACAAAAAAAAAATCAAGGCAAACCTATACTCCTTTCCTTCAGTCTATTCTTCATATTTTCTGCGTTAACTTTAAAAAAAAATCTATCCTTATGTACTTATTAATTTCTCAAATTACAGTTCCTTGTTCACAAAATGAAGTGTAGTCTTTCCCAAAGAGTAGGTGCTCAATAAATGCTTAAGAGAAGAGATGACAATAAAAATTATAGCTGAAATATCCTTTTCTACATACATGAATTTATATGATCTTCCCAAGAAACCTATGTGGCAGAGAGTACAATTATTTTTATTCTCATCCTATGCATGGGGACACAGAGGCTCATAGTGTAATTGACTCGTCCAAGGTTGCAGAGTTACTAAGGGGCATATCTGAGAATCCAACCTGAGCCCTCTGACCAAAAATCCAATGCTATTTTCACTATCCAACAGCTGTATTTTGTCTTCCAGCTTTAAAATTTTGTGATCCTGAGTTTTTATGTTGTTATTAGGGGAGCGTCTGAAGTGGAAAAAATATTGTTTATCATGTATATTTCAGGAAAAAAGGAAATGAGAATCATGATTGTGAGTTCTGACCCTTGTTGACTGACGGCAAAACATTGTCAGACTTCAGTGTGAATCACAAGACCAGGGTTGATTTAATTTAAAATCCTGCTGTCGATTGTTTATTGAAAATTATGTTGTTTTGTTTCATTTTTATCCACTGTTTTGGAAATTGGATTTGGGCAATTTTATATATCCATTGAGATAAATAAACATTCATATGGGAAACATCTTTCAATATTCACACTTTAAGCTTATAAAACACTTCTTCCTGGCCTCTCTTCCCCTCTGCCGCCCTCCCCCCCCCCCCCCCGCCCCGCCCGACTTCTGTCTAGGTTAAAGTACCTCATGTGTAACAGTTATGTCTAAATATATTTATCGATCCTATTTTGTAGAATTCAGGAGAAACAAATCTTCCTTGTTCTGTATATTGACATCATAAAAAGATAAAAATTCATTACATTATACTGTACTTTTCTGTCTAGATAGAATGGTTCAAACTGTATTTTTCTCACTGGCTAGATGTCAGCATTCCACAAGTCACCCTAAGTCCACGAATAAAAGATTCTTTGGAAGTCTGATTATATTTATTTGTTTGTATGTAAGTCTACATATATAGGAATGGAGATATGTGTATACTGATATTTTTGCAATGGTTTTTTCCTATCAATTAAGTAAAATCGAGTCCATTTTTATAACTCTTCTCCTTGAAAGGAAATACTACATCTTAATGGATGGAATGTGTACATATACCAACTTTATAAAAGTCAACCCTTTGTTTCTTTTTAAAAATGTGGTATCTGTTAAGGGAATAGCTTTTGCAAAGATAAATTATGGGATGGTTGAACTAAGCAAGAAACAAATAGGCCACTTTTGGCTACTTTCAAGGTTCATGTGAGTCTCTGAATTAGAAGGGTGTAGCACAACCATGATACCAGTTAGTTTGTTTACAAGGGATATTAGTTATCGAACTGAGGAAACTAAAGTAATTATTTTGTTGCCCAAGATGTTTGTAAGAAACAGAATGATCCTTTGACTATTTCTCTCTGTGGTAATGATTTTACATAAAAGTATGCTCAGAATCAGATAGATGGCAACAGTGCCTCATACTGAAGCATGGTCCTAATGTGGGTTGTGTTTACTGAGTTTGTCATTGAGCTTAGTTGACAATTTGTTTTGAAGTGCTGGAATGTAAATTGAGATTTATAGCAAGCATTCATATGTTCATATTTAAATGACGAAATTTGGTAAGAGAAGCATAACAGCTGTTTTAGTGTTTGAAATATTTTTATACACCAACTCCCACTTGAATAATGCATATTGTCCTCTGTATACTTATGTCTTTGGTACTATTAAGGATTATAATATCTAATAGCTATCATTTATATAACTCTTTAAATTATGCAAAGAGTTTGGTAAATATTATTTAATTTTATTCTAGAAAAGGAGGCAGGTGCTATTATTTCCCCCATTTTACAGAGGAGAAAACCAAGACAGACAGATCAAGTGACTTGCCCAGGGTCACACAGCTAGTAAGTTTCTGAGACTGAAAACTCAAGTCTTCCCACCTGTACCACCTAGAAACATTGCTTCCTGGAATAACACATTCCCAAAATTTTGTTTCTCATTTTGGAGTTTTGTGTTTTTCATTGTTTTCCCCTTTGAAATGTCTTATCAGTTGACTCCTTAAGAGAAATCTTGGTTAGAGCCTCATTCTGGTCAATTAAGATAAATTCAGAAAAAAATAAGACAAAAGGAGTTTATTAGCACAGGAAGGCAGCTAGCCATTGGAGTACACTGGTGGAATAATAAGTAGGAGCTGCTTTTATAGACTGGAGTAAATCAGTTTCCATATCAGGGTAAGACAATCCTGATTGGTTCATCTTTCAATGAGGAGATGGGATTAGTGTTACCTCAGCTTCCCTCCTATTACTACAGCATTGGGAGATGGGATTAGAGCTAATGAGATGGGATTAGAGCTAAAGAGACTGGATTAGTACTAAAGAGACCATTCCTGCAGACTGATTGTCCACATACCCAAAGGTTAAGCAAGGTTAAAACATGTGGTCACTTAAATTGACTGCACCAGGGATTGACTTTACACAGTGATCCACAGCCAGCATATTTTGGTAGACAGTATGACTGGGTTACCTTGGAGTTGCTTTTTTTTTTCACCCCTAGTCAGCTAAATCATAAAAACTCAATTCACTGAAATTAGATGAGCTTCAAGGAGTTACTTCATTGATAACTGCTAATAAAATCAGAGTTATTTTTTGCTAGTGTTCCTGTGCCTAAAACAAGAAAATTGCCTCACGAAAAGGCATGAGTATAATGAAGACACAATTAACTGAATAATTGCACTGTTTGAATGTTTATACATTACCAATACAAATGTATCCTGCAAATCTAGTCTGTTGTTAGATAGGGTGGCACCGTCTCTCATTTGAGCTTGTTATTGTGTTTGCTCCATCACTTCAGACTTGTAGAAAGAGGATTTACCAAGCTTTCAAAGACTGACCAAGTTTCTCTGTTCAATATGATACTGAAAATGTACCTTTCTGTTTGCATGGGTTATTATTAGTCAGCTACAGAATTAGACAACTCTGGTCCATGGTCAAGGTCGTTGATGAAAAGTGACCCGTGGTGTCATGTGATTTTAGAGCTGGGAAGGATTCTGGAGGTCCTTTAATGAAGGTGAGGGAGAAGATGCCTGTGAGAAGGAAGAACTATCATAAAATCAGTAAGGAGGTAGATGCTTGGGGACACAGCGATTTGGATAAGGTTTCAATTTTAGCTCTTTTATATTGTTGTTTTTGTTATTCAGACATTTTGAACATGTTTTTTTTGGCAAAGATACTGGAGTAGCTTGCCTTTTCCTTCTCCACCTCATTTTTATAAATGAGCAACTGAGGCAAACAGGGTTAATGACTTGCCTGGGGGACTTGCCCAGAGTCACACAGCTAATATCTGAAGCCAGATTTAAATTTAGGAATCTAAGTTTTTTTGACTCCAGGGCTGGTACTGTATACACCGTGATTCCTAGCTGCCCTATTTTGTTGGGAGAAAAGGATGTTTGGGGGCTGGAAAGTGGAAAGACAGACAGGTCCCGCTATCTACAAAGGAAGGCAAATGTTCTCTTCACAACTCTTAGCACAACCTGAACTGCTAAAGCAGCCAAAGCCAGAAATTGGGTTTCATATCCTTGGTATAATGTGAGCTTGAAGAGTATAGAAGGTAAGGAGGGAGTAGGCATCCTAGGGACATGTGATAGCCTATTTAAAGGGATAGAGGTAGGAGATGAGGTTCTCATTTTTTTTATGCATTGTAGACTGCATGAAGCTTAAAGCTACCTTAAGACTTTTAGGACGTATTATAGAGTTGTTTTAAGTTTTGCAAAGTGGTTTCCTCAAAACAACCCAGTGAGGTAGAAAGAACAAGGATGACTATCCTTATTTTACAGATTAAGAAACAGTCTTTGGGAGGTTAAGTAAGTGTCTTGCTCATGGTCGTATATCCCAGAAGTATTTGAGGTAAGATCCTGGTCTTTTGACTTCCTCATTCATTGCTACTGTGTAACTATTACATAGCTACCACAGAGGCTACCATATTATCACCATACTTTCCAGTGTTATCAGATATTGGGTTCAATAAATGTGATGAATAACTACTTCTTCCTTCTTTGAAACTCGAAGAACACCAAAATATAGGTGGGATGGGATTGCTCAAAGTTAAATCCTTAAGCTGAGCTGGGAAGACATTATTAACACTTAGCTCCAGTCTGCTTTTGCAGATCTTCAGACTCTCCATTGTAGCCAAATTGGCTTACTTCCTTTTCTATCTAGAGATAGATATTGCATTTCTTGTCTCCATGTCACTGTACAGGCTTCCTGCCCCACCTCACCTTCATATCTGGAATGTACTACCTCCTGCCCTCTGACTCTTAGAATCCCTAATTCTGGACTCTTGGCATTTCCTATATAGAGTCTAGCCTTTCTCCTAACCCCTAGTTGATGCTACTAGTGCCCTCAAAATTGTTTTGAAATAATTTATTCTTATTTATATGTGTACATATTGTTTTCCCTCTGTTAACAATAAATGCCTTGCAGGCAGGGGCCCTTTATTTAGTTTTTGTCTTTGTTTCTAGGCAAAGTAACCAAACATACAGTATATCCTTTAGAAATGCTTATATTGTTAGTTGATTAGTTATTTCTAAGTATTCTGCCTGACCTCTGCCAATTACAGAATCATTGTCTTATAGAGATGGGGGTAGGGGTGGGGACTTAAAGAACATCTCATTAAAAGCAGTAATTTAAAGATGAGGAAACCAAGGGACAAAAAAGATTAAATGCCTTACCCAAGGTCTCATATGTAATTAGTGTCAGAGTCAAGATTAGAACCAAGGTGCTTGCACTCCAAATCTAGCATTGGCTATATCCTTCAGATTTTCCTATTAGCTTTGGGGACAGAGATATGAAAAATTTTGAGATTGTGAAGTCAATCACGAGCCACTCTTCTTGAAGACTGCTACTGAGAATAACTTTAAGGGTCTAATCATGTAGTATAATGAACTCTCTATTCAGCAGTAAACTAAAGCATAACATTCAAGAAACTAAAGCACAACATTCACAACAACATAACTTATTACTAAGGTGACTACATAACCTTAAATAAAACATATCATTTAGTAGATCTTATAGTCATCTTTAAGGGGTAGCAGAAAATACAAACACCATCCACCTTTAGGTCGCAGTAAGTTACAATTTCCTCAGTCAATACAGAGTATCCAAATAAAATCCTCTTTCATCTTGACTCCAGGCTGACTTCCAATCATCCTTAAGCCAATCATCCTTAAGAGGTAGCCAAAAGTGCAAACACTATCCATCCCAGGTCACAGTAAGTTACAATCTCATCAGTTAATACAGAGTATCCAAGTAAAAGTCCTGACTTCCAAACTCCAGGGTTCCTCCCCCAAGGGCTGACCACGCCCAACTTCTGCCTGGATTCACACATAGGCAGCACTTCTCTTCTGTCACATATCTTAGCTCATAGGGACTGCTCTACTCCAAGCTCTTTTCAGTTTCTGTTTCTAGAAAAATAAAGCTTAAAGGGGCTATAACAATATTTACACACATCACCAACACTATCATCTCAATTCACTTTCTGTCTGAGAAACCAATATAGAACAACAGACAGGACTTCTGTCTGAGAAATCAACAGAGAACAAAAGATAGGGCTTCTGTCTGAGAAAGTAACACAGAACAAAAGACAGAGTGCCAACATCACATTCTCTCTCTTAGCTCTTTGTGTTCCTAGCTCTGCTTGTGCTCTTATCTGCTCCTTTTTGTTCCACCCTTTTTTCAAGCTCCTCCCACCAGGGGCTCCCTTGTGATTACATTCAGCCTATTAAGTGACAGGAAAGATCTTCAAACTGCCTTAGGCCTATTAAGGGCCACACAATGTATACTGTTTCCAATCAAAGACTCTTGATACCATCAAAGGCACTTGATTAGCTAAAACTCAATCCAGAAAAACAGCAAATAATCATATTTTGCTTGCCATTACAGAGATCTACTGGTAGATCTCATTATCAGTATGACTTGTAACTTGTACATTTTTCAAATAAGAACACCATGGTCCAAAATATTTGCTCATGTTTTCACTTTTAGGTTGCAAAAGCTAAAACAAAGCTATTGTGTTTTCTTTCTTTTAAAGGCAGCGTACTCATTCAGGCACTATTATTTATATCACTCCTTACCAATGCAACGTTCAGACGTCTGCTTGATCTGTCTAGCTATGAAATTGTTCATCTTCCCCCTCGATCATCTTCATCCTTTCTCCATTCTAAAATTTTCCTGATTGCTTACGATCTTTTACCCAGTGTCCTTTGAAGCCTAGTAGAGATAGGCATTGAAATAGTTAAGATGTGGTTATCATAGTAGATGATCATACTTCTAATATCTGAAATAGGTGTGTTTCTTTTCATTGATTTCTAGGGGAATTGATAGTTTGATAATACTAATTGGAGAAAGGGCCAGTCATTGAAAAAGTAAAACCAGAATTTTCAGTCTTCAAGAAGTGTAAGAAAAAAAGCCAATAACATTTATGGAGTGCCGACTATATGCCAGGTATACCGTGCTAAGCATTTTACAGTTATTCTCTGATTTGATCTTCATCTTCACAATCAACCTGGGAAGTACGTCTATTATTATCCCCACTTTACAGATGAGGAGAATGAAACAGACAGGTTAAGTCACTTGCCCAGGGTCACACAGCTAGTAAATATCTAAGCCTGGATTTGAACTCAAGTCTTGATGGATCCAGGCCAGATGTTCTATCCACAACTACCCCAGAATAAAAGAATGGAGCCTTCTTATGTCCTGCTGCTTCTTTGCTTTGACTGCTAAGGCCATTTCTACTTCATTCAAGGCTTAGAAACCTCTTGTTCTGCCGCCAGTGCTACTGAGCTCTGTCTTTGTAGCTGCCATCTGCCAAAGCTCTGCCCTTCTTGGCTATGGCTGCTGCAGCTCTCTGACTTTCTAAGTGTCATCTCTCTGCCTGCTGCTGTTGCTCTCAGTTACCATCTGATGAGGACCCACCCTGCTCCTCCTGCTTTCTGGTGCTACTGTCACCACTGCTGCTGTGCTAGAGAAATAGCATGTTCTTTTCAAGTGAGACCAACAGGCCAGTGTTTCAGTGCTGGCCAACACATTTTTAGTTCTTTTGTTAATTAGCTTTGCAACTCAGCTGGCCCTCTTAGGCAGCTGTTAAGACTTGCAGACTCACCCTTCCAAAATGTCCCCAGTCCTTATTACTAGTTAAGTCAGTGAATACAATTTAGTCATCCTTTCTTGCCCCAGAAGAGTCAGGGTATCTCCAACACAGCACCCCCACCCCCCAGCTAACTTTTCATGAAAATAAATATCTGCATCCTTTTTCATCCCAGCACTTAGCACAGTGATAAGCACATAGATATTTCATAAACACTTATTGGTTTACCTTTAGGGTGATCATCCCAATCACACCCAAATAACTGATGGTTGGTCCTGCAAATGGCGTTTAGTCTCTGCTAAACCTCTAGAAGGCACTAACAATACTTCAAGGGAAAAAAACAAAAAAGTTGGTGGGTCAGCTGTCATTCTTGCCATCCCAGCAAATCCCATGATTTCTTACATTATAAAATGTGATATCTCAAAGAATAATAAAATGGCATGAATTAAACACTAGTTATCAGTGATTTGCTTCTTAAACTACTTATCTATGCCAGTCATTTTGATACTTCAACCTAAGTCTTTCCACAGTTAACTATTTTTAATGTGTATATATGTCTTGTCTCTTCAATTATACTCTGAAGTTGCTTCAAATTAGAGATGAGGTTCTTCACTTCTTTTAAATCACCATCAGCACCTATCATAGTGCCTTCCAAAAAAAAAAGACTTTTAAATTCATAGTAATAGTAGAAAATAAAGGACCTATCTATTTTTTAAATATGAACAGACTGATATTAGTTAAGTGATTTTCTCAGGCATACAAATTAGCTCATTTTAAAAAAAGGCACTTGCTGAATTTCATTGAAAAAAAATAGTAACACACCTTGATCCAGTTTCTTTTATTTCCTGATTCAGCTTAACTACCATAAACTCTCTGGCGGAGTGGAAAGCATAGGCTACAGTAGTAGATCTCATTCCAAACTACAAACTATATTAGGAATTCTCTTTCTTTATGAGCTTGTAACACCTCTGCTTGTCCTATAATCTTCACAACCAACTTAACCCACATGTTTAATATTCTCAGATGTTGAGCTTGGCAGTTTGGTGAAGAATGAAAAGCTAATTCAGATAGAGAGTGGGATATTTTCATCTGCACACAACTGAACATGAAAGCATTCAATAGAAACTTTCTCATCTTCCTTTCTGTAGGTGAAGATGTAATTGCAAGTTGCTATTAGAAAGTTAAAGACATTGGAGTCTTTTTAAATTAATTTGGAAAAGGAAAAAGATTGAACATAAGGTGGTTGTTGTTTGTCTTTCATTCTCTAAGAAAACCATGCCATCAGGAAGATGATAGCATGGATTCCAAGTGAATTGGACTTAAATGAGGGAGGGCTGTGCAAAGTCACCAGCCTCACTTTCTCCCCCGAAGTCATCTAGATCCAATGGCAAGATATAGATCAGGATTACTGGGAATGGCCTTGATGCAGTTGGAGACCTCGGCCCTATTAAACTAAGGTCTTTCCTAGCTCTCAATTTGACTGAGGCAATGCCCATTCAGTGATTAATGCTAGGTAAGAAATGAGGCAAAGAATGACCTCTTTTACTGACAGTCAAGACTATGAAGGAAGGAATGTATTTATGACTTGATGTCAAGTGGAAGGATATCTCCAATAGAATGGCCCAGTGATCTGTGGTTGGACCTGTGTTGCCTAACATTTTTATAAGTAATTTGCAGAAAGCCATAGATAGCATCTCTATCATATTTGTAGATGATGCAAAGCTGGGGAAAATAACTAATCCACCAGATGATAGATGGTCCAAAAATATCCTGAAAGGTTGGACTAAATCCGATGAAGTAAAAAGCTTTAGGGATAAATGTAAGGTCTTATCCTTGTGTTAAAATTAGTGTCATAAGCACAAGATAAGAAAGGCATAGTAAGGCAATTTTTTTTTTCTGGAAAAATATCTGTTGGTTTTAGTAGACCACAGACTAAGAGTTAACAGTAATACACAGCAATAAAAAAAGCTAAATATTGGGAAGGGTCATTGGAGAAGCAATATCTTCCAAGAATAAGGAGACATTATCCTAGTTAGACACAGAGTTTTGTGTTCAGTTTTAGGTACCAGTGTTTAAGAAGGGCATTTATAAGATAGAAGACTTATGAAAGGTAGAAGAGAGTAGGGGGCATGCACCTAGCAGACACTTAAAAAATGTTGGTTGGCTGACTAATTCTATTTCATCTATTTCATCCCAGAAAGGAGTAATGGGTTGAAGTTAAAAACAAACATAAACAACTTTAGGTTTGATGCAAGGAAAAACTTTACTAAATAAAATTAAAGCTATTCCAAAATACTCGTCTTCTCTTTTATTACAGGTGATTAAGCAGAGACTGGATGGCAACTTATTGTGTATAGTGTAGTGTACAGTCTTTTTTTTTTTTTAAGATATGGGTTGGACTAAATTGCTGTTAGAGGTCTCTCTCAATTCTGAAATTCTGTGTTTCTGAATGAGCAGGAAAGTGAAGACATACTGGAGAAACTGGAAAGAATAGAATGATGAGGTAGTGATCAGGAATGAATGGATGTAGGATGACCTAAAGTAATAAAAAAAAATAGAAGGAACAGATATTTTAATTTTAGAGCAGAATTGTAAAGTTCAAGATCATGGAAATTGATCTAGTTTTAAGTAATTACAGTATCTTAGCTTTGATTACACTAGTGAAGGCTGAGGTAGAGTAAAGCTATAGTTCCTGGGAGTTTAGTTAGATGATCTGCCAGACTGGCATTTTAAAGAGATATCAGTGTGGATATTGAAGTCAAGGGCAAAGGAATGTGCAGAGAGAGTTTGGGAACTGGATATATTGAATGAAGCAAATTAATTGTTGTTTGTTTTTTTTTTTAAACTCTGAGAAAGAGAGAGAGAGAAAGAGAATAACCTCCAGGTCAGAAGATCATGATAAGAAATATCTGGATAGTATCACATAAATAAATGGTGTGAGTTTCAAAGTAGGAGATACTGCTGAGTGATGGCTGCTGAAGGGATCTTGGAAGTAGTAGTACATATATTGATTCCTTCTTCAGGACCATAGAGTTATGGGATAAGTGAAAAGGAACAGTCGAAACTAGAAGTTTTGAAGAACATGAATTGTTTTCAAGAGAAATCTTGGTTTCTATAAGCACGAGGAGATGGAAGGAATGTGGAGACAATTTAGGTAGGATGAAAGGAGAATTCTGTTCCCTGGAAGAGTGGTTTCAAAGGGCATAGTAATCAGAGTGGAAGAGAGGGTGGAGCAGAGCTGCAATGAAATGAAAATGCAGATAGACATAGTAATAGAAAGGGGTGTTCAGCCTTCAGACATGGGCTTCAGGAATAAGAGCTATGAATTTGTTTGGCATAAGTTAGGGAAATGTAAAGTATGAAGATGTTTAAAGACAATATAGAGAGATGAACTTGATTCTAAAGTTAATTGGATTCAGAAAAGGTTGCATGATCAGACCAAGAGGACAAACCTCCACATCAACATGGGGGGATAGCTTCAGTGACAGGCCCTATGGATCTGGCCATACTCCTGTGTTGCCTCCCAAGGATAGCATGAAAGATTGGAAATGCTCTCTAAATGTTGAGCATAAATCAATTATCCTTTCCCTTTCTATAAGCACGTGTACCACTCTTCTTCAATACGCACAAATGTGTGTTTTTTACATTTTGGCCCAGATCTATAATTTCATCATTGTATGGAACTCCTTGGTTAAAAATAAATAAAATAAAATAAAATATTTCTCCCTCTATCAATGAAGATCAGCAAATTTTCTTCAAATTATAGTGTTAGATGGTTATATGGGACACTGCAAGATTAAGAAACTTGCTCAGGGTCATATAGTCAGCAAGGGTTAGAGGGAGCTTGAATTTATTTCATTCTGTCTTTAAGATTTTCTCATCTAATATACAATGCCCCCTCTCTGTATCATTTATAAAATTAAAGTTAATATTAATTTAAAATACTTTCAATGAAGAAGCATTCAGGTAATTCTTTCTGGTTACTTTTTAAAATATCTTAGATTTTTATTGATCGAGCTGCTCTCCTTGATTTAGTATCTCAAAATCTTAATTTCTGTACTTTGGAGCTCTAAAAGCCAATGAAAAGCAATTTTCCCTTGAATGTGACCTCGGTATTGAATTAGTAGGAGAAAAAGGAGTCATCAATCTCTGTAGGCACTGTATGCAATGTTTAAAAGACCTAATCCCTATTCTCCATAGCATTCATATACTATGGTATCAACAAGGACAAATTTCTTTTCAGCTTCCCTCTTATGAGAAAAAACAAAAGTTGTGGGGGTTTTTTGAGGAAAGGAAAAAAGAGGTAAAGGAAAGACAAATTCTCACTTGAGTCTGTTACTGCTTTTTTCTTGCTAGGATAAATCTTTAATGACAGATTTATTTTTTCATACTCTTCGTATCATGGTCCTAATTTGAACCAGAACTTAACATACTTGCTACTTATTGGAATTTCCCAAAGAAACTATGTTTTACTGTTCATCATTGCATTTCTAAACTGAATTGTACCCAAGACCTTTTTACATGAAGAACAAATTCTCTATGAAGAAAATTTGTTGCTTAGATGACTGTGCAAGTCTCTAAGCAAGGTTTTGTTTTGTTTTTTACCTTACTTTTCACTTTCATAGTCATTTTTCTATTCTTCCTTCTTCCTGTACTTCCTTTCTTCAATCTTTTCTTCCTTTTCTTTTCTCCCTTTTTCCCCCTAGTTGTGTTTGCTCATAGTTGGGTTTCTGGGCAGCGATCCCATTTTGATTCATTTGTTTATCATTATGATGTCCAGAGCCTTGGTTACATGTTTCAGATGGATATTTAAAATAACATTTTCCCCTCATTTGTGATGCAAGTATATTTTGTAATTTTGTAATGTTTTAAAATATAAATGTGCAATTTACCTTCACAAAGTATGTTTATAAAGGGAGTTGTCACAGTAAAATAAGTAGGGAAGGGGAGTGTTCCAGAGGTCTCTAGATGTTTTATTCCCCTATGTCTATGATTAAGCATTGGCAGCATACTACCAGTTTGAAGGTGAACCTCATTATAATTACTTTCCATTTACCTTTTCAATATAAATGACCCATTGGGCTTAGCATTATGGAAGATATGCCTTGGCAATGAAAGAATTTCAACTCATTCCTTATGATTAAACGTAAGTGAATGTTTGCCTTTTAAAGTCATAATCTTCTGTTAAAAGAGCCTTGCTTTACTTAACACTCAAACTTCATATCTCTTGAAGGTAAATTGATGCTTGATCTAATATGCTGCTCTAGAGTATCCAGAAGCAACAAACAAACCTCCAGCCTTTAAATAAGGTGTGTGTCATTTGGTATAATGGTTTCCAAAGGCTTTAAGGCCAGTGAGAATATTTTTAAAAAATTGTATTAATTGAAATACTGTGCTAATTGATATTTTATGATGAAGGTAAATCAAAACACCTTAGAAGTGCTGAAATTACTAAATTTTATAGTATTTTAGTGTTTTATTTATAGTATTTGAGAGTTGGGATGTCTCCATTCCTTACTTTAGAAATAAAAGGAAGTTTCCTTTTTTTACCTCCTCTATGTTTCCTCTTCTTCCTCCTCCTCTTCTTCTACTTTAATTTCTTTTCTCTTCTTCTCCATTTTCCACTTATTTTACTGTTCCTCCCCTTCTTTTCCTCCTCTAAGTATAATCTTCATTCTCCTACCACTTTTTCCCCTTGCTCCCCTCATTACAATATTCTCAAGTTGAAATTTCTCATTTCTTGACTGCAGGATTCAAAGGAATGCATTTTCTCTTTTCTTTTTCCTTCTTCTCTTCCCCTTCCCCCATTCACCCTCCTCCTATTATTCATCCAAGGTCAATATTTATATAAATATATATATATATGTATATATACTTATATGCCATATAAGTATATATACTTATATAAGTATGTATATATATAAGTATATATATAAAGATATATATATATAAGTTTATATATTTATATAAGTATGAATGCATCTGGGGCGGAACATCTAACAAAGTGACTGGTATTGAAAATGAAAAGGAAATTTACATGTTCTATCCTTGTTTGTTCATTTTCCCAACATCTTTATAAGTTAATTTGAAAAACCTTGGGATATCAGATACCAGGGCTGGATAGCTCTAATATCAGGTAGAATATGGAGGTGTGATTTCTAAGTGGATATTTTCTTTCTGGAAGTTTTGTTTGACGTATTGATGCTTCATCATTGGTACAGATTATAAGAAATTTAATTCACTTATCCTTGTGACTCTGGTGCTTGATTTACATTCTAGGTCCCCAAAACAGAACTCCCCATCTCTCCTCCCCCCAAAAATGTCAAAATAAAAAGAGGATGCAATTCTATATACCTGAGAGAGAGAGAGAGAGAGAGAGAGAGAGTGCACAGAGGAGCAAAGTTGTGGTTGCTATGTAAACCTCAGAGGAGTGAAGATCCTGGCATGTTTTCAGGAATTGTACAACTTTTTTAGAAATACAGGAACCACTTCATTGCCACCACAGCTAGAATTCAACATGAGAAAAATTGTAAAATCATTAGAGAACTATGTATTTTATGGAAGGTCGTGGTGAGTAAATAATCTTTACCTATTGAGACTAAACTACTTTTCCATTTTACTTATGGGTACAGTCTCTGTCAGGAAAGTAGAAGAGGTCTTTTTTCAATAAATTGGAAATAATCTTTATTCTCTTTTTTTTTTCCATTTTAGTATTAGACCTTTCATGTGTGTTTGCTACTGATGTTCCCATTTAGCATATGCGTTCATATAAGATAAAGAGAATGAAGTTTTTGTAAGATTTCTGGAAAACCACCTCATTACTTTATTGTAATAACCAAATTATACAATAATTATTAATACAGTATATAATTGAGATTTTTTTTCATCTCATTCTTTCCCTAATGGCAGGTTGAATTAAAATACCAGAGAATGTGACTCTTTCACTTAGAAGCAATTTTTTTCCAAGGAGAAAAGAATTAAGCTTTTTGAGTAGATTTATAATGCCCAGATAGGACATTCATCAGCATATTTTTATACAGATAATGCATTTTTTTGCAAAAGAGAACCATGGAGCTGGAAGGGCCTTAAGCATACCTAGTCATGGACTTTATGGAAAAGAACCCCAGGAATCATCCAATCTCCCATGCTGAAGATAAGGAAACCAAAGTCTGGGACACTTGACTTGTTTTTATTCATGAAGCAAATCAGGGGATGAGCTCAAACTAGAATTCAAGTCTTTTGATTCCCAATCCAATGTTTTTGTTTTTGCTTTTTTTCTGTAACACAATGATATTATCATCTTTGTTTCTTTTGAAGATCTACATCTTTGACAAACTGGGCTTGGAGAGATAATAGAGGACAAAACTTAGACATCTGTAGAATCAGGGAATGATTCTGCTAAAGGAATTGAGGTAGAATGTGATAACTAGTATAAGCTTTATTGAGGAGAATGATCTGAGTAAAAATCATGCTGAGGCTCCTTGTTGGTGTGATATAATAGGACATTGACTAGAGAACCAGGAGACTTGATTCTGTTACTGGCTTACTGTTTGACCCAGGACAAGGCATTTTATCTTTTTGTGCCTCATTTGTAAAATAAGGAAGTTGGATTCAGTGTAGGACAGTATAGGATAGTGAATGAATGCATCCGTAAAGCATTTATTAAGTGCTTACTATGTTCAAAGCACTAGTGATGCAAAGAGAAAAGTAAGATGGCCCTTGCTCTCAAAGAGCTCATATTGTAAAGAGCTAAAGAGAGCACATACTGACAGTTTCAGCCAGTGAGATAAAAAGGTCCCATATTCTTTAGGGTTCAGCTGCAAATTAGATGCTAGTGTTTATTTTTTAATGTCTTTTCCATAGAAAAAAATCACAGTAATTTCTAACATCGGATCAAGCGATAGCATCAAGGACTTTGGTGACAAGAACTTTCTTTCCTATAGCTTCAGTAGATGTGGCTATAATGCTGCAGGAACAGTTGCCAAGCTACATTTCCATAGAGGTTGCTTCCCAGGATGCATGGTGGCAGACATTGAACTGAAAGCATTGATATTTCCAAGCCTTTTTGGTTCATGTTCCTGGGCTGTCTCCATTAGGTCTGAGGCGAAATGGTGGTGGTTTTACTTGCTTGGCACATGCTGCCTTGGGTCTCCCCATAAGAATGCCCTGCTACTTATGCTAGTTTGCTTCCCTGTGAGTGGGAGTTAGCAGTTGGTCAGAGATGGCTGGTTCCTCATTCACATGAGTTGCTTTCCTTTGTTGATGGCTGTGAAATGTGGGCTGGAAGCAGGAACAGAAGTCTGAGGGGTACTTCCACTCCCAGGGCTCTGGTGCCCAGCTGTCTGTTGGTGGCAGCTGCTCAACAGTTGTTGCTAGTGATGATAAGAAAAGTAGACCCTTTCTCCTCAATGATTTCTCTCTTCAATGATACCTGTGGAGACTGGAAGGAAAGAAGTGTCAGTGATCTAGAAGACACTGTTATTCTCAAGGCTCTTAGGTTTAGGGTCTGTTTCCATCAAGGTCTGATGGGAAATTATGGTTAAGGTAGTGGTGGTAATGATTTGACTTACCTGGCAAATCCTCCCTATCTCTCCCATGAAGACCCCTGAGGGTAAAAGATTTGCATCTGGAAAGAAAAAGAGACTGGATGAAAATATTAGATAACCTTGGTTGATTGGAACCCTAGACCTATAGCTTGCTACCTCTGTGACCTTAAGCAAGTCACATAAGTCATTCAACCTTCATTTCCTCATCTTTAAGATCAGTTATTTAGATCTCATGGCCTCTAAGATTCTTTCTGCCTCTAAATCTATGAAAGTATGATCAGATCACCTCAAAGACCCTTTCCAGCTCTAAAATCATCTGTTCTGTGCCTGCACATATTGCCGTCTTTGGCTGAAATCAGACAATATTTCATTGCCTTTAGTCAATGGAATACTGTAAAGATATTTAAAAGTAATAGGAGACATTATTCTTGTCTTAAAATGCTAATTCTAATAGCAGAGACAACAGAAATACATTTACTCTTGTTAACTGGTTCTTGATTTGTGTTCTGGGTCAAACTAACCCAGAAACCAAAACAAAGAAAGCAACAAGATGAAGAATAGAGGCTAATAAATACTAATAAATAGATGCTCTATATTTGTAGCTGTGTTTGTACTTCTAGATTACCTTAAGGGAAACAAACTAGTTGCATGCATTTATCAGTTGACTCTTCTGTCTAGTTCGAGAAAGGTCCAAGACTGGAGTAAACTCTACAATACATAAATTGATCTGAGCTGGGTGGAGTTAATCAGAGGAAGCTTCATGGAAGATCAGAATTTTAGTCCTTACCTTTGAAGAAAGGAAGGATTTAAGTTAGGCACTTTAGGTAGGAGAGATGGAATGTATAGAGATGAAGGCAGAAGTGAGTCAGTCATGCAGGGAATGGCAAGCAGGTATACTTGGCAGGGGCACAGAGCACATGTTATAAAGTATTGAGAAAAGTGGAAGCAGATGATAATGCCAGTTCACTTACTGATTTAAAAAAAAAAACAACACACACACACACTTTCTCCTAGAGGTTATTTGTTATAGTTGCTTACCCACATGCACCTGGTCCAGGAAAAGCATTTGTATAGTATGAGTCTGTATGAAAAAGAATTCTGGCTGGATGCAGTTAGCCTTCTGAGTATTGGTTAACATCCAGCCCCAGGAGAAATGATCAAGAATCCATCTAATCAGCATAAAACAAGAAAGGTCTCATGTCAGAATCACAAAGCAATTAGAATTTTTATTCAAAACAGGTGCAAGAGTATCTTGCTCCAAATTATAAAAGAGACTGCAGTTTATATTCCTTAAGAACATTAGCCTATTGAATATTCAAAGTGAACTGAAACCTCTTATAAATGTAATTATCATTTTGAAATTTAGTTTGAGGAATTTTAAGGGCACAAAATTTTCTACTTAAAAGCATCATAATGATTATAATTTCATGGGGCTTTACAGTTTGTAAAGCACTTCATATATATTGTCTCATTTGAGCCTGAATAGCTGAATATGACTAGGATGCTGCTTCTCTTGGAGGTTCTAAAGAAGAAAATAAAAATCTTTAAAGGATCAAGAGCTGGATGGACCTAGTCCAACCCTTTATTTTCCTACATGAGAAAACTGAAGTCTAGAAAAGTTGTAACTAATACAGATAATACATAAAGTAGTAGAATTAGGATTTGAACCCAAGATCTCATCCTTGGACTCCAGAAACAATGTTCCTTATATTATCCCAATAGATCATGAAGAATTAGCAACAGTTGGGATTTGAATCCATGTGTCCAAAGTCATTCCAACTTTAAACCAGTACCTTAAGCTCCCCAGCCATACTAATGATCATTTTGGCCAAGGAAAAAATGTTGACCAACCTAGAAGCTCTTATAATTGTTCTTCTGAACTGACCGGAGTATTCCCAATGCCCACATTTCAAAGATCATCTCCAATTTCTGACAAAAATGACCTCTTTTTTTCTTTCAAGTCTTGGTGATTGTGCTAATTACCACATACTACAGGCAGTCCTGCAGGAACAGCAGATGTCTACCCCAGCATTAGATATGTTGGGTCTTCATCTTTCTAAATGTCAATTTGTCATTTCAGAGTAGTTGGAATGCGCTGAAATGTGCTCTTTTCTCTGGTATTTTCCAGGGTAAACAAAAGGTTGAAGTGTTAAATGTGCTTCATTTTCTCTTCCATTGAAATTGCTTTAAAAATTAGTTACATTAAAGTGAGTTATATAAGTGAATTAAAATTAAAATATGAGTTAAAATTACTTGAAAAAAATTAGCTAAATAGGGGTTTGGAAAATTAAGTATCTCTTTCCCTATCACATTGTAGTTATTTATTATTTGGCTTTCATTAGGGGCAAGCCTAACACTAGTACTCTGTTATGTAAAAGGTTTGATGTTGGGACAAAATGAGGCACTCATAGGGTCATTGACTAATTAGCAAAAGGTGGTTTACTTTGCTCCAAAACAGCAAGGGTATGAAACAAGGATGCAGTGACACTTAACTTCTTTGGGAGTATCCCACCACATCTCCATACTGATATATATTTGTGTTATGGGTATCTGAAGATCTTTACTGCCCCTGGGCCCTTTGCTAAAGTGGTTTAAGTGACTCTGAGAACCTTCCCATACTCTGTATACTCTGTCCCCTAATAGGCTGAATGTGGTCACGTGGAGCCTATGGTGGGAGGCTTTTTCTTCAGGAATGCCCCTGCCTTATTACTTTGTGATTGGGCAGTGGGTCAAGTGGGCTGTGACATTCTCTGAGCCAGGAGAAGGCTATATATACACTCTGATGTGAGGTTTTGCTTTGGGGCTCACTTTGAGAAGAGTTGTGTGATTTGGCCAGACGAGACTCTGGGAAGATGTTGAGCCCCCGGCTTTGAAAACGCGGATGTTGGTGCTTCCCTCTCTGGTAGCTGAATAGGTATGGATGTAATGGTCAGATGATTGGAAGCCTGTCTGCTGATTTGTTTCTCTTTCTGCTTAACTTGTGTTTGTACTCTGTTTGCATTCTCTGAAGTTCAGGGTGCTGACTTTTCCCCCTGAACTAGGTAAATGATATATGTTTGATTGATTAAAGTAAGATTGTTAACCCATTTTGAGTTGCTTTCCTTTAGAAAAGTAGATCTAAGAACCTGTGCTAGCAGCCACCCTGGGTATGCTAGGGTGCTTGCTGATACAATTTGGTCTGCAGGACAAGATGTGGTGACTCCCCTAGTCTTCTTTTTGACGAGTCAAAGGGACCTCATCTCCACATGGGTGGCACTTTGATGCCATTAGTCAAGGGTGTGCTGCATGTAGGCAGGGACCAGGGAGGGACAATTATTCAGTCTCCAGTGTGAGCATTTTATCTTGGGCTCAGGAACGCTGCAAGTTAGGACTTGATTTACTTTTGTGATTGGGTTGTTTAGACTAGCTAGAATTAAGAAAGTGATGGAGAAAATGTTAATAATGCAGATTAAATATAAAAGTATGTCTCGCATACATTTTCCTGAGGAAGTGCCAGTTGTTAAACATTTACAAACATACCCCTGTCCTTGGGTGACCTGGAAGCTTATTCAAAGGAGGCAGGGGCCAATCAAGGCACAGGACACTTTGTCTTTTAGGGAAAACTAATCCATATGGAGGGGAAACTGGGAATCCTGCTCTTATCACAATCTTGCTACTAATTGAATAAACAGAATATGCATAGTATTGTTTTAAACTTCCTCACTTGTTCCTGAGGATTAAATGTTACTTTTAGTGCCTTTTATCGGTTTGCCATTTGGTCAGTAGAACAAGATGCATTAAATGGAGGGAAGAGGTGGTAGAATGTTTCCATTAAAGTTCTCTTCTGTTTAGCATTTGGAGCTATATACTTTTTGCTTGTTAATTATTTAGAAGCTCTTCAAAAATATATTTCCAAGAGAAAGAAAATTAGCATAAAACACAAGTTATTCATGATTTTTTCTATTTATTCATGAGAGCTTAATTACTGAGCTATATCTATTACTTCATCTCTCCCTAAATATGCCCTTCACTGATACAGATCACATACCTTCCAAACCCAATCCTGCTTGATTTTTGCTTATTTTCTCCTCTAAGAGCTTTATGGAGAATCTACTCAACACCCTGAAAGCTTTCATTTGTTTCTTTTTGTACCTTAAGAATACCCATGTAGCTTATCTATTCATACCATACAGCCATTAATTTCCTTGTTGATGTCTTTCCTTCTAGTTAGGATCTTAGTAGTCAAATCAAGTCAACTAACATTTATTAAACATCTACTCTGTGCCAGGCTAAGTTACTGGACATAAAAAGAAAGCCAAAAGCAAGTGTCTCCTCTCAAGGAGCAACCAGTCTGGAAGAGGCTGAGAGAGTGAGAGACTGAGAAATGACTCCAGGTTTTAGCGTCTGTGTGGCTGGTAGGACAGTGGTACCCCTGACAGTAAAAGGAAAGTAGGAAACAGGAAAGGGACTGGGAAGATAATGAGTTTAGTTTTGGATATATTGAGTCTAAGATGTCTATCGGTCATCTGGTTCAAGATGTCTAATAGGCATCAGGAGATAGATTAGGACTAGAGAAGTAGATCTGAGGATCGTAGAGAAGATAATTGAAACCATAGGAGCTGAAATAGTATAAAGGGAGAAAAGTGCCCAGGCAAGTAAGTATGTTCTGGATTCACTGTCTCAGAACCAGGTCAGCTACATCTCTTCTTTAGGGCTCTGGGGGGCTTAAGGAGGGGTGGGGCTCCTGAGGGGTTGGCTACTCCAGGCTTTGATGCTGGACTGCTACAAAATCTAGCATGGACTCAACCCCTGGGCTCCCAAGTGACTGGCTCTACTTATCTTTCTAATCTATAAGGATATAGCTTCCAACTTGACCCTTAGAGAAATTAATCTTGTTTTCTTGGGGCCTCATGTTTGTCACAAAGGGGAAAGAAACTTAAGTCTCATTATAATATTCTCTTGCCAGATATTGTCAGTTAAGGTGTCACCAGAAGTAGGTAGAGATTCAGTAGATAGAGATAGTGAAGGTGGAGGCCAACTTGGGCCTTTTGAAGGTACCTCCACTTTGGATTCTATAACTTCAACCAGTCAGAGGCTATTAAATCATTACATGCTTAGCAGACTACAACCAGCCACAAAATATCTAAGTGGATTCTATATGGAGAATTTGATCACTGGTACTCTGGGCATGTTCATTGAGACTGGTGTCATTTGGTAGGCCCTTGGTATGATAGAGGCAGAAGATGTTATAGACCTCATCAAGTACAACTTGGAAGTCATTTCTGGCAATAGGTTGTATCCACTATCAAATCTGCATTGCCTATTATGTCAAAATAAAAGAAAAGTTGTGGGATTTAAGTACATGATTTTAAATGGTTTCTTGGGTTAACATTGTCTCTTGCTTTCAAAAAAATAATCCCAGATGAAGATAGATCAGCGTATACCACCTTCACATAAAGACATATGCTACTCCCTCTCTCCAGCTAGGGCAGATAGGTGGCAAAGTGGATAGAGTGCTGGATCTGGGGTCAGGAAGGCTCCTCTTCATGAGTTCAAATATGACCTCAAATACTCATTAGCTATGTGACCTGGGAAAGTCACTAAACCCTGCTTAGCTCAGTTCTTCAATCTGTAAAATGAACTGGAGAAGGAAATGGCAGATCATTCCAGTATCTTTGCCAAGAAAACCCAAAATGGGGTCACAAAGAATCTATGACTGAAAAAAAAGCATTAAACAAATCTCCCCAACTAGTAACTGCTTTTTCAAAAAGCACATGCTTTCATTGCTTTATTCCATGTATGAGTTAAGTGTCATAAAGTCCAATGATAACTTCAACTTAGTAATAACTTTCACCATGTATATTGATACAAAGAATACCAGTGACTTAAGTTTAGTTTCCAACTCATTTGTCCATTATTTCTACTGGAGAATTATTAGGTACTCTAACCATTAGCCCTTTCATTTCTGTATATCTGTTATCCTTAGATATATCTTGTTCTGTAGTTTTATTTTGTCATTTTTCTCTCAAGGTTCTATTTGAAAACCCCCCCTTATCAGGTTGATGATTTTCCTGCCAAATTTTCTTTCCATGCTTTCTGAAGTATGCTCCCCTCTTTGCCTGGAGTACATTATCCTGGTATGCATTATCAGCTGTGGTCCAAGAAACTCAATCCATTTCTTTGCCACCATTGATTTACTCTAGACATGTACCCCTTCCAAAGTCATGAACTTCTAAGTGGAAAGAAGAGAAAAATATTCTATTGTTCCTTCAAGTTCAATTCTTAAAACAGAATTTCCAAGTCTCTGAGGATATATTCCAGATTTCACCTAACAATATAATTTGTCAATACATAAATTACTAGAAGTGTTTAATGAGCATTAATGTTTTTTTATTTTGACCACATTTTTTGCCATATTTTATTGAACATATATATATACATATATGTATAAATATATATACTGAAAATATATACATATGTGTATGTATATATACATAAGTATACTGCATATTTATATATATATATATATATATATACATCTGTATTTATGTAGATATGTATATGTGTGTATACACACACATGTAAATATATCTCACCTACTATGCACAAGTATATAAAGAACAGTATTAGCTACTAGGCATACAAAAAATTAATATCCTGCCCTCCAAGCACCTCATATTCTACTAGAATGATATAATATCTATAGAAATAAGTAAATACAAGATAATATGATGAGGAAGAAAAGATTTAAATCTAGAGGATTAGGAAATATTTTGAGTACAAGATGGCACCTGAATGAGCCTTGAAGGAAATTGAGGATTCTAAGAAGTAGACAGGAGAAAGCAGTGCATTCTAGGTCAGTCAGTCAATATCCATTTGTTAAGGCCTGCTGTGTGCCAGGCTAAATTAAGTGGGTTAAGTGTCAGTATAAGCCATGAAAAGACAACGGAATGTTGAGACCAAGTTAAATCTTGGAAGACAGCTCACCTCCACCTCCTGGGTAGGTATAACATGCCTGCCATCCACCACAGTATGTTTTCTTAGACAGGATCTTGTTATTTTTACCATTTATTTATTCCTCTGAATTCTCCTTGTTAGGAACATTCTAAACATTCTAAAGGTGGACTATCTCATGATCTAGCTATCTTGCTTATCATACTCTAATTATAGCTTGGAGGACACATGGGGATATCTTTCCAAATTGTAGTATGTTATATTCTTTTTGACTTGGCTACAGTTACAGTCTAGGTGGAAGTTCTAATGCTTTTAGGGAAGTTCTACTTACTGCCAGATTGGAAGCATTTATGACCACAATAGTTTCTTCCTTCCTTCCTCTTCCTTCCTTCCTTCCTTTCTTCCTTCCTTCCTTCCTTCCTTCCTTTCTTCCTTCTTTCCTTCCTTCCTTCCTTCTTTTCTTTCCTATGCAGCCTAGAATGGGCCAATTTTAGCAGGGTTTGATTGGGGTAAGCTCACAACCTTGTTTTGCATAGTGGAGGGTAATGACAGGCATACAGAGAGATACTGGTCATGGGCATACAGAAGCTTAGAGGAACTGAAAAAACCTGGATATAGAAACTGTATCAGGGGCAGCTAGGTAGTACAGTGAATAGAGCACCAGACCTGGAGTCAGGAGGATGTGAGTTCAAATTTGACCTCGGACGCTTAGCATTTACTAGCCATGTGACCTTGGGCAAATCACTTAATCCCAATTGCCCTGCCTTCCCCACTGCAAAAAGACAAAAAAATTAAAAAATAAAAACCAACAAACCCCAAACTATAATATATAAAAAGATTAAAAAAACAAACAAACAACTGTATCAGCCCTGTGGGCTCAGGGCTGAAGGTGATAATAATTTAATAGCTAGTAGTTACATAACTTTTTCAGATTTGCAGAGAATTTGGGTTGGATTTCATCCTCACAACAGCCCTGTAAAATTTGTGCTCATTTTATTGCAAATTTTCCATGAGGAAATGAAGGCCCAAAGAGACTAAGTGACTTGAGGATTTTAATTTGGGTCTTCTTGACTTCAAATCCAACCATTCATGGTGGCATCACTCAGTTGCCAATGGAAGTCGGTGTCAGGGGAACACAAACCAGGAGATCATAAACTCATCATAAAGACTCTTCAGTAAATAGGCATGTTGAAAAAACAAACAAATAAAGCAAGCAAACAAACAAAAAAGCCAACACCAGAGGACAAGAACCAGGAATGAAGCTAAAATCAAGGAGCTAGGAGTGCCAACATTTCATGTAAATAAATCCAGGTGTTTTGACTCCAGGTCTTAGGGTGAGTATCGGCTATGCTCCTTACTACCTACATTGTGTTGGAGAATCCACTTCTTCTCTCTGAGCTTACCTTTTTTCCATCTATAAAATAAGGATATTGGATAAGAGAACCTTCAAGATGATCAGCATGCCAGAGAAGCCAATAGTGTATTGTTTAAAGCGCTGAACTTAGTTGCCAGAAGACCTAGTTTGAATATTATCTCTGACACTTAATAGCTACAAAACCTGGGTAAGTTGCTACGTCTCCCTTACACCATTTGTAAAACTGGGATAATCATAACTGTAGCACCTATCTCACATGGCTGATGAGGTTCAGATGACATTATATATGCAAAGTGATTTGGAAACTTTAAGGTGCTACATAAGTTTCAGCTGTTATTATTTAAAGCCCTTTACAATTCTGATATTCCATACTTCTGTGAAGTTGCAAACATGCTTTCTTCCAGGACATCAAATCATGCCAATAGAGGCTTCCTATGAAATATATTCTTTATGTGAGTAATCCAAAGCTTTCCAGAAAGCCTAACTTGAATGATGTGGAATCCTTGGTCCTTAAAGTCATCTAGTTCATCAACTTTTTCTCCTTATTCTCAGGAATTCTCCGTGTGGGATTTAGGGGGAACTCCTCTATCTTTGGGTTAAGTAGGGACTTTAATTGTGTCATAATTGGTAACATTCTCAAAAAACAAAAACCAATGGTATCTTGGACTACACTGGGGGACTTAGCTTCCAGGAATAAAGAAGTGACAGAGCCATTGTATTGTGCCTAGACCAGACCACATTTTGAGTATTCAGTTCTGAGTCTCACTTTTTGGAAAGGAATTATTAAACTGGAGAATAGCCAGAGGAAAACCACCAGAATAACAAAGGACTGTAAGTAACTGCCTTAGGGGGACTGATTGAAGGAACTGAAGATGTTTAGCCTAGGGAAGATTTGAGAGTGTTGTGGGGGCCTGGTAGCTTTATTTAAATATTTGGAAGATTTTTATATGCAAGGATTATACTTATTCTGTAAAGCTGCTGGGGCAGAATCAAAAGGAAAGGGTGAAAGTTGAAAGGAGGCTTGACTTCAGGAAAATTTTCCTCACAGCTAAAGCTCTGTATAACAAGGAATGCGGTGGCCCAAAAGGTGGTGGATTTCCTCTCATTGAAGGTCCTCAAGGAAAGGCTGGACTTTGGGGATATGTAGAAGTGAGTACTGCATTCTTATTCTGATATGAACTGAACTGGTTTCTCAGGACCCTTCTATCTTTAAAATTATACAGTTCTCTGATAGGTTTCCAGAGCCTTTAATATCTTGAGTGATGTCCTGGGTACAGGGCCAGAGGAGGTAGTAGGAGGTATGACTGGGCCCTGATGCTATGTTAGCAAGCATTTATAATGTGGCCTTGACTAGGTGCTAGGATGCAATTACAAATGTGAGACAGTCCCTGCCCTCCCAGTACTCATATTCTGCATATTAAAAGAAAAGAAAAGATGGAAGAACTATGTTAGTGGGGGATTTTCTTTGTAAACCATGGTCCTGGCCACCAAAACTGGGACCAAAACAGCAGAGGGTATTTTTTTTCTTTCCCTTTATCCCTTTATCTAGGTGTGATAAGATTTCAGGCTGACAGTCATTAAATTTAAATGTATTTTCCATCAATTGGTTACTGCTCTCCAATTGGCAGAATATCCTTAGGAATGACCCTGACTCTCACAAATGTATCTATTGTAAGTATTTGAACCTCTCTTGTGTATAAAACAGAGAGTCATTCATTCCAGAATACTGGTAGGGAGACCATCTAGAGTAACTTGCTGAACATTCACTGGGATTGCTGGTTATTCTGCAAGCTGGATGATGGGGATGTTGAGGGTTGGCATTTCAGTCCTCCAGTAGATCCAGGATCTCATCAACATGGGTCATCTCTTCATTCACAGAGATTATGATCCATCCTGCATTCTCATCCAGTGCAAATTTATTCCATGTTCTCAGGTAAATTCTTAAAGAGATGATCTTTCTAAAAGCCTTTGTCTGTCTGTCTGTCTGTCTCTCTCTCTCCCTTCATTAATATCAATGATACACTTAAGTCAATAATTTTCTGCCGTTCATTCCCCTCTCCCATTCTTAGTGTATGACTGACCCACCTCCTTTTCTCAAATATTTACTAAATGGTACACCATTTTCCACTGCTTACATAAGTTACCACTAAAAACATGGTGATGACTATTTCTTCCTGCCATGTAATATCTGTTAAAATCTTGTATTTCCTTGTTTGTTTGTTTTAAGTCACAGCTCAAGGTCTACCTTTTGCAAACCCTGCTTCTCTTATTAATATGTCATTGACGCAAACATTCAGTTAGAACCGTTCGGTCGTAGAATCATAAATTTCGAAATGAAAAGGACCTTTGAGATCATCATTAATCAAGCAGCTAGTCATAGCAGGAGGGACCATTAGAGCTAGCTCATGTAGTTTAATTTCTTTGTTTCACCAATGAGAAAACTAAGGCTTTATGTAATTAGTTGAATTGCCTAAGATCCCTGGAAGGGCCAGGTCCTCTGATTCCAGGTCTGGGGCTTTTGCCACTATGACAAACTGTCTAGTATGGGCCATTGCAGCACAAACTCTGGTAGGTCCTATCAAGATGGGAAACTTTCTGGTACAGGCATGTCAGTAGACTGAGTCCAATCATGAAGACCCTCCTAAATTCAGAGAGTCTGTCTAACCACCAGAAGGTTGGCTATCAAGTGTTTTTGATACAGCAACTCATGAGATAATCTACTGACATGTGGAGGTATATGTAATGGGTGCATGAATTGTAACCCTGCAGAGGAAGTAGGCCACCTATTTTCTTTCTCTAGACTGCCTTCCTCACCCCAACCTGCCTTCAAAGTGGCAGGAATAGGTTCCTGGAGACCTATCACCACACAATGACATTTAATCTATCTCAGGGTCTTAAGGGTAATCTGTTATGAGAGCATAAACCCCTCCTACTCTCCACTATAGCTCTTGAGCCCCCACTGTTGTGCTTCTATTTATACAAAGCTAGGCATTCACACTAATGATTCTGTTACATAACCATTTAGTTGTCAATAAGGTAAAAGCAATAAAAGTGATATACGACAAATATACAATAAAAGCAAATGCAGAAATAACCAGTGCATCGTAGTCCACATATGAACCTGGGTTTATGCATTCAGTATCTATGAAAGAAATGTGGCACATACTTACAGAAACCTGGCATGGAGATGCATGAGTGAGGAAAAAACTGTATGCTCCAGGTAACTCACAACTCTGGACTGAAGGGTTCGATATCATTAGTCCATTCAGAAACATCTACGCCACATGAAATTTCTTTTCTGCTAACTACTTTACTGTTGGTTCTTACCATTCTCCTGTTAGACAAATCCTCTGGAACTGATGAAACAGTGACAAGTGCTTTAAACTCATAGCTACCCTTGAAAGGGAGTTTAGAAAATGTTGTGCTATTGTATTAATCAGCAGATTCCTTTAAGTAAAGAAGCACAAAGCTCATCAGGCTATCAAAAGAGATAATATTCCCAAGGTATTTAGCATGGCACATGGTGCACAGTATGTACTATATAAATGCCTATTCCTTTCTCCTCCCCACACCCCTTAGCAATGCAGAAAAATCCAGCCAGCTCTTCACTCACTAGGATTATGTGATGTCCAGTATGCTTTCAGCAAGCCATTTGATGGCAGTCAGCTGGAAAGATTTTATTTCCCTTTATCTTCTTCCTTTTCCAACCAGAGAATGCAGCAAAGAACAGCAGGTATGTCTCAGAAATTTCACCACTCTCACACTCTAGGTAGCACCAAGACTCAATTCTGCTCCTTTCTATTGAGATTCAGTCTTTCTCTAGCCAATCAGGAGCTAGCAACTGAAGCCTTGTGTTCAGATGGCTTGTTGTCTTTCTGTCTTTTTCTTCTCAGAAGTCAGTGGAAGATGGCTTTCCCCCCACCCCAGAAGATGAGTGTTTACTCCCCTGCTCAATTCTCCTCTTCCATTGATTCCTGACCACTCCAGCCAGGTTGTTCATTACTTCCAGTGACTAATACCAGTACCTCCTAGCATTTTGGCATTTATCTTTCCCATATAAGATTAACAATCAAAACATTTCCATTTTTTCCAAAACCAACATGTTTTGTTTCATAATGCAAGAGTCTTCAAGCTGTCATTTGAGTCATCATTTTATGTTTTTAATTCTTAAGACTAAAAACATGCGAATGAGATGAAGGACCGTGATACCCTTCATAATCAGCCAGTTTCTTCCCCCAGGAAACTAACCTTCTAATGGAGGAGACAATGTGCAAGTAACTCTGCATGTACAAGTCATGTCAGCAAGCATTTAGTAAGTGTGTACTATGTGCCAGACACTATTCTAAGTGCTAGAGATACAAAGAAAGGCAAAAGCAATCCCTGTTCAAAAAAGGAGCTCACATTCTAATGGGAGGGGCACCAGGCAAAACATTATGTACAGGCAAAATTATGTGTGGAGTAAATTGGAGATAATCTTAAAAAGAAGCTAGTCAGCTGAGTGATACATAGCTCAATCAATCACTGACTTTCTGGATTCAGCATTTAGTTTCATTGACCAAATTGCTAGGTTAATTCAGAGAGAATGTATTCTGATGGCCAAATATACAAATCATGAGAGGCAGGAGCCAGATATTTCCTTGGCTAAACTAAAAGCTAAGAAATGTATTTAATACATTGAATGGGACCTGGAAAAGCCTCTTGCAGAAGGTGAGATTTTAGTTGGGACTTGAAGGAAGCCAGGGAGACCAAGAAGCAGAGGTGAAGGGGGAGAGAATTCCTGACATGGGGGACAGCCAGTGAAAATACACAGTTAGCAGACAGAGTAGGCCAGAGCCACTGGATCATAGGGTGCATGGACAAGAATGAAGTGTAAGAAGACTGGAAAAATAGAAAAGGACTGGATTGTAAAGGGATTTAAAGGCTGAACAGAGGAGCTCTTATTTGATCCTGGAGGTCATAGGGAAGACTACAATTTATTGAATAAGTGGGGAGACATGTTCCTGGTCTTTAGGAACATCACTTTGTTAGTGTTAGTTGAGTGTAAGATGGACTGGAGTGGGAGGTTAGGGATTGGAAATAGGGAGACCAACCAGGTTAGTGCTATAGCCCACGAGTGAAGGAATAAGGACCATCACCTGGATCAGAGAGTACTAACACGTAATCAAAGAGGAAGACACTATATGTAATATTATCTATGTATTTAATGTGCAGTCTTTTTCATAGAAGAAAAGAATAATGGTAAATCAATAAAACAAAATGAACTTGATCATAATCCTTTGTGAATAAAATCTACTAATTTAAAAACCTTATACTCAACTCAAATATTTATCCCTTTGGGATTGTTATGTTTTAGTAAAGAAGTTTGGAGGACTTGGCTTCCCTGAAAATCCCCAATATATTAATATCAGTTCCTCAGGTTGGTGGTAAATAACTGCACTACTTATGAAATGTTTTGAAATAAGAGTTCTCAATTTAAGAATCATCTGGCCCCAAAATTATTTTAGCCACATCAAGGCAGGAAAGCTAATCAATTGAGTTGACTTTATATAGCTCATGCTGATTTTCTGGATTCAGCACTTAGTTTCATGGACCATATATCTAAGATAATTCAAAGAGAATGTGTTCTGATAGCCAAACATCCAAATCGAGCCAGATATTTCCTTGGCTAAATTGAAAGTTAAGGAATTTAATTAACACTAAGGAGGAATCCACCCTTGTCCTACCTTAAGTTACTGATCATCTGGGACAAAGACTGCTCTAAAGCCAGAGGCAAAGAGTAAATGGCCTAGGGCCCTCTTTCATGGAATTTGTTACCAAGACCCATTCAGCAGCATCTGTTATAAGGTGGACCCCTTGGCTTGCTTCCTCTGGATTTCTAGCCAGGGGGAGCAGAGAAAGGTTAGCTCTCTTTGCCATTTAGATGAGAGCCTCTTCTTAAAAAGAAAACATTTTGTTCATTTCAAGCCATGCATGTAGCATACTAGAAGAGGAATGGTTGTATGATTATGTCCAAGAGGATGTTGCATTCTTTAAAGGTGAGGGGTCTTTTCTAATGAATTGTGTATTATTTTGTGTGTGTGTTTATGTATGTTTGTGTACATATATACATACATATACCACACATACACACATGTATAGGTGTATATGTGTGTGTACATATGTGTGTGTATATATATATATATATATATACATATATATATATATATATATACAAATACATACACACACATATATCCAAACTACTGTCATCTTCCCCCATCACCAAGAAAAAGTTGGAACATTTCCTAAGATGACCCAGACCTGAAGGAAACATAGAGAGAAGCAGTTGCATTGTAGGCAGCCTCAGGCTTTATCTATAGGACCCACTTTGGAGGAGTAATAGTCATTGAATTTTATGATTCATATTTCCTTAAATTATATTTCCTATTATAATAGTTTGTCAAAATTTTGGATAAGTATGTATTCTTTAAAATGAAAGCGCTAGGGGGGGCGGAGCCAAGATGGCGGCGTAGAAGCAGCAACATATCGCAGCTCTCACATAGCCACCCCAAAATACCCATAAAATAGGACTCTAAACCAATCCTGGAACTCCAAAACGCACACAAAGATACTTCCCACTAAAGTCAGCTCGG
Source organism: Pseudochirops cupreus (assembly GCA_028627135.1). Taxonomy (NCBI): domain Eukaryota; kingdom Metazoa; phylum Chordata; class Mammalia; order Diprotodontia; family Pseudocheiridae; genus Pseudochirops; species Pseudochirops cupreus. The sequence continues at coordinate 336,939,758 of CM053580.1, forward strand.
CTAAGAGGAACCATATCAGCACTG
>CM053580.1:336947357-336966201 GCA_028627135.1 Pseudochirops cupreus
TCTTTTACAATATATCCACTATGGAAATATTTTGTGTAACTACACATGTACAACCTATATTGAATTGCTTATCTTCCCAGTAAGGGTGGGTGATGAGGGAAGAAGGGAAAGAATTTAGAACTCAAAGTTTTAAAATCAAATGTTCAATATATATCTGTGTGTATTATTATTATTATTATTATTTTACATGCAACTGGGAAATAAGATATACAAGCACTGGGATAGAGAGATCCATCTTGCCCTAGCAAGTCAGAGGGGTGATGGGGGAGGATATAGGAGAGAGAAGATTGGGGAAGTGGGTACACTGTGGATTGCTGTTTTGGGTTGGTGAATAGGGGAAAGAAAGAAAATTTGTAACTCAAAATCTTGTGGAAATGAATGATGTAAACTAAAAATAAACATTAAATTTAATTAAAAAAAATAACAATACAGACATGGCAAGAACAATATCTTAACCTCTACCAACAAGTTAGGCTAGTTTTTCCTTAAGAAAAATCCAGATATCCCTCAAGATTTGGTTGGCTTAGACCAAAGTCTCAGACTGTTGACAAACATCAGTTCCTTATTACCTGAGTACAAAGTATTGAGTAAAAGAAGTAGGGTGCTCTTGAAGGTTTTGCTGGTGGACCATTATAGTAATCAGGCAACAAGCTTGTTTAACTGAATCAATTCCTGTCTGTCCTTACTGGATATCCTTTTCCTTCTATGGCTAATGAAAATACTTTGTTAATTATTGAATGAATTATGAATGCCTCATATTGTTCCAATATTGAGCTTAAACTACTGGAGACAGGCCCGAGTCAGTCTCAACCCAGAACAACAAGTATTTTAGAGCAGGAGACCCAGCCTAAGGGAAGTCCCAAGATAAATGGCCATATTTTTTCCCAACTTCCTCTCCCAGTGACTATCTATCCTCAGACACTAGAATATACTCTGTTGTTTCATTACCCAAACATTTCCAGTAAAGTGAATTTTCCTCAACCACAAAGAGGCCATGGGTTAATTAGGCATAGATATAAATGCAAAGTTAGGCAGGATGCCCAACCTTCGCCTAGATGTTAGGAATTTTCCTAACAGGGACTTGGAACACTTGTGACTGAACTCATACCTGTTTGTCCAAAATAAACCCCATAAAACTGAAGACCTTTTAGGCTTTAAATGAGCTAATTATTGTAGTAGGGTATTTAAATCCAATTATTATAAAACTCCAAAGTTATCATGTTTAATAGGGGGGCTAGTCTTTCAGACCATAAGGTGTTTGAATGTCCATTACTGGTTGAGTTAAAAAAAAAATTGACCTCTCCCATACCATCTCTAGAAAACTTAACAGTCAAATTCCCAATATATGTATTTTTTTCATTTTTACAGTTTTCCTTTATTTTTGTACCATAATCATGTCCCTTTATCTTTATCTTGTCCTACCTACTTCTATAGCAAAGAAGAAAATCATTTAGGCAAAGCCACCAGACAGAGCAACTGTTACCATAACACATACCACATCCATGGTCAAGAGCATCTTCAACATGTAGCCTTTCCTGATCCTCACAATAGCGAGTGCACTTTCTCCATAAGCTACTTTGCATTGATTTTTATATTGTCTTGTTTTATCTTCACAACAACCTTGGGAAGCAGGTGCTATAATTATCCCTATTTTACATCTGAGAAAACTGATTGTAAACTTCTTGAGGGCAGATATTGTTTGCCTCTTTTTGTATCCCTAGTACTTAGCATAGTGCCTGGTACACGGTAGGTGCTTAATAAATGCTTATTGACTGATTGATAGAGATTAAGTGATTTGCCCCAGGTTTTACAGTTAGTATCTGAGGTTGGATTTGAACTCAGATTTTCCTGAGTCCAGGCCCAGCACACTATTTCTTGAGCAACTTGCATGTGCTATATACCATTCTCTAACACTGAATCCATCCCACAGTTTGAAATTTTTATTCTTTCTTCTGGTCCACAGTGTCACCCTGGAAAATAAAATTAAATCATGTAGATCTGGACCCATACAACCTACCTATGTTGCTGCCTGTCAGGCCTTTTATTCCTCTCTCATTGAATCTGCCTCTTTGAATACACATCACTGTCAGATCAATATTAATAAAACCACACTTCCTATAATCTAAAATCATGTTGCTCTTCAGTTTAAGAAGCCTCAATGGTCCAGTAATACCTCGTGTATCAAGTACAGACTCTTCAGGTTCCTTTTTTAATACCATCCATAAGAAAGATTCTCTATCTCTGAAATTCTCTTTATGTCCTTTTCCACCTATCCAAATTATACTTATCTTTCAATGCCTGGCTCAAGAACAATCCTTTTCATTAAGATTTATCCAATTAAGGGGTGGTTAGGTGGCATAGTGAACAGAGCACCGGCCCTGGAGTCAGGAGGACCTGAGTTCAAATCTGACCCCAGACACTTAACACTTACCAGCCATGTGACCTTGGGCAAGTCACTTAACCCCAATTGTCCTGTCTTCCCCCTATAAAAGGCAAACAAACAAACAAACAAACAAAAAAAACCAAAACAAGATTTATCCAATTATCCCCTCTTCCTTTCTCTGAATTCCAATAGAACCTATGGTCAGAACCACAGTATTTAGCATTAATTATTCTCTAATCTTTTGACATGTATTAGTCTGGGTTAACTGATTGAACTATGAATGCCTTGAGGGTAAAAACCATCTTTCAATGTTTTATTTCTTGACACCATGGGGAAAATATTGAGCAATAGCAATTACTTAAGAATTTCTTATAGATTGCTTGATGACTGAGATTTAAATGTTTTTCTATCAGCAAAACACAGGAAGAGTAAAAACTGGATAAAAACGATTGAACTTACGGGGCCAAGCACGTGGTGATTATTCCAACTGGAGAAAGAAATGGAGTATGTATATGTTTTAGAAATATAACTATTTATATAACTATATATCTATGTATATTATACAGACACCAGAGTATATTTAATGCCACCCACATCACTACTACCTGGAGAACAGAGCATGAAGCAATGGATGAAAGCTACAAAGAAGTAAACTTAGGCTCCATGAATGTCAGGGAGAACAGTTCCTAAGAGTTCAAGATGTTCAAAAGCAGAATAGGATGCCTTAGTCAGTGGTGGGTTTCCCTTTCTTAAACAAGTTCAGAGTCTGGATGTCCTTTTGCCAAATATTATAGTAGAAAATTACATTTGTGTGCAAGTTAGACTACATGGGCTCTGAGGTCCCTTCTGTCTCTCAAATTCAGTAACACTAGGACCTTTGAAATGTTCCCTTATATACCAAGATACATAAGGGATCAGACCTTGTCAGGAGTCACTGAATAATAAATTTCCCAACTAAGGGTAAGAAAACGAATTATTGAACAAGAAGGAAGTGAATGATTACTAGACTAGGAAGACTGATTATGTAGGATGTGACTGGATAATATAGAGCCTGAATCTGAGATAGAAAAATATGGATTTGATTGAACACACAATAGCATAATACTATACATTCGTAAATGAGAACATTGTGTAATGAAAGGTACAGAACTGGAAGGGACCGCCAAGGGGTTATTTTGATTCCTAGGTTAGGATTAACTCCCTAGGAAAAGAAAACAAATCCTTTTAAGTAACTAGAAAAATTGACTACATAGATGCCCAGATTGTCAAAGAAATCAATACAAGTCTAAGCAAAATTGGATGGCAAATGTCAAATAAACTTACACCATTCTTCGCTTTAAAATAAACATATAAACACACATGAATATAAATTCAATTAAAATTCAACTTCTAACCCTACCATTAACCCTAATACACACACACATATATACACATGTTTACATTTAAATTTTAAAAAGAAACTGGTCTGCTATTTTCAGTCATCTTAACATTCACACTGAATCATTGAGAAAGCCAGTCTTAACAAGAGTATTGTGACCATGAAACAAGTTCTTAACATGGCCATAAAATTAAATGAACCTTACTAAGATTTATTTATCAAATATAGGCAAGTTTGAATATTGTTCAGAAAAGCATAGATAATATGGGATATGCGAAGAGTAATGGAGTTGAAATAAGATCTAAGTTTTATTTAGACCTTTGTCGTTTACTAGCTATCTGACTTCACGTAAATCATTTGACATCTCTGAATCTCAGTTTTCTATTCAATAGGAACAATAATGATACTTTCATAACTTATCTTACAGGATTAAAAAAAAGAAGATAGCTTTGCATTTGAAAGATGGTAGAATGAGAGTCAACCTAAGGTAAGTAACTTTCTTTCCCCCTACAGCCATACATAGACTAGATGGCGCTGTGGATAGAGTGCAGAGCCTGGAGTGGAGAAGACTCATCGTTAGGAATTCAAATCTGGCCTAAGACATTTACTAGCCATGTGACCCTGAGAAAGTCACTTAACTCTGTTTGCCTCAATTTGTTTATCTGTAAAATAAACTGGAGATGGAAAAGGCAAACTACTCCAGTATCTGTGCCAAGAAGACCCTAGATGGGATAATGAAGACTGGGACATGACTGAAACAACCAAACACACACACACACACACACACACACACACACACACACCAGGGAAAAGTAGGTAGCCTATAGAGCAAAGGGAAAACTGAAATAACTTAACACAGTATATTTCTGAGAGAAAAAAAATAACCACAGAGTACCTCTAGAGTCCATGGCTTCTGACATTGCATTTTCCGCACCCCCATCCCTATACACTGATTGGGACCACAGGTTAGCCTAGAGCCATAACCCTCCTGAAGGTTTAAGTTTGGGGATGTGCTTTTTTATTGTTATCCCATTGGCGCTATCCCAAGAGGATCCTTCCCTTTCAAAACAAGTTGAGCCCTATGAATGAGAAGAGCCCCAGAGCTCAGAGGAAGGAAATGGATCAGCCGTAGGGGAGTATGGGACAAGAAGAGCCTGAAAGTTGAGAGGGGAGGAAAGGCAAGTGCTGTATATGACTAACAAGGATTCTCATAAAGATGTCTCTGCTGGGCCCTAACCTTTCACTGAGAAGACTTGGGGAATTCCTCTAATTGGTTCCCAAAGACTGCAACTGTCTTCGAGATGATTGGAGACAGTCAAGGGGCACATACTGTCATCAGAGGAAAAACCTTTTCCACTGCCTGCTCTGAGTATGGACACTGATATGACTTGGTCCCTTTTCTTAGGCTCTCTATCCATTGGACTACATATGGGCGTGCAGAAAGGAGGGAGGGGGGAAGGAGGGGAAGACCTCTCTTTTCCTTACCCCTCAAGCAAAAAACAGCAATTTTGCTTGCTTAGAGTAGCCTGAAATTCAAGTTCCTGGAACTCCAGTTCTTAACTATCTTTTGTCTTTCTGTTTCCTTTTATAAATCAGGGCAGACACTAATGACCTTAAGTATGGATTTTTCCGGCCTTTGAGCTTATCTTATCAGTAAATATGAGTTTAAGAGTCCCCATGTTCCGAAGATGTTAAAAAAAAAAGTTCCTGAGTTATAGCTGAGCCCAAGCCTCCCAGGGTAAGGAGATGTGTCCCAGTATGCTTCTTAGAGGAGAGAACTGACCTGCAGCTGAAGGCCTAAGGCCACAACATAAAAACCCAGGAGATCTGAACTTTAAAACTCACCATGGTATTTCTGAGAATTCATCAAATTGCTCAGATCTTGAGAGAACTGTGAAGGGAGGTGGGGATGGTATTTGTTACATAGGCATCCAATACTGTTTTGTTTTGTTTTTTAACCTTCTTGGGGAAGTCTAATATGCTTAATTCCTCATTATGGGGCCTATTTCCTCAAGAAAGTTAAACACAGAAACAAAGGTCCAATACATACCAAAATATTCATAGCAGTACTCTCTGTGGTAGCAAAGAATAAGAAACCAATTAGGTACCCATCAATATGAAAATGACTGGAATAGAAATAAATCTATAGTGGGATATTATTGAACACGAATAAATTATGACTACAAATAATTCAGAAGAACATAAGAATATTTTTATGAATTGAAGCAGAAGGAAATAAGCAAAACAAAAAGAACTATATGTAGTTCCACAACAATATAAAGGACACAAATCACTGAAACTACACTCAACTGAGTGTCCTGAATAACCAAAAATGATACGAAAGAGCCAATGATGCAACATCTGTCCTCCTTGAAACAAAAATGGTGTGGGACCACTCGGATAGGATATTCTGTGCACTGCCAGATATCTTCATTCTCAGATGTTTTTGCTTTAATGTTTTATTTTGCTTTTCTCTTTACAAATGCAGTTTAAATCTAGGATGGCAAGGTTCATAGAAATGACTTATGTGGTAAGGACAAAGGCATTAATAAAATGTACTTTTTTAAGGAAAAAAAGGACTTTATAAACTGCAAAGAACTAGATATGTGGGCCCTTGTTTTTTAAATTAAAACAAATACTTCAATTCCATTAACTTTCATTTTTCTTAAATTTCAAAATGCTTTTATTCATCAATCTCATTTTTCTATTGTTACCTCTCATGGAGAGTAGGGGAGAGAGTGAGGAAAATTAGGATTATTATTAAAATTAGGATGTAGATATTTGTTCTAAGTCTAATAAATTCTGAAAAGGGGTTAGAAAAAGAGAAAAATATATTTTACTACTGCTCCCAGTGAACTACCCATTCAGCAAAGCTTTGTGTCCTTGGAAGTATCAGTCCATGGAAGTATCTGACTTCTAACTCTGCTTTCAGTGTACATAGCTGCAGACCAATCCTTTAGATGCCCAATAACCCATTCATCTAATGTACTGTCAACATTCTCAAATTCATGAACATCCCAAATCAGAATGGATTAAGTTCACACACACACACACACACACGCACGTGCACACGTGTTTGCACATTTATTAAATATATTTAATTATATTTATTATTATATTTCTATGTTATAAATACATTTCTATTTATACATTTATTAAATGTATTTATTTATTTGATGCGTGATTGAGACCTTTATTTGATTCTAGGCATTTGGTATGTTAGTCAGATTTTTTTAAAAAAGTTTCTTCCAATACTACCTCCTCCCCTGTATTTTTTACGAAAGGGCATCAATTAATTCTGCAGTTAGACTCCTACTATTCATTGACCTTGATTTTCCTTTCAGCTGAAGAGAGCAGGCATCTGGTAAATTACTATATCCCATCCCACACCACTCCTAACTCAGAAAAAGAGCTCTTTCTATACTCAGAAAGGGAGACACACTGTTACTGTCTGAATAATAAAACATAAAAGGCATAGAGACATATAAAAAATACAGAGTCTCTTTGTTCATAGTTTAAGGTAGTTGGAATTTTACATGCAGGTAGGAATTTGAAGTTTAAAATGCTTTAGGTTAGAAGGATTTGGTGCTTAGGAAATTAAGAAAACTTAGGAAATATCTGAAGAATTTTGAGAGGTCTCCATAAGAAATGAGAAATTTGAAGAATTCAGAGAAATTGGAGAAGGCTTGTATGTACAAATGCAGAGGAAAATAAGCAAAACCAGAGCAATCTTTAGAGATCTGATCAATGCAATAACCCATCATGACCTCATAGGCCTTAATAATAATAGCAGCTAATAGTTAATATTAATAAAGCACTCACTACATGTGAGGCACTGTGCTAAAGATTTTTATGATTATTATTTCATTCAATCTTTACAATAAGAAATGCTGTTATTATCCCCATTTTAAAGAAAAGGAAACTGAGAAAAAGGGTAAATGACTCACCCAGGGTCGCATAGTCAGGAAATGCTGGAGGTTGTATTTGGCTTCATTTCCCAATTCTGGGCATTTTCACTAGGAATCCTACATGTCTCTCTCCCTCCTTGTCACCTCCTGGCTACTCTGACTTCTTTCAAGTCTCTACTAAAATCCCACCTTCTTCAAGAAGTTTCTCCCAGTCCTCCTTAATGTTGATGTTCTTTTGAGATTATCATCAATATATTGTGTATATATTTTGTTTGCATGTCATCTCCACCCTCCCCCATTAGATTATGAGCTCCTTAATAATGAAGGCCTTTTTTTTTTAAACTTTTTTTGTATTCCCAGTACTTATCATCACAGTGGCTGGGCCATAACAGGTACTTAAGTGTTAGTTGGCTTGACAAACTGTTGCCAATGCCCACTGCCAATTCTCTCATTCCCATTCTCCTCAGCCCTACACTGACCATTTCCCTTTTTAATCTTTCCTACCTGTCACTGTGCTATTTGGAATTTCTATTCTATAATGAACAAATTTCTTTGCATCCTGGGTCTTCTCTCATGCTCTGTTCACCTACTAGAGCTATTGAGACCTAATTTCACCCTGGGGAAACTGCACCAAGAGCTATCCTTCCCTGCACTGGCTACCTTTTTTCAAGCCCCTGACAGAATACTCCTTGCTCTTCATTGCCACTTCCAGATTCTCCCTTTACCCCCACACTCAGCAATTTCTCTTTCTTTGAAGTTGCCTTAATTAATATTTCACCTTTTTCAAATCATGGTGACTACTGTGCACGAGTTTTCAAGTCATTCTCCCTATTTTTTTCAAGAAGTTCAGCAATTGGCTAAGAATCTCGCCATTCCCCTCCCCCCCCAATACTTGGCCTAGGACTAGAAGACTATCATTCACAATGATGCTTCCTCAAATTCCCTAACCACTAAATTTCTCAGCCTCCTTAAATTCGCTGACTTCCTTCTTCATTCCATCTCAACAACACAGTCCTTCTCTCTCTATGCCTCCTAAATTTCTTCTCTTCAAGACTTCCAATTCCTCCCCTTCAATACTTTCTCAAACCACTAACCCTTCTCTGACTTCACTTTTCTACTTTTCCAATCTGTCTTATAGTTAGATGTTTCAATTCCATACTGTCCTTGTTCCTGAATTCCTTGTCTTATCACTCTTCATTTCTTGCCAAACCATAGCCCTGGATTACTCCCACCATCCATCTCCTCCACTCATACCGTACAAACTGAAGGAAGTCACAAAGCCATGCTAATTGCCTATATTATAAATTCAAATCATTCAACTTCATCTGGTCCTTTGGGAGACCATGCAGTTCTGATATTCCTTCTTAATTAATTTCTTATATCACTACCCATAGAAGATATTCATAATCTTAATCTTGTCACACCTCTCTCTTTATCATTCTGTATCTGATGAAGATCTTCCCTTTTTCTTTACAGAGAAAACCGAGGCCATTATATGAGTTACCTCTTCTCCCATTTTTTTTTCTGAAAACCCAATGACATTACACTTCCCATTACACTCTCTTTTCCTCTTTCCCAGTCTCTGACAATGATATGTCTCTTCTTTTTTTTTTGCCAAGGTTAATTATTATTGTTATCATAATGCAGCATGGCCAAAGGAGAACTCATTATATTAATATATTTATATAATCATATTTCTAAGTATATGAATCCCCCTCAAAGCCTCCACTCTTCCAGACTTGCTTATTTCTGCTAAAAGCAGCACCATTTTTCTAATTGCTCATGTCCATAATCTTAGCATTATCTTTGACTCCTAATTCTTCTTCTTCACCCCATATACCCAATCAGCTGCAAATCTTCACCTTCTTTCCACTCACACAGCAACCACCTTAATTCAGGCCCTCATCGCCTCTCACCTAGATTATTAAAACAGCTTCCTATTTGCTCTCCCTGCCTCAAGTCTCTTCCCACTTTAGTCCATTCTCAGTAGTGTTGCCAAAGCGATTTTCCTGAAGCACAGACCTGACCATGTCATTCCCCTACTTAACCAACTCCAATGGTTCACTCATGTTTCTAGTATCAAATACAATCTGTTTAGCTTTTAAAGCCAACCACAATCTGACCTAAACCTATCTTTCCAGTCTCACTGGACATTATTTACCCTTCTGGACTCTACAATTTGGCTAAAGTGATCCTCTTTTTGTTCCTAACACACAACATTCCATCTCCCAAACCCATGCTGTTGGTCTCACTGTCCCTGTACCTGGAGTTCACACCTTCCTCATGTCAAAAATAAAAAATTCCTATTCTCCTTCAAGACTTTCCTGATTTCCCCAACCACTAGGGCCTTCTTCAAACTACCTTGCTTTGTATTTACTGTGAGTAGGCATATGTATATATAGCATTATAAGACAATTACACACATACACACATGCACACACATTTCCACAATGAGAATATAAGATACTTGTGAGTAAGTAATGTTTTATTTTTTCTACTTATATCTCCAGCCTACAATAGTGCTTTGTACCTATATAGATACTTATTGATAGATTCAATTGATTTAAACTTTAAGTGTTGCATTAAGACATTATCCTTTCTTATATAGAAAGTAAAAGAAAAGGCATGAAATTTTTCCATTTTTAGATCTAATGAGTTTCCACTTTTTAGATCTAAATTATGGAATTGTCACAGAATGATATAATTATAATTATAGTATATTTCTGTGTATATAGGATCCCTCTGAAATAGTCTAAAGGCTCAGTCAGGGTACTGAATGTGTCTCATTTATCTTTGTGTCTCTTCAAGTGCTTAGCACAGTCCTGTGTACACAGCTGGTGCTTATTAAAAAGTTGTGAATGAACTAATGAAAGTAATTCTGTAGTTGCAAACAGGCATTCCATCCAAAGTAGATGGATATAGGTATATTATTCGGAAAATTATTTAGAGCAAAGTCAAACATGCAACTTGCAGTCAAATGCTCCCCCTGACCCCCAGCATTTAGAGTGCCGGGGAACCAAACCATGTTAAATATATTTGGGAAAAATTTGACAAAATAAATAAAAATGCAATAGGACATAGATATCATGAGTATTTGTTTCTCTAAGTCAATAAACAATGAATAGGGATCTTTTTATATGTTTTGTTGTTGTTTCATTGTTTTTCAGTTACATCTGACTCTTCACGAACCCTTTCGGGGTTTGCTTGGCAAAGATCCTGGAGTAGTTTGCCTTTTCCTTCTCCAACAGGTATGATTTAGTGGCCTCTTTTTCTATTTGAGTTGGCCACCACTGATTGAGAGGACTGTAACTGTTTTGTGAAATATAATCACTTGGCCTTTACAAAGTCCTACTTTAAGGCCTCATTTTGGCATGGAGGTGGTCCAAGGTTCCAGAAGGCTATGTTAGTAGACTGGAAGCTCTGACAGATTCTGTGATGTTTGAAATACTTCTTGATAATAGATTATACCTAGCTTAACACATAAAGGCTCTTCATTAGTAAGCTAGCCAGATTGTGATGAATTCTTGGCAATGGCAAACGATGGAAGAAAGAAAAATATAAACATTGGTTGATGTACATAAATATCTATATACACACATATACATGTATATATACATATATAATATATGTGTATATATATATATCTATAAATCATATCTATATATATGCAAATCCCTGCAAGAAGATTTAGGCAGAAAAACCATTCAAAACAACTATAGAAACTTCAAAATACTTGGGAGTATATCTTACAAGATTCACTCAGGGGCTATATAAATATAATTTTAAAATATAAAACATTAATTGCAGAAATAAAGATGAACCAAAATCATTAGAGAAATATTTATCACTCTTTGGGTAGGCTGAGCCAATACAATAAAAATTACAATGCTACCTAATTAATTTGCTTATTTAGTGCTGTAACAATGAAATTCTAAAAATAATATTTTATCATTCTAGAAAATGATTAAAAATTTATATCAAAGAACAAAAGGCAGGAATATAAAGAATAATAAGAAACAGAAAAGTGATGAAGGAGGTCTATCAGTACTAGATCTCAAACTGTACTACAAAGTAGTAGTCATTGATAATAATTTGGTGCTAGTCAAAGAAAGGAGAGAGGTTGATAAGTGGAACGGATTAAATATACAACATATAGATATCAATAAACGATAGTATAGTACTTGATCAAACAAAAGACCACAGTTACTAGGGGAGGAACTCACTCTTTACAGTAAAAAAAAAAAACCTTCTGAGGAAACTAGACAGAAGCCTGACATAAACCATAGAATTATTGAGATAAGCTCCAAATGATTACCTCACACACACACATACACACACTGTGTGTATGTGTGTATGTGTGTGTGTGAAATCATAAATTAGAGAACCAAGGAAGAAATTATCTTTCAGATCTGTGGATGTTGAAAGAATTAATAATAAACCATGGGATAGTGAGGATGATTATATAAAAAAAATTAAGTATATTTGCATAAGTGAATCTAATTTACTTAAAATTAGAAAAGAAAGAGACAGATGAAGAAAAAATGTTTACAATAAGTTCCTCTGATAAAGGTCTCATTTCCAAAATATATAACGAAATAACTCAGGCTAAGAACTATACTTTCCAACTATTTTTCCAAAATCCAAGCTATCAGCAAGCATATGAAAAAAAAGCCCTTAATCTCTAAAAATTAGAGAAATTTAAATTAAAGCAACTGTCAAGGCTCTGCTTCACAAAGCGGCAAAGATGAAAAAAAGAAAAAAAATACAACTTTTGGGAGAATGGGCTGTGGGAAAACAGATACGCTAGTGGTGCCCTGTTGGTGGAATTGCGAGGTTGGTCTAACTTTTCCAGAAAGCAATTTAGGACTATGCTCAGAAAGTTGCCAACCTGTGCTTACTCTTTGACCCAGATAAACCACTACAAGATCAAAAGAAATCAAGGGAAAAGGAAAAGGGTCTATGTGTAAAAAAACAAAAAACAAAAAACAAAAAAAAAACCAAAACATAAAGCAGTTCTTTTTGTAGCAGCCAGAAATTAGAGCCTAAGAGGGTATCTCATTGGGAAATGGCTAAACAAGTCGTGGTATAGAAATGTAATGGGATATTATTTGTGCTTTAAGAAATGAGCAAATGGGCAATATCAGAGGAAACTGGGAAGATCATTATGAACTGATACAGAGTAAAATGAGCAGTACCAGGAGAACAATTTGTGCAATAAAACTAACATCACAGAGGATAAAAAAACAAACAAACAAAAAACTCTGAAAGACTTTAGAATTCTAATCAATGTAATAATAAACCATGAATCCAAAATAATTAAGATAACAAATGCTACTCATCTTTTTCCAGAGAGGTTATAAACAACTAAAGAAAATGATATGAAGTTGAACCCAGAGCTGGTCAATCAATACATATATCTTGGAATAGGCACTGAGGATGGCAAGTTCTACGGATGGCCAAGGCCCCATGTGGCCCTCCAAGTCCCCAAGTGTGACCTTTTGACTGAATCCAAACGCACAAATGTTCTGTGAAGTCTGGCTTCAGTCAAAGGGCCACACTTGGGGATCTAGAGGGCCCCATGTGGCCTGTGGGTCACAGGTTCTCCACCCCTGAGCTAGACACTTATTGAGCAGGTGCAAAAGAATTATTTGAATTTCCTTTAGGAAACTGCAATATACATTTTAATGCATCAGTATTATTCAGGTAATTCTGCATGGCAATGAATCATAAAATACCAGTCTCCAGGGAATTAAAGTTGAGGGTCATGCAAAGGGCAACAGAGACCTGCATGACGTAGGCTGAAAAATCAGACACTAGAAAAGTACACAGGAGCTGTGGCATAAAGAATATCATGGTAAGGACTTATGAACAGTAAGGAAGGTGAGTCAGTCATAATGTTACAGAGAGGGAAAACCAATGAAAAGCCTAATGTTTCTCTAATATACTCCAAATATGAAGTTATATAAAGGAAGTCTTCCAAAATCAAGGTGAGAAGTGTGGATGGGATGATGGGATGCAAGCTGCATCCCTGAAAGAGCTGCCCATATCAAAGAGATTATATGAAAGTATCAAAAAAAATCATAGGGCAGTGTGATTTAAAGACTCAATTATCCATTATGTTTCAGGAGACCTGCATTTTAAAACCAGCTCTAACTAATAACTAGCTGTGAGATCTCAAGCAAATTAATGCAAATCGTGTTTTTTTTCACTTGTAAATCTGGAATAATAAACAGCTGGTCTGCCTAACTCACAGGCTTTTTGAAAAATGAGATAAATGAAATGAATACCTATGAAAGTTAATTGGAAAAATATAAAATGCTACATGAGTACAAGATTTTATTAACTTAAGAGCTTATGCCTTGAGGAGAAAGAATCACTATTATCTTAAAAACTGAATGAAATAGGATCATTGTTAGGCATTATAAAAAAAGGTAAAATTCAGGTATATTTATGAAATCTTGGACTACCATATTTTTAAAATCAAAGTGACCAGAGGTTAAATCTATATAAGATTATCTTTTATAAGAGTGGTATAAATAATCCTAATTAATGAATTTGTCAGTGGTCATCCCCAGTTAAGGTCCTTAGTTAGTAACTGATGTACCTTCTTTTCAGAATCTCCTCTTTGCAGAGCAAAGCCTTCCCATAAATCTCCAATGCTACAATCAAATGTAAGCTGAATAATTAATGGACTATTTACTATTAAGCTACTATCTGAGAATTTATAGAGCATCCCTTTGAAAGACTATCATGAAAAAATCAAGCAAGCCATTTGAGAAAGACAAAGGACACAAAATCAGGTTATTTCAAGCTTAATTTTTGAATGTCAAAAATCTAGAAACCCATTAAAATTCAGACTATCCATGAACTATGAATTTACAGAATTAAGTTAAAAAGGAGATTTGAACTATATGTAAGACAACAGTATTTATGTATAGTGATACAAAATTTTCTACAACTTTTATTTTTGTCAAGAAACAAAAAATGAAGATGCTTCAAATGGAAAAGGCAAACTATTTTTTTAATGAATGCACTCTTGCAGTACTACTGCTGAAAAGCCTTATATACTGCCAACATTGCACACTAAATGAAGAACATCTGTCCAAATGCATATAAATTAACTTTATAGAATAGCCAGTAAAACCGTCTCAGAGACCTATGTTCTGCAGTCAGACTTTCTCATTGTTATAACCTTCTGGTGAGGATGACTCCAGACTATAAGGGTCAAAGCACAATGACAACAGCTACAGAAGACAGTAAGGATTCCCAATTAAGGTACAAGGATGAAACGTGCAAAATGCCAACTGGAATAACAAAAGGCTAAATCTAGCAAGGATTATCCAGTTAAGGAAATCCTGTCATAGGATCCAGTAGAAGCTGCTGATTTCTTAGGCTTTTGATTTATATCTGTGTATGGGTAAAGAGGCTTTTAAAGCCTTTACTAACTAAAAAAAAAAAAAAAAGCTCATGATTTCACTTTGGTATGCAACTGTTGCTATAATGAGTGACTTTCATCAACTATCACCCAGAAACACTTTATCGTTACCAGGATAAAGTCATAGCAATAATAGGAAGTCATATGTCAATCACTGTTAGATTTAATGCAGCAGGACTATTTGTTTCTTTCCCTCCCATCAGAACAAATTTATTCAGAGAGACAGAGACAGAGAAAAAGAAATAGACGTGGGCAGGGAGGGAGAGAGAGAAAAAAAGAGAGGGAGAGAGAGGGGGGAAGAGAGAAAGAAAGAGAGACAGAGAGAGAGACAGAGACAGAGACAGAGAGAGGGAGAGAGAGAAAGAGAAAGAGAGAGACAGAGAGACAGAGAGAGAGGCAAGAGGAGGGGGGAGAAGGAGGGAGAGAGAGAGACAGAGAGAGAGAGAGAGAGAGAGAGAGAGAGAGAGAGAGAGAGATTGAGATTTCAAGTCATTGAGATATGTTAGAGAAATATCCAGGTACATAAGTAAGTATAGTATCAAGCACTCAGCCAACCATCTGTAAATCATTTAAACTCTGTAAGCTAATAAGAAAAATGCATATGATTTCTCCCACATTTATTCACTGGAAAAAATAAAAGTTTTTCCTATAGTCTCCCTTGACCATTTCCCCTAAACCACTGGCCTCTGTGTCTTAACATCTGCCATACTTTAAGTTGAAAAAAAAAAAAATCATACTGATTGTTTGGTTGTAGAGACCAAACAATGAGTAGCCAGACTGAATTTTTCACTTCTCAAACAGCTGTTAGAGTAATTTGAACACAACCTTAGTTCTCTGCAATACAGCCTTAGTGTTCTCTCATTTTCCTGTCATAGACCATGTACATTCAGTGCTGATATATCTGACTATGAAGTAACTCCCAGCACCAATGGTGTAGCTTGTGTCAAGTTCCCTCAGTGTATTTGCCATCAGGACTCTGAATATTTGAATAACAGCATTTTCTCAAAGCAATGAATTTCTCAGTGTCCTTTTGAATTTGTTGATTTCTGCACAGAAAATTTACAGGAAAACTAATTCTTATCTCCCTCTTCCAATCCCCCCAAATAAAATGATATTTTATATCAGGAAAAATAAGGTAATAAATGAGATAATGTTGTTTATCCCCTGAAGACATTAGTCGTCACTTGGCTTCCTTCGAAACTGTGGCGTGATTGAAAAGCACAGCTAGATATTGCAGCAGAACACTAACTAGTCTCAGGAGAAAAGCTTCATACTTAGTAGTGAAAAAGAATTAAAAGCCTTTTTCTGGATCCTCACAGAAACATGTGTGTTTTTTGCAACTTGTTTTGCCTTCTCTACAATGTTTCTCTGCTATGAATTGCTGATGAAATTTTTGCATATTTTCAAATATGCTTCCCTGCCTGTAATGCCTCACTGCTGAAAATTACCCATGAGTCTCCCTTTATTTCTTATTTTGTTTTCCCCCTCAGAGGATGATTCACACCCAGAATTAATTATCTTTTGGCTTCTCTATCAAATTAATGAAAACTTTGCCTCCTCACTATGTGCAGTACTAGTCAACACTGACCCAAGTGGTAAGAGGAAGAAAACTGTGACACTGAAGACGCTGGGTACTACTACGACATATACAGAAATTTCTTTACCTTTTCGAGATATTTGTGACGGACCCCAAAATCACTGAGATTGTTATTACTTAGCTAAGCAGTATTGTACTGCTCGTAACATTTCTGATCCCTCACCACCCACCACTCACACTTTTTCTTAATTTATTCAAAGAAAACAAGATGAAACACCTCTTAAGATCATATTACATTAAATTTTCATCATGGTCATCATTCACATAAACAAGTGTTTACCCAGGAGCTACTACATGCAAGAAACTGTATCAGACACTGGGTAAATCAAAAAGGTGAAAAAAGAACGCAGTTCTTGACAGTCTCCCAATAGGATGTGACACAAAGATAAATACACAGAAGGTAAGGTGTGATGTGGACAAAATTGGGCTCCAGAAAAAGTACTCTAGAAATAGGTGAGGAGTAAGAAAATACATTTAGCTTGAGGAGTCAGGGTAGTCTTCACAAAGGAGGTGGAATCTATGCTGAATCCTGAATGAAAATAATTTTGAAGAAGAAGAAATGCATTATAGGCACAGGGGCCAACTTTGAGCAAAATCACAGAGGTAGGAAACATTACTGCATCTAGTTTTGGATAACAATTAGCAAAGATTTTGCTTGGCTAACCTGGAGGCCTACCCAAAGGAAGGCTTCGGGCTAGTATAGTGGAATGAGTACTAGATTCAGATTCAGTATCATAGGATCCCAGACATCAAAATCATTTAGCCTGAAGCCCTTATTTTAGAAATAATGAAACTAGGGTCAAGAGAGGTAGAATGATTTGGCCAAAGCCACACAGGTGGGGATAGATTTGTAAGTCCAGGTTTTATGAATAATTTGCTTTGTGTCTTTGGGCAAATCAATTAACTTCTCTGGGTCTCAGTATCATTATCTGTAAAATGAATAGGTTGGTATAGATAACTTCCAAGTCTAGTATCTTATGATCCTCACAGTGAATCACTATTCTTTCCATTATATGAATCTATGATTTTCCCTTCAAGTACTATTTATTCTCTCTTAATGCTTCTTATGTGTAATATGAGAACAGTCTGGAAAAGTAAATTAGAGTTAGATTATATATGCCTTTCATTGTTGGGCTACAAGGAAAAGGGAGTCCTTGAAGGTTTTTGAGCAGGGAAGAGACCTGTACAATGGAAAGATTATTTTAATAGTAATGTGGTGGATGGATTAGAGACCGAAAAGCCTAGGCATGTGGACATAAAGAGAGAAAGAAATGGGTGCAAGACATGTTATGGAGTTTGAGTTTTGACCAGTCGACAAATGATTGATATGGGGTGAGGAAGAGGGAAGAATCAAGACCCTAAAGTTTCAAACCTGAGTAATTTAGCATATATAGCCACCTTCAACTGAAATAGGGACCCTGGGAGGAAGGACAGACTTAGGTCAGTAGGTAATGACTTCAGGTTTGGACAAGCTTAGTCTGAGTTGCCAATCAAGTAGAATAGTCTTAACAAGCTGTTCGAGATTCAGAACGAGAGGTTCAGAACAGAGGTAACATTTAGTATGTATATTCCAAGGACGTGCACATAGAGGTGACAAACGAATTTTTAGAAAAAAATGAAATCTCTGAAGAAGAAGGTAAAGAGAGGAATTTTAAAAAAGGGTTATAACAAGGCCTCAGGGAATATAGGACACTTTGAGGGTAGCAAAGGGAGAATGAACCAAAGGCAGTCATTGTATGCAATGCCTCATATTAAGTTACTTTCACAGTTTCTGCTTTCAAGTGGAATTATCACTGTTCTTATAGTATATATGTCTGAAAAATCTAGGCTCCAATCTCAGCATCTAAACCTATGTGACTGAAGATGTCACTTAATTTCTCCATCCTCAGTTTCCTCCAATGTCAGATGGGGCTAATAAAAAATTTAGACCAACTGCTTCAAAGGGGTATTGTGAAGAAAGCATTTCACAAATCTCAAAATGCTTTATAAATGTGACTTATGACTATTGTGATTTTTAGCGCTTTCATTTTATTTTATTTTATTTTTATTTTTATTTTTTTTTATGAGATTCTTTATTAAATTTTTTTTGAGTTACATCTTTTCTCCCCGTCTTTCCCCCGCCCACCACCCCAAAACAGCCATC
>CM053580.1:336966701-336985694 GCA_028627135.1 Pseudochirops cupreus
GCCCTACCAAAAAGTGACATAGGAGAGAATAGACTGAGGGAGGGGGGAAATACTGGGATGGCTGTTTTGGGGTGGTGGGCGGGGGAAAGATGGGGAGAAAAGATGTAACTCAAAAAAATTTAATAAAGAATTTAATTAAAAAAAATATGTTTCAATCTAAAAAAAAAAAAGATCTTTCATATCAGGAGTTATTAACTTTTTTGTATATGTGTGCATGGGTATGTGTCCTGAATTTCTATGGCAGTCCAGCGATGTCTAGAGGCCCCTTCTCAGAACTGTTTTTAAATGCATAAAACAAAATACACCATATTAAAAAGGAAATAATTCTACTTAAATATTTGTCAATTTTTAAAAAGTTCTTGGCCTCCAGGTTAAGAACTCTTACTTTAGCTAACAACATCATAGGAATACCTTCATAATGGTAGATAAATAAGTTATAGAAAAACTATGCTTTATGCTACACCTTATTCTTGGGTGCTTATTCAATCACTTAGATAATAAATCAATTTTCCTTTTTGGAGTTGTTAAAAAATAACTTTTATGCTCTAAAAAAGGTGTTTCCTATTTGTAGATTGGGGGACTTTAGAGCACCATGGTAGTTGTTGCAAAGGACATACAAATCCTTTACTGCAACAAGTACTGTCCTTTTGATCTTTATTTTATTGTAACAAAAAATGTATGTGATAGCATAATAAAAAGTTAAACATAAAGAGTGGGAAAATTGTATATTTGATCTTTATATTGCTTTTTTTTTTTTTAGAGAGGGAAAGCAGGGCAATTACAGTTAAGTGACTTGTCCATGGTTACATAGCTAGTAAGTGTGTCAAGTGTCATACCGGTTTTGAACTCAGGTCCTCCTTACTCCAGGGCTGGTAGTCTATTCACTGCACCACCTAGCTGCCCCAAACTGCTTTTTTTTTTAAATGTGGATGATGTTATTAATGAAATGATCTAGTTTATTCATTAAAATTAATTAAATCAACTTAAAGGCATTATTGAATCTGAATTTACAATAGCATGAATTTTCTCAATGGTTATTAATAGTATCTACTATCATGTGGGGTGTCTAATAATTTTTATGATTATGAATAGTAATAATGTCAAAAACAACAATTACAGATCTTACTTCATCAGACAGATAACAATAGTCAGACAATTAGTATTGATTAAGCAACTATTACATGCCAAGCACTGTGCTAAGTACTGGAGATGTGAAGAAAGGTAAAAGGTGATGGCTGCCCTTGAGGGGGGCTAATAGGAAAGATAACATGTAAATAATTAGGTACAATATACCTCTGAATTTATCAAATTTTGTTAAACGTGATGGCAATAAACATGTCTGCTTGGAATCTCTGAAAGAGCCAAGAAGAAACTCAAAAGGCCATCACTGACACTCAAAAACTAACCCCTTCCTTGGGGTTACCCACTGACAATATGTATGTGTTCCTAACTTACTGTGTTGACAAAGGAAATTTCAGACAAATGGTTGAATCGTGCTGATTTGTTAATAACAATGGATTATGTTAGTAGTGATGATTATGATTTCAATCAACATCAGGCCATAGCCATTGTAGATGGGTGATCTTTAAGGAGCCCTGACTTATTGATCAATGCAGATTATGCAAGGGTATGTTAGAAACCACATCATGCAGTACTTAAGGTGGAAAAATTTAGCACCTACTGAATACCTGGCAAAACATGATCTAGTGGCTAGAATTATATATTAAAAGCTCTCTCTCCTTCATAAACTAACTGATGACAAATCTCCACACTATAAATAGGCATCCTGAAATGAGACAGTGTTCACAAATGCCCCCAACTTAGTCACTGCTCTGTTTACACTTATAAGACTTTTTTTTCCCACTAACAAATGTCACCTTACTTTTTATGTTATAAGGCCAAGAAACATATTATCCAGAACATGGAACTTTTTTCTTTCATTTTATGTCGTATTTTTTCCCAATACAAATGGAAATGGCAAGAGTAAATTCTAATCTCTCTCTCTATCTCTCTTTCTCTCTCTCTCTCTCTCCATTTTCCTCTCCCTCTCCCTTTTCCTCTCCATCTATGTGTGTGTATAGCACCAATGCAATATTCAAAGCACCAGAGGTCACTATAAATATGCCTGCATAGTGCTCAATTGCAAAATATAACAGACTCTTCATATAGAAGACAAAAGCAAAACATTTATTCAGAAATCAGAAAACCAAATCCCCAAACCACTAAGCCAATTTAATCATAGTAGCAAAGAAGTTTATAAGCCATAACAACACAGAGAGTCACAGCATCCTTTAGCCTTTCCACAAACCAACATTTACTCACAAGCCTGTCTCCCACAGATGTATCCTCTCCTCCCTCCAGTCTGGCTGCTTTGATTCCCAGCTTCCTGTGGGCTCTGCTGCACCCTTCAGCAAACTCCTCTCACCGCAGGCTCCATGTGATTACTTTCAACATTCAGCCTACTGGGGGCACTGTATAGCTTCAAAGCAGGGAAGATCTTCAAATTTCTTTAGGTTTATTATGGGCCAGGGAAGATCTTCAAATTCCCATTCCCATTACATTTGACCCCAAGACCCTTCATGTCCCTTACATAGCAAAATACACTCATAATAATACATTTCATTAGATAGATTAATGAGAATTTAGGGGTAACTGTTGGGGTAACTGGTGTCAACAGAATTTTGCAATAACATAACAGGGATAATAGAAAATAAGCACATAAAACAATATCTTAGGATCAGGGCTTGGGCATAAGCACTCCAAATCTTGGGGTAAGGGGCAAAGATCTCTTCTCCATACCTACTTCCATCTGAAATTAGATGTAGATGAAATTAGATATCCCTGCCCTAAGGGGTCCCATTTGAGAGGTCAGTTCTTTAGCTGGCATCTGGAGCTCAGTCAGTGCCAGGTCTAAGGGTGGCACACCACAATCATGGACGGGGGTGGCATCTGGCTTAAGTGATCAGGCATCTGCAGGTGAAGTCTACTAAGCCTGTAAACAAAAAAATCTTGCAAACAAGTTTAACAGACAAAAAGCCAAAAAGAGACAAATATAGGGTCAGCTGTGCTTCTAGAGTACATGAACTCATTATCATAACCTCATTCACTGTACAACATATGAGTTAAGGGTACAATTTGGTAATCATCTTCTCCTGAACAAATAACAGTTACAGTATTATCTTTTCCAGGTGCTATAATCTCTGCAGCCTTTGGAACATCATCTGACTTCTGCCTTACCCATACTTTAGCTCCCAATTTTATCCTATTAGTAGAACCAAACCCTTCAGTTCCTCTGATAGTTATTTCAGAAGGAGGGTCAGTTTTCACAGGGAGTACTGTTTCACAAGGAATAATGATCACTTGAACTACTCTATCATTTTTACAAAACTGTAGGGGTTCTTCACCCAAATTTTGCAATGTCACAGTAAAAAAAATTTATCCTTAATAATTCGAATCTATTACTCCAGCTAATACATGTGTTCCTCAAGCTGCTAAACTTGATTTAGGTCATATCCCCCCCACAATGATTTTTAGGGATTCTCATACATATTCCAGTATGGATGTTTCTTCTTTCTTTTCTTTCCAACCAAAAGGCCTCTAACAGTGTAAATCATATCTTACCAAACCAGGTGTTCCTAGATATGGACATCTTGCCTCACAGTCCAGTACTCAGTATTTGGGATCTTATGTGTCTGCTGTTTTCTAATTTGCAAATTTGGGGTCATCATTCGGGCTAGAGGTATACTTCCTCCCAATGGTCTATTATTCAAATTACATAAAGCCATGAACAAATTATCTTTCCAATATTGACACAAATTATTAGTACAACTTCCTTAGCTGTTCTTTCAACAATCAATTTGTTCTTTCAGTTATCCCAGATGTGTGTGAATACTATGGGATATGATATATCCATTCTATATTGTTTAATATACAATATCTCTTCATTTCATTACCTTTGAAATGTGACCCATTGTCATTTTGAATCTGCATTGGGTTTACATAATATAGACTTATGAGACCTAGAGTTTTACAGGTGTTTTTCTGGGTTGCATTCTTATAAGGACAAGCCACTAGTACATCTGAATAGTTGTCAACACAAGTACATACTAATGTGCATCCTTTATCGTGTGATGGAGGACCAATTTAATCTTTTTGCCAAATTTGGGTTAGTACTTTTCCCCTTGCTGTCTCCCCAGTTACTACCTGGGGAACAGTTCATTCCTTTTTCAGTTGACATATATGACATTCCTCTGCTACCTGTTTTAACAGTAAATGAGAGATATTAATACCTCAATCTTTTGCCCATCAGTGTGTGGCTTGGACCCCTAAATGGTCAGCTGTTTGATGGACCCATTTTGCTAGTACTGGATCATCAGTTGGTGTCAGAGTAGGGACAGTATGTTGAGTATCAATTTTTGCTAGTCAATCAGTATGTGCATTGTACTCACTTTCTGATGTGGTGAGGGCCACATGAGCATCTACTTGAAAAACTGACAAATCAGTCATCAAAGACGTGTCTAATATATCTTATAATTCTTTGCCCTAGACTTGTAGCTAACCAATTAGCTACTGCCCATGAATCAGTAAATATATGACACTGTCCTCCTTGTTCTGTTTTGATGACTTGATGTACTGTCATAAGTTCAGCATATTGAGTACTTACCCCTGTCCCAGTACTTTCCAAAATCTACCTAGTACATGGGTTATGGGTTACTGCTTTCCAATGTCTTTTATGGTTCAAATATTTTGTTTTCCCATCAGTAAACCATGCATGTTTCTTCCCTTCTTCAGTTAATCCATCACATCTATCATTCCATTTTACTAAGGACTGTACTAACTGTTGCTTTGGTTCACAGGATGTATCATTTCTGTCAGTATCTATGTTTGCTTTAGATTCATGTAGAGCAGAGACTCCACTTTTGCCTGTTTTAGCTCTATTTTGAATCTACTATTTACATTTAATTATGCTGGCCTCTCAGGCATGTCCAATTCTGTGAGAAGCTGGGGTACTCATTATCCAGGTCATAATTGAGATTACAGACCTTAATATCATGGCCCAGAGTCAGTTGTTCAGTCTCTACCAAAGCTGAATATGTACCATTACAGTGTGCGTGTGCGTGTATGTATGTATGTAGACACACACATGCACATACATACATATGGATATGTAACATATATATATATATATATATGTATATATGTAACACCTACTAGTGCAGTGTCCTATACTAGGTAGGCAAAACATTTAAAAAGAAAAATAAATAGTCTTGCCTTCAAGGAGTTTACAATATAATAGGAGAAGTTATAACCTCTCTAAAAGAGACATTATGGCTTACTTTTCTTTATCTTGTTCAGACTACTTCTGGAATGCTGTGATCAGTTTTGGCTACGCATATTATTAAAAAGCTAGAGCACATTCAAGGTAGGGGAGAAGAGTCACAATAGGCTTTGTGAAAGAGACAATCTCTGAGTTATAACTTGCAGGAAGAGGTGTGGTAGGCATATATTCCAGGTTTCAGAGATCACCTGTACAGATTCAAGATCACCTAAGAAAGCAACATATTTGTTATCCTCCAGTTTGATGCTAATGGAGAATGGTCCAACAGCAGCGGTTATGTGGGTTCAAGTGAGATGGCAATGGGCCATAAGCACCAGGCGAAAGAGTTTTCATTTTGACTTCTAGGCAGTGAGGAGCCATGGAAGTTTTCATTACTTTTGTTACTTATATTTGGAAATCATGTAATAGATTTTATATGTATATATTATATAGACATTCTCTGTCAAATAAACTTATAATACTTGAAAAGTGAAAAGACTAACCATTTTGTAAGGTCCAGTTTGTTTCTATTGAAATAAAACTAGTGGAAAAACAGTGGTTTTTTCACATTTTAAAAAAATAGAATCTTTGCTATTAAAATGAAAGGAATTTGGCTATATTTTCATGTCTTTTTGATGTCAATTTTCTGTGCTATAAAATGTGATTAATCTGTGCTTTAAAAAATTGTCATCATCAGCGAACAAAATATCCATTCAAAACTGGGCTGTTTCTAACATGACAGCATGTTTTTACAGTAAAAATATGAAACTTTAGAAAGGTACCTCTCCAGTGGAAGGAAACCTGCATCTTCACTCAGCCAAACTACCTAATGGATAGGTTATGAGTATTTGTAAAAGGCAGACTGGGGGTGGAGATGAGGAGAAGAAAAATGTAGTCTTTGTTAAAAACCTGTTTACCATGTAAAAGTGGTAGGTGGAAGGAATTTTTTTTCTTTAAAGTCATATAGGAGGGGGAGAAACATCAGGCAAGACAGGAAAACGTTATAATAGAGATTAGAATCTCCATACCAAGGATTTGTTTGTGGGGCTGAAAAGGAAAATGATCTGGGAGATTGCATGGAGAAAAGTGCTCCATGACACAGAAAGAGGCTGCAGTAAATGAAGTGTGAGGAGCCAAATATCCCTTTGACCCAGGAGACTCAGGAGATACTGACTTTTCCATGGAGAAATTGGACAGAAACAAGACTTCTAATAAATAGACTCTTCCAGGGGACCTCTAGTCCAGCATCTCCTTTCTTTAAGAGCTAGCAATTCAATTGTAGTTTGAATTGGCAAAAGGCCATCAATGAATACATTCTGTTTACTACATTAAACCACACTGGATCAATATTTTCTTTTGAAGGGATTATTGGGGAATGTAGAACATAACTGAAAACAAGTATTTTGTGCAAAGGTTTTCCCAAATTTCTCTTCTGGCCACCTGTTTACAAGTAAGGAAATGGGTCCCTACCCTCATGAAATTTAAGGTTTATATGACTAGTAAGTTTCTAAGATTTTTTTTAAGAAATTGATGTTATTACAAGGCAAATAAATTCTGTGCATATTTGAAAACATTGTTATCTCTCTATGTTAAATAACTGATTTTGAAATGTTTGTCCTGTCATGGGGCAAGATATTTTTTTATCCATCAGATTAAATGTTGGGCCCTGGAATTTGCTGGTCTTTCATTTTAGAAAGCATCATTCATACTATGACTCTCTTCTTAAAACCTCACATCATTCTAATGTATTTAGTCAACTGAAAGCATCCTCCTAACAAACATCAGCATGTTGACTATGGATTTTTGTGGTTAAAACATTTTTCCCATTAAAAGTTGAATGAGAGCCTGAACTTTATCTGAGTACCATATGTTTAGGAAAACAGAAATTTCAAACTAAGGCTTTAGCAAGTCACAAATAGTCACAACTGATCATTTGAAAATTTTTCTATACCTGCTAAAAATATTGTACTGTATATAACATGCTAATAAATAGTCGAGTGAGCTTGCATTTTAAACAACTGCTTTAATTCAACAAAATATTTAATTTGGGACATTGATTTCTTTTAACTAAGGGGATTTTGTTTTGTTTGTGTTATATAGTTTGGGGAAAGTTCCTTCTCTTCTTAGGGTCTCTATTTTTGCATCTGTAAAATTTGGTTGAACTGCATTGTCTGACATCCTTACCAGATCAAACATCTTTGGATCTATTGTCTAATACCAATGGAAAGACCATTCATACATTTCTACCCTGCTGTGTATTTGACAATATGGAAGTTATAAATATATATGCCAAACACTACAGTAGAGCATAAAATATCTTTTTAAAAAATAATCACTTCATTCTCCTTACCCCTTTTATAGTTGTAATTTGAGTATTGGATTGCCCATGCTGTAATTCAATGTTCAGTGTCTTTGCCCTGTCATCCTCAAAATTTTAAAGGCGTTGATTCCTGTATTCCTTTTCATCAGTATTTGTCTTTCTCATGATCATTGCAGCAGTGTGTTTCTACTACACACTGCACAAATGCCAGTCAAATTTATGGCCAAGGGTTGCTGCCACTCACCCTTGCTAGTGGTCATATCAGCTGCTTGCCTCATTGTTCCCTCTGCTGCAGACCCCAGGAGGCTTGCTGGATTCATTTCGAGTTTCTCCTGGTTTCAGGTTTCAGTGCATACAGTTTATGTAGCTCTCAAAACCTTCAAGCGTGAACCTGGAAGAATAATTGTCACTTGTCTGAGTGCAACTGTGTGGGCTGAATCCTCCTGAGATCTTGGTTTATGGCTTTGCCTTAATTTTTATGAAACGAAATTTATAATGTCATTGTTTTAGCAGCTAAACATCTGTTTTGTGCAAGGGGGTTCAAATTCTGAAATGGAATTGAGACAAATAAACCTTAACCAGAATTTGACTTTGTCCTTTAAATCAAGTAACCTCCCTAAAAATCTTTCATTTCTAAATATTTTTTAACTAGCATAAAATATAATAAATAAATAAATATAATGTCTTTGTCATCATATCTTATTGATCATATTAGCTACATTTTAGTGGGTTTTTTGTTGCTTCTGTCATTGTTTCTAATTTTCCTATGCATTGGAGTTATATTATTAGAGTTATACAACTCTCTTACCTAGTCATTTTACAAATACCAGTTAAGAAGGGTGGTCAGAGTTTGCCACCAACGCTGATCTGGGCCATGGGAGAAAGTAGGGGAATTATCCACCTAGTTATTTCTCCTAAAGGAAACTTTGCCAGGCTTGTAACACTTGTTCAAGAAAACAGCTGAGTTCATGAGGAACAAGCATTTAGCACTTACTTTGTTCCAGGCACTGTGCCAAGTACTAAGGACGCTAATATGCTACTACTACTAGTACTGCTACTACTATCACCATCAGTATATTATAACATATAATAAATTGTTGTTTTAACCAGCATTTATATTGTACTTTAAGAAATATAAGCCACTGTACATACAATATTTCACTTGAAACTCACAATAACTGTGGAATAGATGTCTTCTGCTGCTGCTGCTTCTGCTGCTTTTTCACCATCATCGTTATAATCATCCCCACTTGACATATGAGAAAATTGAGACTGAGAGATGTTAAGTGACTTGTCCAGGATCTCATAGCTAGTAAGTAAGTGTTTGACTCAGGAATGAATTCAACTCTTCATGATTCCAGATTCAACACTACAAGTCTATTTCAACACCTAGTTACCCCTCAAGGAGTTTATGTTCTAATGTAAAAGTGAGGGAAGGGAAATATTGAGAAGAGAGAGAAAGTAATATGGCTGGAGATGTCCTAAAGAACTGGAACCAGAGGAAGGCAAGTCCAAAATGAGCTTATCAGAGCCTAAGAAAGTTCCAGGGGTGTAGTTCAAGTTTCTGATGGGGAGGGTATGCAAGTGGTGGTTCAGAGATTGCGACATTGGAATTGTCTAAGGAATGACATTGTTCCTTTCTCTTTGAGGACCCTATATACATGTGAGCATTGTTGTATAATAAGAAGAGACCAGGATGGTGTCCAGAAGTCAGGAGCTCAAATAAGAGTCCTTCTATTTATTACTAGCATAACCCCTCAAGTTTCTCTTCCTCTCTGGATCCCAGGTTCATAGGATCATAGGACCTCATATTTAGAACCCTAAAGCATTTTAGAAGTCTTCTAGCCCAACTCCCTCTATTTCTAGATGTGGAAAATGAAGTTTTTCCTCAGTAAAATGATGGCGTTAAATTAAGTGATCTCTAAAGACTCTTCTAGTTGGAAATCCTATGAATAGTTGTAGCATCATCACAGACAGCAACTTTAAACCTAACCAGGTATTTCATAAATCCATGTCATTTTTGAAAGAGATGGCTCTGTGCAAACCCATTCTCACAACTAGGTTATCAAGTCTAAGTCAGCACTTATATATACAGGATTTGCATTCTCTTTATATGCAGACAGCATATTTGACTTTTAGGAAATGCAAGGTGAAAGAGCTTACAATTACCAACTTTCCTGTATTCCTTTTAATCCCAGTGAAAATCCTACCTTCTACAGGAAGCCTTCCCCAACCTCTCTTAATTCCAGTGTCTTACGTCTGTACGTTTTCTCTTAGTTATCTTATTGCTTGCTTTGTCTGTGTTTGTTTGCTTCTTGTTGCTCCCATTAAATCGTAAGCTCCTTGAGGACAGAGACTGTCTTTTACCTTTTTTTTTTTTGGTACCTTCAGCACTTAGCACAGTGCAGTGCCTTATACATAGTACGCTCTTAAATATTTATTGATTGATAGATAGAATTGTAGACAAAAAAATCTCCAGGGTATCACAAATTGTAAAAATCATCTCTGAGTCCATCTTGGGACTGAGCAATAACTCAGAAAACCAGCTAATGCTGAACTAATAGTTCAGTTTCACAGAAGGAAATTGGGGGTGGGGTTGTAGGATTGTCCCTTCTATGCAGGTTCCTTGGATTATGTGTAGGCTTTTTGTGACTTCTTTTTCCTTCTCGAAACTTCCTTTGACATGCATTATGTTCAAATTTCATCTGCTTGAAAACTTCATTAAGGAAATGAGTACACAGTTTGTTCCTCCTCCTTGGCATCCCTGCTCTCTAGGAACCAAGTCCCAAGCACTCAACTCAAATAATATCCCTTGCATGAAGCCTTTCCTGGTCCCCTCAGCTACCTGTGCCTCCCTCCAAATCACTTTGTATTTTTTTTGTGTGTAAATGTGTTTATATACATAAATATATGTATATGTGTCCTATATATACATACATATATGTATGTATGGAGAGAGAGATTGGGAGAGAGAGAACAGTGTGATATGGTAGATAAAGAGCTGCTCTTGACGTTAGAAGACCTTTCACAATGGAATAGGGAACTTCCCCAAAACAAATTCTTTTACAAATGCAGGTTCATGCTTTGTAATTTATAGTTGCTGAGATCCTTATTAGGTTAAATGACTTGCTCAAGGTCATTCAGCCACTATGCAGCAGAGGCAGTATTTGAAATCAAGTCTTCTGACTTCAAGGGTGGTTCTTTATTCATTATGCCATACTGGGGAGGGAGGGAGGGAGGGAGGGAGAGTGAGAGAGAGAGAGAGAGAACATACTCTCAGGCTCACAACCTAGGAATTATCCTTGACTCCCCATTGTTTCTCCCCCCTTCTCCACATATCCATCTGTTGTCAAGGCCTTTCAGTTTCACCTCTCTTAACATTTCTTGAAAACACCCCCTTCTCTCCTTGACACCTTATGTCCAAACTAGTGCAATAACCTGCTGGTAGGTCTGCCTGCCTCAAGTCTCTCCTCACTCAATTCCATCTTCCATTCAGCCTACAAAGTGATTTTCCTAAAGCGCAGGTCTGATCACATCACTCCCTGACTCAATAAAGTCCAGTGGCTCCATATGGCCTCCAGGATCAAATACAAAGGGCTCTGTTTGGCATTCAAAGCCCTTCCTAATTTAGCTCCCTCCTGCCTTTCCAATTTTCTTGCACCTTACTCCCGACACACAATCTTCAATCTAGTGACACTGACTCCCTGGATATTCCATGAAGAAGACATTCCATCTCTTGGCACCAGGGATTTTCTCTGGCTGACCCCTCCTCCCATACCTGCAAGGCTCTCACTTCTCAACTCCACATACTCCCTCAGCTTCTTTTAAGTCCCAGCTAAAATCCCATCTTTTGCAGGTAGCCTTCCCTAATTCCTCTTAATTCTAGTGCCATCTATTATTTTCTATTTATCTTGAATATAGCTTGCTTTGTATATGTTTGTTAGCATGCTGTCTCCCTCATTAGATTATAAGCTCCTTGAGAGGAGGGGACTATCTTTTGCCTCTTTTTCTATCTTCAGCTCTTAGCACAATTAGGTACATCAGGCATACAGTAGGCACTTAATAAATGTTTATTGATTATTGATCAATATATAATTTACATGTATATACCTATATATACATATACGTATATGTGTATACATACGTCCATACACACATGTATACATATATATGCAGATGACCACATCAATATGTTGTTTCTCCCAAAATAACATAAGTCCTTTACGAATAGGGCTGGTTTCCTTTTTGCTTTTGCATTCCTAGGTCCCACCCTGGTTCCAGGGGCAAAGTTGGTACTTAATAACTACTTGTTTATTATTGATTGTTGATTGTTGAGGTGGGTTCTGATTCTTGAACAGTACAATTCATAGGCATCAGTGGAAAGATCATCATTTACTTAAAGATACTATAACCTTCTTGTGATTTAAAATGTAGAGATGGGAGTGGGAAAAGGAGAACATTAGCAGACATGGGTGTCATATCCTCACCTCACTGATGTTTAAACAATATAGTAAGATGAAATAATGGAATATTGTCACATATTTTTTGAGAAAATAATTTCCCTTTTTTAGTGTATAATCTTCTACAAAGTTAGTTAATGATTTTAAATTGTTTGGTAGGATATTGGATCATGGTGAGAGAAAGGAACTATTGGGGGAGCTTCAATGAAGGGAAATTGAGTTTAGTTTGTATCGATGTTTTAGTAACATCCTCAACCACACAAAAGCTGACATTAGATTAATGCTTTGAGATTCTCTTCTTCTACTCTCATCTCAAGATATTCTTTGGCATGCACCAATCTTCACCAGTACAAATCAGATAAGTTTTGTTCTTATGCAGGAATACATGATTCTGTCTCCCTTTGGGGGTCAAACAGCCCTTTCACAAGAGTTGCCTAAGACCAACGGAAACCACATATTTCCGATGGTCATAGGAACCGAGACACTGCTCCTCTATTCATCTCCAGGCAGGTCCGCCCACATGCAGATACGCCCACATACGAGTATTAAAGGATCGTGGCATTAGAAAGGTTGGGAACCACTATCTTAGACAACTGGTGCAAGTTGAATGTTTTCTTGCTTGATGAAGTATCTTACATTTATTTTGGATTATAAAATGATGAATGTAAGTGTAAAAGACATTTCTCCCTTTCCCCCCAAATACAGTATAGCTGGAAATACTTGAGTAGTGCAGACATCATAAAATTGATATATGGAACTGAATATTGTACTCACCTTTCTGGGACAGGATGAAGCACATAATTTCTTTACTTCCAGGAAACTCTTTAAGACTCCTGAATGCAATTTATTTTCCCCCAAATCCTTAAGTAGCTTTTATTGTCTATACCTGTCTTTACTCATTATTTCAAAAACACTGCCAGGATTTGGCAACTCATGCAAGTACAAATAACATATATCTCTCTAAATTTTGTGACTGCATAAAACATATAACCTTTAAAATAGTTTTGAATAGAGTAGCTTTTGCTTAAAAAAAAGTATTACTGTTGTGTAAATCATGCCTCTATGATGATAATGTGTATGGTTCTGGGATTATAGTTTACCAACAATTGTCTTACTGAGAACGTCTTAAAATGTTAGGTCCAGTTCATTTATTATAGACCATCATCTAAGAGAGGGATTTTTAAAAAGGGGGCGACAAATTCAAATCCTGAAAGGCTTGAGATGCTTTAGTGCATTGCTAGGTAATAAAATATATGCGTATGTCTTATTTGGGATTATTGAAACCAGATGAATAGTAAAAATAAAATATGAGGCTGCTTGGTGGGCAAATAGTCTTATTACTCATGTGGCACATGGGCCAGGTCCATATGATACAAGTCTATCTAAAGATATTGTTTCATTTGTCCCAAAGTGTCACTCTGCTTACCCTACTCTGGTGTTCTGTACAGGTTGTAATGCAGCCAAGTCAGAGAAAGATCCTGTTTGTGTGGCCATACAAAAAGTAAACACCCACCTAGATCTTTCAGCAGGAATTCTTTGACAGGAGCCAAGTTTAGGTCAATTTCAATAAAACCAACCACCAGAACTTCCTGGAATGAGAGGAGGAACAGTGAGAAGAAACTGAAGACGAAAGTTAGATAGTAATAAAGGCTCACATTCGTGAGCTTCTTGCTGTTTTGTAGTTTATAATGTACTTTTTCCCCAACAAGGTTGTAAGGTAAGTCATGCAAGTAGTATTGCTCCCATTTTATGTTTGAGGAACTGAGGCCCCAAGAGACTGGATGACTTGGTCAGTCATACATGACAATTGGAATTCAAAGATGGGGCTTTTTTGTTTTTGTTTTCATTTTGTTCTGTTTTTGTTTTGGTTTTTACTCCCAAGACCAGTGATTTTGCCAGTAAACCACAGAACTTCTCTTGGTATGGAGATGTGTTAGAAAACATTACAGATGTGATGAGAGGAAGGGACAGAGAGGGGAACTGATTAAGGTGCCCACGATCAAATGATTTCCCCCTTCCCAGTTGATGAAATCACAGAAAGAAGCAGGCGGGTAAGGGAGACAACAATATACTGAGGTTTTGAAGTGCAGATGTGTCTACAATGTGCTACTCCTTTATGAAATACGCAGAGGTTCATGATCAAAATCAGTGCAATTAGAATGCACAGCCACAGGCTAGAAAAGGCTCAGCCACATCTCTTATGGCCATTTAAAAAGTAGGATGCACATTTTCTTTTTTTAAATTTTTTTTTCCAAATTATTTACTTATTTTTAGATTTCAGCATTCATTTCCACAAGATTTTGAGTAACAAATTTTTCTCCCCGTCTTTCCCCTACCCCACCCAAAATAGTGAGCCTATGGAACACCTCTTCCCCCAATAGGTTCTCTCTTATATCCTCCCCCATTCCCCCACTAACTTTCTAGTAGGGCAAAATGGATTTCTATACCCTAGTGCCTGTATATCTTATTTCCCAGTTGAGGATACAGTTGAGACCAAAGACAGTTCTAAGGCGTATGATCTCTGGAAGGAGAGGTGAGAGCAATTCCTTGTTGAGGGTTGTGCTGTGGGAGCAATAGACTCCAAAAGCCTGGCTAAGTGACTTGCCCAGCTGTTCCCAGAGGGGAGGAGCATTATGGTCCCATGAGAGGGAAAGGCAATGTTGCATGCATGAATTGTTTTAACCACATGTGTTCCTGAGTATATGTCTCTCTATTATTGTATCCTATGTGTCTACCCACTCTTTCTTACTGACACTGTGTACAGTTATGGTACTCGAGGGATTTATGAGGGGAATACTTTGTTATTGTTGTTTTTAAGACCACATTTCAGTCAATGCCTTTGATTTTAGCTTTTTTGAGGACTGAATGTTAAAGGTGCATTTATCGATGAGAACTCATGAATCAGAGTTTTAGGCATGTGTAACCACAGAGTACTTTGAACCCAAGGTTGTTGGATGGAGACCCAACATATGGCTTATGAAGGATGGGGATTAGCCCAAAGAAGGGGTACTACCCAAAGATATTTACTATGCCTTAAACACAAACTATAACATTGTACCTTAAAGACAAATAAGTTTTCCATAAAATGACTACTGGAATCCATGCTTTACCTTCCATGAAATGGAGAACTGTCTCAATTCTAGGTGTACATTCCTTTGCATATTTTTTCTTTCACCTACCATTTTTTTTTATTCGAGTGACCTCTTGAGAGAATACTCAATAGATAGAAAACTTTATTAGCTTAAAAATAGTGTTTACATGTTTCACCTTTTCTATAGAGCATGAAATAAATTTAAAATTTGATCCCCATGAGAGACTCAAAAATCATATGTAATGGAGGCACTTTGCTAGTATTCTCTTGGTTCCTTTCAGCTATAGCAGTTCTCTATCATTAGTGATGGGTAATTGCATATTCTTGAGAATTTATCTGTACTGGATATGGGGATGGTTGGTTTTATTACTGAAGATTGCTATAGTTAGACACATTTCTGGTATGGTAGCTGCATATCTGGAGCCTATTTTTCTGGAGAAGTGAACATTATTGCCACGCTATAAACATGAGAATGTTTTTCAATATGCTAAGTACTTGCTGGAATATTTCATTTCCTTCCAAATTTAGCTGGAAATTGGGTCTTTCCAGCTCCTCTTTTTCAAGTCTCTTAGTACTTTCCAAATCTGTAGTCAATGGAAGTGAGGAGTTTAAAAGTTGGATAAAATAAATGAATTGCTAATATCTCTTCTTAAAATCTTGTAGGAAAAAGGTATAAATCTCACAGATTGTGATCTTAAATATGCTACAGTCATTTGTTCCAGGTTATTTTCAGCTCAATTTGACTGATCTCTTGGCACACTAAATCAGAGAGTAAAAGAGATTCAGTCCCACTATAAAACAAAATAATCCCATAAATAGGTGGTTAAATTATTGGCAACAATACAATAAATTTAATTGTTTGGGTTATACTTCTTGATGTTAAATGTGCTTTGTGATTCATTGAAGCCATGTCAAAGCCTATTGTTGGCTTCTCTGCCAGAATTTTTTTTTATTTTGTTTCTTTTATATATCAGTCAACATTTGTGGCAAACTCCTCTCACTGTGATAGAAACAGTGAGTATTTCTGACTTTGTATACTGTTAAAACCTTCACTGTGTGTGGAATCATCACATTTATATAGCCAGGCTCCATAAAAGCACTTGAAGCTATGTGTTTGAGAAATAAAACCACCGTTTATGTTGTTAACACTCAGGCAATATTGAAAGACACCAGGTGAAGAAATGGTGGATGCAATGGTTTTGCCTGCTTTCACAGCCTTTTGGATCACTGCCATTTAGGATGTCTTTAAAAGGAAGGGGGGCGGAAGAAAAAAAAACTCTGAAAAATGGGTGATTTGTTGCCTTAGTAATTCTTCAGATGAGATAGTTGACTACCTGAGATGTGGGTCATTAACTATGAATAATCATAGCTAAGTGTGATCAGTTGCTCCCAATGCCGTCTCTTACTTCATGATCCTTTTCAAAAGATTTATGAGAAGTTTCCTATATGTGAGATTTGGAAGGAAGTGCCTCTGAAGAGTGATTTTTCAATTTTAATCTGCTGAGGCGGGGAGAGAGAGGTGAATTTCCCTTAAACTGAATTACATTTGCTTCACTGTCTTACTATATAAAACTAATCTCAGGTAGGCAAGGATAGGATAGTGTGTAGAGTGGTATGATGGGATAAGGATAGGGGAAGAGAGGATAGAATAGGATAGAAAAGGAGAAGGTAGGATAGTATAGGATAGACTGAGCAAGATGAGGTTTGAAAACTGGATGCAGTTTTAGAAATATGATTCAGCTCCCTTATTTCATAGATAAGTAAACTGAGATAAAGAGCAATGAAATTACTTGCCTAAGGGCACAAAGTTAGTAACTTACATAGTCAAGGGCTGAACCCAAAACATCATACTCTAGATCTAGGGCTCTTTCTGTGAAAGTGTCTCAAACTATTCTGGTGCTCATTTATCTCTCTCTCTCTCTTTTTATATACTTATTGTCTGTAGTGCCTATTTAGAAACTTTAACATACACTACCTTGTATAGTCTTTGTTTCATGTAGCTATATTTTTCTTTCTACAGATTATAAGCATGTAGAGGACAGAAACTATTCCTCATATGACTTTGGGAACCCCCTAAGTCCTAGAACAACATTTGATACATGGTGTTAAACAGTCCCTAAATTCTAATATACTTGAATTAACTGCCATACTGAAATGCTGTTGTGTGGAATTCTAATCATTCTCAAAATTTCAAACTATTTTATGCACTGATGGACATGTTAATTTCACATTTAACTGGGATGAATCATCATTGCTGATGTTTATATAGCCCTTTATGAGTCACAAAGAGCTATTATGCCACTGTCCTCTCATTTGGACCATGGGAAGTAATTAATACAGATATCACTAGCTCTGTTTTACAGATTAGAAAACTGAGGCTCAGGTTGTTCAACAGCTTTGTCTGTGATTACATAACCAATAAAGGGAAGAAGGAAGCGAGTTTTAAACCTCCTGATTGCAAATTCACGAGAGTTTCTATTATATATCAATCACTGGGCTAATTAGTCCTTTTGCTTTGTGGTCTCTTTCATGTAATGATAGAACCTACTCTTTGCTTTGTTTTCTAACTTTTTAAATTATGAGGGTCTATCTTTTCACATCAAAAACTGACTCCGACATGATTATAGCTCAACTATATTAATACAATAACTGATAAAAGACAGTATAAAAATCATTGTGAATTCAATAAAACTTTTAATACATTTTAATACATTTGTATTTAATCATAATATTATCCATATAAGAAATTCCATGTTGTGTATACGTATGAAATATTTTCTACATGGGTATAACATTTCTATATGCATGTATACTTTAGTCACAGAGTAAAAATTAAAATGCAGTATTTGGTGCACATATTGATCCGGTTCAACAAACATTGATTAAGAGCTTATCACATGCAAGTACCTCTTTTAGATGCTGAGGTTATAAGGACAAGAACAAAAAATAGCTTATATTCCATCAGTAATCAATCACCACTAATTAAGTGCCTACTATGGAATAGGCACAGTCTACTGGGATATAATTCCATATGTGTGTGTGCATGTATGTATATGTATTCATATGTGTATATGTGTGTGTGTGTGTGTGTGTATGTGTATTCCTGGTTCCTAACTGTGAACCACAGATCACTGGGGGGACTGTGGCATTATTGCTAAAGATTTATTATATTCCTTATGCATAATTAATATATTATTATATATGTGTGTATATGTATATATACACATTTTCCAGTAGAACGTGCCTAATGCAGAGTAAATGCTTAATAAAATTTTGTTGATTGCTTGATAGGATATAAGATCTTATAGGGCTCTTTTTTGTTTTTTTTTTTCTGTATGTGCATGTATGTGCGCATATGTTATATGCATGTGATGTGTGTATGTGTATGTGTGTACATGCATATATATACATGCATACATATACACAAGCACCCACATATACATATACAGAGGTACTTTTTTATGGATCTTTAGTAATGATGCCACAATCCCCCAATGATCTGTTTACTCCATGTTGGGAATTATTATTATACATTAATTTGATAAAGATATAAGAATATAATTATTTTCAGTGATCTATGTTGTCTGAAAGATTTAGAGTAGAAACATAATCATATCAATTTGGAGCTCACAGTTATTAACATTGTGAAGCCATTTTTGAGGTTTCATATTTTATAAATGTATATTACTGTATTTGTCAGTCAAGATACGTCTCATTCCAAGGGATTTTTCTTCTTCATGTTTGTAATTTTTAGCTCAGCTCCAAGTACATAAGTTACAAATATACAGTCATAATTATAGGCTAT
>CM053580.1:336986194-337006356 GCA_028627135.1 Pseudochirops cupreus
GCCTCAAACAAAGTCTTAAATCCCTCACAGTCATGCTTGCTCTGTTTTTTGGCAGCTCTGACTGGCCCTCAGACTCATCAGGAGTTTCAGCTGGTTCCCAGAATCAAGATCACTCTATCTCAGTTTTCAAAATCAAAATCATTTTCTTTGGCCTGGGAGGGGCTTTCCTCTTTAGCCTCCTTGGCTCCTCTTCAGCCTCCCTGGAGGCAGCAGGTTCTGCCTCCATATCCTTGTCCAAAGAAATTCTGTCTCTCCCAGCCAGGATCTTTCCTTATATACACACAGCATTAGCTTGCTGTTTCAGCCAACCCCTTCCTGTTATGTCAGCAACAGGAGACAGGAGTTCATACCTTCTGTTTCTTTAACAGAAGCTTGATCTGAACTAGTTGCTAAGTACCTCTTAACTTAGCAATACAAAAGGGACTTCAAATCTCATTACTGTTACATTAGGCATCTTTCTGAATACAGAATCCACTCTAGGAGTCTGCACTGGTGCCATGAAATAGACATTCAAATTTTCTGGGTATACATATGGACACAGATGCCAATTATTACTCTTTTTAGCTTACAACAATAATCATTACATTTTAGATTCATGATTTTCTAATAATCTCTGCTTTTATCTGGTACTCAGTTACCTATCACTTTCTTTGCTCAAGTCAAACCTAACTCTAGCATCTCCGTGCTCAAACCCCATTCTGTATTTCATCACAAATATCTAAGGACCAGTAACCATACCTCACATGCCTAACCTACCAACTACCAATTTTAGGGGAATGTTGTAACACTGTTTTATAACCTGAAAGGTAATTGACAAGTAAAGGTGACATAATATAATGGGAATATAGGATTCAGAACTGAAAAGGGCTCCAGAGATTATCAATTTGGTTCATTTAATTAAGTACTTAGTATATTCTTACTTTGGGCAAAGAGCTTTGTTTGGAGTTGAGGCTGTGAGGCCAAAAATGGAGTTATGCCTGTCTCTGAGAACTTGCATTCAGTGATACAACAATGATTTTTTTAAAAAAAAATCCCAACACAGAGGTTCTTAATCTGAGGTCTGTATAGTTTTAAAAAATATTTTGATAAGTATACTTCATTGTGATTGGTTTTCTTGGTAACCCCATATATTTTATTTTATGCATTAAAATATAATTCAAAGAAGGGCTCCATAGGCTTCACCATGACAGAAAAAAAGGTTAAATATTTCTGTACGAGAGGGAAAGCAAAACCCTGTACAGATAAGTAAATAAAATCTATCTACTTTTAAAGTAAATTTTGGTGTGGAGGGGTATCACTCACAAGAAATGAGAAGACTGAGGTCTAGGCTGCTGTAGGGATTTAATAGTAGAATATACTTTTAGAGAATATTTCCCTTTGGCTCTTGAGTTCTCAGTGTCATACCTAATGCCATACTTTCAATAAGAGCTTCATGAATGTTGTTGTTGCCTAAGGTCACATGGATAGGAAATAGCATGCTACTGTGAGCCCTCTTCTACCTGAGAACATAGTCAGTTGCCCTTCAGAATTTATAAGCTTTTTGCCCCAGGCCCCTCAACTCAGCATCCTCTATTGCTGAAAATTGAACTTGGCACTTGCTGCATGGTCCTCTGGATATTTCTGCTTGCCTCCTGAGTCAAAAGCTAGTCGATGAGGCCTGCTTCTACTGCCTGGCCTGGAAGCCTTGAACTTGAACCATCGAGGCTTTTCAGCCCTAGCCCCTCCTCATCTCCACTGCCTGGGTTGGGGATAGGGAGTGTGACTGGGGACAGTACAGAAGTCAATTAATTTATTCAGAGTATGTAGCAGTTACCTGTAAGTACAGTATCGATTCAGGCAAAGCCTAGGCAAAGTAAAGTGAAGGAAGGAAGGAAAGAATAAAAATCACTTATTAAATGCTTACTGTGATATAAGCAGCAAGCTAAAGACTCAGATTAAAAATAGAAAAAAGCAAGACAGTTTGTTCTTTCAAGAACAGGGGAGACAACATATAAAACAAATTTTAGCTTCAAGGCAGAGAATGCCTGGAAAGCCTAAGAAACAAGAAATATTACCTATGGAGGTCAGATGCCAGTTCCAGGGGTCTAAAGGATATAGGGGCAGAGCATATGGTCACATCTAGTAGACCCGAGGAGGCAATTAAAGGACAAATGGTAAGGACTGGTAGGTAGAACTCCATTTCATTAGTTAGAATTGAGTTGGTGACTCCTATTTCATTTGAGTTCATGTGAGCACTTGAGAAGCCCAGATGGATTCTGAGCAGCCCCTAATGGGGAGGTGTCAGTATAGTGGCAAAATCTGAAGAATTTCAACTAGACATCAGGGTTCTTAACATGGGGGTCACAGACCCCCCAGAGAGATTTACAAGTTTCTATAGAGCTTGGATGGGGGAAAAACAATACATCTTTATTTTCATAAATCTCTCACTGAAATTCTCTCTCTCTCTCTCTCTCTCTCTCTCTCTTTCTTTCTCTTTCCCTCTACAGCCCTCCTTCCTTCCCTTCCTCCCACCCTAACCCTCTCTGTTTCTCTCCACATCTGTATGTATATATACATATATGTGTATATATATATATATACACACACACACACACATATACATATGTGTGTATATACATATACACACATATATAATTTTTTGAGAAGGGGTTCAAAAGCTTCATCAAATCCCAAAGGGTCCATAACACACCACAGATAAACACACAACAAGGATTCACAACAACAGAAAGGTTAAAACTCCCATTCAACATTAGCTTTTTCTTGGCCCTGGAATCCTCAAAATGTATTTATTTGTTTTGTTTTGTTTTGTTTTGATGCTTCCATATGTAGTTACTGGTAATGAAATTCTGGCTGGATATATCTAACACTTTATTTCAACTTTCTTTATTTCAGCTAAGCAAGAGAGAGTGTCTCCTAAAGCATATGACCATACAGTTCTAGTCCTAGATGAAGCAAAAAAGACAAATATCTTTTAAAAATCTGCATTTGAATTGAATTCTGAGTGAAGGTTACATGGATCAGTGCATAATTTTCATAGGTTGTGTCATGCCATATACAAAACATCCATTTTGATGAAAAGTTAAAAACCATCAATTGACAATCAGATATTTCCAAATGTACCAGTAGTTGCCATCCAATTGACACACTGTCATATACAGATGGAGGCCAAAGTGAACTACTTTCTGTGGAATTCAGTGGGATCATCACATCAGACTTTTTGTCTTAGTTTTCTTACTTTAAATTTGAACTATTTAGACTTCAGTTTTAAGGTTGAAAATTTGAGAGATAAAAATGTCAATTCCTCAGCCAGTTACTTGTATGCTAAAATGAAGGGCTAGATTGCATGCCTTGTGATTTATAAATTGAAGTTAAAAAGAACTGCTTGCCTGGGTAGAATTGGGCCATAAGCAGTAATGGAAGTGAAATTTACTCTGGGAACCCAGAATGTATTACTATGGAATCTTTGCAAATAACTGGCATTCCAGCAGGACTTTGAGACCCCCATAACTCTGTTCTTCCACCCACAGGCCATAATTTGTCCATTAGTAATTACATGATTTCAGAGTATAGCATCGTAATTCCTTACTTCTAGGAAAAAAACAAACAAAAATATATATAAAGGGGAAAATAATAAAAGTTGTAAAGTACGGATGTTTCTGTAAGCTAAAAAGAAATTCCTACGTGAAGGTATAAAAACATATTTCAAGATATAGTAGAGTATTACAGTATTTAGACATTTTCACTTTTATTATCTCTATTGTTTTCAGTAGTGTTTTATAATGACTTGAAATAAGCAGTTGTCAGTTTTGCATTCCATTCATGCATGAGCAATGTAAAAAACGTCATTTTGGTATTTGAACAAGTGCCCACACATGCTGCAGCTTCTCACTAAGATCGCGAGGGTGCATCTCAAGGTCTATATCACAGCATATTCAGAATACAGATGTGTGCGTGCCAGCGAGTTGCAGAGAACAAAGGGGCCCAGGTCTATTCAGTCGCTCTCAAATCAAAGATTTCTGTTTAACCTTAAAGAGTCTATGAATACATCGATAGAAATCCGTCATACTACAGTGGCAAAGATAGGTTCGAGCTCATCACAAAAAAGGAAAGAAAACTGAAAAGACGGTGGTAGCTCTTCTGTAATCTTCTTTCAGCATCGCAAAAGCGAAATATGATCATATAGACTTGGTGCCAACATTTAGACAGTTAGGTAGCATAATAGAGTGCCAGACCTGGAGTCATGAAGACCTGAGTTCAAATGTGACCTCAGACACTTACTAAACGTTTTGACCCTGGGCAATCACTTAACCTTGTTTGCCTCAGTTTCCTCATCTGTGAAATGAGCTGGAGAAGGAAATGGCAAATTATTCTAGTATCTTTGCCAAGAAAACCCCAAATGGGGTCATGAAGAGTTGGATACCACTGAAACAACTCAACAACCACAGCCAATGTTTATGACTATCTGGTGGTTCACCTCCCCACCTTGCTCCATTAGGTCACTACGCCAAGATTTTATCTTGCAGTGGAGGTAAGCTTTGGTTTTAGAAATGTAGCACAAATTCCGATGGCCAGGCTGAAAAAGTAAGGTGAGCTAAATATGAAGAGGCTCAAAACTAGAAGGTGGGACCATTGCTTGGTGCATTTGTGATTTTCTTTAGCCATAGTCATTCATAAAGACCATCTCCTAAGATATAGAAAACTCATAGTCTTCACTGGATCCATAAATTATTGTATAA
Source organism: Pseudochirops cupreus (assembly GCA_028627135.1). Lineage (NCBI taxonomy): Eukaryota > Metazoa > Chordata > Mammalia > Diprotodontia > Pseudocheiridae > Pseudochirops > Pseudochirops cupreus. The sequence continues at coordinate 336,990,931 of CM053580.1, forward strand.
ATAATATTGTAATCAAGGCCATGGATTTGGTAAAAACTACTGTATCAAGTCTATGACTGAAATTTTCAGGCCAAACTGGTGGGATTGCTAAATATATGGAACATTAAGGAAAGGTTATGCCTTTCCTTTCTCCCTTTCTTTCCATCATTTCTTTTCTTCCTATTCCTCCATTCCTTCCCTTATTTCTTCTGTCTTCAGCTCTTTTCCACTCTCACTCTTCTTCTATTTCTTTGCTATTTTCCTTTTTCCTTCTATTTAAATATTTTACTATAATATTTTATATATATTGCCATAGCACCAACTGAAAATGAAAAGTAAGTACTAACTAACTAACTAACTATGAAAATTCCTCACTGTTCTTCAAAGATGAAAATTTCTTGGTCAAAGTGTTTCTGAACCTGTTACTACTACTTTTTGCCTTCACAAATGATGCATTATACGATCTTGGAATTCAGGTGAGAGGTAGAAATGGATGCCATGAGTCAAGTGATCATAATTAGATAACTACACATGAAGCAGAAAGAGAGGAAGTGCTTTATTTGTGCAGCAGAAGATTAGATAGACAGACAGACAGATAAATAGCACTTATTAAGCACTTGCTGTGTTCCAGGAACTGGGCTAAGCTTAGGATACAAACACAAGGGAGCAAGACAGTCCTTACCTTCAAAGATTTTACATTCTGATTGAAGACAGCATATAAAAAGCAACTAGGGCATGGAGAGTAGCCAGCATGATGATAAGACTACCAAAGAAGCCTTATCTCCAGCAAGATAAGGTGAAAGCTCATCTACCAGAATCAGGGGATCCAGAGGCAGAGTCCCTGGTTCTGGTGGGAGGGAGATGAGAATGATGGTTGGGAAGCAGAAGACCTGATATTGAGACAGCTGTGAAAGGGTGGGGAGGCCTGACCTAGACAAAATCAGAACCAGGGATGCAACTGACACAATCCGCCTCTTAAGGATTATGGCACATTGATTGTTTGCCAATTTATCTTCTAAATTGTACATAAATTTTGTTAAATCATTAAAGCATATTTAGGAAGATACCTACTTATGAAACCTCTTCAGTTAATATGAGCTACTACATTTCATGTACTTTAAAGAAAAATTTGAAAACATTTATAATATAAATATTCCAGATTACTTCATTATAGAGTGCTCTAATTTGCATTTATGTTTTCCCATTTTGTCCAAATTTGCAAAATTTTACTTTATTTGGAATCTTAGGCACTATAAAACATATATTGGGTTGAAGAGAAAACATATTTTTAATTTACAATAGATCAAAGGAAGCCCTGGAAAGAAGTCCAGAGCAAGCTATGAACATATTTATACCACGTGGGAAAATATTGTTTTTACTTGGTCAGTTGACATCAATGAAGTATATGTTGCAGAAGTCACGATGATGAATATAAAAAACAAAATAAAATACGTGATTTGAGGGAGCATCTATGTCCTTGGGTTGGGTAGGTTCACAATCTTGGCTGAAAAGCAGAGGTAGTATGGAGTAGTTCATACAGCTAAAGTATAAGAGTTGGAAAGTCCTGGGTTCAAATATTACCTCAGACACTTAGCTGCTGTAAAGTCCTAGGTAATTCACTTAACCTCACTGTACCTCAATTTACTCTTCTTTAAAATAATAGGTTGGACTTAATGGCCCCATAAGGGTTTGGACTCAATGACTTTTACTTCTGCTTCTAGATCTAACTTGATAATTATATGATTTCTTAAGAAACTTTGCATATTAAGTATAAATTGAATTTGGGGCAGACAGAAGTATTGAAATCAGACTCTGTGACACCAACATTTGTCAAGCACCTAGTTTTATTTAACATATTGAAGCTTTCTTTGAGCACAGAAGGTCCCTAGTTACTGAATTAGACACATTCTTATGTCAACATCATGACCTGGGAAATTTGAAGATACACCAACCATAATTATGTTATTAGCCATGTCCAAGTCACCAGACATTAAAAGAAGCAGGAGTTTCACTTTTTATATCAGCACATTCTTCTATATCTGAAGGGAATGAAATAGGGCATTGCAGTCCTGATAGCATTCAAGGTGAAGAAGGATTTTCTAAACCTAGCTTGATGTCCTCAAATCTGTGGATAACATTAAAAATAGATTCAACTTTTTGTACTATCACTGCTTGGTCAGTCATTCCTGATGGGTTGTTACACCCTATAAACTTCTTAGTATGGAAGTTGGTGCTAAATGTTTCTTTTAAGGCCCACTTGTACTCGGGAAATGAGTACACATCTTTTTTTTAAATTAAAAAAATTTTTTTTGAGTACACATATTAATAAGAATTTTAAAAAATCCTTGTTTGAGGCTATTCTTATAAAATACGATCATGTTTTCAGTTTCATAATGCCTGTGAATGAACTATTCCTGAAGGAAGTTTCCCTCTAACTTATTTTTAAGTGTGTGATAAAAAAATGATTAACTTAAAATCAAGGCATCCCCTCAATTTCCAATTCTTTGACACCACAAAAAGAGCTTCTATAAATATTTTTATACACGTGGGTCCTTTCTCCATTTTTATGGTCTCTTTGGCATACAGACCTAGTAATGATACTGCTAGACCAAAGGGTATGCACAGTTTTGGCCATAGTTCCAAATTGCTCTCCAGAATGGTTTGATCAGTTCATGACTCCACCAACGATGAATTAGTTTTACAACCTTAATGACATTATTAACCAATGGTTTTCTAATCTAGGTCAATCATTTAGGACCATTATCTGAATGGAGTTGCCCTCAATAATTACTATAAAAATGAAGAGACTTCTAAAGACTATGCTGAATTTCATAGCTTTTTTAAATTCCTTAGAAATCAATTCTTAGTGTTCATAATCTATGTCTACACATACAAATTAAGCCAGATAGACAAACAAGTGAGCAAGCATATTGTTACTGAAAATACCTGTTAACAAAGTCAAGGGCTATTGGACTACGTTAGGAAAGAAGTTAGAGAGACCATAAATCTGTAAAGCCAATTCTATTTGTAATTTTTACTTAGTCACAGAATTGTAGATTTACAACTGGAAGGGCAGTTAGAGGTTTGCCTAGATGGTCATCTAGTTATCTGTTTTAAGTATGAGGATACTGAAACTGAGAATTAAATGATTTGCCTAGGGTCACACCTTTAGGAATTGGCAGAGCTGACATTCAAACCTAGATCCTCTTGGCTTTGAATCCAGTGTTGTTTAAGCATCTCGTGCGTTCTATAAATAACGTAAGACTTTACTTCTAAGATTAAAGCGTACAGGGAGAATTTGGGCAAGTTTTGAATGCTGGAAAGACTTGTGGTTTAATTCAGGTTAAAGTGGGAGGGTATGGGGGAGTCTCTCCACTGATAAAGACGGCAGGCCCTTCCTTGGGATGGATGGATTTTGTGACTTGCCATCTTTACCGGCTTTCTGGAGAGGAACCTCTCAGAATTAAACTAGGTTGTTGCTAGGTTGGTTCTGAGATCCTAGGATGTAGAGCTGGAAAAGGGAGCTTAGAGATTATTTTTTATCCTCAGATGACAGTCTGCACTGAGTCCACATTCAAAGCCTTTCTAGTTTGTACACTTCACTGGCGCCATTACCACAAATTTAGGGACCCTTCCATTGGACTGACTTCAGTGAAGGTGCCAAGTATCTGTCAATGTACAGAAATGTAGGTAAGTATATGTTGTTATAGCATCATAGATTTACAGCTTAGAAGGGACCTTAGAAATCACCCTGGACTTGTCTAGCTTCAGGTCTCACATTTCTAAAATGAGATCGTGGGACTAGATGACCATGGTAATTAAGAAAATATATTTTTTCTACATTCATCTTTCAGGTAACCCAAAACATTTTATTTAGTATTAAAGCAAACACACACACACACACACACACACACACACACACACACACACACACACACACACACACACAAATTTATCAGATCACTCCACCAACCCCACTCATTTTAACCAGCCTTCCCTTGATGAAAGTTGTAACATGTTTTGAATCAGCATTCTCAACTATGTTTTTTTCTTTCACAAATACCAGTTGCCATGTGTGGAATTAATAGTTTTACAAGCATACTGTAGCTGGAAACTAATCATTTCTAAAAGTGTACTGAAGAAAAAAGGGATAAATCCTGGTATACCATGTAAAATGAAAGAAAGTGAGCCATTGGGGCAGCTAGGTGGCTCAGTGAATAGCGCACCAGCCATGGAGTCAGGAGGACCTGAGTTCAAATGTGACCTCAGACACTTGCTAGCTGTGTGATCTTGGGCAAGTCACTTAACCCTGATTGCCTTGCCTTTCCCCCCTCCAAAAAAAATAAAAAGAGAAAGTGAGCCATAACCTTAGTCTCCATGTGACTGTTGAACTGATCACTTTTAAGTTAACTTAATATTTTAAATCATATTTAAATTGAGTACGATGTATTTTATCAACTGTAGGAATTTAGATGCCTCTTCAGATGGCATCAGTAACTGAACTGATTAGTCTCCATTGACTTGTCATGCAAGAGTCAAGGATGAAGTTACAGAGATGGACTTCCTGGCTTTTTTTTTCTTTCTATGACCAAAATCACTCTTCCTTTCACTTTATTCATATTGTTTTTTTTTTTCATTGCTTTTTTTTCCCCTTGCTTTCATGCCCAAATGGCATATGAACCAAGCAATTGTCATGATTCTCTAATTTGGATCATGTGGTATGGAGTGCCACAAATACCTGTGTGGGCCATGAGTTTTCTTATTCTTCTTTATCTCTGAATTATGACTTCTTATTGGCACTGTAGTCAGGCTAATAGAGAGGTCCTGTTGAGCCCCCAATCTATATAACTTCTCACCAGTTGCCCTATTTCCTAAACAAAAGAGTCTTTCTTGACTCCACTTGCCCTATTGACTAGAAATCATATAGTATTTATCATCTAAAAATAATTACTTTAGAAACTCAAAGAACTCTTAGAACTAATAAAGTGCCAATAATTGAAACTGTCTTCATAGCTAGAGAGAAATCCCTTCCCATCCCTTAATTCCTCTCCCCTCCAGCTGTTTAGCATGTGTTTTTGTTTTTTCAAAAGTTTTTTTTTGGATGCAAAAAACCTTTCTGCATTCTGGGATCCTTGACAAAGCCTAACTGTTATGCCAGGTTGAAATTCAGCCACCCGTATTTGCTGATTTTAAGTCAGTTTTACTGTCCAGTGGGGGCAACAGCGAGGTCACTCAGCTGAAACCTCTTTTTTACTCTGCATCATTATATATCATGTCAATTTGAATTTAAAGTGTTATTACTTTTAGTTGTTGGATTGCTAAGAGATTACTGTATGATTGATTTACTGTCTGAGCAAATTGACATTCTTTAAAGGTAAATATTGATGTTAAAATCCTCCCAATCAGTTATCAACTTTCAATGTTTGAAAAATTGTTTTTACCGTGCATTTCTCAGTATTTGTGGGTAAAGTGCTTTCAGTATCTCAAGTAAAAGGATCACTATAAGGCAATATAATATACCTTTTATTATAGGTGGCTAGTTGTTCACCTTGCCCACTAAAAATTGTGGCCATTTTTATATCTTTAGAAGATATAAGATCATTGATACAGATCTGGAAGGGACCTCAGAAGACAAATAGTCCAACCTCATCATTTTATAGACAAGGAAACTGGTGTCTTTCCTTGCTCAGAAGGGGTTGATTTGCCTGAAGTCATATAATAGTGTCTTAAGTGGAATTTGAATCCAGGTCATGTGATTCTAAATCCATTGTTCTTCCTACTATATCACAATGGAATTTCTTCCCAACTATAATATGTATTTCTCAGATGACCTTATGCTTTCTTTACGTGGAAACCATGGACTAAAACACAAATGTTTGAAGCAAAACCTATTTTGTTTGTTTTTTTAAATACAGAATTGAAGTAATAAATGGTTCTCAATTTTTCTTATTTATTCTTCTTGATCCTTCTGCATCATTTGACATAGTCCCTCACTCTCCCCCTCGGTATTCTCTCCTCCTTAGGACTGCTTTGCTCTTTCCTGGTTCTCCTGATAGCTGTTTGACCACTTCTCAGTCTGCTTTCCTGGACCTTCATCCACTTCATACCCACTAATTAGAGGTGTCCCATGGATCTGTCCTAGACCCTCTTCTGTTTTCCTCTGTATTATTTAACCTAGTGCTGTCATCATTTCCAATCAGTTCAATAATTATCTCTATGAAGATGATTCCAGATCTGTATATCCTGCCCTAGTTTCTCCCTTGAATTCCAGGTGCTCCTTTCAGATACCTTAAGTTGCATGTCCCATAGTCATCTCAAACTCACCATGTTGAAAATAGCTCCTTACCTTTTCCTCCAAACTCTCAGCTATTCCCAACTTTCTTTTTGCTTTGAAATGGTACCACCATCCTCCCAATCAATGTTGCACAACTTCAATGTCATCCTTGACTCATCTCTTGAACTCCCCTCAATCTCCCCAGTTCTCCCCCCCACACACACACATACCTTATTTCCCCCCCGGCCCCAGCATGGACTCTGATCCAACAATGCTAGAGTACTTGCTGTTGCTTACATACTCAACTCCAACTTCTGACTCTTTGCCTTTGTCTTGACTGCCCTGTGTCTGGAATTCTCTCCCTCCTTAGCTCTGATTACTATCCCTCTATCAAGCCTCAACTCAAATCTCACATTGTATAAGAAGCCTTTCCTACACAAATCTCCCCCACACTCCAGTTTCATAACTATATATCTATTATCTCTCCCATTAGAATATTGTCTTTCTCCCTTCCTATTCCTAGCATGTTCACACAGTGTCTAGCACATAATAAGCACTTGAATGTCTGTTGCCTACTGACTGGCTGTGTTCTCCTTACATTTTACTTGAAAACCAATGAACATATAGTAGTTTGGGCTGAACAATCACTCCATGAGAAATATCAAAGAGATTTTTCAATAGGAATAGCTAATGGGGAAGTTTGGTGAGCAGATAGAAATGGGAAGAGGTTAACCAAAGCAACTAGGTTGGTACAGCAAATAGAGGATTGGACCTGGAAGACCTGAATTCAAATCTTGCCTCAGACACTTACTAGTTGCATCACCCTGGGCAAGTCACTTAACTTCTGTTTGCCTTAGTTTTCTCATCTGTAAAATGGGGATGATAATAGCACCTACCTCCCAGAGTTTTTGTAAAGACCAAATGAGATAATAATTGTAAAGTGCTTAGCACAGTACCTGGAACATAGTTAACACTTATAAATGTTAGCTACTATTATTATTAAATAGAAACCCTGGAGGTCCAGTCCTAGTCCCAGAATGGAATAATTTCATGTATTTTTTGTTTGCAAAGCATAAAAAATGTGGATGAATAAATTAATCTTTTTCAGGTTGCTAGTATGAAGATGATATCCTACTGTGCTGTTCATTGGTAATTAATTAATACTTGCTAAAATTTAATTAATACTTTCATTCCTAGTTTGGGGGCAAAAACTTAGTTATGAAAATGCTTAAGTAAGAAGTCTGAAAATCCCCCCCTCCCTACCCCTACCGGTAGGATGCCTGCTGATGGTGGTGTCAAGCCAACAAAAGGAAGAGTAGCTGTAATTTCCTAACATGAGTGTTAGTTTTACCAAGTGGCCACATGGCCACGCAGCTAGAGCTTCCCTGTCATCATCAAAAGTGATGATATGTGAATGAGATGCAGGCATGGGGTTGTGGATGCCGTGAATGCACATGTCACAGTTGCCATCCATCTGGTTTGGCCCTAATGGATGTTGCCTGGATGAATTGGTTGGGCATTGATCTCCTTTGTCCTTGAAAAGACATCCAGAGATTGGCATCCAGTTTCATTATCCTATGTTAAGAACATATGCTCTTTCTATTTCATGAAGGACTAAATAAGTGATTTTTTTCTTTTGAATTTGCTTAAAGATGCTCAAATTCATTAGGAATTTTTTAAAGGGTCAGTGATTTTTGGGACAGCATGCAACCGGTACTAGGAGTTTTGCAACGCCTGGAAGGAATGAGACAACAGTTAATATTGACAAGACCAAAGCATAAAAAGAAGGAAAAAGGAAAAAAGTGAAAGTGAATAAAAGCAAGTGGGAGAAAGAGTAGGAAAAGAGAAAGGAAAGCAAGGTGTATACTTTATAGATAATAATATTAGTTCAGTCAATTAATTGACTGCCTATGTGACAATGGCGACAGACTTCAACCTTGAATCTCTCAGCATCTGATCCTTCCAAGGATTTTCAGGACAGATTTCATTGTGATGTAGATGCAAAGGGGTAGTCAAATGATCTTATTCTTTAGAAAATCTGCTTTCTATGTTCTTGATAGATTTATAACTTTCTCTATAAGAATTAGGTCTAAACAAAAGGGATCAAACAGTAACCATGTGAACACTGGAAAGCTTGCTCCAATCATAAAATATTTCTTTCACTGAATCTTTAGAAGTCATGATTCAGCATATCCTGAGATTGCATATGTCTCAGATGCTTAAGGTACTTTTAGGCCTGGAATCAGGAATAAGGAGTGAAAATTTTCCCACTTAGGTCTGGGATTTTCTAAACTACATCATGAGGTGTTAAGAAAATTATTGCATCCTATCAAGTCAAAATGCTCTTCTTTGGAAAAGAAAAAAGAAAGAGACCAAAGGTAGTTATACATAAAAGTTCATGGGCTTGAACAGATCAGATTGCTCAGATTTCTAAAGAACTGAAATTTCCCGATTTGGGGGAGGGAGGCAGGGGTAGTTAGCTAGATGACATTTATCCCTTAGCCTTGAATTCTGGGATTAAATCCTTCAAGTATGGTTCAGTGCAGAGACTATTTTCTTCACAGTAGCCTAAATAGTGTTATTTAAGGGACACTGAAAAGACTCCCTGTCCCCTACCCCAAAAATTTCCTCCTTACACTGTTTAGAATACTTCGCTAGTCACACTTACAACAAATGGACATTTATTTGAATTTTACAAACCCTTAAAAGAATGTGTTATTCCTAGAAAGTTCTATAAGAGTTGAAAAGACAATCAATTACAAACACTTTAATGGCAGTTATTTAATTAGCCTAACTTCATCCTAACATGCAACAGGGAGGAACAACTTGAGGGAATAGGGATTCTCTTGAGAAGTCTTTTTAAAATGACTTTGAAGGAGGGCAGGTTTGAGCAGAGTGCTCGGTGGGGAGGAGGAGAGAGGAGACTTTGAATTCTCAGCAGGCAGCAGGAGAACATCAGTGTGGAAGACAGGGGACAAGGGGCACCAGAAGTTGAGAGCCTGATGCAGAAATGCAAATAGAAAGGAGCCAAAGAAAAACTGTGCCTGCTTCAGAATAGTGCCTCCGGCCAGGACGACTTAAGGGCCTTTCTATTTATTCAAAAATGAAAAAATGAGAGCAGATGCAAAGCTGGCTGATGGGTTCAAATGTAAAATTCAGATAAGCAATTAAAAATGGTGACCCATATACCATGCAGTGTGATTACATCTTGTGTTGTCTCTGGATTCCATTCAAGGGCAGGTGGTACAAAATCAATTCACTTTATATCACCAGTGTCCTAACAAATATTTGAAACTGTAGATAGTTTTAAGTGAGGTTTGACTGATTGAAGGCTAATTAGCAATATTGAAATCCAGATGGTGAAAGTTTGCTAACCATCTTGTTCCCTTATGTGTCCTTTCATCTCCTCCCCACCCCCATCTCACCAGGCTCTTTTCTCTTTATTTCTCTTTCTCAGAAATAAATGAGCATTCTCTACTGTGTTAAATGAGACACTTCTCTGCCAGACTCTCCTTGTCTAAGTAAAGATTTAGGTTAGAGTTTCTGTTAATCTGCCTTTTTAAAAAGAAAATGTGGGATATGAAGTGGCATAATATGTATTCAAGAGGAAAACTAATATTGTTTTTTTGTGTTCAGGTAACTATTAAATGTCTTCTCTCCATTATTTATTTTTCCGAGATGTGAACCTGCTCCTTTTTGGTTTGTGCTCTCTCTATATAAGAAATTTCTCTGTATCTAAACTGCTATCTCTACATAGTACTCTTTGCTATTGAGTGAGATTAAAAATAGGTCAGACTATCTTAGCTCCTATGCAAGGAATATGTATACATTGGATAACATTCATGGATGTCCCCAAGAATTTGAACATGGAAATACACACTGTTCAGGGAATTTTGTTTTTCCTTTGAACCAAGGATTAGAGTATTTAATATAACACCTGGAACTCACACTACTAGTTTTAGGCACCTAATAATGTAAAGTAATAGTGTAATGAATAAAATACTGGATTTGGAATCAGAAGACCTGAGTTCAGAAGTGTGCTGGTAAAATTTTTACAATTGATTCTCTGAGGGAAAAAAAGTACCCATTACATACTTTTAAGTTTAATATGTATTATTAACATTTTCTCCGTCACTTACTTAAATCTAGATAATCAACACCACAGTACATCAAATCCTGATATGTAGCTTTTGCCAGTTTTTTAGGGGTCAGTGCTAACTTGAAAAATTTTATAGTTCTTCCCAGATCTGTTTCAAGCTGGTTCCAGTATACCCATCTACCTGAATTAAAATTTTGCTTCGGATACATGTAGTTGTCCAAGCCTAACTTTAATCATGGGTTTCATCTTCCTTTGAATTCACGTATTTATTATTATTTTTAATAATTAACATTCATTCTCTCTTGGGATTTATGTTGCATTTAAGAAGAATTATACTGTGTAATAAGAAATAATAATAATGTGAAAAAGGTGTACAATTATTTTTTCCCATAGAAGCCTTCTCACAGCAAAATTGCATCTTCAGAAAATGATTTGCTTGTACTTAGTCTAGTTCCCACAACAGCTGGGCTCTCCAAACATATACATTCTATTCATGAAGTTGTCAACATTAGGAATAAAAAGCTTTCTACAAAATGGAATAAGAAGGCTTAACATTTCAAGAAAATAATGATTAAGGAGGTTTAACACATGCTTATTTTTTCAATTTATTAATTAATTTATTTTTTCAGTTTTCAACGTTCACTTCCCTAAGTTTTAAATTTTTTCCCTTCCTTTCCCCCTCCCTCCCCAAGGCAGCATGCAATCTGATATGGGCTCTACACATACATTCCTATTAAACACATTTTCACATTAGTCATGTTGCACAGAAGAATCATAACAAATGGGAGAAGCCATGGGAAAGAAAACAAAACATAACAAAATAAAAGATAAAATAATCTGCTTTGCTCTGCATTCTGACTTCATAGTTCTTTCTCTGGATGTGGATAGTATTTTCCATCATGTGTCCTTTGGAAATGTTTTAAGTCCTTGCATTGCTGAGAAGGGCTAAGTCTATCAAAATCAGTCCTTTCATATGGTGGCTGTTGCCATGTAATGTTCTCCTGGTTCTGCTCACTTCACTCAGCATCAGTTCATTTAAGTCTTTCCAGGTTTTTCTGAAGATCACCTGTTTTTCATGTCTTATGCCACAATAGTATCCCATTACATTCATATACCACAACTTGTTCAGCCATTCCCCAATTGATGGGCATCCCCTCAATCTCCACTTCTTGGCCACCACAAAAAGAGAAGCTATAAATATTTTTTACATATGGATTCTTTCCCCATTTTTACGATCTCTTTGGGATACAGCCCTAGAAGTGGTATTGCTGGCTCAAAGGGCATGTACATTTTTATAGCCCTTTGGGCACAGTTCCTAATTGCTCTCCAGAATGGTTGGATCAGCTCACAGCTCCAACTACAATGAATTAATGTTCCAGCTTTCTCATATCTCCAGCATTTATCATTTTCCTGTTTTGTCATGGTAACCGATCTGATAGGTTGTGATGTGGTACCTCAGAGTTGTTTTTATTTGCATCTCTCTAATCAATTGTGATTTAACGCATTTTTTCATATGCTTATAGATATTTTTAATTTCTTCCTCTGAAAACTGCCTGTTCATATCCTTTGGCCATTTATCAATTGGGAAATGACTTGTATTCTTATAAATTTGACTCAGTTCTCTATATATTTTAGAAATGAGGCCTTTATCAAAGATACTAGTTGTAAAAATTCTTTCTCAGTTTTCTGCTTGGTTGCATTGGCTTTGTTGGTTCAAAAACTTTTCAATTTATTGTAATCAAAATTATCTATTTTGCATTTCATAATGTTTTCTATCTCTTGTTTGGTCTTAAATTCTTTTATTCAACATAAATCCAACAGAAAAAAACTATTCTTTGCTTCCTTAATTTGTTTATAGTATCAGCATTTATATCTAGATTGTATACCATTTGGACTTTATTCTGGTATCCGGTGTCAGACGTTGGTCTGTGCCCAGTTTCTGCCACACTATTTTCTAGTTTTCCCAGCAGTTTTTGTCAAACAGTGAGTTCTTATCCCAAAAGCTAGAGTCTTTGAGTTTATCAAATAGTAGATTGCTATAATCATTGACTACTATGTCTTGCATACCTAACCTGTTCTACTGATCTACCCCACTATTTCTTAGCCAGTACCAAATGGTTTGATGATTGCTGCTTTATAATACAATTTAAAATCTGGTATGACTAGGCCACCTTCCTTAGCATTTCTTTTCATTAATTCCCTTGATATTCTGGACCTTTTGTTCTTCCAGATAAATTTTGATATTATAACATATGCTTATTTTTAAAAGCTATCAAAAATCAAATGTTATTTAAGGGAAAGAGACTATAAATGACATTGACAAAAATATAATAGTTTCATCCAGAAATTAAACCATTCTGAATTATTTGTTATGACAAGGAAACAAATGGAATCCTAGTTGGCAAACATTTGTCTTAAATGCCAAATGGAGAAATATTGCTGTCAAAGGCAACGCTGTATTAGAATATAAGCTCATCTGTAAAAGCAAGTAAGGACAAATAATGGACAATTAGGAGCAGGTTCATTACATAAATAAATGGAAGACTGTTTGGTCATTTCAGTCATGTCTGATTCTTTGTGACCTCTTTTTGGAGTTTTCTTGGCAGAGATATTGAAGTGTTTTGCCACTTTCTTTTTCAGCTCATTTTGTAGCTAGGAAACTTAGGTAAACAGAGTTAAGTAACTTTGCCTATGATCACACAGCTAGTAAATGTCAGAGGCCAGATTTGAACTTGGGCCTTCCTGGCTCCAGACCCAGAATTCTATCCACCATGCCACATAGCTGCCATTGGGCATTGGTAGGTAAAACTAGATTAAAGAATGCTTAGTAAGATGACCAACTTAGTGAAGACATTCCAAGAAAGCCTGTAAATAGCTGGAAAATGGAAGTAGAGGATGTACAAAAATTATTACAGCCTATTTTCTTAAGGATAGTGGAACTATACTACTACAACTAGACTTTAATATCACAATCCCTAAGGACCTTATAAGAGGGATAGAAATGACGCTAAAGAGGATAGCAGAAAAAAGCAGCTAGATTGGATCAGGTTATAGAGAAGATGCATGGGATGAATTGCTGCATGGGATAAATTTGTGAAGGTTTTTTTAAAAAAAGGAAGATTCCAATGGTGTTGGTAGGAGTGAATCTTGAACTTTATTGATTCCAAATAAAAGAAATTAAAACATCAGCAATTACCAACCCATATGTCTACTCTCCCATCTATGCAAGGGTATTCCATACATGAATTGAGGGTATCCTTGGTGAAGGCATTAGTAAGGAACAAGCAGGTTTTCACAAATGGTATTCAACAATGGACCACATCTTTGCTATCTGGCGAGGTACTTGGTAATGACACTATATGGATTAAATTAAGCCTGAGACATTGCAGAGCCTTGTGGAAGAGATCTGAAATTATTGGGGAAAAGTTTGGTTTGATAATCTTCATAGGAAAGACCAAATGAATGAATCGTATCTATTGCCTAGATTTCAATGTGCATGTGACTGGATACCCATAGACTTTGCCCAACAATATGTATATCTTGTACAGACTCTGCATTTGGACAATGTCCTAGGTCCAGATTCAAAAGGGAGGAAGAGAGCAGGCTGGGTTGCTTTTGGGAAATTGCAAAGCACTTTTACTAATCTAAGCATCCCATAATAGCAAAGGCCATAGAATATTTTCAATACAGTCTTTGAGCAGTGTTGCTATATAGCAATAAGATCTAAAACATTACTTCGTCCTAAGAATGAGCACTACACAGAAGAATGTGGAAAGTCATATAGTGGGTATGAGCAGGTTGAAACTAATAATAAATTAGAAACTCCAGATAAAGTCAAGAGTAAAGAATGTCATCAAAGAATTGCAGGACAGAAAGAAAAGAGGTTTATCACATGGCTTGAGTGAGAAATGAAAAATAGAAGGCCAGAATGTCTATAAGTTCCCTCCCAATGTTGAGGAAAAGTGAAGAAACCCTCTACTCTGTTGGGTCACCCCTCTGTGGTGGACTTTTATATACATGCATAATGTATGCACATACACACGGCTTGCTTTATATGTATTTGCTTCCGTGTTTCCTACCCCATTAGATTATAAGTTCCTTGAGGGAAGGGACTGACTGTCCTTTGCATCCTTTCATATCTCCAGTGCTTAGTGCAGTGCCCACCATATAGAAGGCACTTAATAAATGTTTATTGATTAAGAGATTGAGATCTGTTTGAGTATTTGACAAACTCAGTCTAAATTAGTGAGATTTTCCTATTGCTTCAGTTTGGGATTTAAAGAAAAAATGTATCAATGCAGTGATATTCATCTCATATGTTTCAGAAATTTTAAATTGCAGAGAATGTACCAACTCATATTGGTAGAGAGAATTTCAATATCTGGGAGTTCCCTTATAAAAACAGAAATTTACCTTAATTTGCCAAAAAATGTAGCTGACTTCATAGTTTATATAGTTCTAGTTGAAGAGCCCATCAATTGCCTGTGTCTATTCTATGAGGAAGAGAAAGTTTGCCAAAGTTTGCCGAGATTCTTCTATAAAAGTTTGTTGGTCACAGTGACTCATGAAAGTACAAGGAGGTCGTAATTTCGATTGGCCCAAGTATAAGTACATGAATGGAATCATGAAAGCTTAAAGTTCTGAGGTAATTTTGAGTTACTATAGGTTATATAGTTACTATAGACTTCATTTCTCTAAAAGGTTATTCTGCCATTCAAACGTTTTACAAGTTCAGATGGCCATGCTCAGACTCACTAGTTTGTATTAGTAAGTATTAGTAAGATTTTCCTATTGACCTTGTTCTGAAATTAAAGCAAAAACAAAAACAACACTATTAATATAAACTGCCATCTCAGTGATACTAGAATTGTCAGGTGAAAAGTCAGAAAAATAAAGTTAAAATAAAATAAATAATGGGAAATCAAGTGAAAAAAATAAAGTTAAAATAAAATAAATAATGGGAAATCAAGTGAAAAAAATAAAATTAAAATAAAAGAAATAATGGGAAATCAAGTGAAAAAAATAAAGTTAAAATAAAATAACTAATGGGAAATCAAGTGAAAAAAATAAAGTT
>CM053580.1:337006856-337035587 GCA_028627135.1 Pseudochirops cupreus
GTCACAAAGAATTGGATATGACTGAAATAAATGACTGAACTATATTAAATGAGATATTGTATGTTAAATGATTTGCAAAGCTTAAATAATGACACAAATACTCTTACTGTCCATTTTTCTTCTCCCCTCACATAATGTTTTCCTTATTTCCTCCCAATTTGTTAGCAGATACATCTTTCCTTTTTTTAAATGTGCATTGTCAGTAGTTTAGTATTTTACCTATGATTTTTTGTAAGTGTGGTCCCTCCCATTACAAATATCCTAACTCTTCTGTGCTGGTGAGTTTCTTGGAAAAATTCAGCTCTCTTCAGCTAACCATCCAATGAGCTCTGCAAACTTAGCCAAGTTGATCCTCTGATCCCCAAATAAAATATTTACATTCAGCTCATTGCACTCTAGAAGCCCCTGAAACCTTTTGGAACCTGTCAGACCTTGTTCTCCATAGGCATAGCTTTTTTAGAACCCAAGGTAACCTCCATGTCACCATAACTCATCAAGATAGGACTCCATTGAACAATGTTTGTATCTATTCCTCATTTATGGCATTCATTACATTTCTCCTTTATTTCCTTATCTGTTTCTTCTCCTCATTTTTCTCCACTACCTCATTCTCTATTTTCTGTATATTATTTGGACTGCAGAACATAGAATTGTTTTCATTGTCTCCTACACATTTGTCCACTGAGAAAGAGAAAGTTTTAGTCACATGACTGTGTAGCTACCTGTGATAGCTCCAGCAACACAAAACTTAGAAGTTGTGTTTCATATAGGGCCATTACAAGGACATTTGTCTTTCCTTCCAAAGGAAAAGGAAAGAGTTGGTAAGGAGAGGGCAGAAAGAAAGATGGTTTGGTTTTAGAAACAAGCAATTCATTTTGAACAGTGATTAAAGGGGAAAAGAAAGAGCAGCTGTTTTACTTTGTTGTTTAGGTGATATAACTACTGGCTTGACTTTTCAATTACTCCCACTGTCTGAAAAGGAATTACTATAACTCCTTTGAAAGGTGTGTTTTAAACTTAACCCTCTTGGATTGCTTCTTAATATGATGCACATTCTCTATCATTTTCTGCTGAGCAATTGTTTCAATGAGTAGAGTACAATCTGACATATAAGGTCATTTAAAATATGGCTTCTGGGAGCCACCTTAGTATTTGTATCAGCATGAGAAAATGTAAGAAATTTTGTTTGTGAAGAAATTAAAAGGTAGGGTATTAAAACTTCAGTACCATTTTCATTATATATTCTAAAACAAATATGAGAAAGGAAGAAAAAGTAAAGTAATACAATATATCAAAAAGCCTGCATCTAAAAATATTATGTTTTCAAAAGCTAAATTTAATTCTCTAGGGATTTTTCAGTGGTTAATTAGCAAGGAAAAGGGTCAGGGTGGGGAGCATTACTTAACAAAAGAATGGAGAAGAGGAGGGGAAAGGAGAGAGAATAGGGGAATTACATGGACCTTATTCTTTTACGCAACCTGAAAAGAAATTTAAAGGGGAAAAAAAAAGAGTATAGTGTACAAACACACATAAAGTAAACATGAAACTGGGCTGAAGCAGGGAGAAAAAGAAAAAGGACTGACAAAAAAGGGTGGAGTTAGAGATAGAATAATCATATGCCAAAAAAAATCTAATAACTTCCAATACTAGAAGTTATGATTATAATTTCTGATTATAGTTTCTCTTTGAACTAGGAGAATAGGGAGAGGGAAGAAGTTTGTAATCAGACCATTCTAACTATAAATAACTAGTACTGATATCATTCCCCTTTTCCTTTTCTTCACTTTTTTTTTCTTTTAAAGAAGAGGAGGTAGAGGAATACCAATCAAAAGGAGCAAACATTATGATAGGAAATGAAGGACATAAAATGAATAACCCTAACCAAGAATGTGAATGGGAGGAACTCAATTATAAAATGGAAGAGGAAGTCAAAAATGAGACAATGTTTTTTTTTTCTTTTTTTAAGAAATAATTAAAACATAAAGATTCCTGTATACCTAAAATGAGGGGCTGAAAGAGATTCAACCAAATCCCGCAAAGCAGGGGTTGTAATCATGATTTCAAACGAAGCAAAAAAAAGATCAAAAATAGATTTAGGTAAAAAAGAGAAACTTAAGAATTCTATAGTACTTAAAGGCATTATAGAGAAAGAAATGATTAATGTCATAACATTTTATGTATTTTATTTTATGTTAAAATGTACACATAATGCATTCAAAATATTGGAATAAGTTCATCTTTCCTTAAGATAAAATCTGCCCAAAATAATTTTAAAAAAAAACTTAAATGGAGAAATACTAGAAGTTTGACAATTCGAAATCACAAATTTTATGACAAACTGGCTGAAATAATAGCATTATGAAAGGATGCAAAATAAACCTACAAAAATCAATAGCTTTTCTGAATATTACAGACAAAACCCAGGAAAAAAGATTATAAGAAGAAATTCCATTTGGTTTTTAGATCTTGGGTTGCAAAACTCAATAAACTAAAGAGATAAAAATGAAAATACTTTAGGATGTAGGAGGCCTGATATTTCAAGTTACATTATACCGATTCAATCATGAAAAATATTTGGTACTGATTATAACACAGAAAAAATAGATGACAACTGAATAAAAAGTTAAATGAAGAAGCAATCAAACATAGTAGAATAATGTTCTATTAACCAACGCATACCAACTACTGGGACAAGAACTTCATATTGAACAAGAACTGATGAGAGAGTTGGAAAATGGTTTAGGAGACATTAGATTTTGAACAACATCTACAATATCTGTCACAATAAAATCCAAATGTATATGTGACCCAAATATAGAAGGTCATATCAATTTTTTAAATAGAGAATGAATGGAGATACTTCAGAAACTGTGACTAAGGGGTAATTCTTAATCAAATAATGAGTAAAGTTGATTTTAAAAGAAAAAAAGTCTTTTGATTGAACAACATGAATGTAACTAGAATACTACATGGATATAAAGAAGAAAGAGGGCGTTGAAAAAATACCTGCCATCATTTATTGTGTTGTTCAGGTTATTGTTACAAGGGGCAGATAGAAAATCTCTCACTTGATTTAACTCTGGAGTTTATTGATAACGTATAAACTGACCTAGTAGACATGCTCAGGTAGGAAAGTTATTAACCATGGATTCTCAAAATACATGGGACAGTTAGGTGGTACACTGGAGTCGGGAAGACCTGAAGTTAAATCCAACCTCTGTGTGACTATGGGCAAGTCATAAGCTCTGTTTGCCTTAGTTTCCTCATCTGTAAAGTAGGGATAATAATAGCAACCATTTCCCAGGGTTTTTGTGAGGATTTAGTGAGATAATATTCGTAAAGTGCTTAGCATTATATAAATGTTAATTATTATTATTACTACTATGATCGTCATCATTATTATTATTGATTACTTCACTACATTATATTAATTACCTCATTAGAGGTCAACATCTTGCCCCAGTCTGGAGAAATGAATCCTAAAATATGACTTTACTCAAGTAGCCAGCTCTAACAAGATCTTAGGGCTGAATGGTCTAGGAATGTTAGGGGTTGTACAATATTACGCTGAGGAAGAAAAGAGGAATCTTGGGTTTTCCCAAATGTACCAACATAGTGTATACAAACCTCAGGTGCCTCTCACTAAACCAAATCACAAGTAGGTCTGATAAGAGAAGAAAAAAAAGTCAGTAGAATTTTTTTTTAAATCAGAGCTATTCATCAGTCATTACAGTTGTCTCTTATCTTTGGAACCCACTTCTTTATCTGGGTGTCCATATAAGTTATGTCTAATCAACTTATATAGGAAGAGGTCACTGATTTTTTTATAATTGATTTTTAAAACAGTTGCAATAGAATATGAGGAACAGCTTCGAAGTCAAATGGCAAAGTATTAGGATTATGGTGGATGGTGAAGAACTAGAGTTATTTTGTGTGTACACCTTTCTCAAGAAGTTTGACAGTGCTGGTATTGTAGAGAAGAAAGATGATATGGTAGCTGGATGAGGCAGAGGATCAAGGATAAATTTTTTTGTTGTTGTTGCTGGTTTTATTCATGGTGAGAAATAAGATTTTTTTTTTCAAGAGGCAGGTAAATTGCCACAGTGGTCTATAAATGATAGTTCATTTGACCTGCTTATAACTCCACATGAAAGATCCCTTCCCTTTCACTCTTATTTTATTAAGATGATAAAGCCACACAATTGTATTTGTTTTATTTTGCTACCTGTTTGTAGTTTAAAAATCAAGAAATAAGACATTCTTAATGTAAATACACAAATAGGAACTTTTGCCAATGGACTTCCTTTTTCAGATGGATTATTTAATGGTGAGTCTTAGGTAGCATAACTCACTTGAAAGCCTGTGTGGTGTCATGATGCGAGGGCTTTGTTTCAGAAGACCTAGGTTTTTGCTATTCATTAGAATCAGTGACTTAGTGTTGAAAGGAACCGTAGAGCTCATCTACCCCTTCACTTGACAAATATGGCAACTGAGGATCGGGGAGGGAAGTGACTTACCTATGGTTGCATGAGTGGTAGGTTGCAGAGCTTAGACTAGAATTCTGGGCTACTGCCTCCAAAGTCCAGTACTTTTGTTCCCTACTAAAACACATAGTTTCCTCTCTATATGACCCTGGAAAATTCAGGTTACTTCTCTGGAGATCAGATTCCTCAATTATAAAATAAGAGGTGATGCTAGATGATCTCTAAAGATTGTTCCAGTACAGAAACTCACAATTCTTAGGATATCCTATTTTAGGAAATGCTTCCTTTCTTAGAAAACATTATATATACTGTCCTGTCAGGGATAATGTTTTGTCTAAATTCGGTATCATCTTTATTAGCTAAAAATAAACTTTTTTCTTTTCTTTTTTTTTTTTTTTGCTTTTTGGAGGGCAGTTGGGGTTAAGTGACTTGCCCAAAGTCACACAGCTAGTAAGTAGTAAGTGTGTCAAGTGTCTGAGGTCAGATTTGAACTCAGGTTCTCCTGACTGCAGGGCTGGTGCTCTATTTACTGCGCCACTTAGCTACCCCCTAAATGAGAAACTTTTTTTCTTTTTGCTTAAAAATAATTTTTTTTGACATCCAGTAGGAACTTAATAAATGTTTCTATCAGAGCATGAGACCAGTGAGGGCAGGGATCATATCTCATGAAACATTTGCAAAGCTCCTTTTCCTTCCCACCCACCTAGCACAGTGTTATGCATAAAACATACATTTAATATATTTTCAAATAATTAATTGAATTATGTGAATAATTCAATGTGAATTTACAGTAGAACCAATATGGCTTATTTTGCATATAACACAAATGAAATTATGTCCCTCCAGGAAAAAAGCATATACGTTAAAGAAAAGTGCTAATATTGTTCATTCCGTAAGCATATATTAGGTACCTACTGTGGGGATAAAGTACTGAACTATATGCTGGGGATACAAATCCAAAAAGGAAACAGTGCCCACCCTCAAACCATTTAAATTCTACAGGATCAGGACTATCTATTAAGGCATCAATTGTTTATACTACAAGTAAATCTTTGTTTTATGATATTCCTTTATATAAGACTAAAGAGATGGTGTGGTCCACTGGTCAGCATGTGTCTGAAGTTCTGGAGTTAAGAAACTCAATGACTTCCCCTTGTTTTATTTCTCATAGGCAAAGGCAGCTCAAGCATCTCATCCGACGTGAGTTCAAGTACAGATCACACGCCGACCAAAGCTCAAAAGAATGCAGCTACCAGTGAAGGTAGGCATCTGGTCTTCATTATCTTTGGCCCTCTTTTCACAGTGTTGGCTATTTTTGGAAGGAAGATAAAATGTGTGGGGTTTGGGCCTGTTCTACTGAGTGGGAGCTCATGAGATTCTTTAAAAAGGAAAAAGCTAAAGGTCTTCCAAGTGCCTTTTTTTCTTTCTTTTTCTTTCTTTTTTGGACTGCTGTTGCTGTGTGTAAAAGTTGATTTGATGGGATTTAAATCTCTCATTTCCAAGGCTAATGTTGGAGTTTCATGAAAATATAATGGGCTGATTTATAAGAAGATCACATTGTATTATGTATCACATTTTTCTACAAAGGAAAGTAAAATGTAAAATCCCTGGTCTGTGCTTGATCCATCATGCCAGGAATTGTGCACCTGGATTGTGGACTTGTGACAGTGTGCCAAGGTCAGAGCTCTGTAATTCACCTGATCAAAGGTGGTAGGGAAGGAGGAGTGTGTGAATGCTATGTTAGAGAGTGAGGGAAACGTTCCATGTTGTTGGACCTGGGACTTTTCTCATCCATATTCTTGATGAAGAAATTGGCTTTGTTTAACCTTGGGTCCTGGAATTCAGCCTCTTCCTTGCTTTTGAGAAACTCTTGGCTAGTTGTTCATTCGGTTGGTGAGTGGGGGTCTAATTGTTATGACAGTAGTTATTTAGGGCAAAGTAGATCCATCTGTGGAATCTGACTTGTTCATTCTCGATTTAAAACAAAATTCAAAAACTCCCTTTCCCAAAAAGTCTTCTTTCCAGATAAGTATTTGTACAACACTTAATCAGTTTAAAATAGAAAAATTGTCTGTCCAAGGCATTGGAAACCTTTATAATTAAATACAAATTCACGCATTTAAGTCTGATTTGTAAATGAAATAGAGATGCCTTTTTCTTGGAAGTACAGTTACTTATTGAGATCTATGATTTATTTCTCTTTAAGTTTCAAACTCTTGCTGTCTGTTGACCAGAACTTGGAAAATACACTGGTCTTCTATTACTACTTGTCTTTGACCTTATTTGGTGAGGCTTTATTTTATTTAGAACTGATGTATTAGCTAAAGATGTTTGACCTGGAATGCTTATGATCTGGGAAGGAATGGACTTGGAAGAAAGAAAGACCTGGGATCGACTCTCTTCTCTGGCACTGGCATACTCTGTGATCCTAGGAAAGTCTGAAACTCCTTGAGACTCTGTTTCCACATTTGTGCATTAGGGCAATTATCCTACGATACCAACCTTTTCTGGTGGTTCTAAGGATTAAAAGGGAGAATTGTTGTCTGGAAAATGTTTTGTAAAACTTTTTGAGGGCCATATAATAATAGCAAGTTCCTCAATGGTGATTTGGGGTTTGCAAAGTACAGGGCATGACATCTCATTTGATCTGTAATAGGGGGGATAGGTGCTCTTGCAATGCTGTATTTTACAGGTGAATAAACAGAGACTGAGGGGTCAAGTTCCTTGTTTGGTGTTACGTAGCAATTAAGGGTATCTGAGGTTGTATTTGAACTCAGGTCTTCCTAACTTCAAGTCCAGCACTCCACCACCTAGCTGCAGAGGGATCCAATGTTTCCCTCCACTGATGCAGATCAGAAACATGGTATGCCTTACTCAATAGTCTTCATGAGTTTCTGGAACTGAAAGTAATTCTCACAAGGTGGTAAGGAATTTATCATTTCTGCTCTCTGAATGAGACAATTCATTTCTGGCCCTAAACTAAAAGTCTTTCTATATCGATAGGGCTTGCCAGAGCTTGTGTACTATTGGTAATAGACTCAGAGAACCACCCTTTCATGATGGAGTATTGAAGTAGGGATTGAATAGACTTAACTCTTTTTCTTCCCTCTTCCTTTCCCTTTTTCTCTCCCTCTCCCTCTCCCTCTTACTCTCCCTCTGCCTCTGCATCTCTCTCTCTCCCTCTCTCTTTTCTTCTCTCCTCTCTTCTCTCTCTCCTCTCTCCTTTTTTCTCTCTCCTCTCTCCTTCTCTTTCTTTTCCTCTCTCCATAGATAAGTGTAGATATTGTTGTTGGTCCTTCATTCTTGAAGAGGACCAGATATGTATATATGCATACACTTATAAAATTATATTAGGGGGTATGTAAATTTTATCCATTGGTTCTTAGAACTTGCTTAAGACTGTCTCCAAATACAAACTCTTATTATTTGCAACATTAGCAATCCCATAGATACTCTTATCTCTCTTTTTTTTCTGTCTTTACAATTTATTTGTCTGGTTTGAAATGAAAGTAAAAATATAAAGCTAAGAAATTGTGAATTAGTGTCTTTGTGTTTTTAAGTCATGACTTTCATCAATGCCTTTATTTTTTTCCCCCTTAACCAAAATAAAAGACACAAACCTCTAGGCTGCATCTTTAGGAGCCTGTGGGACTCCCTAAGTTTCCAAATGTTTGCATTTGTGCCTTGAAAAATTCTACAGGGCCTTGAAAGTTTCATTTATTTTGTTCTTCCCCTAAGAAGCTCCTTATGACTTTGGCTCAACCGATGTTTTATAAATTTTGTCACTGTGTATTTTCTGTCATTCTGAGGATAGAACCAGTAGAAAAAATTAGCAAAATCTGAAGTTCATTTGAAACAGAGTTTTCCCCAAGTGTGGTAAATTAGTGTGGAATTTGTTTTCAGCTTTTAAGTAGCAGTACCCCATCATTGTTGAAGACAGTATCCATTTCCTTCCTTGTCTGAAAATTCAAAAGAAAAGTGTTTTATGCTTCAGTGAAATTCATTTAATAAGAGTGCTCTTTATAAATGTATTTTATGTGCTTGCATTAAAAAATCACTGAGAATTCCAAAGGAGGTGTTGCTAATTTTAATTTGAGTCTTTGCCATATTAACATTTATTCTGGGATTATTTGTCACATAATTGGTCCCAGAAATGGGGCTGTCTCATGGAATAGAACACCAGTGGCTGGTGCTAATGCACACGGCATAGACAGCAGAGCATGTGACCAACCATGTGTTAGGATCCGCTATTGGAGTTTCGAATCTCTAACCTTTCTCACACAGGAATTTTAACTAGGTGTATGACTATTCTCTCTTGTTGGGAAACCTGGCTGTAGATACTTGCTCTTACATAATAGAGTCAGTTAACAGAAAGCTTAACTATGTCTTTCAGAAGGTCTACATAATGGTACATTAAGTCATATGTTACTATCGTTGGACTCATTCTGTTTTCTTCCATCTAGAAGGGACTTCCATCTTTAATTGCAGCAGGGTAGTAATAACTCACATTTCGATAGCACTCTAAGGTTGGTGAACTGCTTTACAACAATATCTCTTCACAATAACCTTATGAGGTTGTTGCCTTGAGAGGCAGGTGTGATTATTATCCTCTTATCATTAATAAGGAAATTGAGACTGAGAGTAGATAAGTGACTTTCCAAGGGACATGCAACTATTAACTTGTAATTATATATTATATATGCATAAAATAATATAGTCATGTTATAATAATAGCTGGGCAGCTGGGTGGTACAGAAGATAGAGTGCTGGACCTGGAGTCAGAACTGAATTGAAATTCAGTCTCAAACACTTACTAGCTGTAGGACCCTGGACAAGTGATGTAACTCTCTCAGTTTTCTCATCTGTGAAATGAGGATAGTAATAGCAACTACCTCTTAGGATTATTGTGAGTTTCAAATGAGACAATAATTGTAAAGTGCTTAGAACATTATTAATTAATAAAAGCTAATTATTAATTAATTATGTGTTGATTAATAAAAGTTAGTGGTATATTAGGTATCTAAGTGTCTAAATCAGAATTCTGACTCAGGACTTCTTGACCCAAAGTTTCTAACACACTTTCTACTATGCCACCTGCCTCCTTGTCAAACTGTTATGGGAGACCTTGGATTTGAATCCTGACTTTATAATTTACCGTGTGACCTTGGGCAAGCTATTTAATTCTTCTAAGCCTCAGTATACTGATCTATAAAATGACACAGTTGGCAAGCTCCATGTGCCTTCTGGCTCCAAATATTATGTGATACTGTCATCTATGATACTATGATCATGGTTACTTACCTTAAGCTTCTTGACTATTGACTGCCTTTCTGCCTTGGGTTTTCACATACCTTTTAAGCTCAAGATTCTTAATTTGCTTAAGAATCTAAATGTTAATAATTTTGTTAAAATGACATATTTTAAAGGAAAACATATACTTTTCCTGGCATGTGAGCTTTTGGAAACTACTATAGAAGCTAGTAGCATTATTTCCAATAGTTGGATTAGAAATGTGTTTCTGAATTGTGCCCTCCCAAGGGGGTTGTAACAATAATTCATTGCTAATTCCAGGAGTGGGGATAAATACGTAACAGGGTTGGGGGAAAGTGATGTTCAAATCAGGAGAGATTTTGAAGAGTCTATTGTTTAAAAAAACTCATAACTGACTTTTAATCATTTCAGAATTCAAACTCAACATGTATTTATTAAGTACCTCCTACATACAAGGCAGTGTGCTAGGGTTCATAGATATACAAGTCCAAAAATAGCAGTCCCTGCCCTCAAGGAACTTATATTACTGGGAATTAATGGGGCAGAGGAAAATAATTATAATACCACGTAGGGGAGTAATGAGAGAAAGGGGAGTTCCAGAAAGATTTCTCTATGAAATTTTGAGGAAGACAGAGAATACTTCTAACTGGGAGGATCAGGGGAAATGGCAGCCAAGTTAAGCCTTGAGGAATATGAGGACTCTAAAAGGCAGATAGATTAATGACAACGGGAGGCAGTACAATGAACTCAGGGAACAACTGGAATTTTAGCTTGCCTGACACAATGTGCATAAAGTGAGGTGATGTGACATAAGACTTGAAAGTTAGGTTGGAACCATTTTGGATGATCCAATTGCGTGCCTTTTTTTTTCTAGAGGCAATAGGCAACTACTGGAGAGCTTTGAAGAGAGGAATGATGTGATCAGATTATGAGCATTATTTTTGGCATTAATGGGAAGGATGGATTGGAGAAGGTAGAAGATGAAGGTGAGGAGATTTAAGGTTATTAGAACAGTCCAAGTGAAAGGTCGAGAGAACTCGAAGTAGGGTAATGATGATGATAGCAGAGAAAAGGAGAAAAATAGAGAAGATATGAAAGAATTTGGGTGGACAGGACTTGGTAACTGATTGTATTTGGTGTTTAAGGGAGAGGGAAAAAGTCAAAACTAATTCTTATGTTCCAGACCCAAGGGACTGAGAGGATTATTTTCCCATCGACAGAAATAGGGAACTTTGGAGTAAGAGAAGGAGGGGTTAGGAGAGTATTGATAAGTTAAATACTTGCTTAATTGAGTCAGCAAAGATCCAAATGGGAGTGATGACAGCTCCTTTGAAAAACATACCTCCACACTAAGAGGACAACAATAGTTAGGAACTTTAGGGAAGGAGTCAGCATGACAAGATGGAAGGCTCTACATGTCACCCCTTTCTCATTTATAGGCTCATGGAATCCTAGAATTTAGAGCTAGAAAGGACCCTAGATGTCATTTTGTCAGCTTCCTCGTTTTATAAATAAAGCTCAAAGAAGTTAAATATCTTCCACATCATGACAATATTTGCATGACAGTAGTTAAGACTTCTGTGATAAGAAGCCTTCTTATGTACAGATTCTTTATGTTATGAGTTCTGCCATTTCCCATTGGGAGATACATTGGGAGCACAGAACTAAAAAGTGTTTCCACACTTGCCTTTGCCTTCTGTTTGTGTGAATTGTTTACAACCTCAAATCAGATTTAAGCTCTCTATTTCTAGCACTTGGATCTAATGTGCAAGGCATGGCATTTATTCACTTCACCAACACCACTTCTCTGTGGGTGTCTTGGGTCCACACTTTTGGATTCAATCTTTGGACAAGGTTGCCAACTATTCAAGCCAAGAAGAAACTATTCTCTTATTGCATGAAGAGTCACCATTGCACTACAATTCATGTGTTCTCTCCTCGTTAGGGTGGTAGTTTAGACATTATGGTCATGCTTCCTCAGGATATTTGTATAAGAAGAATTTCCTGAGTTTAGCATCAAGACTAAGCCAAGACTCCAAGAACTGGTTTTGGGTCATTAGATAGAATACAACAATGATTAATTGGAAACTATTTCTCTAAACTTCATTACATGCTTGGGACAGTTACAGTTCTAATTCTCCTACTTTGCAAGAGTGCAGGGAGTTTAAGTGTGTAAGACCCAGAGGCTTTCTATTACTCCTATACAATCTCTATTCCTTCATTGAAGGGCATACCTTAATTCTCTCTAGTTGTTCTGTTCCTAATCTTCTTTTCTCTTTTTTTTCTGAACTTTTATTTCATCCGTTGCGCTCTGCCCCCCAATCCCACCCCTTTCCCTGTCTTCCTCTCCCTCTCCCTTCCACTAGGAATTACAATCTTTGGCCTATAGCACTGAAAGCCATATCCTTGCCCAAAGCATAGAGGAAGTATGCATGGAACTGAGTATTCTTTCGTGCTTTCAAGCCCAGTCAATTTACATTAGGTCAGGAAGAGGAATCTTAGCAACACAGCAAGTGGTTTAGTCCCAGATCTGCGGAGGGGGCGTAAGGATGATGCGAGATGCAAGGTAGGATTTTTCTTTGATAGATCAGTGTTCCTCACCCTGCCTGAGAAAAAAAGAGAAACATTTAGTTCAAAGAATAACCTCCACTGGATGATGGAAAACAGCTTCCTGTCCACCTGTGCAAGATAAAATTTTGATTATGCCCCCTAGTGGTATTGTAAAGATTTAACTATAGACATAGATAAATGAATATGAGTAACTAAAAATTGTGATTTAATAATAATTGAATGGTTTAATAACTGAACTGAGCTCAGTTTTTAAGATCTGGTCAAATTTTAGAGAACTTTAAAATCTGTGTTTTATCATTTTCTTCTGAACGTGATCTTGTTTATAAATCTCAGTTTTTACAATGCTGATTCCCTAGAGGTAGTATACTTCTTGTTGTGGTTGTGTGTGTGTGTGTGTGTGTGTGTGTGTGTGTGTGTGTGTGTGTGTGGTTTGTCCTTCATTCTCGAAGAGGACCATGGCATCAGGACAAACCACAAACTGAGCTGCCCAAATGGAGGACAACACCTCTCCAATACTTCTTGAAGAGGTCAAAGAAAGACCAGATGATCAATGGCCACTAGACCCATTTGTGAATGAGAAAGGGGAAATAATTTCATCTCTGCATATAGATAGGTATTTTTTAATTATTTGGAAATGGGAAAATAATCTGAAGCTGGCAGTGAATTTTGAAATAGTTCTTTACTAGTTCTTCTTTGTAAGTGTCCCAATGAATATATCAACAAATTGTGTTATTAAAAAGGCCATTTTAATTAGTTCCCTAAAAAGAAAAAAAATTTATGCCCAAGAAACAAAAGCACTTACATAGTACTTATAGTTGCATCTTTTTCATACCTGAATTCAGTTAATTCTCATTTCAATGGCTTTGTAAATGTTGAGGCATCTGACTTTAATGATTCTTTATTAGGTTTTCCTATTAGATAGCAAAGCTAGTGGGCAAAACTGTGTCTGCCCTGCACTCTCAGAACCCAGTACATTCTTTATGCTCCATGGTAAACAAATGTTATTTCAGTGAACTCGTAGGTCTACTTTACAGGTCCATCCCACGGTGATCTGAAACACACTCCATAACTAGGGGATCCTTTTCCCCCCCAGATCCAGTGCCCAGCTGTGTAGTTTAATATTGCATTTTAGATTTGATCACTTAAAGTTCCCTTTCATAAAGGCACTCATAAAATGGCAGATTTTCCCCTAACTTTAGGAAGCTTAAAGAAATGAGGAACTTACTGAAAAAATAACTCTGACTCTATTTTTATTTATATGAAACAATTTGTTGGTTGACAGTGATAAGAACAAGTAGCATTTATGTGGCAGTTTAAGACTTGCCAGTGCCTGCACATATGATCTTATTTGATCCTCACAACAACCCTATGTTGAACAAAAATCCCTTAAACTCTCCATCCTTGTGCTTCTGCTTTAATCATACCCAAAAATCATTTTGAAGATAAAGGGCATGGAAGTATTTCTTTTAAGGATTTGGGCTTGTAGAAAACAATGATCTTAAAGTTCTGGAGAACTGAAAGTATTCCTTCAAAAAGGTAAAGACAATTGAAGAATACACAAAACTGGTGAGAGAAGATGGAATAAACAAGGGCACAGGAAGAGGAAGAAAAAGATAAGAAAGGAAGGAAATGAGACTCAAATCTATTGGTTAACAGTTGTCTTCTTAGGTCCCTGGGCAGCTGTGGAGGGGACCATAACTATGGAGACTTAAATGTAGAAAAGTTTCCCCATGTAAAGCTGGTCAGATAACATTAGAAATACCTTTTTGTGAATATATATGTATATATGTATACATACATATATATGTATGCATAGGAGGGGGTGTGTGTGTATAAATACATATGTAAGTGTGTATATGTGTGTATACTTGTACACATAGACAGAGGGCACAGGATCAGTTGAATAGGAAGGGATGATATCTAAAAAAATAAAATTAAGAGGTGAGAGGAATGTATTGGGAGAAGGAGAAAGGGAGAGATAGAATAGGGTAAATTATCTCATATAAAAGAGGCAAGAGAAAACTGTTACAGTGGAGAAGAGCAGGAAGGTGAAAGGGAATGAGTCAACCTTACTCTCACTGGATTTTGCTTAAGGAGGAAATAACATACACACTCATTTGGGTATCTTACCCTACAGGAAAGTAGGGGGGAAGGGGATAAGAAGGGGGAACATAGAATGGAGGGCAGATTGGGGGAGAGGATAGTTAGAAGCACATACTTTTGAAAAGGGACAGGGTCAAAGTAGAAAATAGAGTAAGTGAGGGGCGGGATAGGATGGAGGGAAATATAATTAGTCTTTCATAATATAACTACTTTGGAAACGTTTTGCATAACTACACATATACAACCTATATTAAATTGCTTGTCTTCCTAGTGGGGGTGGGTGAGAAGGGAAGAAGGGAAAGAATCTGGAACTCGAAGTTTTTTAAACATATTTTAAAATTGTTTTTTACATAGGAAATAAGATATGCTGGCACTGAGGATAGAAATCCATCTTGCCCTACTAGAAAGTTAGAAGGGGTATGAGGGAGGATATAAGAGAGAGCAGATTGGGGGAAGGGGTATTCAGTAGGCTCGCTATCTTGGGGTGGGGGGTAGGGGAAAGACAGGGAGAAAATTTGTAACTCAAAATCTTGTGGAAATGAATGTAGAAAACTAAAAATATAATTTTTAAAAAAGAAATACCTTTTTGTGTTTTTCAAAAAAATAGAAGTAATCTATGCTCTTTTGGCTATTCATGGTCCTGTATGTTTGGCAGTTAAGCTAGTTGGTCAATGTTTCTTGAGGCAGAGTCCTTCACAGCCCAACTTATGTTCCATTTATAAGTTGCAGAAAGTATACGTGGTCGAATGGATAAGAGTAATGGATTTGGAATCAGGAAAACCTGAGTTCAAATCCTATCCTTGAGGCTTTCAAGTTTTGTCATGACTGATATCTACCTTAACCACTTAATTAGCACCAATTTCCTTCTCTGTAAAATGGGAATGACAATAAAACCTGTATATCTACCCAACAGGGTTATTTTAAAGCTTAAATTAATCATTAGGAACCCCGGACAGTTACAATTAAGCCGTGAATTATAGTCATTCTTCCAGGACATTTAAGGCATTATTAAATATATTAAAATAAGGTATTATCAATATGGATCATAAATAAAATACACTGTCTTCTCTAACAGGTTTCTCTGTACCTTCTAGCACCAAGTACTCTTCTGTATACTTAAGTAGGTGTTAAATAAATTTTGCCCAAATTGAATTGTTGATGGAGTTGTTTATAAATTATCATAATTGACTCACTGTTTGCTAGAAGTTCAAACACTGGACTGAAAACCTGGAATATGAAATAAAATAACAAGTATTATCTTAGACTCCAGTTTATTTTCTTCCAGAGTCACTCTCCTATATAGGGCTGTGGAAGGGCAAATGTGAAGCTTCTAATGTAAGGACACTATGATGTTCAAGACACCTTCAGGGAATGGTTGTTTTAAAAATCAGAATAGGAAATAAAGAGTATTCTAGCAGTACATCCAAATTGTGAAAGAAATTTGTGTTCTAATCTTGACTGTGTTTATTACTGCCTCTTACCCAATATCACACACAATATCATAAGTAGAGACCATAAAATAACTGCTTTAAACAAACAATTTATTTTAGGCATGAGCAAACTATTACATGCAATTAAACATGATTCTAAATTGTATCAGTTATTAGCCATTAGTTATTAGCATTTTCAATCCACCAACAGAATGTGCTGAACAACCATTTTTTTTGAATGAATGAATGAACAATTATATTAAAAAATCATTTATTGGACTGTGTTATAGTAAAATACTGTGCAAGTCATGGTGGGAGTCTAAAAGAATATAAGGCATAGTTCTTACCCTTGTGAAATTTATCTTACATAAGAGAAACCTCTCTGTATATATGGCAAAGCTAAATAACAAGGCAAGACAAAAATATAATTAAGTACTAAAGTATACAAGGATGATAATATAGAATTAATAAAATGAATGAAAAATTATTGAGTACTTACTTATTATGTTCCAAATATTATGATAAGCAAACAATTGAAAAAGTGAGTTGTCTCCTGTTCTCACTTATCTTATATTCTAATATGGAAATATAACACACATAGGAAGGTTCTTCTGCAGGGCACCATATCAAAAGGTGGGTGATGGGGTCAGTGGGAGTAGGTCCTGAAGGATATGTAAAGGCCCACAGATCTCAGCAGTCTTCAAGATGTGTCTGATGAAAACAGAGAACAAGATTATCATTTATTCTCATCCTAAAGCTCTATTTGGGCACTATACCTAACTTTATGCAAAGTAGACTCTTGTTATCATTGTTACACTATTAAGCAGCATCAGGTATAATTCCTTGCATCTTGCATTATAGTAGCCACTTAATCAATGTTAGATTTTTTTAGTTGAATTAATTTATATTGAGTTTGGAGTCATCTGAAATTCCCATATATATTTCATATAAGCTATTGTCTACCCATGCTTCTTCTATTCTGCATTTGGGATTTTTTTTTTTTACTTAAAGCAAAGACCTTTTCATTTTTCCTTATTAAATCTTATCAGTTTAGATGTGACTCTCATTCTAGCCTCTCAGGATTTTTTTTTATCTCAGTTCTCATCCTGTGTGTTTGGAAAGGTTAATTTGAACAGCATAAGCAGATTGAAAAGTTACTTCAAAAACCCAGATATAATGTTTCCATCTGAAATACTGAATGCCTTTTTTCTTTGTACTTGTACTTTGGTAGACCCAAGGTAAAGAATGAATTTATATCATTCAGATTTTACATGAATTTACACCAAAATGAAGGTAAAAACATTGTCATAAATGACGGCCCCTTTGTACCTGATTTTTGAAGAAAAGGTTTTAAGATGAGGCATTAATAAAATTTTATATGACAGTTCTGTTAGTTTTATTATATGTCAATTAGATGGAGAATATAAAGGAGGGATGCAAGACCATGAAACAAATAATATCATCGTTATAAGTGGTGACCTTGTGTAGTCACAGGCAAAGGCTGACCTTAGAAATCAGGTTAATACATCTGTTTGCTTTTTCCTGAGGATGGACTAGCTTCCCCAGGAAGTCCCAGTTTCCCAAGAATGTTATGCTGATTAATTAAATGATAAAGGCAAAACTCTTTGATTTTTCTCTTACAACCTTTGTACCCCACACACTCTAGAAACACAGGAAATCCACCTGGAATACTTGTTGATGCTAGGTAACTTCATAACAAATAGACTGTAATGTTTTACATTTAGGACCTGTTTAGAAAATATTTTTTAAATAGCTATAAAGCCCCAGAAGGTGCTTACTGACACATTCAGGAATTGTTAATGAATAAGCATATCACAGTGAATATAAATAAACACATATCATATGGTGTTGTTGTTGTTGTTTATCAGTCATATCTGACTCATTGTGACCTCATTTGGGGTTTTCTTGGCAAATATATTGAAGTGGTTTGTCATTTCCTTCTTCAGCTCATTTTACAGATGAAGAAACAGGCAAACAAGTTTAAATGACTTGCCCAGAATCACATGGCTAGTAAGTGTCTGAGGCTGGCTTTGAACTCAGATTTTCCTGACTCTAGTCTTGGTGCTATATCCATGTGTCACCTAGCCATGTGATGCATGAACCATATCTTTCATTTAGTAGCATGCTGGACAGCTCAATTCAATCGGATTCAAAAGTTCAATGTCCGCAGTGAGTAAGGCATTCAGGTAAGCACTAGGGATACTAAAACAAAAATATGACATACTCCTATCCTCAAAGTATTTACAATATATTGGGAGAAGGGTAACTTCTCCCATAACCATAGCTATAACCCAGATCTAGTATGATAAATGCATGAGAGGTCTGAAATTAACATGGGAAATTCAAGGTAGAAGGCACCATTTTTGTCTGGGGATTGGAATGAATCCTACAGTCTGTATGGAGATGTAGCGCCAAAGCTGAATCTGGTAGAAAGACAAGGATTTCAGGAAGCCAGAGATAGAGGAGGTGTCCATTCCAGACATGGGGAATATATGCGTATATTCATAGATGTCAGAGATTTCAGAACAAGATCAAGCAATTGTGAGTAGTTCTTCTTGCTTGGAGCATAGAGTACATAAAAGTGACTAAAATGAACTAAGGCCAAAAAGAGAGGTTAAAATCAGATTGCTGAGGCTAAGGACTGCTAGGATAAGGAATACGAGCCTGGAGTCAGGAAGACTCATCTTCCCGAGTTCAAATCTGGCCCCAGACACTTACTAGCTATGTAAACCCAGGCAAGTCATTTAACCCTGTTTGCCTCAGTTTCTTCATCTGTAAAATGAGCTAGAGAAGGAAATGACAAACCCCTCCAATATTTTTGCCAAGAAAATTTCAAAATCAGCTCACAAAGAGCTGGACACAACTGAAATGACTGAATATCAACAACAAAAGTTTGGTCAGTCTGTGAAGGGGAAACCACTGAAGGTTTTGTGGTGATGTCATCCAAACTGTGATCAAGAAAATCATTTTGTCAGCTCTGTGAAGGAAACATTGGATAAAGGAGAAAGAACCAGAGTAAAGGTGATCAATTAGGTTATTTCAATATTTAGGTTAAGAGTTGATCAGGGAATGGAAAAGAGGGGACAAATTCAATAAAGATTTTCATGATAGAAAATACAGACTGACAACTGATTGGATGTAGTTTTAAGTCTGAGCAACTTCAGTTGCAAAAATTCCATTACATTATCCTGGATATTTGAAAGGGGATTTCAACAAATATGTCTTAAGTACCTACTATTTGCAAGGCTCTATGCTAAGTGACATTCTGTCCCTGAGCTTGCATTCTACTGAGGGGGAAAGGAGGGAGCTCAATCAATATTTGCTGATCAATTATTTGATCATCAGGATACTAAATTAATTACATTGGCAGTTTTTGTTGGCAAATATACTGAAGAATTTACTCTGTGTTTTATAAGCATAGTCTTGGTCTAAACTGTTTGCTGTAGATTTTCATGTTTTATTTGTCATCCTCATCTCTGCACAGTAAAATAAAATTTTCAGCAATTTCACTATAAATTTGATCAATGAAGACATCTGAACAAGGTTTTTAGGTGGGGAAAAAATCTGGATTTCTTTAACAATGCTATTCATTCTGTGACGGAAACTTGCAATCTATCAAGAGTTAATCATTTGTAATAACAGGATGTAGAGTAGAATCTTTCCAACTAAGATAAAGCTGATATTCAGTTCAATTCAACAAATGTTAAGTGCTTATTACGTGCAAGGCATTATGTTGGATCGCTGAATAGGACTTTCACTGCTTTGTGATCAACTTGATATGGGGGTAATTGTTTTAATTCTGGTGCAATCAATAGGGTTTGCAAAGAGGAAGTAATGGTTTAACAGACAAGCACTAAAATAAAGATCAAGAAGTCTTCCTTCTAGTCCTAGTTTGGGATTTGTTTTTTGTTTTTTGCTTTTTCCCACAAAATGGGTGTGTGACCCTAGACAAGTTATTTCACTCATATGGGTTTGCTATGATAAATTGGTAAAATGAAGGAGTTGGAGGGGGTGGGAAGGAGGTTAAGCTTCATGGTTTCTGATACCCCTTTCAGGTAGCAGAGTATATGATTCTAGATTTCTTTAGCAAGAAATGTTTCTAAATAGGAATTTAGTACTCTGGCCAGACTTGTCAGATATGACCCTGAGGGGACAGGGAAAGGATTTCCTTTTTTTTTTTTTCCTTCACATCACATTATTACTGAACAGAAGATCACGTGTATGTATTCATCAAATACAGTAGTACTGTGAAGTAATGATTCTTTTACTCCTTTATTCATAACCTTAAAGGGGAGATGGGTCGCTCCATAAGTTGTAGTTACCACGTGAAAGACTTGGATCTTAAAACTGATGTGGTGTCAATACAACAATAACAGTAATATAGCAAAAATATAGTAAAAATAGCTAACATTTAGTAGCACTTACTATGTGCCAGGCACTGTTCTAAGTACTTTACAATTATTTTCTTATTTGATCATCACAACAATCCTGAGAGGTAGATACTATTATCTCTATATCACAGATCAGAAAACTGAGGCAAGCAAAACCTAAGTGACTTATTTAGGCTCATATATCCAGCAATTGTAGAATGAGGCTAGTTTTTTAATTCATCTTCCTGATTCCAGGCCCCAGTGCTCTATCCACTGTGCTACTTAGTTGCCCCAACAGTAAGATAAGCTTCAGAAATTGGTTAGTATTATGATTCAGCTTTCATAAAAGTCATGAAAACATGCCACTGGTTTTCTTTAAGTGGCCTTCTGGATTTGAGAAAGGCACAAACAACTATCTTAAGCATACCTTTATAAGAAAAGAAGCCTGAATTGAAAATAATGCTTCTATTTTTGCAATTTCAGTTTTTGAAAAATTTAAGCCAAAGGAAGTTTGTTAAGTTGGTCATGAAAACCAGCTTTATAAATAGCCAGATTCCCTGGTGTTTATTATTCTAGATCAGTGAATGAGATTAGTTTATAAATCTAAAATTCTGGAGCTGCTTAATATTTTTTGAAGGTTAAGGGAAAGGAGAAGTGTTCCCATTTTTTTATAACAATTTTCTAATCTGTTGGGAAATGTAGAAAGTCTAGACTAATAGATGCAATGTTTCATAGCACAAAACAACAAAATTAGGAGCCCGGGGCTATCTCTAGTGAAAGGAGAGAAATGATGGTTTCAGTTTATTGGCATTAAAAGGGTCTAAATTGGCTGGGCTACTATTCCTGGGGTCAATGAATTTATTAAGAAGATGTGGAAAAGCATTCCTACAAGGGAAAAAAAAAGTATGATTTTTTTTCTTCTATAAAATGATTCCATAGCTGACATTGAACCCAAACTGATTCTCATAAAATCAATCAGATCAATTATTATCATCCAGACAGAGAGGGGTTTTGTATCATGTTCACACATAGTATCATCTACATAAGGAAGCGATTGGAGAGTAACATTTGTTGCTTGATCCTGGAGGTTTGCATAGGGCAAAAACTGTCTTGGAGGAAACTGTGGATATATAGCATAAGAACCATGATTGATAATCATGATCTCTATCTTCACCCCAGTCATTCTCTGCCTTGCCATTCCTACTGCTGCTTTTGCTCCTTGGCCCAAACTGGACAAGCAGAGGCCATGTCTGGAAGGACATGAGCTATTCACCTTTACACTCCCTAGGACTCTGCTTCCTCCTCTTCTCTTGGGCTGTTTCCCACCTTACGTATGTGAGTTTATCCTCTCCCTGCTCTTACTCCAACCCCCTAAGAATGCTAATCAAGTCACCACTACTCCTATCTCTAGAAAAAGTACGTTAATATATTGTTCTTAAATTCTACTTCTCATCTTTGAGACTTCTCAGATCATAATTTCTCTCCCTAGTTTTGCCTGTTGGCAGAGTTTCCACCATTAAAGTGTAAGCTTCCTGAAAACAGGGACTATCTCCATTTCCTTTTGTATCTGCAGCACTTAACCCAGTGTTTGGTATACAGTAAATAGTTTTTAGCCATTTATAAATGTTCAAGCCGTCAACTTGAGAAACGTGGAAAAATTCTTCAGAATTATGGCGTATAAGCAGGAAGCTGAAGCACATCGAGGTGCTGGTAATATTTATTTCATCACTACATCTGACAAGCAATGGAAATATTACAATAGAAAGGAAGACATCAGAATTGCAGAAATGAATAAGATGATAGTACAGGAACATGAGAGTTGGTTACAGGATCATGGGTTAAATTAAAGGAATCATAGAATTTTTAGTGGGAAAGGGCCTCAGACAGCATCTAGGCCCTTTTAAAAAGCATGAATTACTTTTATATTATCTCTATTGGAATATTGACCTCTATTATATCAGACGTGACTGCTACATTGAGGGTCTTGTGGTTGTTTTGCTTAGCTGTTGTTGTTGTTCCCATCATCATCATAGTTGTTAAAAGGAAGGGTTAGGGGAGAGGAAAGTGTCATTGGAAAGTGATAGCAATTTAAAAAAACTCAATCAACAAATATTTATTAAGCACCTACTTTGTGTCAGGAAATGTGCTAGATGCTGGGGAACTAAAGACAAAAAAT
Source organism: Pseudochirops cupreus (assembly GCA_028627135.1). Classification (NCBI taxonomy): domain Eukaryota; kingdom Metazoa; phylum Chordata; class Mammalia; order Diprotodontia; family Pseudocheiridae; genus Pseudochirops; species Pseudochirops cupreus. Next base: position 337,029,283 of record CM053580.1, read on the forward strand.
GAAATAATGTCCACTCAGGAGAGGAAGAGGTAGTGGGGGAGTTAGCAAGAATATATGCATTCGCACATACACACATATGCATGTACCTGCATCCATGTGTTATATTTATTATATAAATATGAATTGAATAAATATAAGGACCTAAAAAGTAGTTAATTACAAGGTAATTTGGGAGGGAGGCTATTAACATTCAGGGAAAATAATAGACTTCATGAAGAATATTGTGCTTGAGCTATATCTTAAAAGAAAAAGAAGGGCTCTAAAACAGGGAGGGAGTCTGTTCTAGGCATAGGGGATGGCCAGGAAAGAGATTTATAGATAAAGATGACATATTGTATGTGAGGAAAAAATAAAGGCCAGTTTGTCTGGATTGCACAGTGCAGAAGGGTGAGCAAAGTCAATGAGGTTGGAAACATAGGTTAGGACCAGGTTATGGACTTTAAAAGCTAAACTGTGGTTTATATTTTATCCCAAGGCAATAGGAAGCAATAAGAGTTGATTGAGTTGGGGAGTAAGATGATGGGCAAGGGTCTGTGGGATGAACTGTAGTGGGGAGGTTGCTAAAATAATCTAGATGAGAGATGGGTAGTAGCTGTGTAGAGTGGAAATAAGGAGTCAGTTGTGAGAGAATTTATGAAGGTAGAAATGGTATCCCTGACTAATCTTACTTCCATTTTTAATTGAGCTATTAGACTGGCAGATCAAAAGAATCCAGCAAATATATATCATATATACATATATGGGTAGATAAAATATATAGCTTATGGATATATAGCTATATAGATATAGATACATTTTGCCTAGATTTTAGCAAAGCATTTGACAAAGTATCTCATGATTCTTGTCAACAAGATGGCCATATGTTGGCTAGACTATATTGCAATTAGGTGGATTTAGCCCAGCTTGAATAGCTGTATCCAAAGAATAGTCATTTATGTTCAATGTCATCATGACAAAAAGTCTGCAGTAATGGGCTAAAAGGCTCTGTGCATGACTCTCTGCTGTTTAGCGTCTTTAATCGATGACTTGGTTAAAGGCATAAATGGCATGCTATGCTTATAGATTTTGTACATTGTTCCCTTTTATTTACTCTAATTTCAGCCAAGTTGCCTATCTTGCTTAAGTTTTCTATCTTCTACATCTGTGCTTGATAATGTTTAGGCTATCTCCCATGTCTGTAACGCCCTCCCTTCTTATGTTAGTTCCATAGACTCCTTGACTTCATCAGAGGTTCCTCTCTGGAAGCATCTATTACAAGAAGCTGTCTTGATCTCCTTAGGAACATCAAGGATTCTTAAAATGTTTTGTTTCATAGACCCCTTTGGCAGTCTGGTGCAGCATATGAACCCCTTCTCAGAATAAATTATTAATGCATAAAATACAAAGGATATAAAGGGAGCCAATTATTTTGAAATAGTTTTCAAAATATTTTTAAAACTAACTTCAGGAACTCTCAGTTAAGAACCTCTGCTATAAATGTTAGTACCTTTGACTGTCTCAAATTATATTTTATTTATTTGTCAATGAAAATGTATTCTCCTAGTACTACATAAGGGGCTTTTGGAATAAGAACATCCTATCATTTTATTTTGTATCCTTAGTGCCTAGCACAGTGCCAGAGCATAGTAAGAACTTAATCAGATATATGAGTTGAATAACATCATGATATGAGTTATATTAGAAAATTGGAGGACAGAGTTAGAATCCAAAAAGATCTTGACAGACTAGAATCTTGGACTGAATTTAGTAAGATGGCAAGTCATAGGGACAAATGCCAAGCCTAATATTTAGTTTGAAGAAATCAATTTGTAGGCACGAGACACAGGAGATAGTTTTATAATTTGTCTCAAAAGAATCTGATTTGTTGTTTTTTTAATTGATTACAAGTTCATTTGAGTCAATATTGTGATATCTGTGGCAATAACAGCAACAATTAATGTAATTTTTTAAGATGTATTAAGGAATGTGTCATCCTGATCTACTGGGCTATCACTATACAACATAGAGTACCTTGTTTAATTGTCATAACACATTTAATGATAAACTCTATGGAGATGACTCCCAAATCTCTATTTTCATTTCCAATCTCTCTCCTGACTTTTAGTCCTGCATTACTAATTGTCTACCAGATTTCTCCACCTGGATGTGATAGGCATCTTAGCCTCAAGAGGTCAGAAATAGACACAATATGTTCTCCTCCAAACCTTCTCATTTCTGTTGATGGAACCAGCATCCTTCCAGTTACCTATTTGCAACCTTAGAACCATCCTCAAGTCTTTCTTTTAATCTCCGTCTCCAGTCAGTTACCAAATTTGTTGATCCTATTTCCATGTCTTTTGAATCTATTCCTTTATCTTCATTCTCATAGCCTCTAACTAATTCAGTTCATCAACTTTTGTCTGAACTATTTCAATAGCTTCTTAATTTTACTGTAGTTTCTCTCTTCTTCTAGCCATCCTCCATAAGCAACCAAACTTATATTACTAAAGCACAAATCTGAAGCTGGAATCCCCCTTCCCACCTAAAGCCACAGTGGCTACTTATTGCCTCTAGGCTAAAACACAAACTTGTCTAGTTTTTAAAGCTCTCTACAATATGGTTCTCTCTTAACACTTCTAGTCTTAAGACATATTTCATTTTGCAGATTCTGCATTCCATTCATACTGGCCTGTTAATCACTCTCCGGACATGACACTGTATTTGTATCCTCTGTTCCTCTGGAACAAGTGGTTCTCCATATCTGGAAAGTACTCCCTTCTTATTGTCCCCTCTTACAATTCCTAGCTTCCTTCAGAGCACAGTGCCAGTAGCACTTCATATAGGAGGCCTTTCCTGATCTTTATCCCCACCCCAACCACAAGCATAACACTTTGAAATTCATTTTAATTGCTGTATATTTTACTTGTAAACATGTTGTGTTCTCCCTGGAAAAAGGTAAGTTCTTTGAAGACATAACAATTTGTGATTTGTTTGGTTTTTTGTGGGGGGAGTTTTTTTTGCCATTTTGTCTACAGCATAGTATCTTGTATAATGTAGGAGTTTCCTAACTGTTCAATTAAACCAAACTGAATTCACAAGCTAAAGGAATATCGACAGGAGGGTAGGCAGAATGGCAAAGAATCTCCAAATCATGTCACATGAAGGTTGGTTGAAGTAACTGGGGATATTTAATCTGGAGAAGACTTGGAGACAAAGAAATAGAGTGATAAGCATCTTTGTGTATTTGAAGAACTGTTAGTTGAATGAGGTATATTATGCTTGTTCCCCAGAATCTAGACCTAGGAACAATGTCTAGAAGTTGCAAACAGGCAAATTTCCAGTTGATATAAAGAGAAACTTCCTAAAACTTAAATCAACCAAAAGCTAACTGAGCTACTTCAGGATTTAACCAATTTATCCTCAGTGGAGGTCTTTATGTAAAGGCTGGATGATAGCTTTTGGAGTACATTTTGGAGAGATTTCCTGTTAGGTACAATTTGGAAGAGATTGCCTCAGAGGGACCTTCCAGTCCTGAAACTGATTCTGTGATTCTTTAAACCATAGGCCAGGAATCTTCACATTGATTCCTGGAAAATTTCTAAAATGAGTTATTAAACAGATGCCTTGTGAACATTTAAAAAGGGAAGCAGTGATAATTACAAGCCAATATGGGTTCATTAAAAACAAGTCATGCTAGACTAATTTAATTTCCTTTTCTTGACAGGGTTACTAGACTGGGTAGATCAGGCAAATGCTATAGACATTGTATATCTCACTTTCTGTAAAGTATTTGACAGAGCCTTTCAGAATATCCTAATGGATTACATGGAAAAAAGTGTGGCCTAGACTATAGTACAGTTGGGTATATTTGTAGCTGCTTCACTGACTATAAATAAGGAATGCTGATGGACGGACAAATGTTATCGTACTCAAAGTAGATCCCTACAGGTAGTGAAAGGGCTCAAAGCCATATCATTCAAGTTGAAGAAACAATAGATACTTTATCTGAAGAAAGGAAGATTTAGAGAAGTTTATGTCATCTTCAAGTTAAGTCTCTGGATTTCATTCTGAAAGAATTTTCATTTGGCTCAGTTCTTGACAGCATTTTTGCCAATAACTTAGATGAAGGTATAAATAAACGTGTTTTTTTTAATCAAATTTTTAGATTACACAAAGTTGAGAAGGATAGTTAACATGTTGAATGACAGAATAGGAATCCAAAAGATATCATAACATGGAATGGTAGATTATATCTGATATTATGAAATATAATAGCCGTAAGTGAAAAGTGTTGTCCTTAGTTTCAAAAAAATCAGCACTATAAGTTGAGGTTAGGAGAAATGTGATTAGATAGTAGTTTGGTGAAAAATGTTTGAAGAGTTTAATGAAATGAAACATTAATATAAGTCAGCCGTGTGGTAATATGATAGACAGGAAAGCTGATGTGGTTGCATTAAAAGAAGCACAATGACTTGGTCCACTTAAAAGAGGCATTTTTAGCCTGGTATCATTGACCTTCTTTTAAAAACTACATTTCATTTAAATCAATTTCCTTTGTAATTCTATGTATTTTATGGATTTAAAAACATTATTCTGAGAAGAAGTCTATGGGCTTCACCCAACTGGGAACGTGGTCCATGATATCAGAATTGATAAACCTCTTATCTGGAATATCATAGTTCTTTCATGAAACATTTTGGTGAACAATTTAAGCAGCAATTCAAAGAATTTAAAGAAGGTTAGCCTGAGGGGGAAAAAATTCACTTGTGAAATAATAATCCTCAGAAACAAAGTTTAAAGTTAATCTACTTCACTCTAAAGGCTAGAACAAGGTTCAATATGTGGAAATAAATTTCAACTATATTAGAAGAAATATCCTAACAACTAGAACTTTCTAAAAAAAATGGAAAGGGTAATGAGTTCTCAGTGATGGGAATTATCTGAATGTAAGCTGGGTGCTGAGTTATCAGGAATATCACAAAGTTGAGTCATGCTTCACACAGTAATTGGAATAAATGACTTCAAAGGTTTCTTCCAACTCTGTGATTTTGTGATTAGCAAGACAAAAAGTACTAAAAAAGTGATGATAAAGGGTTACTTCTGAAAAGTCTATATAAAAACACGTGTTTCTATGACCATATTTATTTAAAGTTTGATTGTATCAGATATGATTTAAAGTTTCAGTTGTTCAATTTTATTTCACTTAAGATATCCCTGTGAGAGGCAATCCTATGATTCCTCAGTCTTTGTTGCTTACGTATTTACATAGCCCATACCTGTTTAGTCCAAGCCATTGTCAAAAATTGATTCAAAGTTTATTTATGTTATAATTAAAATGTGATTATAATGTAATTCAATGTGATTATAATATAAAATTATAATCACATGCAAAGAATCTTGAATACAAAAAATAAAATTGGAGTGTATTTTATTTATTAGTTTGATTTTTATCCAGAAGGTAAGTTTGGGTTCATATTGTCTTACTGGAAAATATTTGAACTAAATTAGCTTTAGTCTGAGTATTACAGTGAATTTTACATTTTTCCCAAATAGGTTATATGCAACTTCACAAATAACACTGTATAAGAGGCAGCCTCAGCCTCTGCTGCAGACTGATTGTGTGAGTTCAACAATGTGATCAAGCTCTCAGTACTCCAGCCAATTCTCTAAGATTAAGTTTCAGAGAAGAGTTGCATGAGTAGAGGAAATGTTCTCACTGGGAATTCCCTACTCCAATGAAATGACAGGTTTGTCTCCTATCCCTTCAACCCAATATTAAGACTTGGTGGGGGGCGGAGCCAAGATGGCGGCGTAGAAGCAGCAACACATCGCAGCTCTCACATAGCCACCCCAAAATACCCATAAAACAGGACTCTAAACCAATCCTGGAACTCCAAAACGCACACAAAGATACTTCCCACTAAAGTTAGCTCGGCTACGAGGAACCATATCAGCACTGCAAACCGAAACCAGCCTGGCTGAAGCCGAGGCTGTGCCCCGGGGGCGGCTGGACGGGAATTGCTGAGAAGCTTCAGGTGAGCAGATTAGCAACAGCTGCGAGGGGGAATTGTGAAAGGGGGAGATAAGCAGTCCGGCCAGAAGGCCTCCAGAGCGGAAAAGTGAAAGGCAGAGGTTTTGCACCTCGGCTCTGCAGCTTCCCGCCGCGGCCTGCAGACAGCAGGGGGACTGAGCGACTGGGCTAGCCAGGGCTCTCGCGTTGAGTCGTTAGATCCGGATAGCCGTCTTGGGCCTCGGTCCTGGAGTCTTTATTATCCGGCCAGCCGGAAGTATATAGGAAGAGTTCCCAGCCTCTTTCTAAGAGCCAC
>CM053580.1:337036087-337054739 GCA_028627135.1 Pseudochirops cupreus
TGCATTCTTTACAATTTGTAGCTAGGTTATTACCCATGATAAATTGATAACCATTCATTAGCTTCTGAGTGAAATAGACAACTGGCAGGCTATTTCATGGCTCAAAGAATTTACTGCAAAAGGGACCAAAGGAGATGGATACATAGCACAGGTGATGCTGAATCCAGAAAATAAAATGGATTTTTGCAAATGGAAAAAAAAAAAAGACTTGGTGGGATGAGATTCCTGATTTACATAGGACATTTGAAACATGTACTTGATTTCAAAAGAAACAGATGTGATGGAAGGAAAGTAGATGAAGTGCTGAACATTAAGGAATTGCTTAACTGTGCAGAAATCAATGAACCTAAGAATAATTGAATATTGGAAAGATTTTAGATAATAATAAAAGCAGAGGAAAAAGTGAAATTGTTATCAATAAATTACTAGGCATTCTTAATTTTGGGAGGAGGGTAGTGAGGCATGAACTACTTTGGCAATCAAGTGAAGCCTATGAACCTCTTTTCAGAGCAATGTTTTAAATGCATAAAATAAAATACATGAGATTACAAAGGAAGACAATTGTGTTGAAATACCATTTTTTTTTTAATTTCAACAACTTCATTTTAAGAATCCCTGCTATAGACACTCTAGCCACTGGGAGAGTGGAGTTGAAGGGGAGGGGAATGGTTTTCATTTTTTAACATGCTGCAAAACTTGAAGAGGCAAGTGATAATATTAAGAGATCAGACTGTTCTGGTGGTACAGTAATGAGAATACTAGATTACCTATTTACATTTCATTCAGTTTTTTTCTTCTTGTTTGAGTGAGGAAAAACAAATGAATTGTTAGGCAGGTAACTATATACTAGTATGAGTATAGCACCAAAAGTCTTCCATGACATCAGAAAGGTTTCTGACTAGTCTAAAGTGAGCCTATGATGGTAGAAAAGTTGAATGAGTTGGTTCTAGAAGCCTTGCCAGTGAATCTTCAAAAGCAGTAACAGGAGGACTTTAAGACTGAAAATACTGTTCTCATTTGAGGCTGTGAATAAATTACAAAGTCTCCCCAAACCTATTAACTTAAAACTGAATTGAGACCCTGTATAATACTGACATGGGATTCCTACCTGAGGGGGAAAAAAATCTTTGGACATTTTAGACCCTATTTATATAACTAGTTCTTTTATGCTAGAAATCTTGGGGTAACTCAGTCTGAGACTATGTATCTTTTATGCTTAGACACTTAAATGGATCTATAATCATTGCTTATCAGTGTGAACATTCCATCTAATAGCAGATTGTAATTTTTCCTTACTATATCATTTATGTTGATGTTTTGTTTTTTTTCTGTAAATTTTCTATCACATATATCTAAACATGCCAATTACCTTCCTCTGGTTATTTTAATTCCCAGGGTAACTACTGGTAGAGCCCCAGGCTTCTGACTGTTCCTATGTTGTTCTTTTCTCTGACTCTATGATCCCCTATTACTATTCACACATCTCCTTCATTGTTTCTTTCTTTTACTACTTCATATATGCCTATATTTGTTGGTAACAGGCAACAACCTCCTGCTACTAAGTAATGTACTTTTGAAGAAACCTTTGTCTCTAAAAAATGGTAAATCTGCAGAAGAAATCATTGACCCTTCTCATGGCACCATATTGTTTCTGGAAGGTGCTAGTAAAACAGATAGGGCGATGTAATAATCTCATTTTATAGGGGCTAGTCTATAGCGATTGTACTGCTTTTAATTTAGATTACAAGATTTCTAAAGGGTCTTTGGAAAAATAGAATGCATCTAGAAGAGGGTGATTTGAATGGTAAGGTGTTAGGAATTTATATGTGAAGAATTAATAGACTTGGGGATTTAAGCTTAAAGAAAACTAAGGTGAAATATAATAATAATAATACCTGAAAAATTTTCATGTAGAAGATGGAACAGACATGTTTTTGTTGGACCAAAAGTCAAGACAAGCATTAGAAGTGACAAGAGGGCAATTTTTGCTTAATGTAAGAAAGAACTCTTTTCATAGCTGGGAACTCTACTTAGGACCAGATTCTTAGTGAAGGTAGTAAGATCCCTGTTATTTGAGGTATCTCAGCAGAGATTGAGCAACTTTCCATCACAAATGATGTTGAAGGGATTTTTGCATTGTGTGAGAGATTAGACTAGATAATTTCCAAGGGACATTTCAGTAATAGCACTTTCAGTGATTCTAATATTTGGAAAGGAAAAACACAAAAACAAGTTTGACATTGGAATGGGGTTAGTATGAAAATGCTCTCCCAGCACCATGTTGTTTACTGCTATCAGCAGTGCGATAAAGTCATATCCTTAAGCTCTGATATGTACTCCTTGTCATTTTCCCTTTCAACAAAAATAAGCCCAAACCAGACTAAACTGTAAAATAGGTTTTGAGGAAATATATCTCAATATGAAAATGAGCAGCTTGGTAGTTATTGGTGATCCTAGCATTCTGTGTGATTCCCTTAATAAAGACATTTCAAAGAGAAGTTTCTGGATGACTGCAGCTCAATTACAAAAATAGTTATTTCACCCAAATCTCTGATTTGTGGCTTTTACTGGATGTCTGATGACCGTAAATGATAAGTTGCATGAATAACAGTAGGGCAGATCTGGTCGAGGAACCAGTATTAAGAGTACCCTTAAGCATGAGAGATTTGACAGATCCTTCAGGTCTAAATCATCAAAGGGTCAAGTTCACAGAGTCATTTAAGCCATGGAGGAGGGGAAGGTGAGCACCCTAAATCAAGGCAAAGAAGATTCAGTCTGCTGAGTCAAGGAATCCAGTGGGGAGAGAAGCACACAAGTGAAGAGAGCTCATGAATTCTTAGCCTAAGGCAGAAGCTATTTGAGGTCTGCCTTTTTAAAAAATATGTTTCTTCAGTTTAGGTGATACTGTGCCTACAGATGGTAACCAAGAGCATATGGTTTGTAGAGGCATCCTACTTTCTGACTGAAGTGGAATCAGATGCTAGTATTACTTTATAGTAATAATAACTAAAATAGTTAGCAATTGTTAACACTTTGAGGTTTGCAAAGAACTTTATAAATATTATCTCATTCTAGCCTTACAACAAACTGGTGAGGTAGGTACTATTATTATTTCCTTTTTATAGATGAGAAAACTGAGGTAGACAGAAGTCAAATGGTTTACCCAGGGTTACACAGCAAAGAAGTGTCTGTAGTCAAATTTGAACTCCTATCTCTTCTTGACTCACTATCCACTACAGTAGTTAGACTGAATTTTTCAGCTTTGTTGTGAAAATTTAATTTATTGTCTGTTGACTCTGATGACTATGACTCTTCATTACCCCCTTTTTAATGACTGGAGTCTATTATGCATATTTTATCATTTGAAATATAATTGATTCCAGTGTTACCGCATGGTGAAAGCAGGTATATTGGTGAACTGAGCTATAAAAAGCAAGAGGCTAAAGAATGTATTAGTAAAACACTGTACTAAAGTCTGGGTCTAATTCCAGACTCTAATAGCCTAAATCTATATGTATATGTTGTCTTCCCTTTAGAATGTAAACTCCTTGAGGGCAGGGCTTATATTGTTGTATCTTCGTTGTCCACCAAGGTGCATTACATGTAGCATTCATTAAATAAATGTTGAATTGAATAAACACTTAAGTCCCTGTTATCTTCAGTCTACTAGCCTAGATACTGGTATAAGAATGTACAAAAGATGAAGCATTATACAGTACTTGCCTCCAAGAAGCTACTCTATAGAAGGGTATTGCAAGCCATTTGATAGGGAGGATGTGGAATGAGCAGCAGAATACTTTTTCAATGTAATATAAAGAAATATGTGAGTAGGATAAAGAAAAAATATAGAAAAATTGAAGAAGATGACAACCATTTATTAGATTTTGAAATTATGTATTTTGTACATTTTGAGAAAGAATGTGATAGAGTGGAGAGAGAGTTGACTTTGAACTTAGGTTTAAGTCTCACCTTTGACACATAACTTACTATGACCCTGGAAAAATTACTTAACCGTTTAATGCTCCAAACAATTCCCTAGTATTTTAAGGTACAAAAAAGGTACCTGCATTGGTAGTGGGAATTTTACTCATGCAAGAAGAGTATTTTATTTCAAAGAAATCACAGGTCCACTTCCTGCCCTTATAGGAATAGAAAAGAAGAGAAGTTATATTGATGACATGCTTAGGACTCAAAAAGACATTAGAGTTCACCTAATCCCATATTCTCATTTTAAAAAAGAATCTGATACTCACAGAGGTGTGGTGCTTTATCCAAGTTACACAGCTAGTTAGTGCCAAAGCCCAGATTGTAACCTGGACCTCTTGATGCCTATTCCACTCATCTTTCTTTTATACCATACGTTTTTTCTCTATTAGCTTGAGGAGGCAGAAAAATTAACATTCACTTCTATAGTGACTTCTATTAAAAGCAAAATCTCATATTTAAAGTTCCAAATTGAAAATACTATGCAGTCTAATGAGTGCATATCACTTCTTAATCCCCATAATCTAGGACCAGAACAGTTGTGACTAGTCCCAAAGACTTGAAGAGAAAGAGAAGTATGGTGTAAAGGATAGAGTCCTGATTCCAAATACAAATGTTCAAATTCTTCCCCAGACTCTAATTGAGAAAGTCACAATCTCTCTGAGCCTCAGTTTCCTCATCTGCAAAATGAGGGAGTTGGAATCCAAGACTTTAAAGTTCCCTTTCAGATCTAAGCCTTTGACCCTATGAATTTGCCTTGAGGTGTACCAAGTATCTCCTTTCAAATGCAAAGAGAACCAGGTAGGCTCAGAGCACTACTGCTTCAACATCTGATTAAACCTGAAAAACTTGAGGGGTGTGGAGATCCTGGGTTGTTATATTCTAGAAAAGACTTAGAATTATAATTTGTAAGTATTTAGGCCTCCCAATCCCATTGCCAAAAAAAAAATCCAAAGTTTTTTCAATAATAATGATTTTGACTTAATCTCCCAAGAGTCTCTTTATGTTGAAATAAACTGCAAAGTAGAAAATATACTAGGCTGAAGGTAGATTTCATCTGCACTGCAAAGGTGGTTGGGAGAGATAAGACCCTGCCTCTGAAAATAAGGAGGAATTGCATCAGTGTCTCAGCACCTTGATGTACCACAAAGAGGTGTGACAAGAGGCAACCTACCTGAGACTCCCCATTGATCTGTATACATTATTCATTTATGAAAAGGGCTATTTTATTAGTCTTCATTACATTTCATATGCAGGCCTCCAAGTTCTGTGTGGCTGTTGTAAAAAAGTCTTCCTATTGTTCTTGCCTCATAAGTTAGATGAAGAATGTGGAGGAGCCCCTTGTGGCTTTGTTCTCATGGATATACTTCAAGTTGCATCTAGGGGCACCCATTTCACTCATCTAGAGATTCTAATTTGTTTAACAGGTTTCATTTACCTTTCCCACTTAATACATTGAAGTTTTATGTGTTTAATAGTTATTTGTTTTAGAGTATTTGCAATGAATAATGGAGTGAGCAGCCAACTTTTTCACGTAATAACTTTTTATGAACCATATGAAGACAACTCAAGTTTTATAAATGTAAATGAACTCTCTAGCAGCATGGGTTCTCCATTGCTAGGCTTCCTTGTGAAACTTTCTCTTTTAATATATTTGAAATATTAGTCTAGCCTGCTTTGTCTTTCCCCTTTGCTGCAATATTTTGGACTAAAGGGACTATCTAAATCCCAGCTAGAGATTTGCATGGATTCATTTTTTTTTTCTTCACAGAAGTTCTGTGAGGCAGCCAAAATTTTCCTTGCTCTTGTCATTTTCTTACAACTGAGAGGAAAAGCCTTGGTGGTAGTGCTTATAGAAAACAAACTTCTACTACTTTGATTTTTATATGCTAAATTGGGAGACTGTATGGGATGCAAAATTTACATTGGAGGGAAAGTGAGAGCCATGTTGGCCTTTTCTCCACATCCTATTTTGTGGCAAATATTGGGAAAATGGAGGAAATGCAAATTCACGTACTGCCTACCATGCTTGATTTTCCTAGAGACTGTGCAGGAAATAAAATGGAGAAAGATAGAAGGGTTCGAAAACATGTAAAGCAATCATTTTCCTTGTGTTGCTTTCTAAAACTTAGCTACTAAGTAAAAGGAAGATAAGGGGAACATATGTGTGAAATAATATTTGGGTATGCATCAGATAAAATGTGTCATTTCACTAACAGACCCAAGAAAATTATTTTTCGATTTAATTTTTGTGCCTCTATTAATTAGCATTGTCATTTCATGTTAGCCTACCTAAGAAATTCATTCCAGAACCATTTACTTCTTAGTTATTCTAGAACTTTGGGGGCAAAAATTAACAAACAGCATAAAGAATAGTTTAAAAAACATGAATGTATATGTGTAGATATGTAAATGAATCTCTTAAGCCCATATGATGTTTTAAGTGAATATATTTTAAATGTTTTCATGCATATATATATCTGTAGCAAATTAATATTATGGTAAATGTATATAGGAAATTAGTTACTTAGGGGTGTGTGTGTGTGTGTGTGTGTGTGTGTGTACATACATATAGATATATCCACAGATAAAATAAACATTTAGATTTATTTAGAGAATGATAGAATGGTAATATTATTTTTCTTTGATCTATCATTTCTGATTGGCTTCATCATAAGAAAAACTCTCTGACTCTTTTGCTTAAAGGAGCAGTGTTTTCATTTTTACAGTCTCAGAGCGTATGGAGGCTAACATTTGCTGTGGGAGATTTGAGTCCCAATATCCTGGAGACAGTATCACAGTGGAGGACTGAAAAGAGGCTCCATAGTTTAATGATTTTTTGCTTAAAAAAAACAGAGCTAAATGACCCAGATGGGATACTCTTATTTTCAGGTACAAAAAATTTCTGTGTATTCATGAAGGAGAAAAGTGATGACAAAAAATGGTTTTGCTCTCCCGCTGCACTGGGGCAGGGTGTTTATACCCACAATTACCACCCACCCTCTGATCAGTGAGTCCCTGTGGGACCGATAATATAGTCCAACATTAGAGCTTTAGCTCTTTGAGAGCTAAGTCTGTCTTTTTGACCTTTGTTTCTATCACCAGTGCTTAGCACAGTTTCTGGCCCATGCTAAGTACTTAATGAATGTTCACTGACTGAATGCCTAACCAGAGGTTCATCTCCAGGCCAGCTATATTAATTTTGCCTCAAAAAGTGCTCTTAATATTTCATAGTACCATCTCCTACTTCCCCTTTGTCATTCACAAAAGCAAATACTCTTGTGATTAGTAGTTCTTTTAGATCTTTATTCTATTTTTTCTGTGATCTCTTTCTGTGGTCTTAGCTTATTGATAAATGAGATCTTTCTGAGGCCAGGGATGTTTGCCACTACTCAGACAGATGCTTTCACATGTGCAGGTTTAGCTTTTGAATCTCAACTTCCTGTTTTTGTGACCTCCTTTCCATTATCTCATTATGATAACGTGTAAATTTGTTTTTGTTCTTTTGGTGTTATGGAGGTGGTTCTTAACAATAGTATCATATGTTTCATTGATATCTCATTCTAAAGAAAACAATTATTTAACAAATTTGAAAAAATGATCATTTATTTAATAACTATTTAGCAGAGTCATTGAGAGTTATCTTTGAAATTATTTTATTCTCCTCTCAAATATTCTTTTGGCCTGATCCCACATGATATTTGACAGAATGAAAGTTGTATTCAAAGACAAACAAGGCTGGCTATTTTGCTTTCTAGAAAATGACAAAATTTGATTCAACAAAAATTTATTAAATGCTCACTGTGTACAGAGTACTATTCTAGGTGCTAGAGAAGTCTCAAGGTTTATACTTGCTTTCATGAAATTTATGCTCAGTAGTACACAATATACTCTGCAAAATGCTACAGTCATATCAGAATAAAGGTACAAATGGTACTCTGTAAGAGGTCCAAGAGGACAAGATTGTTGTCTACCATGGGGAGTCAGAGGAAACAACTGGAAAGACAAGATGGTGCTGGATTATGAAGGGCTTTGAATGTAGTAGACAGACAGTTGGATTTAGGCCTTGGAGACCTTGGTTCAAATCTTGGTCCTTCAACTTATTATCTGTATGATCTTGGGCAGATTACTTAGCTTCTCTGAGTCTGTTTTCTCAACTGCCAAATCACTGAAGGATTTGGAGTAGAAGATCTCAAATGTCCCTTTCATCTTTATATTTGTAAATGCCAGCCAAAAGAGTTCACTTCGCTCTGTAGATGACAGAGAGCCAATGATACTTTTTGAGCTGAGTGGCTTAAACAATTCAGTTCACAGAGAAGGTTTCTAGTAGTTGTGAAGGATGATTTGAAAAGAGGAGAGAGTACAAGTGGGAAGACCTATTAGGAATAATAATAGTTAGACTAGATTCCCTACCCTATACTAGGGTAATAACAGTAGAAAAAGAGAGGAGGGTACAGATGTTGGCAATATTGCAGAGACAGAATTGACAGGTTTTCTTAACTCATTAGATACTGTTGTGAGGGGAAGGGGAGGGATTAAGCCTTTATACAGCACCTACCATTTCATTTGATCCTCTCTGTACTCCTAAGAGGTAGGTGCTCTTGTTATCCCTAATATCAAAAGGGATACAATCAAGAGCCTAAGTGGTAAGATTAGTCATAGCAAGGAATAAATATGCCTCTTCTTTTGACATAAAGGGGGAAAATGGATGATTAGCTAAGAAGCATGAATGAGAGGAGCTGAGCTACTTTTCTTAGGTTGACCTTAAACTTTCGGTCAAGTAGGAGACATATGTCAATTGCTAAAAGTGGGAGAGAGTATCCAGTGGATACAGGGGTGGTTGCAGTTTCAGACTTACAGAGAAAGGGTAGTATTGAGAAATCCTAAGGAATGGGAAAGTGAGTCAAGAAGAGTACCTAATCAGAATTCTTAGAGAAAGATGGACTAACTAGGAAAACTGGTATTTGAAAATGCACCCTTGATACTTACATACCATACAATAGTGGGCAAGTCATTTAACCAAACTCTTGAGCCCTAGTTTCTTATCTGCAAAATGAAGATAGTATTACTACTTGTTTGTGCCTCTACAAACTTCAAAATGTTATGCGATATAATTAATTAATATAGTTAGTATTATTCCCTCATAATATACAACTTGGTCTCTACCATACTGACCCATTTATTAATATAGTAATGGCATTTATGTTCCTAAGTAACACAAACCTAATGGTATGGTGTATTGGTAATATATTTTTTTGCTTAATGGGAAGATCTTTCCTATCCATTAATAGGCCCATGTGACCTGCTTAAGTCACATAGAGGCCTGAGTCACATGAGTTTGAGTCACATGAGCCTGGGTCACAAGAGTTGTGATGCCTTCTGACCCTGAAGAAGTATATCTGTGTATATATGTATGTATATACTGTGAGGTTAGCATTTTGCTTTGGGACTCACTCATGGGAAGAGTGTTCATACGATGTAGCCAGATGAGACTCTGGGTAGCTGTTAAGGAGCCTCCCTGGTTTTAAAAACCCAGATGTTGGTGCTTCTGTCTCTGGTGACTGTGTCTGTATGTAATGGTCAGACAGTTGAACCTGCCTGTTGATCTGTGATGTACGTATTATTTGGTCGGACATTTAGGAGCCCTGTCTGTTGGTCTTCATGCTATGATTTCTGCTTGTAATTTCTATTTGTGTTTTCTCTGAAGTTCAAGGTGCTGACTTTTTCCCCTGAACTAAGTAAATTATATATATGTTTGATTAAAATAACATTATTGACCCCTTTTGAGTTGCTTTCCTTTAGAGAAGCAGATCAAAGAACCTGTGCTAGCGGCCCTCCGGTGTGCTGGTGTTATTGGTCTTACACTCTGACAGCAGCTACAAGTAGCATTGTGGTAGAATCAGGAGACGTGTTTTTTGTTACCAAATTTAGTTCCCTCATTTCTAAAATGAAGGATTTGGACTAGGTGACATTTAAAGTCTCTTCCATCCCTAGATCTATGTGATCTCTACTCTGATCTTTGTTAAATCACTTAACCTCTCTGAGCTTCAGTTTCTTCTTCAGCAATAGAGGAATAAAAAATGACTGCCCTCTCTACCACCCAAAGTTGTTGTGAATTCCATGTGAAACAACAGAAGGGATAGTGCTTTATTTATTTATTTTTTTAATTTATAGAATAAAATAATCATTTCCATACAATAGTATAATTTTTAAAAAGGTGATTGTACATGAAACTACAAATCTATTGTATAAAACGTTTTCTTTTTAAATATGCAATAAAATTATGTAAATTTCTTTTTTCCCTTTTTTTCTTCCATTCCACCCTAGAGATGGTTATCAGACACATAAATGTGTGTGGATAGATAGATGGATAGATAGATAGATAGATAATAGACATACATCTATTTATCATTTCTTTCTCTGTATGAGGATAACATCTTCCTTCATATGTCCTTTTTCGTTAATTTGACTATTTATAATAGACAAAATCACAAAATGTTATTCTTTGCAACACTTCCTATGCTTTAATGTGTTAGTAGTAATGTACGTTTTTAATACCTAAAATGTTAAAAATCATATTTTTGTGAGATACTATATAGTACCATTAGAAACAAACTTAATTTTTCCATTACAAATACCCAAAAATCAAAAGAGTTTGTAACAATATGGAGAAGTTTCTATATTTGAAGATTTTTTTATCATGTAAGATGGAATTATGTTTGAAAAAAATTTCAAAGGCTCAAAGTATGTAGTTAAGAGAAAATGAATAGTGAGGTACCCAATTTAGTTCAGTAAACATTCATTAAGCATCCACCATTATGAAAAACACTGTGCTAGTCATAACTGAGAATATAAGATCAGGCAAACTACTGACCTTGATTTTGAGGGGCTTACAAATGAAAATGAGCAATACAATATGTAATAAATAAGATTAAAAGAATGTGATATTTTCAAGGGAAAGGTGGGGTAGCTCATCATGAAAGAAGTACTTACCTGGGGATGATGCTTCAGGGGATGAGGATGCTTTGGAAGTGCATTTTAGACATGGGAATATCCTGAGCATATGGAAAGGGAGAAGGTATGCTGGTAAATGTTTAACAAATGGCTCTCCAGAAGAAAAAGGAACAAAGGTATGGCACACCACCTTTAAGTCTAAACTGTATTGTTTAGTATTTTGTCCATCACTTTTTTGAGTCTAGACAATCAGCAAAACAATAAAACAAGCTCTGATTCAACTCGCATGAGCTGATACGAACTGGTGGTGGAACAAGGCCATATTGTAGTCCAGTATGACTGAATTGGAGTGTGGATGGCATCATTATGAGATGTGGATAGAGAGGTTGGCTGAAGCCAGATTGTGAAATGGTTACTTTATTTGGCGGCCAATGAGTGTCAATTCATGTTTCCCAGTAAGGGCTAAAATAAGCAGCATGAATGGAGATTAAACATTCTTCTTTATTTTTCCTATTTCTCAATTTATTTTCAGCTTCCTGTGAAGCCTAGAAGTATTTAATACAGGAAGTATTTAAATATTTTATTATTGACAGCTTTCTGTGTTTTTTTTTAATATGCTACAATTCTCCTTTTAGTGTTCCTAACTGATTACCATGTGATCCTTCCTAATGATGGACTATTCTCCTCATAGGAGTGAGAAGGTGAAATACAGGGATATAGAGCAGTGTGGTTTTCAGCTGAGCAGAGGCAGGGGAATTGTAACTAATATCATGATACTCCAGTTCTGTGGAACCTAGAGGCTTAATTGTCATAGGAAAGCCAGGAAGGGATAGCTCATTGGATGAATCAACTTTTGTTTAAATTATAGGACTGGACTGCCAAATAAAGATCCAAATCCTTCTTAACCTTTTTCTATGTGTCATAAACTCTTTGGTAGTCTGCTGTTTAAATGAACAAAATAAAATACATAGGAAAAGATACATTCTTTATTACAAATGAAATTAATTATATTAAGGGTAGCTAAGTGGCACAGTGAATAGAGTACCAAAGCCAGAGGCAAAAAGACTCATCTTCCTGAGTTCAAATCCTGCCTTAGACACTTACTAGCTATGGGACCCTGGGAAAGTCATTTAACGCTGTTTGCCTCAGTTTCTTCAACTGGAAAAGGAAATGGCAGACTACCCCAGCATCTTTATCAAGAAAACCCCAAGGGGTCATGAAGACCCAAATGAAAATGATGGAATAATTTAAAATATATCAAAATATAATTAACAGTAATTTTTTTAAAAAACAAGTTCAAGAAGTTCAGGTTATAAACTCCTGCCTTAGAGTAATTCTAAATTTGGAATGGCCTTCAACAAAGAGACCAAAATAGCAAGAGGGGCATAAAACTAGAAAAAGTACTCTAGAATGATTCTGAGGATTGAGCTTGTTAAATTCTGCAATGGGAACAGGCACCCCCTAGTACAAGCCTAGATAAATGCTAGCATAATATGTTCTCACTGGGCCAACCCCAAGAATAAAATAAGGTCAACCTAACTGTGATAATTTCAGAAATATAGCTTCCTTACAGACATAATTTTTATAGTACTAAGTTTTGAAAATCATCTGGCTATGCCCTAGTAAGATGTTATACTTTGTTCTAACCATTCTCTGATATCTCCTCATATCACTAGACTAAGTGAATGTAGTCCAGTTCTTTATGGCTGGCACTCTGTTGACTATGATAATAAACACTGCAGCTCAAGGGCTTTCTCTACTGGGCCGTGCAGTAGGGCCTGATAAATGTGTGACAAAGAAACAAAGCAGGAACTCTATTATCTATATCATACAGGCATTTTCCCTACACATAAAATTCTATGAAATTTAACATAAAGGGAAGAATCTACATGGCAGACCAAGAACAGAGACTCATGAATGATAAGCTCTTCTAATACTCTTAATTAACAGATAAGCATATCGGTGTTTGGAAGGGGAAAAGGGAGAAGACTTGTCCATGACCACACAGATAGCAAGCATGGGAGCCAGAACTCAAATCCAGTGCCCACTCCACAGTACCAATACCATATTGCCATAGAAAGTATTAAAAATCTTGTAGGAGGGCACAGTGCATAAAGTGCCAGGCCTGGAGTCAGGAAGACTCATCATCCTGAGTTCAAATGCAACATCGGACACTTACTAGCTGTATGACCCTGGGCAAGTCACTTACCCCTGTTTGCCTCAATTTCCTCCTCTGGAAAATGGGCCAAAGAAGGAAATGGCAAACCACTCCAGTGTCTTTGCCAAGAAAATACCAAATGGGGTTACGGAGAGTTTGACACAATTGAAACAAATGAACAACAATAATACGGCAAGGTTTAATTCCTGAGGTTCCTCCTTCTGTGTTCAATTAGAGCTATTCTTTCTTCTTTTATACTTTAGTCACATTGACTCATATTTATCTTTAGGACTCCCATAAAGAGGATGTCTTATTCCTCAAGATACTCAAGTCCATTCAGCTTAGTGTCAGGTGCTTGTATTCTTTCAAGGCAGGACATTTTAATCATTTTCCCTTCAATGAATATGTCTAGATACCACCTCAGCATTGTCAGTCTCACAAAGTTGTGAAGGATGGTGTAATAACACCAGTAAAGTACTCTGAGACCTAGGAAACTGACGAATTCTGTGAGTAGTCACAGGGGGAGGTAGAACCAGACTTCAGGTTTTATAGTTTTCATATGAGGGTTTTCTCTACTAGATGATGCTGTCATTTCCACATCCTAAAAACTTAGGAAAATTCCTGTGGTGCTCTTCATTATGCTGCCTTGTGAACCAAAGCCCAGTTTCATTCTGTACTAAGTCCTGAGCCAAGTGCATCATTCACCAGGATGAATTGAACCTGGCCCATTTGGAGAACCACATTCCTGTGAGATAAGGACCCCTTACAGACTTACACATCTATTGGTGTGAGGTTTGTTTTTCCATTTGGGCTCTCTTAGCCAAAGTAATTTTCCATTCTTTCAATCCTGTCTATACCCTACTGAAGACTGACTGCTGTCCAACTGGAAGGAAAACTCCACATGAAATGATCTTCCACGGGGCCCATGGAGAAAGGACCACTTGAACTCAGATGTTGGGGCTCTCTGGTTCATGGCTTTAGATGATGCTAATCTAAGTCATAACAACCAATTTCAGTGCAAGAATTATGGCAGTACCTTTATAGAAGTAGCATTTTTTTAAAGTTGGTATGTCTCTTATCCCATGTAGAAGAATCTAATAAGTTTTTCTCTATTGCTGGATGAATGTGGAACAGTAGGCATGATATAATTTCTAACATAAAGTACTCCAATATCTGTATAAATGTAGCTATACTAAAGCAGAACAAACAAACAAAGAAAACAAACAAACAAACAACCAAGGGCTCATGGGTTAGAAACACTCGGATGTCAGTGAGGCCCCAGAAAAGGACAAAGGAGAGGAAGAGAAGAAACTGACAAATTAATTTTTTGGCCAGATAAAGCTAGAGTTCATTCTTTAAACTTGTCTCAACCAACATAGTTGTACGCTTATGCAAGTATAATCATTTCAAGCCGTGTTTAGACATTCAGAGGTGTTCACATGGCTTTGCATTTTAGGTATTTACTGTGCACATGCATAACTACAGCTGACTACTCATACATTATATTATACTCTGTTTTTAAAAAGATTCTGGTCAATCATACCAATTGTATTTCATTCAGTGTTGAACATCCAAGTACAAATGGAAGGCAGGCATGATGTGGATGCTGGTGGGGTTTGAGAAGTAAATTAAAGCCATGCAATATTTGACTAATTTGCAGTGAAATATTATAGCCTAACGTTGTCATACCCAAATTTGGGCAGAAGACCAAATAAAAGCTATAAAATCTGAAACTCCAAAGCTTAAAATTCTGGTCCTGAAAAAGAAATTTCATTTATGTTTTTCTCAAAGCTGGAATATTTGTTTGGAAGCCAAAACAGATATTTGAGAAGATAGCCCCACTTGTAAACACAGTCATATCCTTAGGCAAGGAGTTTTGTTTTGTTTTGTTTTTAATTTTGTGAGGTTGACTACTTTTTCTTTCCCCTTGAATTGTCAGGGATTTAGGCTGATGTATAATATTAAAGTAGATTTGAAAATCATGTATATTAAGAGGTGCATAATAGAAAATACTTTTTTCAATGTCACAAAGAACCTCCCCACTGCCCACCACAGGATTTCTTCCCAAACTGCTATTCCTTGTTATGTCATGAGACATGTTGTTCAGTGTTGTATGATTTTTCATGACCCGTTTGGTGTTTTCTTGGCTAAAGCTACTATAGTGGTTTGCCACTTCCTTCTCCAACTCGTTTTACAGATGAGAAACTTGAGGCAAACAGGGTTAAGTGACTTGCCTAAGGCCACATAGCTAGTAAATATCTATGGCCATATTTGAACCCAAGAAAATGGGGTCTTCTTATCTTCAGGCTCAGTCATCTATCCACCGAGTCACCTAGCTGCTCCAACTATAAACTTGCAATTGACTGAAAACTTCTGGCTAAGTACACCTCTGTTTGGATGTCATGAAATGTTATGGCTGCTGTCTTTTTTCCCTCTAGATTTTCTAGCTTTCTTTTTCTTTTAAAAATATCTATTTTATTGATTCCTATAAAATTTTCTTTTATAGATTAATCATCCATTTTGCTCACCCTCCAAAATCGACCCTCCCTTCTGGCAAAGAAAACAATTAAACAAATATGTCACCTGAGAATATGGCCTGGTCATAAGGTATGAGCCAACTTCAGCAATCAGATACCCCCAATCAGGTTCTCTCTGGTTTAGTTTCTCCTTCATGAGCTGGTTTGCCCTAAACTCTAATGAAGAGGAGCAAGGACAGAGTACTATCCCCAGGGGAAGGATGTAACCCAGACTGGATCCTGTTTATGCTGTAGATAGAAATCAGGTTCCCAATTGTGGGGGGCCCTGCCCAGATGCTTTGAGCAATTTCCTTGAAAAGAGCAGACATGCTTAGGGCATTCTTTAGCCAGGGAGAGGCTTCTCTTTAGGCTAGACTTTTGACAGAGAAGAGAATATTACAAATTATTATTAATAGTCAAATGGTACAGAATTAAAATTAATTTCTCTCAGGACAGGGACTATTTCACGTTTGTTTTTGTATCTTCAGGCATTAGCAGGAGTGTCTGACACGTAAGTAGAGAAATTTAATAAATGTTCGTCGACATGAATTGAATTGAATTTGGGCATAATTTAACTTTTCAAACTAATAGCTACTCCCTTTGGAGCCCATTTACTTATTTTGATTTTTTTTCTATTGACTTAGTTTCTATACTCATTCTGAATAATTTTTTATTATTCATCCATTTGCTTTATCATTTAATTTTTCATTCTTCTTAGATCACCCATTCCACTCATCCCCAATACACATATTTCTTTGCTTGAAAACATCTTTAGTTTTAATAAAAGAAGAGTCTTGGGCTTTGACTACAGTACCTAGTACCAAATCTGACTGCATCAAGACATAATATACTTTCAAGTGTCAGATTTTTCACACCAAGATGACAAAACATCTAAGAGTTGTGCCCTTTTAGCTAGTCATCTTGCAGTCATATAAACATAGACATACTAGGATACTGAACCTGCTATGAAGCATCTTAAGTAGAACTAGCTCTTGGTAAAATCACAAAGCTTGCTTTTGGTACTCTCCCACCTACTTTTTGAGGGCCCTTTCCTTTTTCCTTCAGACAGTCAGTATTCTCCTGTTGCCTTTTGCTCATTTAGAGACTTTTCTCCATCAGTGAAGCATCCCATCCAAAGTGTCTCCTCCTCTATACACATATCCATCCCTTAAGTCCCAGTGACCCATGCTCCAGAACTTCCTACAGAAATTTCTTTTTTTAATTTGCTTATTTTTTCCTTTAATGTGTAAAATTTATTTTTTAAAATAAATTAATTTCTTTTCTTGTTTATATCATTCATTTCCATGAGATTTTGAGTTACAAATTTTCTCCCTATCTTTCCCCTACCCAACACCTCAAGATAGCCATGCCACTGTATAACCCCTCCCTGAATCTGCTCTCTCCTATGTCCTCCCCCTAGCCCCTCTGACTTTCCAGTAGGATAGGATAGATCTCCCTACCCCAGTGTCTGTATATCTCAATTCCCAGTTGGATGTAGTTAATAATAACAATAATAATAATTATATATATACATATACATATATATTTTTTTAACATTTGATTATAGAACTTTAAATTCTAGATTCTTTCCCTTCATCCATTGTCACCCACCCCCAGTGGAAGGGCAAGCAATTAAATACAGGCTGTATATGTGTAATTATGCAGAACATCTCCACGGTGTGCATATTATGAAAAACAGATTATATGTCCCTCCTTCCTATCCTGCCCCACCCTTGTTCTATTCTCTACCCTGTCCCTGTCCCTTTACAGAAGAGTATGCTTCCAGTAACCCTCACCCTCAACCTTCCCTCCCCTCTGTCATGCCACCTCTCATCTCCATCCCCCCTGCTCTCCAGTGTGGCAAGATACCCAGTTTAGAGTGTTTGTCATTCCCCCCCTAAGCCAAATTCAATGAGAATAAAGTTGACACTTTCCTTTTTGCCTCCCCGTTCTTCCCCTCCATTGTAACAATTATCCCTTACCTCTTCTATGAGATAATTAACCCCATTCTGTCTCTCCCTGTCTCCTCTCATTCTAATCCTCTCCCACCTCAGAATTTCACCTTTTAGAGTATTGTCCCTTCCTATTCAATTGATCCTGTGCCCTCTATGTACTCATATATACACATATTCATATATGTGTTCGTATGCATATATAAACCCTTCTATATAGACATATGTATATGTATACATATATATACATTTGTATTTCCTTCATGTATCCTCATACTGAGAAAAGTTTCATAAGTTACATTTATCATTTCTCCATGTTGGCATGTAAATAGTTCAGCTTTGATAAGTTCCTTATGAATTCTTTTCCATGTTTACCTTCTCATTCTTCTTGTATTTGAGTGTCAGATTTTCTTTTCAGTTCTGGTTTTTTCAGCAAAAATGTTTGAAAGTCTTCCACCTCACTGAATGATCATATTTTCCCCTGGAACATTATACTCATTTTTGCTAGGTAGGTGATTCTTGGTTTCAATCCTAGCTCCCTTGATCTTCAGAATATCACATTCCAGGCCCTTTAGTCCCTTAATGTAGAAGCTGCTAGATCCTGGGTTATCCTAGTTGTGTTTCCACAGTATTCAAATTGTTTCTTCTTGGCAGCTTGTAATATTTTCTTCTTGATCTGGGGACTCTGGAATCTAGCTATAACATTCCTAGAAGTTTTCTTTTGGGGATCTTTTTCAAGAGGTGATCAGCGAATTCTTTCAAAGTCTATTCTTCTGGTTCTAAAATATCAGGGCAATTTTCCTTGAGAATTTCTTGAAGAATGCTTTCTAAGTTCTTTTTTTGATCATGGCTTTCAGGTAGTCCAATAATTTTTAAATTGTCTCTCCTGGATCTATTTTCCAGGTCAGTGGTTTTTTTCAAGAGATATTTCACATTGCCTTCTATTTTTTCATTTGTTTGGATCTGTCTAATAATATCTTGATTCCTCATAAAGTCATTTGCTTCCTTTTGCTCCACTCTAATTCTGAAGGAATTATTCTCTTCAGAAAGTTTTTGAGATTCTTTTTCCATCTGGCAGATTCAACTTT
>CM053580.1:337055239-337074651 GCA_028627135.1 Pseudochirops cupreus
TCTTCATGTTTATTGGAAGCCCCTGGTGGGGGAGCTCTGGCTGTGCTGTCCTGCAGCTCTCTGCCTTGGTCCTTCTTTTCTTCAAAGAAGGAATGTAGGGTTTGGTTGCTGTTCTTACCCTGCTTCTTATGCTTATTCTTACTCATGGTTGGTCAGTCCGTGATTTTTTTTTTAATCTCTGTGGGGCTCTGCTTCCAGAAGGGAAAGCTCTGTCCCAAATTGCTGGGGTCCTCCCGGCTGCTGCAGCTCTCAGGAAGGTGCTGGGTCCCTTTCCCACTTCTGGCTCACTGGATAAAGAAGACTCACAGGGCCAAAGTCCAAGAGCACAATCTGGATCCAGGCCGTGAGAGCACTTGGCCTCTGAAAGATCACTTAGTCCCCCTGCAGTCTGCAGGCCACGGGCGAGGAAGTTGCAATATGGAGGCGGGTGCAAAACCTCTGCCTTTTGCTTTCCTGCCCTGGAGGTGTTTCGGCCGGACCTGCTTTTCTCCCAAGACTTCGCAAGTTCCACTGACCTAGTTCTGAACACTGCCGCAACTGCCGCCAATCCGCTCACCTGAGGCTCCTTGGCTCCTCTCGTCCAGCTGCCCCCGGGGCTCAGCCAGGGCTTCAGGCCAGGCTGGTTTCAGTTCGCAGTGCTGATATGGTTCCTCGTAGCCGAGCTGACTTTAGTGGAAAGCATATTTGTGTGCATTTTGGAGTTCTAGGATTAGTTTAGAGTCATATTTTATGGGTACTTTGAGGTGGCTATGTGAGAGCTGTGATATGTTGCTACTCCTATGCCGCCATCTTGGCTCCACCCCCAAGAGGCAATTTTCTTACAGATGAGCATGTTGTCTCTTCTACTGCCCATTCCAGTCTTTCTCTGCCAGTGAAGATGGGAAATTTAGCTAAAATAAAGTCCCTACCCCCAGAGAGCTTACAGTCCACTAAGGAGGTAAGGCATAAACACAGGTATCACATAGTATTATTTGATAAGCAAATTAGTAAGGATCAGAAAAGTCAAGAATAGAAATGAAGATTTGAGAACCATTTGCATAGAGGTGATAATTGAATACATGAGAATGAAAGATACTGCCAAGAGACAGAGCATAGAGAGAGAAGGCACCTACTCTGTAGTAAGTATTGGAGGAGAGGAGAGAGTAGTGAGAGAACAGAAGAAAAATGTGCATTCAGGAAGGGTTACCTGAAGGAGATGGTGTTTGACCTATGTTTTAAAGCTAAAGATTTCTACATTCCAGGCATGGGAGAGTAGGTGACAGCCTGTATAAAATTAAAGAGGCAGGAGACAAAATATTGTTTAAAGAAATATCAATAAGTCATTTTGTCCAGAATTAGAGTATATGGGATTAGTCCGGTTAGATATGTCAAAATCAGACATCTCTCCAGAGAACAGCATGGTGCTTAGAAAAGAGTGCTAGATTAGAAGTCAGAGGAAAGAAAGAAGGCAGGCAGGAAGATTTTATTAAGTACCTACTGTGTGCCAAGCACTTGACAGATATTATGTCATTTGATCCTCACAACAACCCAGGGAGATAAATGCTTTTATTAAGTCCTTACTTTACAATTGAAGAAACTGAGGTACATAGCAGCTAAGTGACGTGTCTAGAGTTACACAGCCAGTCAGTGTTTGAGGATGGATTTGAACCCAGATCTTTCTGATTTCAGGCCGAGCACTCTATCCGTTTATCACCTAGTTGCCTTGAGGCAGTAAGAGGATCTGGCTCTAACACTGACTACAGGTGTGGCCCTGAAAAAAGTTGTTTTACATCTGTGAACCTCAGTTTCCTTATCTAGAAAAAAAGAATATTGTCCAGACAGTTTCTAACATCTCTCTCAACTTCAAATCTTCTGCTTTTGGATGTCTCCGTTACTGATAAATCTTTCCACTGTTGTCACCTGCTGTTGCTGATGCTGGTGTTCTCTGCTGGTCATTTCTGCTGTGGCTACTGGTCCTTAGCAACTACACAGTCTCAGAGTGGAATGTCTGTCAGATTGTTAGCTTGGTTCCTTAAAGGTCCATCTTTAGTTCTTTTAGGATGCCTCTCTTCCTCAGCCAGCTATGCCTAAAATGCCTATCTAATATTTTGAGATTGGTACTTTGTTCTCTTTATCTCCTACTATTACTTGAGTATTTCAATCTACTCATAGCCGCATTATGGCCTGAAACTTCTTTTAACTCATTTTCTATACTTGGGTCTCTGGTTGGGTCCCGGTCAAATTATCCTGGGAACTCTAGTAAAATTACAACTCTTTCAGATGGAATTGTGAGAGGAGTCCTTTAAACACTGCCATGTCCTTAGTTATCATGAAAATCATCTTAGGTGAAACTGGTTACCTTTGTTTACCTTTTAAATCCCTTTACAATCCATCCTTTCCATCCTCATTGGACCTTATTCCCTATCTGGCAATCTGCAATCTAGACCAAGTGACTTTTTCTCTTGGTTTTGCATAAGACACTCCAGCTCTCTTCTCATTGTCTTTCCAGTTATGGGACCCCATACATAGAATACGTTCCCTCATCTAGGCATCAAAGAACTCCTCCCTTCCTTCAAGACAATCACCACATTCTATGTGAAGCCATTCCCAATTCCATCCAACCTCCCACTCAAACTATCGTTTATTTAGCATTTTATGCTTATTTGCATTTATATGTATATATACATATATGTGTATATATACATATATATGTACACACGTGTATGCATGTATGGGCGGGCATTTTCTCTTGTCTCCCAATATTTGAATGTAAAATCTAAGTAGGGATTATTTCATTTATTGCATTTGTATCATGTGACCTAACCCTCCACCTGGCCCATAATAGTAAATTCTTATTAATTCATTCTGTCCCTACCTTTGTTATACATTTTTTGCAGTAGCAAAATTACTAGTCTCTCTACTTTTATGTCTGTTTTTATTGTGGCCCTGAGGATGACATTAACAACAGTTCAGTCTGAAATATTTTTGTATGCTAACTTTATCTAAAATAAAGCAAACAAAGAAAGTGAGATCCTTTGCAGTAATCTCATACATTATCATTGGATGGGATATGAATGTCATTGAAAATTAGAGTAAGTTCTCTTAGTTCTATCTTTATTTGAACCAGAGACAAAAAATCTGGAGTGTATTCATCTTGCTGATCAAAATAGTTCTGGAGCATGCCACCCTTCCTGGGCCCTGACCCTAGATAATTGGGCCGTAGACCATATTTAAGCACCTCTGCAAAAACTGGCCCAAGTAGAATTCATGGGAGACTTTGCATTTGGGTAATCTGAGGCCAGGAGTTTGGTCAGACCAATTTCACTGTCTTCATTGGGTAATTTCTATCCATGAGATCACTGCTGAATGTGCTATAATCTTTAAAAACAATTTCTTCTTAGGGGGAAGAGAGGGAAAGGGGAAGAAAGCCTTTGCTATGAAATATGGCCTGGAGGTAGTAGAGAATGTGTTCTAGGGCCTCTGAGAGATTTTACAGCATATTTCAGGACTAATGACAAGAAGGGAAGCCAGTTGCCAGGATTTGTACTGTATGGTTAATTTCCTATTACATTAGGCATGTGGAGATGGCGGATAGTCCCAGCTCCAAATATCAAACAATAAGGGAGATCCATCTGTCTCTCTGTTCAGTTACTGGAGGCATTTGATTCCAAGGCTGTCCCTCAACTCCCTTACTGTTCACTCAGGTTTTAACAGCTTAGCTGCCAATTGACATCACACTTCACCTTTGTGAACTTTGTCTCCTAGATTGACAAAATAGTGTTGCTGGAAGAGAACTTAGGGATCATTTTTCTGCAGTTCTCACATTTTATAGATAAAGAAACTGAGTCCCAGGGAGGTTAAATGCCTCTGTAATTTTGGGCAAGCCAATCAGTGGAAAGCAGGAGCTTGAATTCTTATCCACTGTCCTTTTTGCTACAATTTTAAAATTATTTTAGTGCAAATTCTTCGAACAGCAACCATAATTAGAATTATATTAATCTGAATTCTTATCCACTGTCCTTTTTGCTACAATTTTTAAATTATTTTAGTGCAAATTCTTCCAATAGCAACCATAATTAGAATTATATTAATCAAGGAAAATTCTAAAAGCCATAAATTTATTTTAATACATGAATTTACTAGAGCAACCAAAGTCTAAAGTTAGTATCCTAAGTCTGAATCTTTTCATGTATGTCAAGCCCAGTGTAGTACAAATTTAAAATTGTTTGAAAGCTTGAGCAGCTAATATAATTTTATCTTATCAAATAGGTAATATGAATGGGAACTCTCTTTCAGTGTAGTTCAAGTTTGTATCGTCTATTTATAGTTGAAGGTAAACCCTCTGATTTTTTTTAAACCACCTAACTCAGGCATCCTAAATACAACTAAGACTTTTGTGTTTGTGAAGTTCAGGGTATGTATGTTTGTGGCCCACATAGCAGCTCATGGGTATTTCCACATAGATTGCTTAAAAATAGCTCCTGGGAACATGAATAAATATCTTAATAATCTTGTCCACTCCCCTATCTCTTTTGATTCCTTCCTTGAGGGAAGTAGAAAAAGGGGCCACGAGTCTGGCCACTGCTGTCCTCAAAGTTGGCGTACTGGACTATTATTATATTTATCTATACCTCTAAATATTGCTAGTCTATGGCACTATTTGGGGAGGAGGGGTTCAAGTTTCTTCCCTGGTTGCTACACCTTAAAGAGAAAGGATTACCATACACTTATATCTGAAAGCTTGACCTCTTCCCATACAAAAGAGCATATAGAAATAGTGAATAGGAAGTAAATTGTTTATCCAAAAAAAGATCCACAGCAGAAGTCAGATTATAATATACCAGAAGGTATACAGAGTGAATAAGCTTTTCCCCTGGGAGTGAGATATCTCAGCTCAGACAAGAGAGGAAAACACAAATCTTACCCAAGGGAAAATTCTACCAAGTCTCTAGGGAGGCTAATTAGAAATTAGCTACTTATGGAGGAGCTAGTTTCCCCCATCCCATCTCTCCTCTCTTTCATTCTTTCTCTGTTTTTATCCCTTCCTTCACCCTCCACCCCACCCATACCCTTGGGATTTCATGTGTTTCTCTCTTAAAGAAAGAGGAAATATCTCTCCTCTCCGAAGTTTCACCTCATACACAAACTTGCGTTTGTTGAATCATCATTCTGCCAACCAAATGTGACAGTCTTGTGCAAATGCTCCAAGTCTGAAACAAGGGTTGTCCTGATCTAGTAATTAATTATCATTATGGGATTCAGAATGCACATGCATCGGTCTTTGGGTTGTGATGGTTTCTGATCTCTGTTTTTGCTTAGATAAATCCTTTTGATTATGTCCTACGTGGTTGGTGGAAAAGATTTAGTGACCAAAATGGTTTAGTGGTCTGTTGCTTCAGTGGAGTGTGAAGATGGACCTATAAGTGTTAGAAACTGAAACTTCCAGATTTCTGTCAATTTGAATCTTTTTGTTTTTTTTTTTTTGCTTTATATGTTGGTGTTGGTGTTACTGATTTGTAGACCAGAGCTTAATATACTGTAACTCATCTGGAAGATGTAAAGAATTCTCTGGCTTAAGTACAGACATATTGAAATCTTTAAATAAGTTCTCTAAGCATTTTAATTGCCTTGGAAGTGTCTTTTCATGTACAAAATTATCTTATTGGGCAGCACACTTTTAAAACAGGTTGGAAATATCACCACATAATTGGAACATGCCAGCTTAAACTCTGTTTAGTTACTTTTAAACTCTCTTAAAGGGAGAAAAGAGTAACTTGTACATTTTTTCGCACAATTGTTCTTTTTGGAAACATATACATCGTCCAATATGAGCCCCTCCTTCCTCACCTCTTGATTTTTAAGGAAAGAATGAAAATGTGTCTCTGAGTGACTATAGGCACATTGGTTGGCCATATAGACTATATGAGTAATAGATAATAAGACATCTTAATATCACTGAATGATACTTCCCAGTAACATTGGATTGATAGTTTTTTAGACCATTTGAAAATCCCTTCAAGTCATTTAAAACTATCTTAACATTTTCAATGATCTTATAGTTTTGTTTTGTTGTTATCAGAAGCCTTTGCAGCTCGTTACTTGGTCTTATTCTTATTTTAGGTTGTGTATTATTAAATCATTATTTGGTCTGGTCTATGATCATGGAAAGATTCAGAGCCACATCTGAAAATTATTAACCATTCTATATAATTTTACAATTTTTATTTGTTTGTTTTGCTTTGTTCTGTTTTTGAGATTGGGTCTTCCAATCTTGCCTAGGTTGGTAGGACAGCGACCTTCCTAGGGTCTGATCCCAGCACTAATAAGCATGGAAGCTTTAACTTGCCTGATTTTTCTGACCCAAGGCTTTCTGCCCCTTAATAGGCAGCATAGTGGCTCAGTATATTGGTTCCAGATTTGGTGTGGACTCTTGACTGGCTTTAGTCCTAGTTCTTCAGAGCCTCAGCCTTCCCTATGTCATTTAAGAAAATACCGTTATTCAGTTTGATTGCCCACTTTATAAATTATACTTGGCTTTAGGTTACTTCTGGCTGCTTAAAAGAAATCAAATCTACTCTTCATGGTCAGATATTTGTTACCATTGAACACAATCCATTTGTTCAATAAATATTTAGTTCTTAGTTGTATATGTGGTAGTCACTAGGTGGATGTTTAGGAAGATGCAAAAGGTCAACAAGATAGGTTTAGCAACTGAGACCAATGGGTGGAAGAGATCAGGTGGCAAGCTGAGACTAGCATAAGGAGAATTTGCTAGTAATTAGAGTCACACAAAAACCAAACGGGATTTCCTAAAAAAGAATACATTCCTATAATTGGAACTATTCAATAAAGAGTCAATAACCACCTATCAAAGACCTGGTAGGAGAATTTACTGTATGGTATAGGAGGCTGGTCTTGAAAACCTCCAAGCAGTGGATAGAACATTGGCCCTGGAATCAGGGACACTTCAGTTCAAATCAGACCTCAGATGCTTATTAGCTGTGTGACCCTGGGCAAGTCAGCTAACTCCAATGGTCTCAAAAAAAAAAACCCTACCTTTTTGAGATGTTGGAGATAATGGAGTTAACTATTTAAAGACACCATTTTGGGGAGATGACCATGTTCTATTCCAGATATTTAACAATGATAAATAGAATAAAGTGTATATACAAGAGAGATTATAAAGTGACATTTTTGAGCAGTTATATTTGGAAGAGAAAAAGCATTGCAAAATGGATAACTGTCCCTGGAATCTAAAAGAACTGGATTCCACACTCATTTCAGGTATCACCTGGCATTGTGAACCTAAGGATAGTAATTAAACTCTCAGTCATTGAAACAACTCTCTAAAATTATAAATTGAAGAGAAATGCCAACTGGCTTCAGTAGAGGAAGTTTTTGTACCATAGGGTTCCCTATACCAATGAAACCACAGATCTAACTCCTATCCTGTATTTGGAGAGAAGAGGTTAATGACATGTTGAGTGTGATTATAAAATCATATTCGGGAGTTTTGCAGGTATTGAAAAGCAATAACTGACTTGTATGAATTCATTTTGATATATGGAATCAACTTCTGATTTCCTTAAGTTCTTATAGAAACAAATGGTGAATCATCAACAGATTGAGAAAAAATACAATAGGTACCACCCAAGAGTAAGAGTTGAGTCTTTGGAGATGGATGAATTATAAATAAGAAATCCACCCTGAGTGAGCTTTGTGTTTCTGTTGGGAAGGAAAGCAGTCATGGTCAAATATCACATTACTCTAGGAAGCAGCATAGCTACACCGAGCTCATTATCCCAGCTCACACAGTATATGGAATTTCACTGTTTACCTTGAGATTGTTTGGTTGTAATTCAAAAAGAGGGAAAATGGTTCACATTTCAACCCCAAGAAGGGATTCCTTTTTTTCCTCACTAGGCTAAAGCCTACCCTAATCCCTCCTAGCCACAAGTCTGCAAGTGATATTCATTTTGGCTAATCCTGAAGTTCTGCAGTTTATTGGGAGTCTTACAATTGCCCCATGTCATCTGAAATAGTTAAGTTTTCCCGGTTAGCTCAAAGAATTTTTTTTTTTCTTTTCACAGACACCCAACATACTTCCCTTTAGATGAATCACTAAAATTCCAGTACTGACAACTTGAGTACCACTAGGAAGACTCATAGCATTTTGAAAGTGTCTGTTTTCTTTGAATAAATTTAATGTCACTTTTCTTCAAGGACCACATGGGAAGGAGTATCAGAATGGGTTAGGTGGATTAACTTTGCATTATAGAATATACAGGGTAAAAAGGAACATGTGAAAATATATTGATGTCACCTGACCAAAGACCTCATATAACACTAATATAATATAGAAGGATGGCCGCATGATATTAAATTTGTCCTCAACATAATTAGTTGTTTTTTTATATATAGCTACCTATGCAGCAATTTTGTATGGGGGTGAAGTGCTAGATTTGGATTCATAAACTCATTGGTTCAAATACAACTTTGCAAATTGTATGACCATGGGGAAGTTACTTAAGTTTTTAAACTTCAGTTTCATCTTCTGTAACATGTGGCTAATAATAATATAATACCTAATTCATAGGATCATTGCAGAAATCAAATGAAATAATTTGTTCAAAGTACTTTGCAAACCTTAAAGTAATAGTTAACCTGCTAGTAAGTATTATGATTATTAATGTTAAAACAAATTAGCACAGCTGCTTTTGATCTTTCTCAACCTCAATTTTCTCATCTGCGATTCATCACCATCATCAACCAACATCATCATCACATTGTTTCCTGGAATTCTTAATTATTTGTGGAATGCATTGTTTATGCATGGTCCTATCTTATTGGATCTAGGTACATCAAGGGAAGTCAAAAACTCTTTATCTTGGAAAAATAAAATAATTTAAACTGTTTTCCTTGATTTTGTGGTTATTTTGGATGAGATCATAGGTTTTATAATTGTATTCTGGTAAATGGTCAACAAACAGCTCTCTCTCACACGCACATACACACACACATTTATGTGTATACACAAATATTTATACAGGCATGTGTGTATGTATATATGTAAATATGCATATTGTGAATATATGTTCAATGCAATTTTAAGTTTGATCTAAATTATTAACTTTTTTGTCATTTTTCTTAAACCTAGACAATCAGCAGAATAATAAATAAAATACTGTTTTGTACTGTTTGCTAACTTCTGATGTATAAATACAACCCCTGGGTATTTTAGTCTTTGGTTCTCAGCTCCTTTGAACTGAATGTAGGAAACCCCTGTTTAGATCTTGAAGGGCCCTAAGATGCATCTGATAACAACCCTCAGAGGTTATCCAAAGTATCATACAGTTAGTAAGTAATACAGGCAGGATTTGAAACCAAATATTTGATTCCAAAGCATCCATTTAGTAATGAGGTCTGAGACTTTCCCCAACTCTTTGTTATCTTTCTCTTTGTCAGATACCTTATAAATGTGTCCTTCAAAGTTCTTATAACTACCTCACCTGAAATTGAGATATCCCTAGATACCCTTGTTTGAATCTAGCTTATTTTCCCAATTTTGTTTTCTTTAGTTTCATTTCTATCTCTACTGAAAGCACATTTGGGTCTCTCATGTTGGAGTCACTCTAAATGAAGTGGCTCTGCTATCTTTGAAAGTAAAATAAATAAAGAAATAAAATTCATTATTAAAAAAAATTTCAGATCTTTTCCATTTTTCTTATTTGTTATTCCATTCTCATCTTTAAGTGTCTTCAGATTGACTTTGATTAGATCTCTATTTTCTTTAAATAATATTTCATTTTAATTTTTATAAATTTATTCTTATTTATCATCAGAGTAATTAATGCACTGTTACCTGGCCTTGATGAGTTAGAGTGCCCCTCAATTTTATTTTAGTAAGGAATCATATATTCAAGTGGAATTGGTCTTCTTGGGTTGGGGAAGAATGATTACAAGTGAGAGTGATTTATCTACATTAACTTTTTGCTCAGCACAAAAGCCTGCTGAAATTCTAAGGTACAGTTATTATCTATCTCCCAAAACATTTTAATTGTAAAGAGTAATTTAGTGTATATCAATTTATTATTCAAGTACAGAGATTTCATTATAAAGACTATACTTGGAGCAATAGTTGGATGGATATGTGATTTTTTGATATGAGAATTCCCTCCACCAGCAGAAATCATCATATATCAACAGCTTCCCATGTATGTATGATGTATGTATGTATATATATATGTGTGTATATATATATATGAAATATGTGTGTATGTTGGGAAGGAAAGCAGTCATGCCCACCTCCTTTTCCATCCCTAAGTATCCTTGATGACGTCTTTTATGCCAGGTTTTTTTTTTCCACCAAAATCATCACTGGCAACATATAGTAGCTTACTTATACCCAATACAAATCTTTGCATTGCTGTTTAGGTGATCTATAATACTGAGCCTATTTATTGAAATAATGGGTTTCGGGAGGGCCAAATTATTTGTAAAATTGGTTCAATTCACCTCCTCACTTGGCATATGTAGTCATTATTTTTGGTCCTATGTGCTATACCTCTTGATAATATTCTTGGCCCATACAGACAGAGCTATACTGCACAGAGACCAAGCAATAGTACCATAGTACCATTGTTCCTATGTGATATCATTTGTCTGTGTGATGGTACTACCCAGTCAGGAACAAGTTTCCCTGACTTCACATTATTAAGATTAAATGTAACAAAATCAGCCTGCCATCTTATGTTCCTGTGGTTTTGGAATACCAATGGAGCATATTAAAAAGGCTACCGTAATGGATAACAGTTCTTCAGAGATCTCAGAGGCAGGAGTGTAGTAGAAGAAATATGAGTCTGGGAGTAAGAAAATCTATGTCTCCTGAGAATATACATGAGTCAGTCTGCCTCTTGGACTTTAGTTTTGCATTTGTAAAGAGATGGGGTTATATTAGATGATCCCTTATAATTCTAAGATTCTTGTCAATGATTCTGTTCCCAGTTTATTCACATTATTTTTGTTTCTTTCTATCTTGGTTTATCTATTTGTGAAATGGACTTACTCAAATTTTCCTATTAATGATTTTATATAAAATACTTTAAAGCCATTTAGTGAAAAAGTTCTATACACAATAGAGGATGACTGTAAGCCAAACTTTTAATTACTTAATTATTTTCATGTTCCCTATTATTTTGGACAATCAACTTTATGTTGTGTTCACTTACAAAGGAGGTTTACTCTTAATAAGTTTTATTTACTTTTTACTACAGATGTTATTATGCCACTGATGGAAAACAAATATTTAATACTGAAGAGTTGCCCAAGGGAAAAACATTCATTCTCTCCCATGTGTACATAGGATTTCTTTAGAAGCCTTTAATTTAAGGTTGCATTAGTGAAACACTGTGTTTTGTGCCTTTGGAGTGTATGAGAATGGTTCTTTTATGTTTGGGATGCTTTATCTTTATCCATCTGTGGCACTGAGGTTTTGTTTCCTTGTAAATATTCCATAGGTGAAATGATGAAATGAAACTCTGTACGACTTGACCTTCAGGTACACATGTATGGAAAAATGTCATGGTTCTATTTTTCAGAAATCTTCTGAAATGAATAATCTGCTAGATTCCTTTTCTGTAATTCCTAAAAAGTCATTTCATTTTACCCTGGCAGAATTTGAGGGATTAGGAGTACACTTCTGGTTCCTCAATTCAGGGACATGACTTCCATCTGTCATTGATTTTCTGGGTTCATTTCCGCTCAGTGATGTTTACTCCCTATTTTAAATTGGGTGATTGACATCATTAACCCCTTGGTTTTAAGGATTCCTACTTTCCTGGCACCCAAAAGGGTGAGGATAGGATTTCTTTCTTTTGTTGTCTGAATATTGTGTTTCTTTTCTGTGAATGTGGCACTGCATGGCATCAGTAACAGAATGTAGTAGAGGCAGCCTAAGACTATATATGACCAGCATGACACAATAGAAAGGACACATAATTTGGATCCATAGGACCTAGACTTGAATCTTGACTCTGATACTTACAAACTGTGTAACCTTGGGTGAGTCACCTAAATTTTATGGTCCTCAGTTTCCTTTCCTATAAAATGAAAGGGTGGGACTAGGTGGCTTTTCAATGATAGATCAGTGATTCAATGAAAGAAAAGCAAAATTCAAGGGATATTTTGTTGACAATTTCTATGCAAGTAGGATATCTCTTGCCTCCAAAAAGATATTTACACCATTTACAATAACAATAATAATAATAATAACTTCCTTTGATTGCCCACTATATATTGGGCTGTCTGATTTCCAGGTTTTTAAATTATTACTATTTGAAAACCTGTTACTAACATGAAACATTGTGGTATAGTAGATAAAAGCTCTGAAGTTAAGGTTAAGAGTCCTAGTCCTAGACTTGACTCTGACAAATTTAATTAACAACCAGGAATCAGCCTTTATGCTATTTCAGAATTTACATTGGGAATGCTACAAAACCTAAATAATCTTCTTGACTTCACTCTTAAAAGGCACCACAAATCACTAGCTCTGTGGCTTTTGAGCAAGTGACTTAACTTCTCTGGACCTCAGTTTCCCTAATTGTAAAATCAAAGGATCATACAATTTGACCTATAATGTTCTTTCTAACTCTCAAATTTGGTGGTAATTTCTCTGCCAGCATATCATGAATAAAATAATGGTTTGAGATAAAATAGAGAAGAAAGAGACTAAGAGAATATTCTGCCATATTTTCTTATACTTTCTTCTGACTGGTCTAAATCCCTCCTTGATCTCTCTGTTCCTGGATCTTTAAAAGCAAGACAGTACCAGGGCCAAAGGATTAGTTGGTCCTTGGAATTTGAGAAGCAGAAAATATGGTTATGTTTTTAACAAACAACTGCATAATTTAAAAAATTCTTACTCATACTCTCTGAAACAATAACCTTTCTGGCTCTAAATGCTCTATTCCCAGACTATGGTCACTGAAATGCCTCAATTCCTTTGATTTTTAGAGTGCCTTTCCTGGTTACCTTCTCAGAGGGAGAAGACTCACCGAGATGAGTGATCTGTGCATCTTGCCCTACAAGAGCCTCATCTGTCCATTGAGTGAGTTTCTTGCTCCAGGCTAAAGTTACATGCATGGTGCTCCAGGCAGTCATACTAAATGCAGGACTGTGCCTAGGGCTCCTGACAAAGAAAGCAGACTTACTTGAACACTGGAATCAGGAGATGAAACAAATGCATCTCAGCTATGACAAACAATAGGAATTAGCCAAGAAGAAGATCCAAGTGTTAAATCTTGACTGCAGTAGAAGCAACTTGTCACTACATACACAACCTTTGTATGTCGGTACATACACAAAGTTTCTACTCTAGTCCTTCAATCCTGAGTAGTTCATTTCATTTTCCTTTGTTGCAATTCTACAAGTGCAATGAAGGCTCTCAACTAGAAAAAAAAACCAATGCTTTCTCACGCACAACTAAGTTCCCATGTATGGGGGTAAAAAAAAAAAACAACACAATAGTTTGTCTAAACTAAAGCATGACATTATCAAGAATAATTAAGCATTCATTGTTCACAGTTAACTATGTTATCAATAATGGAACAGAGGGAAAACTTGTGTGATGCTGCTGTTGCCTTCAGGTAACTTGTGGCACAAGAGGAAAGTTGAAAAGATAAATGGGAGTGTTGAGAGTTAGGTCCTTTGACCATTCACACAGGTCAGTCTGTTTACTTTGAAGAAATGTTGTGAAAATCCAAGAGAGGAAATGCAGTACAGTAGAATGACAAACTAACAAACATGGGACCAGGAATTAGGAGACCAGAGTTCAACCAGTTCTTTACTTTGCGACTTTTAAATCTTCTGAGCCTCAATTTACTCATTTGTAAAATGAAGGCTTTGGGCTAGATGTCCTGGATGAGTCATATCTTTCAATTTTGATAATCTATAAATGTGAGAGTCAGAAATGAAGCTTCTTCAGCAGCCTGGATTCCTGCTTCCATTTGAATTTGTCTCCTGAAGGCATCGATTTGGATTTTGCTTTCCTAAATGTCATTCTGGTGTGCATTTTTCTTCTCCAAAGTCTCAAATGTCTCAGTTTTGTTTACTGAATAAAACGTGCTCTTTTGCTGGTATTTCAAGGCTCTACAATTTGGTGTCACCTGCTTTTCCAATCTTACCTCTTTTTATTTAATTCTGTGATGCATCAAAGCATAACAGACAGATCGCTGGACTTGGAGTCAGGAAGATAAGGGTTGAAGTAAAAGTCTGTCTCTCATACAAACTATGTGACTAGGGGCAAGTCACCCACTCTCTCCAAACCTCATTTTCCTTTTCTATGGAATGGTGATGATAATGATACCAGTAGTACCTATTTCTTTCATATGACTATTCTGAAGGTTCAATGGAATACTGTGTGTGAAGTGTTTTGAAAACTTTAAAGGGCTATATATCTGGTGCTGTTTTTGTTTTTATGATTCCATATATGTGTTGCTCTAATCATATTGGAGTGTGTTTCATAGGCCTATATTGTCCTCCTTTTCCTTTTAAATTCATACTTATCTTACAAAACCCAATATAGTTATCCCTTTTTCAAAAAGCTTTCCTTGATCAAGCACTCATCAGTAACAAACTTTCCTCCTGGACCTCATATAGCACTTCTGCCTTTCTACAATATATTTATCATGCATTGCTATGTATTATAGTTATTGGTGCATCTATCTTCCATTTATGCTAGATTGCAAACTCCTTGAGGGCAAGGACTATGTCTTTAAACTTTGCATCTACCTCAGTGCTCTCAGGCAGTAGGTATGTATTTTTTTTTCCTGTTGAACTGATTTGAATAGAAATTTCTGTCATAATAAGAGGAGGAAAAAAGATAGTAGATAAAACTTGATATCAATACCTTTGGAAAGCTGACTGATTTAAGGTCCATCCATCCTTCTATTCTAGCCTCTGCTCTCTAAGAAATTATAATGCAGTGTAATATGCAACTCACCAGGTATCTGAAGTCAAAACTGGCATCTTGGAAATGCTTTGATCCAAAATGGCATGTCTTGCCACCTCTTTGTTTCTTGGTCACAATCTTCTGCCTCCTAAATGTGAGATGGAACTGTCCTCACAGCCTTCTCTTTGTTTTTATTGAAGTGCTGGCCAACTTGGCTGAGTAAGGCTAAAATGATATACATCATATTACAGCCTTCTCACTGCCAAGTTCTAGTCAACTTTAGCAATATATGTGGAAACCTCCAAAGAAAACACAGAGAGAGGAAATCAAAATTAAATTAATCCTCTCCAAGGATACATAAAATATGGCTGCAGCGCTCTTGAGTTTACAAGTTGGGGATCAGGAGGACATTTGCTTGTGCTCGGAAGCCACTGGTGTTCCCAGATTGCTTAGGTAGAAGCCAGAGCCAGGACAAAGCATTTGTGTGCCCTCAGCCATGTTTAAAAATTGTGACTCCCTCAGTGTTAGAAAATAGTTTCCCCTGTGTGTAACTCACTGTCCACCAGAGGTTTTGAGCCTTTTGGGTAACATATGTAACAACATCACTAAAGAAATTAAATACCTGCATATCACAGAGAGAACCATGTTCTAGAATAAAATGATGTGTATTCATGACAAATATTTTTAAGAGATTCCTTATTGCTTTCTTTTCACACACCCCATCCTGAGCATATTGCGCCTGAGGTCTGCTTTTCCAATACTTATTCCTGGCTTTGACTCGAGTGTACCATTCTGGAGACAGTAGAACTACTCACTCTAAGGGCCTAAGTAAGAAAAAATCCCTTAACAGGCATGCTTTACTCTGGATTTAAGGGATCATAATGATCTCTGACTCATAACAAAAATGGATGATATGAATAAGGCATTCATGGGAGCCCACTTGTCTCCAGACTTTGTAACCAGATGTCTTAGGGGAAGGAGAATCAAATTTATCATTCAAATACATAATTGTCCAAGAGTACAAAGGGAAAGGAATAGGAAATAATACAAGCAAGACTGTAGTCATCTCAGGTAGGTATGAAGTCTCTGGGACAGTCTTCATTTTGCCAGAGTAAAGGAGGATCTCGCCTTATTAATTCTTCACTTTGCTAACATATATACTCGTTTACCTCAAATGTCTGGAAGGTCTTTAAATTCTTTGGAAGTTGCTGCCCACCTGCAATGGATTCTGGCCACCTTACTGACTCCAGCTCTTATGATCAACATCTGACAGGCAGCTGCATCCAAAATAAAACTCCCTACTAATCTACTTTCAGAAGCCAAGAGCTATTTTTGATCAGTTGAAATGGAAATCTTGATTATTTTTCCACCAAACCTCCCTGAAAGTCAAGACGAAAGAAAAACTTCATTTCATTTTTCTGAGTGTTGATGAAATATCCTCTGTTCTGAGATCTGTATTAACTTTAAATGGACCATTTATTATTCATTGAGCTTTAGCAGTCTATTGAGTTGCTTTTAAACTTCTTTATTCTGGATTTGATTATGAGTTCATAATTAAGACTCAAGTTCATTTGTTAAATCACACACCATGCTGGGAGTACTTTGGGTGGAAGAAGGAAAAAGAAGCTGAAACACATAAAAGCTTTTAGAGAGTAAAGGATCTATCTGCTGAACCCTCTTTAGTACCCAGAATAGCACCTTTCATTTATGTGTATATATGTGTGTGTGTGTGTGTGTGTGTGTGTGTGTGTGTGTGAATGAAACACACACACATATACACACATATTTATGTATATAAAAAACTTGGAAGTCACTGACCTAGACCTAATCTACTTATTTGTACTTAGGAAGGTGTGGCAAAGAGATGTTTGTCATAGATTTAAAGAATGTCATTCTTGGAAGCTGCTTTGTAGATAATCAAGACCACCTTAAGCCTAAAAAGGAAATTCTCTACTTTGCCATTAAGATTTCATCCAACCTCCTCTTGAAGACCTCCAGAGAGATGGAATTCCCTGTCTTCCATGACATCATAGACAGGTCTTGAATAGCTCTAATGGGTAGGAAGTCATTCCTTACAATGAGCAAAAATCTGTCTTTCAAAGACTTGTGGCTATTGTTCCTATTTCTTTCTTCTAGGATCAAGCAAAACAAATCTAATTTCTCTTCCATATGGTAGTTTTTCGTACACTTTAAGATAATTATTCGGCACTCTCTATAGCCTCCTCAATCTAAGCTAAATATCCCCAAGTCATTCAGCTGATATTTGCCTGACACGAGGTTGCTCATCCTTCAGCATCTTGGTTGCCTTCCTTTGAACATGCTTTAATTTGAGAATGTCTTTCCTAAATCATGGTACCTAGAACTGAACATAGTTCTCAGATTTGGTCTTAACAGGACTGAAGCCAACAGGAAACACCAATCACCTCATTTACAATCAACATTTTGATTCTATGGATAAAGAAAATGGTCACATTTACTTTTTCTTTTGGTTGCCATTACACTATTGACTCATATCCCACTTATCCCACTACAGTTGACATGCCTTTTTCCAAATGAAATGTTGTCTACCTATCCATGCCTCCCTTGTAATTGTCAAATTGATTTCTGAACACAGATGTGATAGTTTTTATATATCCTTATTAAACTTAGTCATAAAATTGGCCCTTTGTTCATATCTGTCTCAATTTTTTTTAGAATTCTATTTTCACATTCCCTGTGATTACCACACCACTCACCTTTGTATCATTGACAGACTTTACACACACACTATTTAAGTCCTGATCCAAGGCAATTGATCAATATATCTAATGCAATAGGATCAAAGAAAGATCCTATTAGCACTTGTTGAACCCTTCTCTCCAGATTGATATTAAACCATTGTTATCATTCTTTGGATCTATTGATTCAGTGAATGTGAAATTTATTTGTACTATCATCACATCCATATCTTCCCATCTTTCTGTGTAGTGATTTGTCCAAGGTTACACAGCTGGTAGGTCAGGCTTAGAACTTGGGTCTCTTCATTTACCAGTTCAGTGCTATTTACATTATACTAAACTGGCACCTGCATATATCTCTTACAAACCAAAGTCTGTTTGCTTTATTGAAATGTTTTGGCAAAGCTATTATAATTTTATTTTGCCATACAATTTAATTGCTGTCTTTTGAGACCATAGAATCACTTGGCATTTTCACATGTAAGAAGCAACCTGGTACAATGTAGAGAACAATGGATAAAAAGTTAGAGGACCTTAGTTCCAACCCAATTTCTTTCCCTTACTACCTGTCAGACTTTGAAAAAGACATTTAATGTCTCCACACTTTTATCTTCTCATCTGTTAAATGAAGGAGTTGTACCAGAGAGCTTTTAAAGCTACTTTTAGTTAATCTGTCATCTCTCTCAATATGTTGTTGATGTCCCCTCTGTGTATAACTTATGCATAAGGTTAGAATTGAGAGGCAGTACTTCCTAGTGGAAAGATCACATCTTTGAGTCTGAGATTGCTTATCTTTCAATTGAGGGCATAGGTTGATCTTTTTTTTTTTACTTGACCATATATTAATCTATTTTTTAAATTTGATTTGTTTTTTTACTTTTAGTTTACAAGATTCAGTTCAATAATCTCTTGAGTTTCATATTTTCTCCCCTTCCTATCCCCTACCCCATGGTAGCATGCAATCAAGTATTGGATCTGCAAATATTTTCAAATTGCTCATTAGTCTGGTTGTATAGAAGGGTTGTAACCAATGGAGTGAACAATGGGAAAAAAGAAAGAAAACCAAACATGAAAAAGAATGATAGCATGTAGATTGCTTCAGTCTTCATTTAAACTCTGTTCTTTCTAGATCTTTCTCTAAATGTAGATATGTCCTTCCATCCTGAGACTTGTAGAGTTGTCTTATAACTATGCATTACTGAGAAGAGTCCAATTTATCAAAGCTGGTCATCACACATACAATGTGTCTGTGATTGTGTAAAAATTTTTCCTGGTTCTGCTCTTCTCACTTAGCATTAGTTTGAATAAGGCTCTCCAGGTCAATATGAAGACCATCTCGTCCCCATTTCTTATAGCACAATAGTATTCCATTACATTCATATACCACAACTTGTTTAGCCATTCCCCAAATGATGGGCATCCCCTTAATTTCCAGATTTTTGCCACCACAAAGAGATCTGCAATAAATACTTTTGTGCATATGGGTCTTCCTCCCACTTCTATGATCTCTTTGGGGTACAACCCCAGAAGAGGTATTACTGGGTCAAAGGGTATGCAATTATTTATAGCCCTTTGGGCATAGTTTCAGATTGCTCTCCAGAATGGTTGTAGCAGTTCACAGCTCCACCAACAATGCATTAGTGTTCCGGTTTTTCTGCATCCTCTCCAGCATTTGTCATTTTCCTGTTTTGTCATTTTAGCCAATCTGACTGGTGAGATGGGGTACCTCAAAGTTGTTTTGATTTGCATTTCTCGAATCAATAGTGATT
>CM053580.1:337075151-337118424 GCA_028627135.1 Pseudochirops cupreus
GTCTTTTTG
The DNA here is from genome assembly GCA_028627135.1 of Pseudochirops cupreus. Classification (NCBI taxonomy): domain Eukaryota; kingdom Metazoa; phylum Chordata; class Mammalia; order Diprotodontia; family Pseudocheiridae; genus Pseudochirops; species Pseudochirops cupreus. The sequence continues at coordinate 337,075,161 of CM053580.1, forward strand.
CTAATATTTTATTTTAAAATTTTGCATCTATATTCATGAGGGAGATTGGTGTATAATTTTTTGTTTCTCCATTTTGTCTCTCCCTGATTTTGGTATCAACCATATTTGTGTCATAAAAAGAGTTTGGTAGGACTCCTTCCTCACCAATTTTCCCAAATAGTTTGTAGAGTATTGGGATAAATTGATCTTTAAATGTTTGATAGAATTCACTAGTAAATCCATCTGGTCCAGGGGATTTTTTCCTAGGGAGTTCTCTGATAGCTTGTTCAATTTCTTTTTCTCAGATGGGGGTTATTTAAGTAATTTACTTCCTCTTCAGTTAGTCTGGGCAACTTATATTTTTGTAAATATTCATCCATTTCACTAAGATTGTCAAATTTATGTCCATACAATTGGGCAAAATAATTCCTAATTATTGTTTTAATTTCCTGTTCATTGGATGTACATTCACCATGAGTTGATCTCTAAAGTACTTTGGGACATGAAATTCTATACCCATGATTTGGAGCCATATTTCTACTCCATCCCTTTATTTTTTCTAGGCTTCTTATCCCTAGGATCCATTACCTACCAACTTAGCATTTCTCATTTCATCTGATTTCTTGTAACCAATGTGTATTTCTCATTTATTTGTGAGGTATTCTGCAACTCTATTTAACCAGTGGCTAAGGCGTCCACATTCATAAGATGATCAGGTAGGAACCAACTTTCTTATCAAAGTAGATTTCCATACCACTGTGGATCACTAGGTAGCTCTGACCTAGACCAAGGAGGCAAATAGGAAGTTAAATTGCCAAGCTGGGATAAAATCAGGGGATTATCTGTCAGATTGATGTGAAAAAATTGATGTTTTGGCATCTAAACTCATGTTCATTAATCTCAGCACTTCCTGTGTGCTAAATAGCAGAAAAGACTTTAGAGAAACACAGTTTCCAAAAGATTGGATCCCTAGCCTCAAGGAGCTTAAAATCATGTGAGTGAATGTGGCATTTACACAGATACATAAATATATACCAGATACCACAAGGACAAAGAAACAGATGGTGAAACAGAGACAGAGATGCCAACCAGAGGTGCATTCTGTGTGGGAGGAGGGAAGCTTATTACTGACTAGGGCATCAGTGGACTACTGGAGGAAGTAGGCAAAGATGAGAGGTCAACAAGTAGACATACCATTTATACAAGTAGAAAGAGAGTGAAGGCTTACAAAACTTTTTATATTTTACTTCTTTTGCTTTTCATAAAAGCCCTATGACAAATATGTTCCAATTATCTAGGAGGTCTGTGATGTCTCTGATGTGAGTAACCTTTCCAGCAATGCACATCTCAACCCATGTGTTCCTGCCTGCCCCATATGACACATTTGTCAATGTCATCCCACTGTCACAAGACAGGGTTGGCCCTAAATGCTGGAGGCCTCTTCTGGCCCTTCTGACAGCCTGAAGATACTAATGGACATAGAATGATAGTTAATGCAATTCCAAATTGTTGTATATATGCATATATGTGTGTATGTATACATACGTACAGGAAAAGTATTTTTGTCTTGAATCACATGAAAAAGAATTGCTTTATTACTTAATGCATAAAGAACTACATATATGTATATGTGTGTGTGTGTGTGTGTGTGTATTTCTGTGGTACTTACTGTATGCGTAATTTTTCTGGTAAAGCCACATTGCTTGGCATCTTTCTTGTTAGTCTTTTTTCTGTTTCTCTTGCATGCAAATGAGACTATCAACTGCCTATTATGTTTAGAGTAGCTGATGCCCAAATAACAGCTTCATAAACTAATCTGCAGAATTTCCACTCAGCTTCTTGTAAAGAGGAATTTTGTTCCACATGCACATGTTTGTACACATATCTACACAAGTTTTGAACTAGCTCTTGGATACAGGCTGTGACTCACTGGCTTCAAAATTGTTTGTCTAATTAGAAAATCTTCACTTTTTATCAGACACTGGCAAAAACAAGGTTACTGTCTGAGCTCTTCTGGTTGTTCCAGATTGTAATGGCAAATTCAAGTCCTGGGTACTTTGCTAAAGAAGCTTTATTACCGACTTTTGAATGGTCTGGACCCTTAGGCTTAGTTCATAGCAAAGACAGAGAAAAGTAAAAACATAGGCAGAAAAAAAGACTGGAGAAGCATGACTGCAGATTAAAAGGTTTCTTTTCTTTTCTCTTTCCTTTGTTCCTTTGTTCCTTCCTTCCTTCTTTCCTTCCTTCCTTCTTCCCTCCCTCCTCTCTCTCTCTCTCTCTCTCTTTCTCTCTCTCTCTCTCTCTCTCTCTCTCTCTCTCTCTCTCTCTCTCTCTCTCTCTCTCTCCCTTTCTTTCTTACTAAGCAACATAGCTTGAAATTAGTTTTTGGAGACTGACAATTCCTAACTCTTTCTTCTACCAATTCTTTTAAACCCAGAATTCAGGCCAGGGTGGGGGGATGGCAATTTTTTTGTATCATGCTGTTTTTCCTCGTTGTTGTTTTTAAATAATTCATTTATTTAAATGTAATGACCAATTTCTCACTCAGGCAGATTTGACTTCAGTGGCTTGGCTCCAAGATTTGTGTGTGAAAGCAAAGCTAGGCTAGACCAGAGAACTGAACACCAGCCAAAACAAACTTCAATGGAACCACTTAACTCCTCGAGTGCTGCGGCCTCTGACACCCCTGGGGTCTTGGCTGTCCAGGCATTTCCGCCTTCAGCAGTGTGTCCTCATGACACATAGCATATGCCCACCAGGTTCCAGGAGTCCCCCTTTGAGTTGATGTAAACTGTGTGTTCTAGGACACCATGGGGAGGGTGGGAATTTTGACCAGCATCTCAAAAGAAAAATTTTGTTGGTCACACATGCTGGAAGAGCACAGCAGAGGTCCTCTTCAAAGAGTAACTGTAAAAATGACAGCTATCTAAAAGGACATGCAATGTAACCCCCATTAACCAAATGTAGTGGGAGGCACAGTTTTTCAGATAGTTAAGTTTCGATGGTAGGAATTTGATCCTTGTTTTCTATAATTCAAAGTTATGAAAATAATTGTTTAACATATTACTTTTCTGAACATACCTTCTTTTTTTTTACATTTTCTGGTTTTGTTGAAGCACTGGAATATGAGTTTCACTGTTATTTTCTTGGAGTATATAATTTTTCCTCCTTGTACTTCAAATTTCCTTGTATGAAAAATGAAAATCCTAATATTGCACCAAGTTATAGGAATGCTAAAAAAAATTAAACAATTAAGCACTATTTCAAATATGAAGTGCTAAAAATAATATACAAAAATTTTAATGTTCTCCACAGAGGTTCAGAGAATTCCTTTGATAATCTATAGCAAATACTATCTTAATATACTATCTTACTACCTTGTTCTTAATATACTATCTTTTATCATTTAGTAAAATTAGGAATAGTAATAAGTCTGATCTTCCATAGTGCATGAATAAAATTTGAAAGATTTGTTCTTCAGCTACTGAGATGATGATAGTGATGTCATTTATTATATTATTTGAATAAGTGGATTTCATACTCATTGATGAAAAGAAATACTTTTCTGTAACATAACAAAAGAAATAGAAAACAAATCCCTGTCCTCAAGGAAATTGCAAAGGAGTGAGAGAAACTGATCAAATATGATTACATGTATCACAGACAGTAACTAAAATTGCCAATTTTACAGCAAGGAAAAAAAAACCCAGAAAATTCAAGAAATAGTCTTTATTCTCAAGACTAATTACTTTTCTAAGGCAGAGACTCTTCATTGGTTTGGTCCTCAGCTGAAAAAAAGCAGTTTGAATTGGATAAGCTTCTTATCAAGGATCCTGGCATCTAAATACATTTGCTCTTATGGGATAATCTAGATAGAAGCCTTTCAGCAAACAAATAATTATTTATGTAAACAGAATTATTTCAAGCATCTGTTAATTACACATTTTGCTAATTTGAAGATTATTTTTTTAATTTAAGCATTAACTAGTCTTTTGGTATATTATTAATAAAGAGCCAAATTTTGTAAATTTGTACAAGTAAACACAGTCATTGGTGGAGGAGGAGGGATAGCAAAATATCTGAAGAGGAAGAGGATGACTCCCCAGGCACTCTAGTTGTTGACACCAAATGGAGACTAATCTCAAAAAAATGTTCATGAAGTTATAGAATCATAGAAAAGCTCCATGATCTCTTGGATAGTCTATAGCAGTGGTTCTCAACCTGTGGGATATGTTCAATTTGTAACAATGAAAATACATCCTGCATATCAGATATTTACATTATGATTCATAACAGTATCAAACTTACAGTTATGAAGTAGCAACAAAAATAATTTTATGGTTGGGGGTCGCCACAACATGAGGAACTGTATTAAAGGGCCGTAGCATTAGGAAGGTTGAGAACCACTGGTCTACAAGATATGGAGTCAGGAAGACATGAGTTCATGTCCTGCCTCAGATTTTTACTAGCTATGTGAACCTTGGGAATTCACTTTTTTCCTCTAAGTCTCAGTTTACTTATCAGGAAAATGGAGATAATAAATAACTCCTCTCACTCCCCCCCCCCCCAAAGTTATTGTGAGAATCAATTGAAATAAGGACTCAAAGTGCTCTGTAAAGTTTAAAGCACTAAATAAATGAGTCGATGTTGTTAATGTTGTTATTATTATTATAGTCTTGAAGCAAAGGAAAGAAATGATTTAGTGGAAAGGACTAGGGAGGATCTTCCAGGGAAGAAGAATGGCATATGCAGAAGTAAGAAGGAGAAGATAAAATATATACAGAGGACACTGGGATGTCATGTCCCTAATTTGTGGCAGTCAAAACTTCAAAATCATGTGGAAAATACTTTATGCATTTACTGCTTTCTTACTTTAATCTGTAATCTTTTCAATGTAGTTGCTCCCTCTAAGAGTGCAGACCACAACCCACAAATGCCTTTTTACCTCTAATATTTTTGTCCACATCCTCCTGTAACCATTGACACATGGTCTACCCAGTGTGCCGAGGCCTCCTTGATGTTCCATGAACAAGATACTCTATCTCTCAACCAGGCATTTTCACTGATTGTGCCCCATGCCTGAAATACTATCCCTTCTCACCTCTGTTTCCTTACTTTCTTGGCTTCCTTCAAGGCCAATCATTTTTTTTAAAAATATTTGAATAGCATTTTATTTTTACCCACAATTACATATCAAGAAAACTTTTAGCATTCATTTTTATCAAGGCCCATCTTCTACAGGGAATTTTTCCCAATCCCTCAATTCTAGTACCCGCTCTCTCTTATTTCCTATTTTTCCTATATATAACTTGTTTCCACATATTTATTTGTTAATTGTCTCCCCTGTGAGCTCCTCAAAGGCAAGGACTATCTTTTGCCTTTCTTTATATCCCCACAGTTTAACATAATGCCCAGAAAATAGTAGATGCCTAATAAATTCCCACTGAACAACTGATTGACTATATATGTCTTGACCTTTTGTGGATGCCAGCAACATCTTTAGTTGTCCATCAATTATTCCTCCTTCTTACTACAAGCGTTAAGTCTGAGGTATGTTATATCAGAATCAAGCTGTAGTTCTTAAGCCACCATTTCAACCTGAAGAGTAACTTATTTGGCCAAATGCATAGCAAATAAAGAGAATAAAAACAGTACCAGAAGAAATCAAATTTTTAAAAATGGTAGCACTGTCTTCCTGCCAGAGCAGAGTCACCAGACATTGTGGTTTTCAGAAAATGGCCTTGTGTTGTTATGGACTTCTGGCTCTAAATACAAAAAAATCACTTCTTTGTTCCCGTTTCAGTAGTTAAATTCTGATAAATTTAACTAGTTGAATCTGACTGATTTTGAATCTGTAGCTCACCTTGCTGTAGATCAGCGGTTCTCAACCTGTGGGTCATGACCCCTTTGGGGATCAAACGACCCTTTCACAGGGGTCGTCTAAGACCATTGAAAAACACATATTTCCTATGGTCTTAGGAACTAAGATGCTGCTCCTCTATCGTCTCCAGGTGGATCCGCCCACATGCAGATACGCCCACATATGAGTATTAAAGGGTTGACATTAGGAAGGTTGAGAACCACTGCTGTAGATCTTTCATGTCAGAATAAATTAGACATGAATCTGCCATTGTGGCCTGAGCCATGTACTAGGGGACGTGGGTTAGTGATTGGGTATTGCAGGGCAGAGGAATTGCTTTATTCCTGTACTTACTATTCTGGTGAGATCCTCCAACTTGCCAGCTTACTGAATTGTCCTAGATGTTCCTGTGCTTCAAATCTATCAATCAAAGAAGCAAGCATTCTTTAATTGCCTGCTATTTGCCAGGTGCTATATATATAAAATACAAAAACAGAAATGAAGCCATTCTTTCCTTCATACTAAGGGTCTAAAAGGAAATAAGAGATTCTGAGATGTGGGTGTGGAAAGCTTATGTATTCTTCACCCAGCAAACAGCCTATGCAAAGTCATACAAATTGGAGAGAGCACAGGGTATGGGGGTGGCATGACCAGGACTTCTTAAACTTTTTCCACTAGCCACCACATTTTGTGTTTGGGCACCAAAAATTTGCATTGTGTGACCTGAGGGCATGTGCAGTGCAAAGTGTGCATGCTTTGTGTTCAGAACCAAGGTTGCAGTGAAGTTGCAGGATGAAATACAGGCAAGTCTAGCAGAAACACCTCAAATTCCTTATGTATTTGATTCAGAATTAATTTTTGGTCATTGCACATTCTGAAACCTTTTACTGTTGCCAAATTTTTTTGTGACCTCGTGTGGAGTCTCAACCCACAGTTTAAGAAGTGCTGATTTCTAAATAGTAGAGTATGTGAAGAGAAATAATGTGAAACAAAATTATAAAGGTTAGGTGGGGCCAAGCTGTGAACCATCTTAAATTCCAAAGGGAGGAGTTTATATTTGACTAGGGAAGTAATAGAGAGTCACTAAAGTTTAATGAGCAGTGGGGTTGGAAGATGGAGAGTGGGACATGGTAAAACCTGGACTTTAGCAAAACCAACTATGTAGAGAATAGATTGAGATAAAAAGAGACTGAAGGCAAGGGAACTAATTAGAAGGCTACTGAAACAGTCCTTTTGAGATGTGACAACAGGCTTGTTGAGGACTGTGTGAGAGAAGAGGATAGATACAATAATTGTCATGGCATGGATGACAACATTTGCAGCTGGTTAGATAAGGCATACAGCCTATGGGCCTTGTTTACATCTACATTTTTAAAGGCCTGCCCAAAATCCTTTTGTGGGCTGTAAGCTACTGGGGACATAAGCAGCCCTCGGGCCAAATGTTGTGCAGGCCTGGGTTGGATATAAGGTGTGAGTGACACTTAGGAGGAGAGAATGGTGCCAAGGTTATGAACTTGGGTGACAGGAAAAATAATGGTAACCTGAACAAAAGTAGGGAAATTTGGATGAAAAGAGGGTTTACACAAAGAATAATGAGTTCTGTGTTGGACATATTGAGTTTGCGGCACCTAGATAACATCCAGTTTGAAAAAAAAATCTGTGACAATTGATATCGGGCAATACTTGAGTAGTGTGAGAGCTGGGCTGCATATGTCACTCTGGGAATCATCTGCATAGAGATGGCAATTAATCCATGAGAGCTTCTAGGTGCCCCAAGTGAGAGGCTCTGGAACAAAAAGAGAGGAGTACTCAGACTTGTGAAACAGAGCTCCACATTTACATGAACTATTGGTTCAGATGGGGCACCTGGGCATAGAATACCAGCCTGGAGTCAGGACAGTCTGAGTTCTAATCTGACCTCAGACACTTGCAAGATGTGTGACCTGGGCAATTCACTTACTTCTGTTTGCCTCAGTTTCCTCAACTGTAAAATGAGCTAAGAAGAAAACGGCAAATTAGTCCAGCATCTTTGCCAAGAAAACCACAAATGGGGTCATGAAGAGACACAATAATTAATACAACAACAAAATTGATTCAGATAGAGGTTAATTTTGTTACCCCTCAATATGAATTTATAAAACTTCAGCAAGTTAAATAATAATGCATAGTAAGAGAATAGCAGCAAAAGACAAAATGAGTCATGATGATGAATGAATGCAACATTTATTTGAATACAAATCACTACAGTCATTTTTAGCAGGAAAGCAGCATGAAATTGTACAGATGCAGAACTGACCTTATTGTCAGGAAGAGCTGGGTTCTTTTTCTTCCACTGACTCACAGTAGCTGAGTGACTGTGGATAAAAATCACTTAGCCCAGAGGGAGCTCTTCAAGTATATTAGTTACAGAGGATTTGCTCATCTATATCCATAGAGGAAGTTTCCGTGCTGGAGTTATTGACAGCGATGAGATTTATTAAGCTCTCAATATATGTCAGGCATTGTGTTGTGTTGGGCATGTAAATCCAAGCCAAAATAGAGAAATAAGATAGCCTCTACCCTTGAGGAGCTTACATTTTAATAGGAGAAGACAACACATAAAAGAAATCTGGGAAGAAAAAGGGAACATTGGAGTAGGCTGCTGGTGAAGAGTTGGAAAAGTCTAGAGATTTCAAAGTGGAGCTAGTAGATAAATGAGGAGAGATGACTTGGGTACCTCCTTCAATGGTGGTTCCATTCAGGGACTCACCGATCAGAGAACAGAGATGCCATGATAGAGGCGTCTCTAAGGTAAGAGATCTGCTTGTGGTAGGCAGAAAAATCTGGAGAACTTTCTGTTAAGGTAAAAAAAATCATTTTATGTAATTTTGTACTATTACTAGTTTTTCAGTAACTATTTATAAATATATATAAAGAGAGATGTTCATAAATATATATTTACATGCATACATATATGAGGTATAGCGTATCAGCATATTAATGATATAATACTATATAATAACATAATATAATAATGGTGATATAATAATAAAATTATGATAATATTATTAATAATATAAATTTACTCCAGGTACTTTGTGGTAGAAACAATGATCAAATATCATAGTACCCTTCTGAAATGTCAACATATAAAATATCCTAGTAAGGGCTGGATTGGAAAAATAAAAGTGTTTTAGCCAACTAACTTCCAACTAACCGTTTCTGTCCCTGGACCACACTACCCTACCATTTTTTCAGTCCTGCCCTTTGCAGCAAAGAGGCCCTTATTTTCCTCTCCCTTATGGTGGTGATGTTATGCCCCATATAGAGCTTAGATTTACTTTGTATTGCATACATATAAAAAAAACATATTTTTAATCACCCGTAATAGAGTGCAATCTTAAAGCCAGTTGCTGTTTCATTCCTGTCTTTGTATACCCAATACCTATCACAGTGCCCAACTTAGAGCAGGTTTTTAGCAGATACTTGTTGATTAATTGATATAGTTTGGTTTTTTTTCACTTCTTAGGGTATTTATGAAAACTTTTTTCTAATTTTTTTAAAAAGATGCAGTTAGGATAAACGGAAGTCAATTATTTAACTTAGCTTGGAAAATTTGAAAACTTTTTTTCTCCCTTTGTTACAGAATCAGTGTTTTGAGAGTATGCTGATATCAACTAATTTAGCTCCTAAAGAAAAAAGAGAGCACCTTGAGTTTTAGAATTACTTACCCATGTCAACACTGAAAAGTCCAATTTAAATGTATTATTTTTATTTGACTTGGAAAAATAGTGAATTTCATCTTAAAATTTTATACATGGTATGGTAAAAAGTCAGTGATCTCCCTGGCCTAATCACTAACTTCTGATGTCCCAGAGGTCACAGCTGTAAGAAAGCACTGTAGATCTGAGAATCAACTAATTTTTTGGCCAGTTCTATCAACTACTAAAGTGACTAATGTGCCTGGCTCCACAAAAGAGAACAAGAGCTTTTTTCTAGAACCTCATGCTTTTCTCCTCCTAAATGAAATGTTGCATATTAGACATTTTAAGTTGGAGAGCTTAGCCTTTCTCTGTCATTCCATTGTGAAAGATTATGGGAGAAAAGACAAGAGAAGAGGAGGTGTAATAGTGATTTAAAGCAGTCACACACTTAGAATAGGTATTTTATAAGTAAAATAAAATCTCTTTATGGGAGAACTTAAATATGTGAAATCTTTGGTTCTAGATTGGTTATCACTTGGATTGCTCAACGCCGTCCCATTGGACATGCATCTCACTTCTCAGACCCAGTATATTATTCCAGTCACTTGCCTCTCTTCCAAGGCAAGTTGAAAGGGCTTTACTTGTGTTCAATAAAAGCATAGAAAAAATTTTAAGAACTAGTTAGTGTCAGTGCATTATAGTAGTGAGAACTGACTAAAGAGTGAAAAAGACCTAAGTTCTGTCCTCTATCCATATAACAAAATGTTATACTTTTCTCCTTTCCCATGCCAATAATTCTTAAGTTCTGAGTAAAATAATGGCCTTTTCCCTTCTCAGTCCTTTCAGATTACAATAAGATTGATTTTATCGATTTTCCCTTTGCCTGGAACTACCTGCCTCTTCCTCCCCTTCATTAACTCCTGTATTGATCAGTATGTTTATTTTCTCCAATTAAGTTCTACAATCAGTTAATGAATGGGAAAGTTGAAGACTCCACTATCATCTACTTTGTTCAGACTACATTTGGTGTACTGTGTCCAGGTCATTTTAGAAAGAAACTGAAAATGTGGAGAGCATCTGGAGAAGGGTACTCAGGATGGTGACAGAGTTACAGATCGTGTGGTATGAGAACCAGAAGTAGGAACTGAGGATGTTCAGCCAGGAGAAGAGAAGACCGGGAGAGACAGGAAGATAACTCTCTTTATGTATCATGTGGAAGATGATGGATTAGCCTTGTTTTGCTTTGTCCCAAAGGCTGCAAAATGAAGCAAAAAAGGTAAAAGTTGAAAAGAGATAGTTCAGTGTCAAGAAAAACTTCTTAACTGGAGTTGTCCAAAAATTCAATGTTTTCTTCAGAGTTAGTAGGTCGCCTCCCACTGGAGCAAAACCTTACTGCGTAGGAAGCTGAGGGGAGTTAGGTTTTGCTTTGGCTTCTGAAATCCCATGCTTTTCTGAATAATGGGATTAATAGGTAGTTATCACTTCAAGGGACTTGATGAGCTCTTTCTATTATCCTGTGAGTAAAATGCAGTTAAACTAAATGAGAAGGTCTATTATCTGTACAAATATCACAGCAGGTCTTCCATACTGATTCTGTAAATTTCCTTTTAAAAGATTGTGATTGAAATATCTCACTCCAGGAGCCTAATGAACAGCTATAAGCTTTCAAAGGTTAAGGCAGCAAGCTGGCATATTCCTATAACAAAAGCAGAAACCATCTACTCATTCTGCTTCTCATAACATCCCATGTCAGTAGGAATGTAAGTTTGATCCTGTAGCTAGGTTGTGTTTACATATGAAAAGGCCACCTGGAAGTTTTGTTTGGTGTAGTAGTAATAGAGGTGAGGTGGGGATCAGAAAGACTGATGCCCACATAGCCCAGCTGGAAGATAAATATTCCCTTAGGATTCCCATTCTTTAGAATCTAGCTACTTAATAATAGCACTAACATACACTGCCTACCAAAGGGAATGGGGAGCCTTGCGCTCACTATAGTGATCTTTGGCAAAGCAATCAAATTACTTGGTATAGTCATCCCTCTCAGACAAGGGAAACCAGGCTTTATACTTTTTAAACCTATTGTCTTTTATAGGGAGTTCTACCACTGAAACTTGCTACTAACAGTTTATATCAGACTGAATGCTTGATATCTAATATTGGGAATTAAGCAACTTTCTTCCCACTCTTTTTCCTCTAACTTCTTCTTTCATGGAAATCAAAATCCTGCCATTTTAACTATGTTATTATGAGTTAACACCCTGGTGTGTTCTATTTTTCATGAAAGTCCTTAAAGCAATTAGCTGCCAATCACCCAATATTCTGTCTGTCACCATAATATCTGGGCTCTTCATCTAGGACTACTCATCAGTAATGCTCTATCAGTCATATTGCTCAACCATATCCCACTGGACACTTGTCTCACTTCCCAGAAACAGTTTGTTACTTTAGTCATTCTGCCTCCATTCCAGGTCACGTTGAGAGGGCTTTCCTTGTGTTAGACAAAAACAAAGAAAAATTAAAAACTAGTGAGAATCAGTACATTATAATGGCTACAGAACTGGCATCAGAGTGACATAGACCTAGGTTCAAGTCCCCTCTTTTATTTCCTATCACTATCACAAAGTATCACACTTTGCTCCTTCCCAACACATTCCAACCCAACAAGTAATACACACCCACTCAGTTTGCCATCCAGTTATTCTAGTATTGAGAGCCAAGCCAGCACAGTGTTCTCTAACATACCATCTCTATCTCAATAAAGCAGAAGTAGGACATAGGCAGTTAACTCACAATGGGTTCTCCACATTGAGATGGGAGAGCTATAAAATTGTTGGATGCTTCTCTTGATCTCAGCTGCTTGGGTGAGATTCCATTTGCTTTTAGTACCTGTGAATCCTTAAAGGCTTCTTTCAGTGGAAAGGACTGCTTACAGATGCTTCAGGACAATACCAACTTGAACCTGACACTTAGAAAGCTAACGTAGCTGTGTTACTGCTCCAGGCCACTAGCCTCTCTTAAGTTTCTATCTTTCACCTTCAAATTTTCATTCCAGGACTATGTATGATCTCTGCTTGCTTCATATGCCATCTGTCTATGTTAACCCATTCTAAGTACTGCTTGTCTAGTGAGGAAGAAGGGCAAATGAAGCTTTGTCAGGACATCAGAAAAGAGTCATGGTATCCCTCTTGCACTTAATTTGGTACTTTCCAATGTCCTACTCACAGAATTTAAATGTATGTTTAAAAGATGAATCTATAATTATTATTATTAAGGAAGATAAAACAACAGAAGGAGATATATTTGAATAGATCAGGGTATATGGGACACATTTTGGAGGCCTGTGGATAGACTCATATTTAAACAGATTCTGACTTCTGAGCTACATTATATGTCCAAATGTACTTCCTTTTCACCAACAAGATTGGGACAGGTTATTTTTATGATAGTATTGCTATTCACAATATGATATGCAATCAATCAGCAAGCATTTATAAAGTACCTTCTGTCTACCAGACATTGTACTGAGCTCTAGAGATGCAAAGTCAAAAAGCAAAATGGCCCCTGACCTCAAGGAGCTTGCATTCTAATGAGGAAGAAAACATGTGCCTATAAAATTGTATACAGACTACACACGACATATATATATATATATATATATATATACATATATATATACATATATATATATATGTATATATATATATATATATACATATTCATATTAGTTTGGGAAGAGAATGCTCATATGAGGTTGCAGTAAAGTTGTTGGGAAAGGATTTATGTATAGCACTTGAACTGAGTTTTGAATGAACTCAGAAAGAGGTAACAAGGCAAAGATTAGGAAGTGATGTAGGATCAGTGCTAAGGAGGGATATTAGGGCTGACTATTTCCAGTAGTCTGGGAATCATCTGCCTAGACAACAAAATATATTATCATATTAACATTTGGCACTACTCTGTAGGAGACAAGACTGGCTACTCATTTTAAATTTCTATTAAGTAACTCATAGAATATGATCCTTTTACGGGGACTTCTGAGGCCCTAAAATTTGCTAGGTTTTGATATATTAATAAAGAGGTGTTTTAAGTGACCTTCATGGCTTGTATAGTGATTAAAATACTCAATAATATGTCTGCTCTGGGATATAAAACTGGTTCTTATTGGAGTTATATAGATGATGCCTGTCTCAATCTAGACCTTTAAGTTTCATTTCTGTATCCAGGAGGCAGATACTTTAATAATGGCTAGCTGGTGTATTGCTCTTCTAAATTTAAAAAAAAAAAAGGTTCTCAAGGTATTATGCAAATCTTTTGCTGTTGTTCAATCATGTCTAACTCTTCATGACCCCATTTGGAGTTTTCTTGGCAAAAAATACTGCCATGGTTTGCCATTTCCTTCTCTAGCTCATTTTATAGATGAGGAGACTGAAGTAAACAGTTAAGTGACTTGCCTAGGATAGTGTCAGAGGCCAGATTTGAACTCAGAAAGATGAGTCTTCCTGACTCCAAGTCTGGCACTTTATCAACTGTGCCACCTAGCAGCTCTCTACAAAACACAAGTAAAGTATAAATACTTTTGTTTGTTACTGGTTTCTTTGCAAGTACGTCACTGACTCTACAGATGTATCAATAATATGCATAAGTTGGTAAACTGGAGGCACTAGTGAAACTAGTCAACTTTTATTGAGTAAGAAAGAGAAGAATTAAAATGATATCTAAAAAGTCAAATCATAGTTTCCTGTAAAATTGTAGGTTGCTGAAGCCAAAATGTGAAACTTTCTAGAACTATTGATGTGTCTTCAGAAGTTTCAGATATGTTCATAATCCCAAGTGTTTTTAGTGATTTTTATCTGTCCTGTGGTCCACGATGGTCCTGTTAAGGTTTAGGGGTGCTGGAACCCCAAAATAGCGACATGCAGGTCCTGCTCAAATGAATTGGACTCAAGCCTTCTTTCAGCCAAAAACAACAACGACAACCAAGTTTATTAAAAATCTGCCATATTGGTCAGACTCTTAAGGAAACTCAGCACTGGCTAGATTCTTAAGGAATCTGAACATTTGTGTTGCTTGTATTGACAAGTGGGACAGATTGAATCTGAGCACTTTTATAGAAACAAGATGGATCTTATATAGAGAAAGACTATGGGAGGGACCTAGGTTTGGCTAAGTAGACTGAGGTGATTGGAGGAAGGGTCTAGGAAGGATCTTGATGGGAATGGCCAGTACGCTAGGGTGAATAGAAGTCAGATGCCAGGAACCAAGAGAATGAAGTTTAGGTTGGATCAAGGGTGAGAAGTAGCTTGAGGTAATCTGAAGGGAACATACAAAGAAGTCCTGGGCTAGGTTAAGGGTAACTGAGAATTGGATATAGCGATAATGAAAGGCCAGTGGAGGGGATTATAACCTCAGGTGAATGCCAGATCAAGTGGGAAGATTCAAGGAGAGTTCAAGGGGGTTTCCAGAGCCTGTACCCCATTAGTCCCATTCTGTTCAGTCCATATTTTCTCACTAAATCAAAATACATTTGAAATTTCTTGTGGAGAAATAACAAGTAACTTGAAACTTGTGTACACAACAAAAGAAAACCATTTATTTAAGCTAATGAAACCTGCAGCTATATTCTGAATTTGGAATTGCCTTTGAAGGACTCTATTAAGCAGAATTTACTTCTCAAGGAAAGAGAAAATGCTTCTTATTGAGTTTTTGTCACAGCAAAAGACTAATCATATTGGCCCTGTGGCTGGAACCTAAACACCTCTTTCATGACTTAAAAACATTTCTGAATAGGAATGTGCCTCTAAACGAATCTGATGTGATAAGATCTAATTATTTATGATCATTACAATGATTTTTGATCCCTCTCCTTCACAAGTTAAAATATAAGTACTGGTTTCTGGCAGATTTTGTTGCCCTACCTTCAAAAAACCTTTTACTACCCCTTGGACATATTTCTTTAAAATCTACATACAACATATATATATGTATGTATACATATGCATATGTATATATATATACATATATATATATATACATGTGTATATGTGTGAATATATATACACATACACATACATATATTACAACGTGGATGTTTAAAGTACAACTCTGCATTATAGTTTGGATTGAAAATCCTGTTCTAAAAAAGAGAGTGATTTTGACTTTGAGAACAGACAGAACCTGGGAAGGAGAAAAGATATTGAACCTGGGGTTTTTGGTTTTTGTTTGTTTGGTTTTTTCAGTAGCACAGTGGAATGAGTGCCCAGTCTGGAGTGAGGATGACTCATCTTCCTGAGTTCAAATCTGATCTCAGACATTTACTAACTGTGTGAGCCTGGGCAAATCACTTAGCCTTTTTGCCTCAGTTTCCTCATCTGTAAAATGAACCCATGAAGGAAATGGCAAACCACTTCAATATCTTTGCCAAGAAAATCCAAAAGGGGTCATGAAGAGTTAGACACAACTGAACTTTTTTTTTCTTTTTGGTCTTTATCTTCAGTATGATTTTCCCACCACCACCCTCATTGCTCCACCAAAGCTTTGGTCAACACCTTGGTAAACATTTTTTTTGCCCATTGTTAATGCTTTCCTTATCGATGAATTCCTGAGGGTTTCTTACTCTATATGGAATTGCCATGAAAAGATATGCTAAATAAGTTAGAAGATGACTCCTGTCTTTACTTTACCAAGAGGTTACTTATTTGTCTATTAAATGGTGACCGTTCCTGATGCAAGTAAGACAATGTTCATTTTGCAAATGTTTCATTTACATTTTCATTTTTCCACTGCTTTGCATAGTGTCTGGCACATAGTAGACACTTAATAAAATGTTGATTAATTCATTTATGCACAGGTTCTCAGGATCTTGTGTATTGTTTTAAGAGAGCTATCTCCTATTTTGTTCTTCAAATTCCTCAGATGTGATGACCAAGAGGGAAAAAAGTCTTCTAAGGTACTTGAGGGCACACGTATTTGGGGTAATGTATTTTTTCTGCCCCCTTTCTTTAAAGGGCTTCTGAAATAGAGCCAGAACTCTATAACAAAGTGCTGTGATGACAACTGGGAGAGAGGGAGCAGGTATTCACCAGGACTTCTTGAGGGCTTTAGTGTTCTTTAGCAGCTAATTAAGTCAAGCAACAGGAGCCTGGTCCCTTTTAATCTGAAAGGTTAATTTACTATTTTGGCAAGTGAGATATATCTTGTAAGCAAAATTCATTTCTTCTGACATTCATGTAGCTTTCAACATAGCCTTTTTCATGGTAGTGTGGCCTCAGTGTGTTAGTTTGGGGGTGGCAATTAAGGACTCCAGTGTTACCAGTTACTTCCCTGGCATTATTCCACACCTGCCTTTATTTCTGACATAATATTTCAGTCTCCCTATTGGTTGGCACATCAGACAGGAATGACATACTTGGTGAGACGTTATCATGGTTTAGGTTATTTGGCCCTATGGGTAAAACTTTTAAGTCAAACTTAAGTTTTAAATAGGCCACAAGGACAGTAAAACTGTAAGTTACTGAGCCATATAGTAAGATGAAATCAAAAGTCACCCTTCACCCCCAACCCTCCCCAAACCCCAAAGTCCCAGGCACTTTTCTATTCCTGCAATACATAAACTATTGTTTTGGCCCCCACTGACTTCCATCATGTCCTTCCTGTTGCAAACAGACATAATAAGTAGTCTGTGGTCAGGGTTTTTCTTTTGCTTTGGAGATGACTACCATAATGAGGAAAGTACAGGTGCTGATTGTCAAGCTTTAACAGAGTGATATGTTTGCAGTGATTCCCATGATAGTTATTTTCATTCATCTTGCTTCCCTTGCATGTTTGCATATAAGTGTATATGTGTATGCTCTATTCAGGTTCCAAGTACAGACCTCGAAAAGGAGACAAAGAGCTAGATTTCAGCTGTACTCTATTTTACTTTGAATATTTAGCATGTATTGGCAGGAACTATTCTCTCCTTCCTTTTTTCTTTTTTTCTCTTTTTTAATTTGTGGAATAAAATAAGTATTTCCATAACATAGTACAATAAAAAAAGATGATTGCACATAAAACCACAAATTCACTGTGTACAACTTGCTATTTCTTTTAAATATACAACAAAATTATCATGTAAATTGCCTTTCCTCCTTTTTTTCTTCCCTCCTGTATTCTTTTAAACCAATCCCAGAGGAGTTAACAAATTAATAATCTGCCATTTTATTTCACCATATAGCTAGGAAAGAGAAATATTGGATTTAGAGAAAGGGGATGTTTATTCATGACTCTCATTATACACTAATGTCAAAATAAGAATACTAAAACAGGAAGAACTTAGATTTTCAATGAAAGATGACTTGGGGTGTTTGATAATAAGGAGAATGTTAATTGTGGAACATAATAGAATGTATAAAGGCAATTAGTCCTAAATGTCACTTAAAAATATTTTGCATGGGGCTACTAGGTGGTGCAGTGAAGAGCATTCTGACCCTGGAGTCTGGAGCACCTGAGTTCAAATTTGCTCTCAGACACTTAACACTTACTAGCCATGTGACCTCGAGCAAGTCACTTAACCCCAATTGCCTTGCCTTCCTCCCTCCAAAAAGCAAAAAAACAAAAAACAAAAAAAAACAACTTTGTAATGTATATAATCTTTCCTTTATTTTTATCCTCCAGATAATTATGTTTAAAAGATTAGATAATTATGGATATGTTACTTTATAGATAAATTGAGGCTCTGAGAGGTTAGCTAACTTAACTAGGGTCACATAACTGGGACTATTTCCTCTCCTTTTTTCCTGACATACCAATAAGAAGGCACTGAAGAGGCCTAGAGTGGTTTGCACATTTGTATTTTCAGAAGACGGGTCCCTTTTATATACTCTTTCTTTATGGTGTCCAAATGTGTCATGCTCTGGTGTGGTCTTCCATATCCCCGAAAGGAGATTTTCACCAGGCTCTGTTGCTAGGCAAGCTTACAGTTACAACTCAGTTCATCCATTGCCATGTTGCTGAGGTTTGCCCCCAAGGAAGAGATTTGGGGCATAGGAACAGAAACCAAGAATTCTCTGTCAATTGGTCAATTTTATTAGCCTACTTTGGTGAAGAATAAAATACTTTTTTCTTGCATGTTTTCTCTGAGTCTGGAATATACATTTCTGAGGCAGAATAGTGGTGGGGGAAGGGCCCAGGGTATGAATGGAGGAGAAAAAAACCTGTAGTTTAAAAAAAAAAACCAACGATGGACTTTACAACCATAAATGGTAAAACTAACCCTTTTCCACTGCCAGCTAGCAGAACAGCAAAGTAAGGTTTTGATTTACAGGAACAGCTCAGCAAGGGCCTTGTAGAGAGCTTCATGCCTGCTATAAAAATGTGATTAGCTATAAAACAGAGAGATTTAACAAGAGAATTTAAGCATAGGCAACAGCCCTGGTTCAAAAATGGGAAAAAAATGTTGCTGTCTGCTTTTCTAATTCTGGGAACCCACCTCTGTTAAGAGGAGGGTTGGGAGAATTCATTTCAGATTTGTGGCAAATTAAGAATCGTTTTTGTTGTTGTAATTGTTGTTGTTTTAAAGGGAGAAAAGGAAGAGGGAACTAGCTTAAAACTTGATTGATTTTATGTTGTCTTTTTATCTACTGGACTTTAACTTCAGGCTTCCAGAATCCTGCAGAACTGCTCCATTCAATCCTTATAAATGATGACTTCTCTTTCTATGTCCTTCTTGGATAACCTGGCTGGAAACGCAAGTATAGGAGGGGAAGAAGGCCAAGGTAGAAGAGGGATGAGGTGGGATGTTTAAAGTCATGTATCTCCTCAGCCTGTGACTGTATCAATTCCTAGGGCTCTTCCTTTATGTTTGTTGTGACAGTTCTGATTTTGAGTTCCAAAATGACAGGATATTTCTCTGGTTATTGGAGCTCCTTTTAAGAATTAACACCCCTCATGGGAAGTTCCACTGGAGAGTGGGGAGGATTTGGAGGAAGGAGAGGAGCTTGAAAGTAATGAGTTTTTGTCAAATATCAAGATAACTCATTTGCAGTGCTCTCACTAACGACAGGCCACTTTTCCATTCCCAGTTCCAGCTGGCCAATTTGTAAAGTAACACATCAGCCCCTATTCTATCTTCTGATGAAGAGGAAGGAAGGAAAGAAGGAAGGAAGGAAGGAAGGAAGGAAGGAAGGAAGGAAGGAAATGTTTTACATGATTGAATGCATATGTTTATAGTTAGATTTAACCAATTCTGAGAGGTGAAAGCTATGCTTTCCCACTAGAACAGGTTTACTATCTATTTCCTCCTGTAAGTCATTTAGCTTCTTTTAAAATTTAGATACTGTACCATTTGGTGCATATGTGTGTAACAATGATAATACTATGGTACTTTTTAGCAAGCTGTGCTTCAAGTGTATTTCATTTTTTAAATTTTTTTTTACTTTTTAAAATTAATCTTTTATTTATTTATTTTTAGTTTGCAATATTCATTTCCACAAGATTTTGAGTTACAAATTTTCTCCCCATCTTTCCCCTACCCTACACCTCAAGATAGCAAGCCTACTGAATACCCCTTCCCCCAATCTACTCTCTCTTATATCCTCCCCCATTTTCCCTCCCCCAACTTTCTAGTAGGGCAAGATAGATTTCTATATCCCAGTACCTGTATATCTTATTTCCCAGTTGCATGTAAAGGACATTTTTTTAACATTTGTTTTTAAAACTTTGATTTTCAGATTCTTTCCCTTCTTCCCTCCTCACCCACCCCCACTGGGAAAACAAGCAATTCAATATAGGTTATACATGTGTAATTACGCAGAATGTTTCCATAGTAGTTTATATTGTGTAAGCCTAACTATATTTCCTTCCATCCTATCCTGCACACCACTTATTCTGTTTTCTGCTTTGACCTTGTCTGTTTTAAAAGTGATTACTTCTAACAACTCTCTCCCCCAGTCTGCCCTTCCTTCTACCATCCCCCTTCTTATCCCTTTCCCTTCTACTTTCCTATAGGGTAAGCTACCCAACTGAGTGTGTTATTCCCTCCTTAAGCCAAATTCAGTGAGAGTAAGGTTGACCCATTCCCTTTCACCTTCACGCTCTTCCCCTCCATTGTAACAGTTTTCTCTTGCCTCTTTTATATTGATAATTTACTCTACTCTATCTCTCCCTTTCTCCTTCTCCCATTATATTCCTCTCTCACCTCTTGATTTTATTTTTAGATATCATCCCTTCCTGTTCAACTGATCCTGTGCTCTCTATTGTATACATGTACACACACACACACACACACTCACATATGTATTTATACACACCTACACCATCCTATACATACATATTTATATGTATATATATATATATTTATGCATATATATTCCCTTCAATTATCCTCATACTAAGAAAAGTCTCATGAGTTACAATTATCGTTTTTCCATGTAGGAATGTAAGTAGTTCAACTTTTCTAAGTTCCTTATGATTTCTTTTTCCTGTTAACTTCTCACACTTTTCTTGCTTCTTGTATTTGAAAGTCAGATTTTCTGTTCAGCTCTGATTTTTTCATCAAGAATACTTGAAAGTCCTCTATTTCATTGAATGATCATATTTTCCCCTGAAGCATTATACTCAGTTTTGCTGGGTAGGTGATTCTTGATTTTAATCATAGTTCTTTTGACCTCCAGAATGTCATATCCCAAACCCTTTGATCCCTTACTGTAGAAGCTGCTAGATCTTGTGTTATCCTGATTGTGTTTCCCCAGTACTCAAATTATTTCTTCCTGACAGCTTGTAATATTTTCTCCTTGACCTGTAAACTCTGGAATTTGGCTATGATATTCCTGGGAGTTTTCTTTTGGGGATCTTTTTCAAGAGGAGATAGGTGAATTCTTTCAATTTTTATTTTGCCTCTGGTTCTAAAATATCAGAGCAATTTTCCTTGAGAATTTCTTGAAGGATGATTTCTAGGTTCTTTTTGTGATCATGGTTTTCAGGTAGCCCAATAATTTTTAAATTATCTCTCCTGGATCTATTTTCCAGGCCACTGGTTTTTCCAATGAGATATTTAGCACTGCCTTCTATTTTTTCATTTGTTTGGATCTGTTTTATAGTATCTTGATTTCTCATAAAGTCATTTGCTTCCATTTGCTCCACTCTAATTCTGAGTGAATTTTTCTCTTCAGTGAGCTTTTGAGATTCTTTTTCCATCAGGCAAATTTGCCTTTTTAAGGCATTCTTCACCTCATTGGCTTTTTTGGGCCTCTTTTGCCATTTGGGTTAATCTATTTATAAGGTGTTATTTTCTTCAGTATTTTTTTGGGTCTCCTTTAGTAGGCTATTGACTCATTTTTCATTATTTTCTTGCATCATTCTCATTTCTTTTCTGAATTATTCCCCCTTCTCTTGATTTTCAAAATCCTTCTTACACTCCTCTGTGGTCTGTAACCAGTCCCTATTTTTCTTGGAACCTTTTGATGCAGGAGTTTTGACTTTGTTGTCTTCTTCTGGTTCTATGTTTTGATCCTTTTTTCCCAAAAAAAGGATCCTATGGTCTGATTGCACTTCCTATGTTTGCTTATCTTGCCAGTCAATTACTTGACTTTTGAGCTCTTTGCCATGGTAGAACTCTGCTTCCAGAGTAGAGAGAGATGTGTTCCAAATTTCTGGGGGTTTTGCAGTTTTCAGAGCTGATGTCAGAGCTATGAGGAGGGCACCCTCTCTACAGACACCCCAAGCTCTGGTACAGTGGTGTTTCTTACCACCCAAGTCTGCAACCCAGATCCAAGCAGGTCAAAGCAAGAGCTACTACCCTCTGAATGGTCACTTGGTCCCTCTACAATCTGCTGGCCAGAAGCTCTGGAGGAAGCCACATGGCAGCAGCTATAGCCACCAGGCCTCCACCACCTCTACTACCCTGGGAGCAGGGGCCTGACCATACTCTTCCATCACCTGGTTCCAACAGAGTTCCCCACTGACACTTTACTTTCTCTCTGGTGTTTATGTTTTGAGAAGTCTGGAAACTGCCTCAGTTGCTGGTGATTTACTCTCCTGAAGTCTGCTCTGGCCAGTCTGTGCCACTGGTCTGGGCTGCCCCGGGTCTGGGACTGCACGGCTCACACAGGACTATGCTTGGCTCCCAGCTTAGTGTGACAGACTCTTCCTGATGGGCCTGCCAGGCTGCCTTCAGTGGAAGATTTGTTTCTCTCTGTCACTTTGTGGGTTCTGTAGCTCTAAAATTTGTTTAGAGTCATATTTTACATATTTACATTGGAGGTGGTTAGAGTCAGAGCTTTAGCAAGTTCCTGCTTTTATTCCATCATCTTGGCTTCACCTCTATTCTCCTCTTTTCTTAATGGCACTGTAATCTTAGCTGTCATTCAGACTTGAAAAATCAGTACCATCTTTTGCTCTGTGTAGGCTATCTACTTTCTGATAGTTTTGTCTGTATGATTTCATAGCAGTATTTTAAGTCAAGTTCAGATGCTAACTTCTTCCAGAACCCTTCTTTGGTCCATACCCATCCACTTTCCTCTATGAGCAAGAAAGTATTTCTTCCTAAACTTCCATAGCACTTTTTATCTGTCTGAAACTTTTACATTGCTATCCCATGTGTGTATGTCATAATACAAACAATTTACTTTTAGTCAACTTAACAAGAATTTATTAATCATCTACAATGTGTCAAGAGCTATGCTAAGTACTAAGGCACATTAAAAAGGCAAAACTGTCCCTGTCCTACTGCAAGGAGGTGACATGAAAGCAACTATGTATAAATAAGATATAGATGGGATAGATTTAATATGCTCTTTAAGGAAGGAAAGGCACTTATATTTAAGAGGGCCAGGAAAGACTTTTTGCAGAAGGCAGGATTTTAGTGAGACTTGAAGAAAGCCAGGGAAGCCAAGAGGCAGAAATGAGGGAAAGAAATCCTACCATAGGAAGTAGCTGGTCAGGAGATTCAGTATCTTGTTCAAGAACAGCAAGAAAGTCAGAGTCACTGGATCACAGCATGTGTAGAGAGCAATAGGATGTAAGAAGACTGGAAAGGCAGAAGGGAGCCAGGCTATGAATTTATTTAAGAGCTAAACAGAAGATTTTATATTTGATCTTGGATTCAGTAGGAAGCTACTGGAGTCTATTGAATAGGAGAGTGATATGATCAGACCTATGCTTTAGGAAGATCACTTTGAAGGCTCAATGGAAGCTGGAGTTAGAGGATTAAAAGAATTGCAGTGGGGAGGCCAACCAAAAGATTATTGCAGTATTCTAGGCATGATGTGTAGAAGGTCTGAACTAGGGTGATAACTTGTCAGAGGAAAGAAGGGATGATATGAAAGATGTTATGAAGGCAGAAATAAAAAAATTGGTCAACAGAATAAATATAAGGGGTGAGAGAGGGAGGGAGGGAGAGAGACAGACAGACACAGAGGCAGAGAGAGAATGGAGGGTAGGAGAGCAAGAGACAGAGACAGAGACACAGACAAAGAGAAGAGAAGGAAGGAGAGTGAGAGAAACATAGAGAGAGAAAAAAAGTCAAATGTAGGAACCGAAATGACTAGGGCAATGGGAGATGGACATTTATAGAGCATTTTAAGGTTAACTAAGCACTTTCTATTCATTGCTGCCATTTTATGATGGAGTAACTGAGGCTTCAGAGAAATAATAAAATTGTCCATGATCACATAGCTAGTAGGGGTGATATGAACACAGGTCTTCTGACTTTTCAGTCCAATTTGCTTTTCCGTCATGCCACGTGCCTCTTATTTTCCCAATGAGACTATAAACTCTCTGAGAACAGAGCTATGTCAGTCATTTTTGTATTCTATTTCCCCTCACTCCCTATGCCACCATGTAGTACCAAACACAATGCTTTTTACATGGTAGAAACCTGATAAATGCTTGTTGAATGAATGAATGTGCAAAACTGGCAAATTTTAAAGGAAATGTTCAAAGGATAGAGATCTATCTGTTTAAGTAATTTTCAGTTGCTTTCAGGAAGAAGTAAGCAATCCACTATAAGACAGTATGGAATGATCCCTTTTAATTAGACAGCATTTTGCATTTCCATTTATTTTCATTATCAAAGAAGGAAATAATATGGTAATTTATCTCTATTATAACTCACTTCTCTTTTTAAAAATGTTAGACTTCCTGAAGTGGGACATGAATTTAAACATGGGTTCAACACAAGGCTACAATGACTTCAAGAGACTGTGCTGTCCATTCTATTTGATCAAAATGGCATGTTTCAAAATACTCTTTTAAAGATATAATAGAGATAAAATATATGCTGAAGGAAGCCAAAAGGACTGTTTGTTGCAGACTCACTCAATAATGCATTCTTAATCTCTGGCCATTTCAAAGTAATCGTAGGCTTCTGCATGGAAGCAATTTTCTGATTTTGGAGACTAAGATAATTTAAATTGCATATACTTAAATACAATAATAAGCCAAAGTCGCCCTTGGTTGCTTTATGCAGCTCCAACCGTAGTCAGTTATATTGGCATGAAGAATTTGGTCTTTGTGTTCCCCATGATCTATATGTTTGTGTTTTTCTCTAGGGACCCAACAAATGGCAATTGCATCATTGCAAGAACTTGTGAATATTTCATAGACTCATAAATTTCTGTGTGGATTGAAATGTATAATTTTTATTATTTTGTTTGCCACTTGAAAGGAAAAATTGAGAAACTAAACTTGCTTGAAATGAGGGCAATTTATATTTCACCCATGGTTTGCTTTGGGACTTTTTTAGCTCTATCCAGGTTCCACTGGCATTTTTTTCTCCTTCCATTTCAGCTTCTATACTTTGCATTCACTTCATAAAATTCTCTCCAAGTAAATTTGTCTTTGTCAATCACATAGACTATAGCCTCATACTTAAAATTAAGTGCAGAATTGTGATAATGATCTGGAGCAAGTGAAATATTTTGCTTCTATAACTTCAAAATCTCAAGTGGGAATGATTGGAACAATTACATCAATTCTCCACTTTTATGTTTATTTTATTTTTATTTTTGTGTGTGTATCCAAATATGAGTGGAAAGGATTATTTCCCAAAAATTTTTCAGTTCTTGACAAACTTGTGAGCTTTTCCTGGGGAGTGAGAAAGAAGACAGGGAAAGCAGGAAACTAGTTTCTTTTCCAAATCTGTCGTTAAGTCGGTTTCTAGTCAACTTTAAAATTCTAACTCTCAGGATATAATTCTCTCAGAGTACATATTTATTGTATCCTCTCTCTTCTGCCCATCAAGATGTTTACTACTTCCATAGTGGTCAAAGTATTGGCAAAAGGGAAGGAAACCCAAAATGTCATAACATAACAAGGACTTCTCCATGATTCAACAGTAACACCAGACTTCCTTATAAGGAAATAATTGTTTGATGTTATAGATGGATATTAAAGCAAGTGTAAGAAGGGAAAATTCAGTCTAGGAGAATCCTTTGTGGAAAACAACAACAACAACCAACCAACCAACCAACCTAAAACCTGAGGGTTAGGGAAAAAAATCATTGACAATATCCAACCCAACTCATACTGAAAATGAGAAACTGAGGCATAGATAGGTGATATACCACCAATGTAATGCAGCTAGTTACATAGATGAGAGAGATAGAGACAAAGACCTGCAGAGAGACTCTGTGTGTCTGTGTGTGTTTGTGCATGTGTGTGAAATGACAGTACATAAAGTGCTTTGCAAACCTTAGGTGCTTTGTGAATTAGTAAAAATTATTAAATACTATTAGTATTTGCTACGTGTTAAGCACTGTGATAAATGCTAGGAATACAAACACAAGCAAATGAGGATAGTCCTTACCCTCAAGGAGCTTATATTCTACTGAGGAAGACAACATCTAAAGGGAATCTTGAAAAAGAGAGGGAAAATGTGTGTGAGGGATTGACACCTCAGGCAGGACCAAGGCAGCTTATAAGTAAGTGAAACAGGAAAGTGGTAAAAACTATTTGTAGCAAGTTTCTCTGATAAAAGGTCTTATTTCTCAAATATATAGAGAACTGAGTCAAATTTATAAAAATAAGAGCCATTCCCCAATTGATAAATGGTCAATGGATATAAACAGGCAGTTTTCAGAGGAAGAAATCAAAGCTACCAACAGTTTAATGAAAAAAGATACACTAAATTACTATTAGGACAAGAATTGCAAAGTAAAACAACTCAGAAATGCCACCTTACATCTATCAGATTGGCTAACATAATGGAAAAAGAAAACAGTGAGTGCCAGAGATGTGGTAACAAAGATACACTAATGCACTGCTAGTGGATCTGTGCACTGACCCAAACAATCTGGAGAACAATTTGGAACCATACCCAAATGGCTACAAAATTCTACATATTCTTTGACCCAGCAATACTGCTACTAGGTGTATACAATAAGGAGATGAATGGAAAAGGTCCCATATGTACAAAAATATTTTGTGTGTATGTGTGGTGACAAAGAATTAGAAACTGAGGATTGAACAAGTTATGGTATATTAATATAATGGAATACTATTGTATAAGGAATGACAAAAGGGATAGTTTTAGAAAAACCTGAGAAGACATATATATGAGCTAATGCAACATGCAGTTAGCAAAACCAAGAGTATAATCCACAAAGTAACAGTGATATTGTAAAGGAAATCAACTGTGAATGACTTAGTAACTCTGATCAATACTATGGTCCACCATAACTCCAAAAAACTCTATATAAAATGCTATCCACCTCCAGATAGAGAATTGATAGACTAGGGTAGAGAATGAATTATTTTTCCCCCTTTATTTTTCTTGCTTCTTTTTTTCTTTGGAACATGGCTAATGTCTTTCATGACTGTGTATACATACATACATACATACATATATGTGTGTGTGTGTGTATATATATATATATATATATATATATATATATATATATATATATAAAATGGGTAGCATATTTATTGCCTTATCAGTGGGTGGGAAAAGGGAGGGAGGAGGGAATTTGGAACTGAAAATTAAAATAAAAAAACAGAAGATATTATGCCTGGAATAAAGTAGCATTTTTATATAATATTTTTGTGCTGAATTGATTCTTCTGAGTGTTGGTAAACACCAAGTGAGACTGTCCTGTGGATCATAAATGCCAAGCTTTTTATGGGCCGTGGCCTACAACACTCACTAGTGCTAGGTTAAAATGTAATTGATAAATATTTAGCAAAACAAATGCAAACAATGCCTAGATACCATTACATTTAAAAATTAAGTCAATATGTGACATTATATATGGATTAATATCCTCTCCTTTCTATTTGAGTTTAACACCATTGCTATAGATTCTATGGAAAATAGTATTAATTATCATATGAAAGATACGTAGTAACTTGATGCATTTCATTTCACCAAAAAGAGAATCACAAGTGTTGAAAAGCACTTTGGAAGTTACTTAGTCTAACTTGAGCTGGAATTCCCTCAAAATCATCCCTGAAAAGGGGTCAACAAGTATCTCTTTACAGATCTCTGAGAAAAGCATTGTCTTTTAAGGCAACTTATTCTACTTTTTGACAACTCTAAGTGTTAGAAAGTTGTTTCCTGATAACAGGATGATATCCATCCCTCTAAAACTTCCATCCATAGGTCCCTGTTCTGTCCTTTAAGAATAAGGCAAGCAATTCCTTTTTTTTTTTTTTAAGGAAAGCAATTCTAACACCCCCCACACACAAACTTGCTCTGGGTAAGCCTTTAAATATTCAGACTGATACCTAACCATTCCCCTTTACCCTTTTCCTGTCTCTGTCTGTCTCCCCCTTCTCCCCTCTCTCTCTCTCCCCCTCTCCTTTGCTCTTTCTCTCTCTCTCTCTCTCTCTCTCTCTCTCTCTCTTTTTGTCTCTGTCACACACACACACACACACACACACACACACACACACACACACACACACAAAGCCTTCTTTTATACTAGCTAGACATATTCAGATTTTTCAACTGGCCCCTGTAGGATATGGACTCTTATATCCTGGATGCCCATCTTTGGATGTGCTCAATTTTGTAGATGTCTGTCCTATACTGTGGCAGGACCAGCGCACAGTATGGCAGGATTCCTTTTCTCATCTGCGGCACTGGGCTTCTGTTTATGCAACCTATGATCATATTGGTCTTTTTTGGTTTCCTGTCTCATGTGTTAACTCTCCTCAGAGCACACAGATCACATTTCACAAAGACTAGGCTCTAGCTACACTTTATTCCGTCTTGTATTTGGGTTGTTGATTTCTAGAACTTTTGATTTATAATATGAAACCATCCAAATTAGGCTACATTGAGGGGCTAGTTGTTGTTGTTGTTGTTCATCCTTTGTTCAGAAGAGGACCGATGACATAACAAGGGTGATGTCCTGACTTCATATGAATCGGATTTAAATGAGGCTGAACTATGCAAAGTCATCCACCTCACTCTCTCCTCCAGAGTCATAGAGGTCCAGTGTCAAGAAATAAGTCAAGAAGACTGGCAGTGGCCCCAGTGGGAGAACCTTGGCCTTTTAAAATCAAGGTCTTTCCCAGGCCTCAATATGTCTGAGGCCATACCTTTTCAATGACTAAGGGATGGGGGATTATTGAAAGAAAAAGATGGCCTTATTTTCCATCACAAAAATATCAATCTGGGAGGCTAAGACCCTCAATCAAAACAGAAAATAATTTCTATAAATCCCTGGATGTTATACCCTCCTTCCCTAGCTTATATCTGTTAAGCATACTCTTATGGTTAAGATGGAAAAGGACCTCAACTATGTGGATCAGGAGCTAGGCCCAATCACATGGAAGGCTTGAGACTGTGGAGACCCACAATGCAAATGGTACTATACTGACATTTTCAGTCTGCCTTGCTTTATCTCTGGTTCCAAGAAGCACATGCTGGACCCTCTCTGCATCCCAAGGCAAGGGAGTTAGCATAAAAATAGTCTGGCTCCTCTGCCTGTCCCTTAAAGGAACTATGTACCTTATCCTTCAATTTTCCTTGATGGAAAGAAAGTAAAATAAACAAATGAAGAAGAGGACTATGTGGGAAGAGGAGGATAAAGTAGAAGGAGCAGGAGAAAGACAGAGGAAAGAGTAATAGTGATTCAACAAATTCAGGTCAACTTGAGTTTGTTGGTGACCTGCTCTACTGCTACTGTATTATTATCCACTGCTTAGAATAAAGAGAGAATGAGGCATGGTCTTCATTGTTAAATAGTTTATAACACATTAAAGGAGATATTGCACATATGCAGATAACTAAAATAAAAACTGATCAATATGACGGGCTTAACAGGGCTTGGGGAAAAAGAGGTAACATTTGTTTGGAGAGGGGCAAGCATCACAAAAGTCTTCTTGAATTTGGTAGCACTTGATCTGGGCCTTAGGAAATGGGTAATGTTTAGAGCAGCATAGGAAAGGAGTGAATGACATTTCTGGTTGGAAAAAACCCTTAAACAAAAACAAGCAAAGTAGGAAACCTGGGAATGGTCAGGAAAAAGTACACAGTAGTACTTTCGAACCCCACCCCCCCCAGAAAGCAGGGTATATATGTAGGAGGAAGTAGGGCCTGAGATTCTAAATAGTCCCCAGTTTGTACTCTAGGTGTGAAGGAAGGACTTTGAATGCTAGTCTAAGTAATTTGGATTTAATTTAGTGAGTAATGAAGAATCACTAAATATGCTTGAATAGGCAAGTGCCACTATCAGAACTGTGATTTAGGGAAAATAATCTATTAGCAGTTGGAGACTTGAGAGACTATGGCAGGCAAACCAGTTCAGAGACTATTAGAATTATGCAGGAGATTTTTTGAGGGCTTAAATCAGAACAGTGAAAGCCAGAATGGAATTAAGGAGATAGATATTAGAGACACTATCAAATAAACTGGATATGGGAACTGAACTGGATTCTTTACTATAGGAACTCTCAGGTAATGAAGCTTCTTCTACTAAGGCAGGCTAGCAACTTTTATGCAAATTAGTCTTTAAGAGTTGCCTAGGACTTGGAAAGGTTACATGACTTGACCCACACCCAGTACATGTCAATGTAGAACTTGAACACATCTATTTTTTACTCCAAGTTCAGCGCTCTCTCTGTCTCTCTGCCTCTGTCTCTGTCTCTCTCTGTCTCTGTCTCTCTGTTTCTCTCTCTGTCTCTCTCTGTCTCTGTCTCTCTGTCTGTCTGTCTCTCTCTCTATCTCTGTCTCCTTCTCTCCCTCTCTCCCTCTGTGTGTGTATATCTCCTTCCCATGTTGACTCTCCCAGGAGACAGAGAAAATAAAAAGGGATTCAGTGATTTCAAGCCTGCATATTAATATGTAGTCCGTCACACTCTTCTGCCCCTCTTTCTGAGTAGTAATTACAAAAACCGTAGGATCATCAGTGTATTCCACTTGTTTGAAAGATCAGGAAACTAAGGCCCAGGAGGTTGTGACAGTGGAAATCTGCACAGTTGAATATCAGAATCAGGAATCTGACCCAGAAAATCTTACTCCAAATCCTTTCTTCTGTCCCTTCCACCATACTACCTAGTGAAAGAGCTTGGAAACTTGCCATTCAGATATCCATGAACTAAAGGATGTGACCAAATTTTTTCATCACAGTTGCTTCCAGTGTATATCCCTGCCCAAGGGGACACTAAGACAAAGAAGACCTCACTATCCCTTGCCACAAACACAATCATACACACTGAATCCCTTTGTGGCCATTGGGATTCAAGAAATTACTGTTAAAAATGTCATTGGAAATATGAAAACCCTTTAAGTCTCCTCTTCTGATCCACCTGGCTTTCTCAACTTCCTCTCCCTGAAACTTTCACTTTTACTCCATACACTCGACTGACTAGTTCTTTTTCTCGTCTCTTCTCTTCCTAAATCTCCCTCCACATCCCCAGATGCTAGGTGGGTTGTTGTTGTTCTTACTACTGCTGCTGCTGTCATTTAGGCTTTTGTTGTTCTTCCAGCTAAAGAGAAGTGTTGACATTTCTGATGTAGGGACCAGTGTGTAAATGGCAGCAGCAAGCAGCTTTGCACGGCCTCAGCTTCGGGCATTCAACTGGGCCAGTTTTGCCAATATTCTTATAACGTAACACCCGGAGAATGATGGTGTCATTAACAGAAATGGGATATTTAGGAGAAGGATCTGGCTTTGTGGGACAAGATGATGTGTTCAGTATCAGATGATGGTCAAGTTCTGTCTTATGGAAACCATTTACCCAACCACAGGCTTGTAAGTTACAAGCCCTGAGAATGAGTAGTAAAACAGCGTCCTCCCCCCCTTATTTTGTGACTATTCTTCACAGGCATTTAAGACACAATTACACAAGACAAAAAGCTATATGTTAAATTTTAGCTTTTAATCAAAATTAAGTTCAAAATACAATCTTGTACAATTTTTCCACCACCCAAGGCAAACACCCAATCAAGTCCTTTAGCATTATTTCTATCAATACTGCTTTTTTTGTTGGGGTTAAATTGTACAACAAGCAATCGAACAGAACTAAGGGTTTTTTCGTTTGAATATCCAGAATGCTGCTTGTTCTTTGACAGTGTAACATATTAAACTACTTAAAATATTTCTCAAGTGATATCACATGTCTGAAATACGGTCTAAGTTACCACAGCATTTAAGGGGCAAGGCTAGTGCTAAGTCGTCCTCTTTTGTCTCACCTAGTTTCCTACCCACAGCCACTCATTCTCCTCAGAAAACTCAGTAATCATCGTAACCAGTAAGCGGATATATCTAGGTCCTGCCATTCAGGTTTGTTGATTTTGCTGGGATGGATTAAGCAGGAAAATTCTGTAGTTGTTTTAAGTCACTCTATGTGGCTTGACCTTAAATATTCCAGAGCTGTCCTATTCTTTGGCTTTGCACTATCTAGTTCATTGATTCAATAGCCATTTCTTAAGAACTGATGGGAATATAAAATTAATTAAAAATAGAGTCTTTGCCGTCTCAGCAATCATAATCTGACACGGAAGAAACAATGCACTTACCAATGTTTGATCTATGACCTTATCTATGATCTATGATTTTATCATTGTAGCTAATTCCCAATAT
Source organism: Pseudochirops cupreus (assembly GCA_028627135.1). Lineage (NCBI taxonomy): Eukaryota > Metazoa > Chordata > Mammalia > Diprotodontia > Pseudocheiridae > Pseudochirops > Pseudochirops cupreus. The sequence goes on from CM053580.1 coordinate 337,107,686, forward strand.
GGAAATTTTTTCACTGTTGTTATTCAGTAATTTTCAGACATGTCTGACTCTTTGTGCCCTCATTTGTACCCTCATTTGGCAAAGATACTAGAATGATTAGCCATTTCTTTCTCCAGCTCACTTCATAGAAGAGAAAACTGAAGCAAAGTTATATGAGTTGCCCAGGGTCACACAACTAATAAGCAACTGATGCTGAATTTGAACTCAGATCTTCCATACTGTTGCAGATCAGCAACTCATGTGTATCTACTCATCATCTCAGGGAACTGCCTGGGGACTAAGAATGGGCCTAAGGTCACACACAACTAGTTTTGTGTCAGAGGCAGGAGAAATATTCCTGAGTCCGGGGTTAGTCCCGTAGCTACAGTGCTAAGGTGACTGCCACTTTCAAAAACATGCAATGCAGTAAGTACACAATGATAATTGTGCATAATGAAATGAAATCAGGGCATCAGAGGGATGTAAGTGTTGAAGTTGAAAGAAAAAAATTGTCACAAGTCGATGCAGTAAAGTTTCATGGAAAAGGCAACATCTGAATTTAGCCATAAAGGAGGGGGAAGATTTCAACAGACAGAAATGACCAGCAGAGGAAATTCTGGTCAGAAGCAATTTCATGAAGAAAGTACACAAGAAAGTGAATAATCCAGTTTGGCTGTAACTGGCATTGGTGTGTTGGAGGAGCAGCCTGAGATAGGTTGCTGTTGTTCTCATCACAGTTGCTTCCAGTGTATATCCCTGCCCAAGGGGACACTAAGACAAAGAAGTTTCAGTTGTGTCCAACACTCTTTAACCCCATTTGGGGTTTTCTTCACAAAGATGCTGGAGCAATTTGCCATTTCCTTCTCCAACTCATTTTATAAGATGAGGAAACTGAGGCAAATAGAGTTAAGTGATCTACCCAGAGTCACACAACTAATAAGTGTCTGGAGCCAGATTTGAACTCAGGAAGATGAATCATCCAGTTTCCCAGCCCAGTGCTGTAACCACTGCACCACCTACCATGCATCTATCAGCCAGTATTTGTTATGTGCCTGCTATGAACCAAGTGCCGTACTAGCTGTTGGGATGGCAAAGACAAAAATGAAACAGCCAAGGAGTTTATATTCTGCTGGAGGCTTGTTGAGTGGGGGATTGGAGATGGGTGAGCTTTGGGACCAGCGCTACCAAAGCATCTTACGCTTCAGCCAAGTTGTACAATACTTGAGGGTTGGGATCACAGCTCTATGTTGCCGTATTCCTCAAAGATCTTTGCTCATAGTAGGCTCTTCATACGCATTTGTTGATTGAATTTTATGAAATAAAACTTGAAGCTGGGAAGAAAGTTTTTAAGTGAAGCTATTTCAAATCTCCATCAGAGCAAACTAACTGGTCAGAACTAGATAAGGCCTGAATATATGTGTGTGTGTGTGTGTACATGTTTTCTCATTGGCCACAATTTCCCTTGTATGATATTGATTTGTGTACGTCTTCCCTCTCCCACCAGATATGTGTGTATTATGTAAAATCAGCCTTCAGCACACTACCTTGAACGATAGCTGAAGTTTAGTGCTTAGTGAATGAAAGATAAATGAGAAGATTTCAATTAAAGTTCAAGATCGAGGAAAGAAAACTGGGATCATGGAGCTTTTCAGCCATAGGACATGGGTTCGAATTCTGATTCTGTTCTTTGCCACCTGAATGCCTTTGGGGAAGTCACTTATCTCTCTCTGTCTCAGTTTTCTCATCTGTAAAATGGGAGAGTTAGGCAAGATGCTCTCTTGCAGCTGTAAAATTCTAGGACACTAGCTGTCACAACAACAGACATGATTAATTACCAGATGTGCTGCTTACATAGTAATTACCACTGGATCGCAGGGGATGGAGAAACCACTTTAAAAAAATAAATGATGACTTTTTGCCAAGAACATATCTTAAAAGACAAGTTGTGGGATCACCCACTCAGCACAATAGTGGAAAACCAGCCAGGGAAATTAATAGTAAAGCTTTTGGGTTTCAAAAAGCCTTCCATGGAATGGTTCAGAAGAATGGAAAACTTTTTATGCTTCTCCATTCATTTCACCTCTACAGAAACTACCATAGTTTTCCATCTTCAGCCTGGTTTCACTCTCTTTCCTCTTTCCCATTCTGTTTTTGTTCTTCCCTCCCTCCCTCTCATAACTCTCTTTAGAGTTAGACCTGGATTTCTCAATGTCCCTTGTTTAAGGTTCTTACCATCTGACCAACATTTGCAAATGATTCATTGAATTAGTATCTCCTGATCCATACTAGATTGGAACCACTGAAGGGACAGGGTGACAGCTTTTTTTTTTTATGTCCTTTCTCCTCCTATTATTGTCTAACATGCTGTTCTGTAAACTGTAGATAGGTGTCTCATAAATGCCTTCCTTCCTGCTGATTTATTTAAACCTGCCATTTCAATTTATTCAGTCTTTCAGGTCATTATGAGTTATGATACTCTTAAATTTCTTATTCTCTAGAACAGACCTCATTGCTAATGTTTGGCCACATCAAGGAAGCATGTTATCTCATGATTCACCTCTCTGATTTGCAGACCGATCCATTTTTCTGTGCATTTACTCAAGTTATATCTCATTCCTCCAATGATTCACTGCCATCTGTTTCTTGATATCCTTCCCCTTATTTCATGGCCCAGCTCTGGTGTCACCTTCTCCATTAAGTCTTTCCTAATCGGCTGAAGTGGGGAAAAAAATCTGTCCTTCAGGAAATTCTTGTAGCGTTTTGGCTGGCCCTCCCCTTTGCATTGACCCCACTTTCTGTTGTGTCATATTTATCTGTGTGCATGTCTGTCCTCTCCTAGTAGGCTATAAGCTTCTTACTGGCAGCCACCGGGCCATATTTCATCTTTGTGTCAAACAGTTGTTTGATGTCAAACAAAAATCTAGTTCAGTTACTTTACAACTTAATATGCTTTGTTAAATTGAATTGAATACATAAAAGGTAATATTTTGGCCCTTTTACTAGTCAGTCAAAAAACATTTATTAATTTCCTACTATATGCTACACACTCTGCTAAGTACCAACAGTAAAAAGAAAGGCAAAAGACAAGTCCCTATTCTCAAAGGGGACTCAAATTATTCTAATGGGGAAGACAACATACAAATCAGTATTTTCTTAAAAGCTATATGCACAATAAGTAGGAAATAATCCATAGAGGGAAGGCACAAAATAAAGAGAGATGAAGAAAGGCTTCCTGTAGATGGTGGGATTTTAGCTGGGACTTGAAGGAAGCTAGAGAAGAAGACAGGAGATGTAGTATCTTTGTTGGAGGAACAACAAGGAATTGCAGTGTCACTGGATCAAATAGTATCTGCTTGAGGCTATAAGATGCAAGAAGATTGAAAAGGTAAAGGGAGCAGATTATGAGGGCTTTGAATGCCAAACAGAGGATTTTATATTTGATTCTATAGGTTACAACATGCCACTGGAGTTTTTTGAGTTAGGGGGTTGATATGATCTGACCTATACTTAAGGAAGATTACTTTGTTGAATAGAGAATGGACTGGAATGGGGAAAGACTTGTAGTAGGCAGACCAGTCAACAGGCTATTGCAGTAGTCCAGGTATGGGATGGTAAGCAACTGCACTAAACTGGTGTCAGTATCAGAGGAGAAAAGAGTTACTATTCAAAAGATGTTAATAAGTAAATATTTTTAATAATTGCAAATAACTCAGCAATTTAATTCAGCAAAACCCAGCCATTGTTATATTATTATATTCATGGATATTTATCATTGTTCAATAATAGATTCAATTTTTCAGTCTCCTAAACCTTAGTATGTATACCTAGTATGGAAGAGATGTTCTCAGAAGGTATTATCAGGTATGCAGTTTTTCCTGGACCCTAAGGCACAAGTTCATCATTGACCCTTTTCACCAGAAGTGTGATATGTCCTGGATCACAATACTACCTCCTAGTAGCCCTGGGACAAGATATGAACCTGAGGATGTACTGATTCATGCAGAAAGAGAAATTCTCAGTAATCCTAAAACATTGCAACCATGTTACCCAACTACAACAAAACTTCTCAAGTCTTTTTCCCTCTATGTCCTTGTACTGTGCTCATTTTCTGTGTATCTATAGGAATAAGGGGCCAGTCTCAGTGCATCTGCAATGAATATATCCCTTTTGTCTCCCAGAAAAATCTGATGGCTACATGCATTACTGGTGTGGGTAGAAATGCCAGTGACCTAAAGTCACTGAGATCTTCCCATTTCTCTAGATTTGCTGTATTGTCTCTTTCTCTGTGAGCAACAAGAACAATAGCATCCATCATAGAGGACAACTTATCCAAGCATTTCTTTGTATATAACAAATAAGATAGAAGTATTCCTGACTTTCTTCTTAGCTTAGTATGTAGAACCAACAACTTCTGCCTTACAAGGGCTGCAGGGTATAATGCAAAGAGTGCTAGACATGGGTCTCAGTTCAACTTGTAACTTCTCCTCTACCAATTAACTCTTTGACTTTACCATGTTATTTAATCTCTTTGGGTCTGTTTTCCCATCTGTAAAGTAAATGGGCTTGACTGAATAAACTTCAAAATCTGTTCTAAGTATAAGGTCTCATAATTCTATAGAACTAATGAAGAAAACTAATTCATTTTACTGAACCCAAAGCTCTGAAAGGCAGGCATTTTTGGACTGGCATATATTATATACCAGATGTTGACACTTAAGAATGAAGTGTGATATTGCAATTTAGCATTATTAGTGTAGTCACTAGGTGGTACTGTGGGAATATAGAACTAGCTGACTGGTTCTCCAAAATTCTCCGTTAGAATCGAGGTTTATGCTGGCTGTCAGTCATCTACCAGATCTGGTCCCTATATTATATCTCCCAGACTCTGAAATCATCTGGAGGTGTGTGTGTATATAAACACACACACATGTGTGTGCATGTGTGTGCATTCATACGTATATATACATGTATGTGAATTATATATGTGTGTATATTACATGATCATATATACATACAGGCATTGTGTATATGTATGTATGTATATAAAATTTCTCTAGCTCTGCACCCACCCACTTGGACTGTGGTACTTCCTTTCACAGCGACTATCAATTTTTTAAAATCTGCTGAATGATCATATCTTAGTTAAGATAGTTAAACTGCTAAACTTTGTTAAACAGTTTTGTTTAATTGGATTAGATGAACACATAGTGAAAGTGGAAGCACCAATTGAATGTAACAAAGTTTACATAGTAAATGGAATCCAAGGTCTAATCCCACCCCTCCCCCATCCCCTTGATGCTTTGTTTCCTTCAAGAGGAAGCTCAAGCGTCACTTTGTTTTTGGGGGAGTGTGTGTATGTGTGTGGATGGGTAGGTGTGTTTGGAGTTTGGGGAGGGAAGCAATCAGAATTAAGAGACTTGTCCAGGGTCACACAGTTAGTAAGTGTTTAAACTCAGGTCCTCTTGACTGATGCTCTATCCACTACATCACATAGCTGCTCCTTTAAGTACTACTTTCTAAACAAAGTCTTTCCTCATCCCTCCCTCCCCAAAATACTGTGTAATATGTTATTCATATTCTTTTTATGTTTATTTATTTAAATGTTGTCTCCCTCAATAGAATGTCTCTTGAGTGCAGAGACTGTTTATTTTTTGCTTTTGTTACTCTAATGCCTAGCAGAGTACCTAAAACTCAGTAAGCACTTAATAAATGCTTGTTGATTACTTGATTAATTGGCAGGGGGAAATGTCATTTCAGTTGGTATCTATTTTCCTCAGTTGATGTCTCTGTTATGGAACCACAGAAATCACTATCTGTTCATAAATAGACTGTCCTCAAGCTAGGGCACAAAAAAGAGAGAGAAAACCTAAACTGACAACAGGTATATAAGCTTAAAGTCTAAAAGTCCTTTTTCTGCTCTTTCTGGAGTCTGTCAATTGCTTCCTTCCCTGTCTTCATCTTGAAGTCTCTTTTTAGGGCCATTTTCTTCTAGAGCTCAAACACTTATCTGCACCTAAAGCCCCTTCATAGAGGCATCAATGCTAAAACTAGTAACAATAATAATAATAAAACATTTTTAAAATCAGGTTCATCTTACTCTTACTATAAGTTACTGTTTTACCCCAAATCTTAAAGGTTTTCTCTCTCATTCCAATTCTCCAGTGTATAATGAAAATCTAAACAAATGATTGCACTCAATAAGCCTAATTCTTTACTTCCATATCCCTGCCCATACTAGAAGCATGCAAAGATAACATATGCCAGTTATCAAACATTAGTTCATTGAAAAGTTGTTTATCGTTGATTACAACAAATCCAAATACTTTTGCCTGATTGACAAATTCCTATAGTGTCAGGGACAAGTTTTTACGGAGGTTTCCTTTTTCTTTTTCTTCTTTGGTCACCAAAAAGTTTTTTTCCTCCATTCTTTCCTTCCCTTCCACATTTTCTCTCTGTACAGTATGTCTCCAAAGTCATTGTGCAGTTTTAAGCTTTAATACCTTATTGCTGCCTTTAGATATGGGGACATCCTAGGTGTCCTTTAACCTCTCAATTTCTCCTCTATTTTTTATCCTTCTCTTCCTTTTCTGTTTGTCTTCTGTCTTGATTTTTTATCCTTGTCTTCTCTTCCATGGTGCTAAGTTTGAAGTATGGTACTATCTACATAATTATCTCTTCTTTCTCAAATATGAAGTATCTTAGTGGCTATTGTTTGAGATTCTCACCTTCAGCTACCCATCCCATCCTTTCATCTCCTCACTGATGCAGCTATTCAAGTATTATCCTTGAGATAGACTGGGTAGAGTCTGGCCTATCACCTGGTTTCCATTTTCTAGATAATGAGCCAGAGGCACAAGCCTATAAAACAAGACAAGTTGAATAAAAACCAGATGTTATGAGACCAAGCAAGCCTTCACTGTCCACTTTGTCTCCCAATATCTCAGCAGGTATGAATGGTTACATTTAGTTTACATGAACATTTCTCTACCAGAAAAATACATAGCCTCCCCAGAATTTGTCACCATATTGCTGACATTCACATAAGACTTGTGTTACACAAGTTGCCCAGATTTTAGGCATTGAGCTTTTATTTACTGATGGCAAATTCCAAATTGTCTGTCTTCTCAGGCAATGTAGTCCTCTTTGCCTATTAATTTTAGCTTCCAATAAAGGACAATCACAAAAACTATCAGAAATTTGTCTCAATGGGGAAAGGATCTTTTTTCCCATCCTGGGCAAACTAAATCCAAAATGTATATCCACCTTATTTGATTTGCATGTGTTGTTTTTTGATGTTTTTATTTTTATGTTACATCATTTCCCAAACCAGAAAAGCATTTTAAAAGGTCTTGTGAAGTGGGAAAGTGCCCAGCATTTAAAAACACATTAGTGAAATCTTCAAATAAAGTTAAATGAACACCAGTGTAATTATATTCTGCGATACTATTGGCAAGGAATGAATATTGGGAGTTGTCCAATAGAAGAAATCTTTTGTTGCTTATTTAGTCACACTAGTAAAGGACTAGTCTTTGCATGATAATTGGCATGTCTCTGAGAATGCACTGTCCACCCATATTCCATTCCTAAGAGTGTGTTCTTGGACTAATTTCAGTCAATCAGTTACTCAAAACCTATTTACCTAGCAACCACAATTTGAAAGGTACTATCCTAGGTGCTGAGGTTATATGAAGATACAGAAAACAAATTTCCAATACTCTAGCAATGTATAATTTTATTGAGAAGATTTTAAAACTACATTAATTACATAAAATAAGGAACAATTCATTGCTGTTCTTTATATGGCAGCTACTCTGACCTTTTCTTCACTCTTCTTAACCTTTTGATACATTGTTTTCACTGCATCACACCCCACCTTAACCCATTCCCATCCTCTCGTCCAACCTCTCTTGACCTTGTCTTCTCAAAAGTCACCAGTTTGGCAACAGCCTTTGAATTTAGTGGCCATGTCTTCCACTGGCTGGTTTTCATGTCATTGCTTCCTCTTGGTTCTCCTCTTAGCACTCTGACTTCTTTCTTTTGCTGATTTCATTTTCCCTTACCCTAAATGTAAACATTCTCTGAAATTCAGTCTACAGACCTTTTCTTTTCTACCACTTCAGTGGCTTTTCTCTTGTCTTGGCTCTCATTTCCTCCCACAGCTTTAATAATACTGCTATGATACTATGTAGATAAATTACAAATTTATATCTCTAGTCCAACATATCCAACCGCATATATATACTGCCATCCACTTAATTTAGACTATCCTTAACTGGACTTTTTCTCTGGCTTTCTGTTTTCCCTACCTTCAGCCTCTCTCACTTCCGCTCCATACCATGTGCTTCTGTGAGATAAATTTCCTTGAACAACAGCTCTGGTCATACCACTCCATTACTCAAAAAAAAAGACATCAGTACCTTTCCATTTCCTACCTTGGTATTTAAGGCCCTCAACAATAAACTTGCCTTCCCACTCTCACTCTCCTACAGTAGATTCATTCTTGAAATGGCAATAGGAATAAGAATGGCATTTATCAGAGACATTCAGAAAGGATAGATTGGTGCTCATGATGGCATAGAGAGAAGTCAAAGATGAGGAAAAGCGAAATATTTTGTTGTAACTTGAATATTAATACTAAGTCCTAGACTCTAATTCTGGTTTTTCCACTATGGATCAATCATTAAATATTTATTAAATAACCTACTATGTTCCAGGCACTGTGCTAATGAAGAGGCAAAAGACAGGCCCTGCCTTCAAGAAGCTTACAGTCTAATGTGTGACCTTAAACGTAACACTTGGTCTCTATGAATTTCAGTTTCTTCATCTATAAAACAATGATTGGTCCTGATGGTCACCAGGGTTACACTAGCAGATGCATTGATTAGTAGTAGGGAGATGACTATCATTTTTTAAAAATATTTTTTCTCAAAGAAAGGGTTTTCAGCTTCTAAGTTATGTTGTGTTATTATCAATCATGCCAAAATAACAAACTAGTTGCACATTTTGCATTTCCATTCTTTCCTTACATCAGTACTTGAAATGCTCTCTAGAAATACTCTTGTGCAAGTAAGTTCTAAGGAGAATGTACTGTGGGTAATGCTTCATAAATTGCATTGAAACTCTTCAGACACTCACTATTTTTTCCTTTCTTCTCTTAAACTTTGAATTACTTGCTGTATTGATTCCTTGCCCCCCCACACACACTAGCCCCCACTTATTCATGTAGTGACTCTGTACGCTGTCTTATACACGTAGCAAATCATTTAATTTCTTGCTCATATTTAAAATATACTCCTACACCTGTCACCTTTCTCTGCTTTTCATTATTCTTTGCCCTCTTTGAGATTTGGAAAATCTTTTAAAGCAAAGAAAAAAAAATCAACGAACTTACAAAGATTAATTTAACTGCCACTGGAGCAGCTGACACTGTGCAGCCAAATAGTCCTCTTGCTCATGAACTTTAGCATCCTTGCAGAAGCTGAAAATATCAGATGCCAGCATCAGAAATACATTGGTAGAGTGCAGTAAATTCCCACGATGATTAGAATTTAATGCTGTGCCCAGAACAGAGACTAGAGGATCTGGCTTCTGTACTTACCTGTCTTAGAGAGAGAAACCTTTGAGGATGCATTACTTTTTAAATTATACTAGCCCACTAATAGGGAAATTCTCTTACCTACTCACTCCAAATAAATTATATACATTTTCATAATAATAGGTAATGCTTATAAAGCAACATAGGGAAGGCAACTATTGTTTTTTTTAATTGATTTGTTTATTTACTTTTAATTTACAAGATTCAGTTCCACAATCCCTTGAGTTTCACATTTTCTCCCCTCTCTGTCCCCCACCACCACCATGGTGGCATGCAATCAAGTATAGGATCTGCAAATACTTTCACATTAGACATTAGTCTGGTTGTATAGGAGGGTTGTAACCAATGGAGTGAACACTGGGAAAGAAGAGACAAAAACAAACATGGAAAAGAATGATAGCATGTAGATTGCTTCAGTCTTCATTTAAACTCTGTTCTTTCTAGATCTTTCTCTGAATATACATATGTCCTTCCATCCTGAGACTTGTAGAGTTGTCTTATAACTGTGCATTGCTGAGAAGAGTTCAGTTTATCAAAGTTAGTCGTCACACATACATGTGTCTCTGATTGTGTACAAATTTTTCCTGGTTCTGCTCTTCTCACTTAGCATCAGTTTGTATAAGCCTCTCCAGGTGAATATGAAGACCATTTCTTTGACATTTCTTATAGCACAATAGCATTCCATTACATTCATATACCACAACTTGTTTAGCCATTCCCCAATTGATGGGCATCCACTTAATTTCCAGTTTTTTGCCACCACAAAGAGAGCTGCAATAAATATTTTTGTACATCTGGGACTTCCTCCCACTTCTATGATCTCTTTGGGATACAATCCCAGAAGTGGTACTACTGGATCAAAGGGTATGCAATTGTTTATAGCCCTTTGGGCATAGTTCCAGATTGCTCTCCAGAATGGTTGTAGCAGTTCACAACTCCACCAACAATGCAATAATGTTCCAATTTTTCCACATCTTCTCCAGCATTTGCCATTTTCCTGTTTTGTCATCTTAGCCAATCTGACTGGTGAGATGTGGTACCTCAAAATTGTTTTGATTTGCATTTCTCAAATCAATACTGATTTAGAGCATTTCTTCATATGCTTGTAAATATCTTTAATTTCTACCTCTGAAAATTGCCTGTTCATATTCTTTGACCATTTATC
>CM053580.1:337118924-337134005 GCA_028627135.1 Pseudochirops cupreus
CTGACTTTAGTGGGAAGTATCTTTGTGTGCGTTTTGGAGTTCCAGGATTGGTTTAGAGTCCTATTTTATGGGTATTTTGGGATGGCTATGTGAGAGCTGCGATAGGTTGCTGCTTCTACGCCGCCATCTTGGCTCCGCCCCCCTGAGAGAGAGATATTGAAGAAGAGGCTATGTTCCTAAGGACATTTAAAGGGATAGTATCAAAGGCACAAAGAGAAGAAAGTTGACTAGGGCAGGAGGGGGAGTTAGGCCTTCATATCCTGTGAAATTGGACCAAAGAAGAAAAGGACAATTAAAAATATGAAAGGATTTTGTGCTGTAGAATAAGGCACACAAAGGAAGACATAAAAGATGTCTAAAATTTTCTCACTAAAGTAGGAGGCAGTAATTTGTTGAATGACAGAGTGGAGGAGGTATTGAAAGCATAAGGGGAGAGAAGATTTGAGCCCTGCCTAGAGGGTCTTCCTTACCCCCTGCAGAGTTCATAGCCTACAAGGGGATCTGAGACATAGACATAAATAACTGTAATGAAATGGAGAATACAAATTTTTAGTAAAAGAAGTACAAAGTTCAGTAAGATGAGTATTAAGAGCATCGCTGAGAAAAATTAATTCAAATTTACAGATGAAGAAATGAAGATGCTGAGAGTTTTGTGATTTAACCTAGCCTGACATAATTATTCACTACTTGAATTAGTCTTTATTAACATATGGAGATTCAACTCCCATTTAAATGGACTCTTTGTGTCATCACTTCACAACAGGATGAATGATGCATAATGAACAGTGTAGTCTAACCAGGGATGTGCCTGCAAAATGTTTAACTGGCGGTCTGATAAAATTATGCATGCACAATACAATTTTTTCATTTAATCTTCATTATTAATATTTTCTCCATCACTTTTAAGTCTAGACAATAAACAGATTAATAAATCAGTTCCTGATTTGTAGCATTTGCCAATTTCCAAGGTATAAATGCTCACATTGAAATTTTTAAAATCCATTTTCCTGAAATGGTGAGAGCTGATTCCAGCACACTCCAGACTCTAACCATGATGGATGGCATAAAGAAAGGTGTTGAACCATGGACACATGATGGAAGACCCCTACACATTCTAACATTTTAAGTGTCTATGTTAACCACCTCAGTATGTTTATATTTAGTAGGCAAGGGCCTGCACTTTTGCTAAACCTGTGTTGTGGGTACACAAAGACTAATATGATCATAAGCATCTTCTGTATCTCCATAGGATTAGTCAGTATTTTATAGTTAAAGAATTTCTACTATTAAGTCATGTCTAATGAGGATTTTAAACTTCTAACATTAAAGCCATGTTTGTGTACATCCCTCAGAAATGCCTGATGGTATTTCATTTCTAATTATCCCCTGCTTCATATCCCTTGAGAGAAATGTTCTCTTAGCAGAAGAGGTACCAGACAAACACAATGGTTTTGGCCAAAGAAATTGCTGCATGCAAAGATTTGATTAGCTATACTGCTCTAATTCAGTTTTCTTCATGAATCTGACCCCAAACATCTGTATAAATGAGGTAAATTAAAACAGCACATCTTGTACCTGATTTGCCAAACCTAATTCTGTTTCTGGATTACTTGACTTCAGGATGATGTTATATAATTTCCCCTAATGTTCCCCTTTCCTGGAATTCTCTCTCCATTCCTCTTTATCTCTCCTAATCCTCTTGATCCTTGAAAGCTTAGTTTAAATTCCACCTTATTCCCGAATCCTTCCTTGACCACTACAACCTATAATGATGTCACTCTCCTCTGAATTATTGCCCTTGTTAAGGTTATTTAATAGCTCCCAAGGACAGTGGCAGTCATTGTCAGGGGAGCAGAATAGATGGTAACTAATGATGACCTTGACAACAAGGTGGGTATCTACTAGGTGGCCACGAAAATTGAGAAATACAAGTACCTCCTATCTCGCTTCTTCCTCATGTGAGCCAAACTGAAAGATGAGAAGAGTATATGTGGGCTCAAAATTAATTGCTGTCACAGGACTGATTTGTCATTTCAGGGATTAAGGTTGGAAACATGGCCTTTAATACCACTGTCAACAAGCTCATCCCTAGCAGCAGCATCAATAGGAATGGCATCATCTTTTCCAGGAAGTTCTGGGCAGCTATGACCCCTCACTATTAGTGGGCCCATGGTTTAGTTTGGGTTTTTTCCCCTTCCTTTTAAAATGGAGTCTTTGTTATTTGTACAGGGTAGTTCCAATATTTAGCATAGTGTCTTGCACACAGTAGGCACTTAATAAATGCTTGTTGAATAGCACAATCAATTATTATCTTTCCGTGTATCTAGGTATTGTCTTCCTGAACTAAATTTTAAGCTCCTATTATATTATCATTTTTATTGAATCTGGGAAAGAAAAGTTCTTTGAGGGTCATCTGCCCTAGTCCCCTGTCTTTTTGGTAATACTTAATACGAAATATAAATTGGTCTCAGAAGATATGTGTCTTTTCTATTTTCAAAGATATTCAGAGAAAGAGATTCCATAGTGTCCTTGGTAACCCATCTCTCACAATCATTCAGTTTTTTTTCCTTGAACCTAATTTAGATTTGTGTGTGTGTGTGTGTGAGTATGTACAATGTTTTCTTTTGTCCATTCTCAGTTGAAGATATGTACTTGATTTCTTGTGTGTGGAGGCATGATGGAAATATGGTTCACACAAATACATCTAATTGTTACTAGAATCCCACTGTCTTTCTGGGGATCCCCACGGTGCATATGCACTTAGCAAAACTAGCAAACTGGATCAGCAGAGTGGTTCATGCTAAAAGGTCTCTCCCCTGCCTCTAATTCCCCAACTTAACTTCTCTAGATTGACCACAGTTAACTTCTTTATTCAAAATAGCCTATTATGTCTGCAGACTTCAGTTGAGGCAGTGGGGATCAGGAGAGATAGATTCAAATTCCACCTCTGATAAATTAGCTGTGTGATCAGGGACAAGATAATTAACTTCTCAGCTCCAGTTTCCTCATCTATAAAGTGAGAATAATGGTGCCTATACTACTTGCTTCACAGGACTGCTAAGGGTAGTCTCTTATAAAACACTGTGTGAGGGCATAAAGTACTATTTAAACCTTAAAGTGTTATCAATTAGCATTCACTTAAATATCGATGACTCCTTTAAGATCACACACATCATTATGAGATAAAATAGAAGTCACTGTAGGACAAATTAATTGTGGCCAAAGTCTAAAAAGGCTAATAGAATATCAATCAAAATAATAATTAGAATGATAATAAGAGTAATAGCCAAAAAGTGCTTTAAGTTTTGTGAAGCATTTTAAAGAGGTTCTTATTGGGTCCTCTTAATCTGCGAATGCCAAAGTTTGGGAAATCACATAGAGTACATAATCCTCCCCTCTCCCTTTTGTTCAGTTGGTCTCTCTGCCTCATCTCTCTATGCTCCAGGCCATTCTCCTTTCAGTTGTCAAAATAATATTTCTAAAGTTCAGGTCTGACCATTTCCTCCTTCTAATCCCCCCTCCCCACTTAGTAAATTCTCATTGCTTACTATTACCTACAAATCAAATTTAAAAATCCTTAGTTTGGCTTTTAAAGCCTTTTTTACCTTCTAGTCTCCTTACACCTTACTCCACTCCATGTACTCTACAATCTAGCCCCCTAACTTCCTCTCACAAGACACTATATCTCAAATCTGACTCCTGGCATTTTAACTGGCTGTTCCCATGCCTGGAATGCTCTTCCTCCTCATCTGCACCTCCTAGTTTCCCTGCCTTCCTTCAGGTAGTAACTACAATTACAGCTTCTCCAAAAAGAAAAGCCTTTCAAATCTCTTTTAATGTCTTCCCTTGAAAATAAATTCCAATTTGTCCTGTCAATATCTTATTTGTACATAATTCTCTTCCCTCACTAGACTATGAGATTTTTTTGAAAGCAGCGATGATTATTTGGGGTTGGGGGTTGGGAGAGTCCTTTATTTGTATTTCTAGTACTTAGCACATGCTTGGCATATATAGTAGGTACTTAATAAAAACTTGTTGACTAACTAAGTGGCTCTTAGGAATATAAAAGTTTGGCCCTAGTGGCCTCTGGCTTCTATTCTTACATACTTATGTGAATCTAAAGTCTAATAATGGCTTTATATTAAAAAAATGAGATAAATAACATTTCAACATTCATCTTCTTTCTATTTCTATTTCTCCAAGATAGGTTAGGACGCTTTCTGTATTACTGCTGGATGCCATACAGTAAAAATCATCTGATTTATTCACCATCATTTGTATCTGAACACATTCACATCATTTGTATCTGAACACATCTGAACACATAGAGTAGGAATAATAATAGTTTGTTCATTTCAGGAAAAAACAAAAAGAGATTAATGCCTCATGTAGACGAAAGAGAATTTGCTTCAAAGATTTGTGTCCAGTTCCTTCTTTTATACTCTCTCAAATCTTCTCCCTATCCCCATGTATTTAATCAGTCAACAACATTGATTAAGTGCTTGCTATGGACCAGGCATTGTGCTAAGCCCCAGAATTACAAAAAGAGTCAAAAGACAGTCGCTGTCCTCAAGGAGCTTATAATCTAAATTGCACACAATTGTGCTTTTAGGAACAAATAAGAACAGTAGGACAACTAAATACACTATGAATGGAGTCTAGAAAGTCCAAGGTCAATGCTCATCAAAATAATAAATAATAATTAATGATCAGATGACCTTTTCAAATTACTAGTCAAATAACATTAACGTGAGATGAGCAACTGACATCAACATCCACAGGTTAAACCTTGACCTAACTACTTCTTCCCTAACTACTTCAGCCTTCAATTAATTTCCATGTGATTTTGTGTCTGAACTTTAGAAATTACTTTGGAAATCAGTCATCTAGTCCAACATCAGACAGGTCAAGGGAGATGGTCATTTGCAAAGATCATGTAGTTAGCAACGTGACTGAAACTAGAACGTACATCTGGCTGATGGTCGTGTCCTGTCGTGCCACCATGTGGTCTGTCCTTACTCAGGTTTATTTTATTCTATGTGTGCTTATTCCACAGTAGCCTTTGAATATAGATTAGCAGCTTCTCAAAGAAAGAGATTATTTTATTTTTTATTTTTACTCATGTCAAGTTCACAGTAGGTAGTAATTGCAATGAGTCAGAATCTACAGAAACTGAAGCTAAATTTACCTCTAAAATACACTGAAATAGGTTGGGGGTGGGGCAGGGTGAGAGGGGATGATCTAGATGAAATATTTCATGTGGCCAACATCTGGTAAAGAAATTGTATTCAGGCAGTAACTGTGAACCTTAATGGACATAAGTAGAATCCTGCAGAGGCTTTTTCTAAAAGCTTTTTAAAGGCAGTAACAGGACAGTGGAAAAGTACTGAGCCCCTACATGTATGCCAATCCTTATACTAAAGTAGCCACTGAAGTGGATGCTGAAGTCTCAACTGGGTAGGTTCTCACATGCTGCAGATCCAGAAACAGCTGCAGAGACAATGTAAGACTAGCAAGTACATAGTGGTTGTGGTTGTGTCTTAGAAAGCCATTTTGGTAATAAGAAAAACACATACACAGAAATTAGAGATCATTCATTTTGTTGGAAGAGACCTTAGGGGTTGGCCCATCCTAATTGATGAGTCCCTAGCCCAAATAACCATTTCATGAAGGGCCCGCCCAGACAATGCTCATATCATGGCTGGCTCCCCTCGCTCTGCAAACTTCTCTGCCTCCTCTCCAGATGTCTTTGATACACTCTCCTGATTGGTGAGCCACTAGCTGAGATCATGATTTCCTGATGGATTCCTGCTAGGATCCTGTAGCCTCAGGCCCTACTAATTTTCCTGACTTTTCCACCTCCTTGCTTGCAGCCTCGAACATATATCCTTTCCTTCTCATCTTACTTTTCAGCTCCCCTTTAGAATATAAGCTACTCGTGGTTAGGGGCTGTCTTATTTGCCTGTATATTTGTCCCCAGTACTTCATACACATAAGAAGTACTAAATAAATGCTATCTCTATCTGTATTTATCTGTCTGTCATGTTTTTTGCTATCATTTTAGTCATGTCTGACTCTCTGAGACCCCATTTGGGGTTTTCTTGGCAAAGATCTTGAAGTGGTTTACCATTTCCTCCTCCAGGTCATTTTACAGAGGAAGAAACTGACGCAGAGTTAAGTGACTTTCCCAGGGCCATGCAACATTCCTAGCAGGAATCCAGATATGAACTCAGGGAGATGAGTCTTCCTGACTCGAGGCCCTTTGTTCTACAAACTGTACCACCTAGCCGTCCACATCTGTTATGTAGGCCAACCTGTTCATTCTACAAATGAGAAAGCTGGAACTCAGAGAGGTCAAGCAGTTGACGGACACAGGATCTGCTCAAAACAGAGCTGAGATCTGAATGCCTCATACTCTATATCATTACTTGCTCCGGAAAACCATGTCTGTCTTCTTCCACTTTACATTTTACCACGTATCTAGTACAGAACAAATGAGGCTAGAAGTACAGGGATGGGATTGGAGTGGAGTTTCAGACTAAGTAACACAGTAGAGTAGAACATCCTTCTTCACACAGATTGCAGATTTTCTCGGAGGTTTTCCAGAATGTTAGTGTTGTCCCTCTATGTGCCACTGTTGTCAATGGGCCAGTCTCACAAGGTTTGAAAATCCTCCACCATCAGCTTGGCTGCCAGAATAATTAATTTTTCTGCCTCAAAGAGACTGTTTGTTGCATTCTGGAAGAGCCACAGTCTTTACAGCAGAGAGGGCATCCACATTGATGAAATCATTTATCCTTCAAGTAGTAATTAGGACTCAGGCCATGGGTCTGGGAAGCCCCCAGTTATGGATACTATTATTATTATTCATCTGCTCTTATGTTTATAATTTTCACGGTCCCAGAGGCGAGGGCGCAGGGTACATTTTAAGCCGTGCACACATTTGACCCTTTAACAGGCCGCCTGCGCCTATTATGCAAACAAACAAAGAAAACAAGTCGGCCAGGCACAGTGATAACCACATGGCTTCGGCTTAGAAATGTTTCCCAGTTTGGGAGTTACTGCTTTCAGCTGTGATAATAATGGGCTTTTCCTTAGGGGAAAAATATGTAGTGTTTAAAACAAGTATCAGCAGCTCCATTTTGCAACACTGGGAAAACACGAATGACCTTTTTTGTTGTTGTTTTAAGATCACCCGAAGGTTTCATAAACGTTGTGTACTTGCACTGGGGGATAGGGGATTTCACTGGTCTATGGTAGAGGGGAAGAAGCAGCAGAAAATGGATTTCATGGGTATGTTGGAGTATCACCCAAGTCTTTTAAAGGTGGCCTTCACCCGGGGAATTAATGTATACTTGTAATTAAGCATGAATTCCACTTCCCATTCAAGACACAGGTTTTGCATCTCTAACTCAATTCAAAATGCAGTTCTTTTTTTTTCCCCCTTAGCTCAGAGACACTCCATCCTTACTTATTGCCCTGGGGTTGACTCAGGCCAGTGTTTTCATACCAAGGAAAGCAGTTCAGTCACTGTTGATTCATACCGAAAGAGACTGTTCTTAAGGGAAAGCACACATTTCTCTGGTGAATGACAGTTGTTTTGAAAGCAAAACTAAAGAGGTTTTTTGATGGAATTTCACACCAGCATCCTTTACTTACAAAAATAAAAAAGTAACAGCATTAAGCTTTGTTCCTTGGGACCACCCTCAGTCCTACTTGGTACAATCTTCCTGCTTTATTGCAAGAACCACTCCACTTTCCCTCCTCAAGTGAACTTATCCTTCCCCCAGTATCCCCTTACTACTTCTGAAAGCACCAAATGACCAAAACAAAACTAAGCAACTATTATTTCATTTAGTGATAAATTACTTTTTAAAAAGGAGGGGAACCCTCCTGCCTTCCTTTCCTTTGTCACAGCTAAAACTCCATCTTCTGCAAGAAGTCTTTTTCAGTCTTTGCTAATTTTAGTGCTTTCCTGCTGAGACTATCTCCAGATTTCCCTGTAAATATCTTGTTTTTAGAATATCTGTTTAGATATCGTCTCCCCTTCTTGAGAGCAAGGTCTAGTTTTCGTTTGTTTGTTTGGGGTTTGTGGGTTCTTTTTTTAAACTTTTTTGGTATTCTAGCTTAGCACAGTTCCTAGAACACACTAGACACTTAATTAAATACTTGTTAACTGACTGACTAAATATTCCAACAGGAAACAGAGACTGAGTCAAAAAGTTCCTTTTCTCAGCCAGCTGGATAATAAAATTCTGAGTTGATGTGTTTATTTTCCCCAATACCTCCATAAATATTTGAGTTAGTCACTTAACATGGAAATCAAATGACAAAATAATCAGACATTCTGCAAGATGAATACTATCCAAGGCGACCTAATTTATTTAGACCAACAGTCATAGAAAAATTCACCAGCTTACACTATATATTGCCACTCATTAAAAAGGCAGTGAGGAGGGCAGCAGTCTCTGATAAGGGTTATAGCCTATATGCCTGAACAGTTGAAATGTATTGAAAAACTTTTGGAAATGCAAAGACTTTTGGAGTATGTCCCCTGAAAAGATTCTGAAGGCATCTTGTACACTAGGAATGGCTATCTGTGTTATGCATAGCTCAAAATTCCATGAATCAGAGACACAATAGAGTAAGATATGACCAATCCAACAATGTCAAAGATGGAGAGCTAGAAGGGGCCTCAAACTTCCTCTAATCTAACTTGTTCATTTTACAGATGATGAAAATGAAGCCTGCAGAAATTGGGACTTGACACAAGCAATATATATCAGAGACAAGATTTGAACAGGGGTCCTTTGACTTTTGAGCAAGTGTTCCTTCCTCTATACCATGATATATTTTCATTAAACACTTTGTGTCAAGCCCTGGGAGGTGGAGATGAAAAGTGAAAACAGTTCATATGTCCTATTAGGGAATACATGGACACAAATACTTATGATTCAAATTAAAATGGGGTAAGGGCAATATGCTATACCATGTTTTGAGTAGGGAAAGCTCGTTCAGCTGAGAAGGATAAGTCTTTATTATTGAAGACCACAGAATATCAGAGAACATCTAGTCCAGTGGTTCTCAACCCTTTAATGGGCGTGTCTGCATATGGGCGGACCTGCCTGGAGATGGATAGAGGAGGTTCCTAAGACCATCAGAAATATGTGTTTTCCAATGGTCTTAGGCGACCCCTGTGACTCCTGTGAAAGGGTCATTCGACCCCAAAGGGGTCGCAACCCACGGATTGAGAACCGCTGTCTAATCAACCCCTAAAACAAGCACAACTTTGCCTCATGAGGCCAGGCAGGACAAATCTGTGATTGTAAAGTGCATTGCAATTAAAAGTGCTATATAAGTGCTGGTTATTGCTAGCATTATGAGCATCGTTATTTTATGTCACAGACAGGGGTTGCACCTAGATATATTCTCAGCTAGTCAACCAGTTTTTATTAAGGATTAACTTTCGTGCCAGGCACTGTGCTAAGCACTGAGGATACAAATAGAATAAAATAAAAAACAAACAAAAAAAAAACCAGTTTCTGTTCTCAAGGACTCCAGTCAAGCAGGGGAGACAACATGCAAACAATGATGTAAAGATAAGATCTCTAGGACAACTAGGTGGTGCTGGATAGAGTGCTAGACCTAGGGTCAGGAGGACTCATCTTCCTGGGTTCAAATGTGGCCTTAGATACTTATTAGCTATATGACCCTGGTCAAGTCACTTAGCTCTGTTTGTCTCAGTTTCCTCATCTATAGAATGAGCTGGAGAAGGAGATGGCAAACCACACCAGTAACTGTGCCAAGAAAACCCTAAATGGGATTTTCCTCTCACAGAGTCAGAGAGCACTGAAACAACCGACCAACAAGTTATATACAAGGTAATTCGGGATAGTCTCAGAGGGAAGGCACTAAGCTTTAGGGAGGCCTGGGAAAGACATTGCAGAAGATGAGACTTTCCCAAAACTTGAAATCACAGAAGCTAGAAAGTGAAAATGAGGAGGCAGAGAATTCCAGGTAAGGGGGAAAACAAGTGAAAATGCCTGGAGTCCAGAGATGCAGTGTCTCATTCAAAGAAGAGTGAGGAGGTCAGTGTCACTGGATTGCAGAATAACTAGAAGGAGGAGTGAGGAGAAGCTACAAGAAGACTGGAAAGGTAGGAAGGAGCCAGGTTATAAAGAACTTTAAAAGCCAAAGGATTTTTATTTAAATCTGAGAGCAATATAGAGCCCTTGGAGCTTATTGAAGGGAGTTGGAGGATGATGTGGTCAGAATTATACTTTAGGAAAAATCCATTTGACAGTTAAATGGAGAAAAGATTGGAGTTGGGAGAATCCTGAGGAAGGAAGACCATCCAGCAGGCTAGTGCAGTAGTCCAGGTGTGAGGTGGTGAGGGCCTGAATCAGGATAGTCGCAGAGCTGAGCCAGAGGAGAAGGGGGGGCAGGGGGAATATATGGGAGGGATGTTATATAAGTAGAAATCACAGGATTTGACCAATAATTGGGTATGGGGGGATAAGAGATGGTGAGGATTACTAGAGGGTACCTAGGTTGTGAGTCTGGGTGACTGGGAGACAGTAATAGGAAAGTTATGAAGAAGGAAAGCTTTGGAGGAATAATTAATGAGTTCTGTTTTGCACATGTTAAGTTTAAGGTATCTATGAAATATCCAGTTTGTAATGTCTAATAGGCAGCTGGAGATGCGAGACTTGAGGTTAGAAGGGAGATTAGAGCTAGATAATAGATTTTAGAGTCATCTGCATGGAGATATTAATTGAAACTGTGGGAACTGATGAGATCACTAAGTGAAATAGAGAGGGAATAGAGAAGATGGTCCAGGACAGAGCCTTAGGAGACCCTGATGGTTAGCAGTCATATTATTATAAAAAATAGCAAGATTTGTGTAATTCACCATCTGCTCACCAGCCAGATGTTGTTATCTCTCCTTTTATTAAACTCCTGTAGTTCTTTTTTAAAACTATCACAGTGCTTAACATATTTTGCCATTATTTTATTTGTCCATGTATGTTGTAAACATGTTTAGCATAGGGACTGTCATGTTCATATTCATATAAGCACAGTGTTCTACATTTGGAGAGTGTGCTGGTAAATGTCAAATGACCAGTTCTCCAAGAAACAGAATGTGTATATGTGTGTGTGTGTTGTATATACATGCATGCACATATGATGGACTTTTATTTTTACTCTTCATTCTTCACTTTTTCTCCATCAGTTTAAGTCTAGATATTCTATACAAGAATAAATCAAGTCCTGGTTCATAGTGTTTGTTGACATCTAAAGCATAAATACTCACAATGAAAATTTAACAGCTTGCACTAGCACACCACTAGAAAAGGGGACAAAGTTGGGAGGCAGGGGAAGAAAATTGAAATTTTTTTTTCATTTTGTTGATTACATAGTGTCTATGGGATTTGCAGGTAGCAGTGTCCTCCACCCAATAGAATAGAAGCTCCATGATGGTAAGAACCATGTGATTTCATTTATCTGCTCATAGTCCTGAGTGACACATTTTTGTTTATTAAAAATGTTGAATTTCATAATGTAGATTTTTATATCATCTATAGTTGTTACTTTACTCATCATATAATTTCTTGAAAAATGGCCAAATTAGGGGTGGCTAGGTGGCACAGTTTATAGAGCATTGGCCCTGGAGTCAGGAGGAGGACCTAAGTCAAATCTGGCCTCAGACACTTTACACAAAAACTAGCCATGTGACCTTGGGCAAGTCACTTTCCCCTCCAAAAAACAAACAAACAAAAAGGCCAAATTCTAAAGACATTGTTTCAAAAGGTAGTTGTATTTTCAAAATGACAAAGGAAGAGTCTTATTTCTCACACAACAACATAGAATTTCTATCACTGTGAATTTAAAATGTTGGTGTTAGGCAATTTGTATTTATATGAGTAAATTGTATGAATTTTCTATCTCATCCAAACTGCAAAATGGGGGTAACTCACTACATAGAGAATAATTTCTTTTTGTCCTGAAGTTTTTAGAAGCCTAAACTTATATGGAAACAATGTATACATTTCACCAGGTCTCTTCAATACTCAAACATCTTTAGTAACTCTGTTGATTATGAGATAGAATACACTTCTCATCTGACTTTTAGTGTGGTGCTCTCCACAGTCTGGAACCAGTTTCCCTTTCCAATTTTATTTCACAATCATTCCCTTCCTTCCTGAAACTGGAATTGTGATCTAAGACTTATTTCTCCTTCTTTCATGCTTCTTATACTTGAAATGTGTTCTTTCCTTCTCTATTTTCAGAGTTCACCTAGGGTGGTACCTCTTCAATGAAGCATTTTTTGGTTGAACTCCTTCCCTACCACCAAAATGGCCTCTCTCATTCATTACATCTTTTTTCATATTACTTTGAATATCTCCTTTACCCTTATGACATTGGACCTGGTGTCCTAAATGTTTTCCTGCCCCCTCCCAAATCTGTTTAGACTGTAATGGCCCCAAGGGCAAAGAAATTTCTCTGTATCCCCAGCAGCTAGCACAATGCCTCATACATGAAATATGCCAACCAAATGTTTGTCAAATTGAATAACGGGTATCCTTCAGTTATTTAAAATAATAAATAGTTTATTTTTTTATGTGATCCTTGGAGTCTTTTTTATTTTTTCCCATAGAGTAAATTGAGAAATTATTCTCACATCTTTGCCTGAATATTACTGATCCTAGGAACATAGATGTAGACCTCCTAGGGACCTCAGAAGTCAGAGAACCAGAAGGTCACAGACCAAGACAGTAATGAGCTCTTTGAGGTTGAACACTCTCATTTTACAGACTAGGACACAGGCCCAGAGAAGTTATTTAACCAAGGTCATGTAGCTAGTAAGTCTAATTGCCAAGATTTGAAATTAAGGCCTCAGATTCCCAAGCTGAACACTCTTTGCATCATTTCTGTAGGAGAATCCATTATTTCATATAGTAAGTGCTCACTTTCTTTGGCAGTAATAAGTCAGACCCTACCTGTTTTCAGACATTTCCTTTTCTGCTGATTTATTATGGAAAGATAGTAAATGTTACAGTAATTACACTATTACTATAATGAGTAGCTTTGAGCTTTTAGCCCAGATTGAGAGTTACCCCGCATCCTCAAGTGTAATGAGTATAGGAAACAGCATGGCCAGAACATGGAAAAGAAGGAATGCATAAAAACTCGGACATTACATAGTAGACTTGAAGAACAAACTTCTGGAAACAGTTGGCTGTTATTCAACTGCAAACTGTTTCCTAAATAAAGGCAAAAAATGAGTCAAGTGAGAAATATGTTCAAAAGGGATTATTTTTGTATTTAAATTTTATAGGATTTTCCCCTCCCTCTATTAAGTCATATTTATGGCAAGACTTTTTTCCTGCAGAATGAGGATGTTTGCTTTTACTCCTGGTGTGCTTTGTTCTCTGAAGACGTACAGGCTCAAATTTAAAATAAGTTGGCTTTAAAGCAGAATGTTATTTTGTTTTCTTTTACAATAACTTGAGAGAAAATGTCTGGTATTCCTTCATATATATATATTGGTAGCATCTGAATTTTTTTCTTGTTGCTATCGGCTAAGTGAAGGCACAAATTTCATTTGGTACATAAGAACCAACTGAAGAAAAATAGACTGGTTTGCATTTGGAATATGATTAAATGATTTCAATGATTCTAAGCTGCTCCTTGACTAAAAAAATCTATATTGTCTGCAAATCGTGGAGCATCACAATCTCTGAATAATCAAAATTGTAGGTGACTTTTTTTGGAGGGGGAAAGGAAATTGGGGTTAAGTGACTTGCCCAAGGTCACACAGCTAGTTAACTGTTAAGTGTCTGAGACCAGATTTGAACTCAGCTCCTCCTGACTCCAGGGCTGGTGCTCTATTCTGGTGCTACCTAGCTGCCCCCTGGGTGACTTTCAAAGGGAGACATATGAGATGACATATAAATGAAGAAGAGGGGAAAGTACCATTCAGGATATCCATGATTGGGAAAAGGTCGTATGCCAACCAGATTTCAAGAATGGAGGATAACAGATGGATAGACCGAGTGCTCTGCTGGAACCCACAAAATATTTTTTAAAAACAAAACAAGAAAAGCCAGGAACACATCTGAAAGATCTTCCATGGAGATTTATGAGCAAGAGTTGCACAGGAGAAGAAGCTTGCATAACCTTTCTGTCTACACTATTGGAGGAAGAACTCCATAGTGAGACACTGATTTTATAGAATGATAGAAATAGAAGTTTCAGGACTTGATACTGGACTTTCAAGTTTCCTTTTCTATTTAATGACTACAAATTTGAAACAAAGAAGTTAAGTGAAGGTATGAATGATTAAATATTTACAATGGACCAAGTACCATGCCAAGCCCTGGGGATACA
Source organism: Pseudochirops cupreus (assembly GCA_028627135.1). Classification (NCBI taxonomy): domain Eukaryota; kingdom Metazoa; phylum Chordata; class Mammalia; order Diprotodontia; family Pseudocheiridae; genus Pseudochirops; species Pseudochirops cupreus. Next base: position 337,133,316 of record CM053580.1, read on the forward strand.
AATACGAAATAAAAAGCAATATTTGCCCTCACAGAGCTTGCATTTTAATGGACGAGACAATACACAGAGAGGAATGATTGGCCAGGAGAGACACTTTAATCCTGAAGTTACAGTTTGCTGAGTAGGAGCCGAGTGGAGGAGATTAAAACAGCTCCCTCCATAAACAGTGGCACAGTTCATTTGATAAGGATCATAGGTTGAGAACTAGGGAAACAGAGATGGAACAACGAGGAAAGTGTATGAACAACAGCTAGGAGATTAACCATGAATCAGTCAATCAATAAACATTTATTTTATTTTTTTTTTCTTTTAAATGACTTGTTTATTTACTTTTAATTTGCAAGATTCGGTTCCACATTCACTTGAGTTTCAGATTTTCTCCCCCTCCTTCCCCCCAGGCCCCCAATAGTGGCGTGCAATCATGTATAGGATCTGCAAATACTTTCACATTGTACAATATTTTGGTCATATAGAAGGGTTGTAACCAATGAGTGATCAGTGGGAAAAGGGAAAAAAAAAAAAAAGCAAAACCAGACATGAAAGAGAACGATAGCATGTTTTGCTTCAGTCTCCATTTAAACTACAGTCTTTCTATATCTTTCTCAGAGTTTAGGTATCTCCTTCCATCCTGAGGCTTGTAGAGTTGTTTTTAGCTGTGCATTGTTGAGAATAGTCCAGTTTATCAAGGTT
>CM053580.1:337134505-337157426 GCA_028627135.1 Pseudochirops cupreus
TAGAAGGGCAGGGCTGTAGTTTGCTGATTGACCAGGTGGTTCTAAAGCACACCTGGGCTTTTGTTGTTAGAGCTTGCTGGCTCCACCCACCTGGGCTTGGCTCCATACAGTCTCCCTTCCCTCTTCCTCAGTGATTTCCAAGCCTGGGGCTGTTTACACTTATGCAAGTACTCTAGGTGGGGCTTTTACCTCTTGATTTGTGTGTGTGTGTGTGTGTCAGGGAGGGGGATGAGAGGCCCTAGATTTTATTCCTCCATCCCAACTTCTGAAAGTCTGGGCATGTAGCTTCAGAAATTCAGGCTGCGGGTTGCTAGCCCCAGGAAAAACCTCTGACCCTGCTATGCACCCCTCGTTCCCTCCTACCCAGTTCTGTTGGTCCTCTGCTCTGCAGGGAGACGGCTGCAGAAGCCTCTGGCTGGGTGAGTCTGCTGGGTGGGGCTTTTCAGTCTGCCGCACTCTGCTCTCAGGTCTGTGCTGGTGCCACTCCTGTGTGCTCGGCGTTCTCCCTACCCAGACCTGAGTAGGCACTTTTCTGGGCTGGGAATCTGTCACTCTCTGTCTCCCAGTGGGTTCTGTCACTCTTAAATCTGCTCAAATTTACTTTTTAGCTTTTAAGGACGAAATTCTTGGGGAGCTTGGAGAAGTTACTGCTTACTTTCCACCATCTTAGCTCCGCCTCCAAGCCCCAGATCTTTGAACCTTTTGCTCAATAAACATTTATTAAGTACCTACTATATTCCTGGCACTGAAGAATGTAACCGGAGAGATTGGAGTAAAATTAGGTATAGCCAAGTTTCTTCCAGAGGCTAGGAGAGATAGTGAGCTCCAGGGTAAAAGTCCCTCCAACTCTAATTGTAAAGCCATGCATGAGCAGCTTTCCAGAGGACTACTACTGTGAACAGCTTTCAAGATTCTGATTACATAGTATAGTGGATACTCTATTTATTCAGTAACAAATCAGAACAAAAACCAGAAAATCAAGGTACATCATTCATAATGTTACAGCTTTTCACAGAAAATCAAAATACAGCATTCACAATGACTTACACTAAAATGGCCACATAGTTTTCACCAAAGTGGTCACATAGTTTCAAACAAAGTACAATCATGTAGTCAATCAATCACTTAGTAACTCAGTCATTCAATCATAAAGTACAAAAGGTCAAAGTCCTCCACCCATGGGGCACATTAAGTTATAAATCAGTCACTGTTCAGTCATCAATCACTATTCAATCATCAGTCATTGCTCAGTCATCAGTCACTACTCAGTACTCTCTTAAGGGGTAACAGGAAATACACAAGCCATCAACCCCTAGGTCACTAGTAAATTACAATTTCAGTCTCTACTCAGTACCCACAGAGAAGTCTTTTCATCTTGACTTGGGGCAGGCTCTGTCTCCGTGGTTCCTCTTCCATGGTCCCAGCTCCCCCCAAATCTAACCAACTGCCACTTGAGTTCAAATGCAGACAGCTCCCAGCTCCTTGTCCAGTTGTCCATGCAGTTCCTGCTCCATATTGAAGCTCACAGTGTCCAGTCCACCTTAAATCCTTCACAGTTTCTGTTACTGGGAAGAGAAAACTTAACAGAGCCACAGACAGACAAAATACTGACACCACAGTCGTGCTTCCTCTGGCAGCTCTGGCTGGTCCTCGGATATCCTCAGTAGCCTTAGCAGCTCTGGCTCACCCTTGGAAGTCTTCAGTACCATAAGCTCCATTCTCAAAATGAAAATCACTTTTTCCCATTCTCAAAGCCAAAATTATTTTCTCTCATTCTCAAAATCAAAATCACTTTCTCCACAGAAGTTCCAATCCAGCAGCAGCAGACTACAGGTGCTCATCCCAAGAAGTTCTGACTTTCCCAGCTAGTGTTTTTTCCTTGTATACATCATTGCTTCTCCCAATTCAGCCCCTTCCTGTTACATCAGTAACAAGGGTTCATACTGTCTGTTTTTTTAACAGAGGCTTAATTTGAAACTAGGTGCTAGTACTTGCCAGCTTAGCAATACAAAGGGATCTTCAAATTTCATTACCATTACAGTAATTTTCTGTGAAGTTTTGTTGTCATTATTTGGTCCTTTAAAGCATATCTATTTCTTCATGACCCCATTTGGGGTTTTCTTGCCAAAGATGCCAGAGTAGTTTGCCATTTCCTTCTTCAGCTCATTTGACAGATGAGGAAACTGAAGCAAACATGGTTAAGTGACTTGCCCAGGGTCACAGTTACTGAGTATCTGAGGCCATATTTGAACTCAGGTCTTCTTGACTCCAGGCCCCAAGGTCTATCTTCTGTGCCACTTAACTGCCCTTTCTGTAAAGTACCTTTAGTAAATATATTGTAGAACACAAATGTACTAAAATGTAAGATAAACCTCAAAATCAAGGACAGCTCAGAAAGTACTTAAGTTTTGGAGTTGAAATTGACAAGAATCAACATTTAATGAATGGCACTCATTTTAATACATTCTACATTGTGATTTGAAAACAGAGGCATCTAAATCTCATATATAAGCTAAATGACATTAGAAAGTACATCCCATAAAATATAAGAATGTCAATAGCACGATCATTATAAACTGCCCTGTAGCAGGTAAAGCAATGATAGAAGTCTCTTAGGGAGTAAGAAATACTGAAAAGGAATTTTTTGGGAATAACAATTTCTCAACATTTCTCCAATATAGTTGAGAGGAGAGGGTATTGTGATCCTAGATGATCAATAGTAGTCAGTCAAACAATAAACTTGATTAAGCATTGACTATATGCTAGGCACCATGCTCAGCACCAGAAATGCAAAGAAAGGCACACGTCAATTTTTGCCCCCCAAAAGCTTTCAGTCTAATGGAGGAAGACAACACATAGAAAGAAGCTAAAAAGCATGGGGCAGAGGGGGATACGTGACTGGGCCTCACGAGGAGCTTTGTGCTCCAGGCCTGAAGTGATCTTGCAGAATGAAGAAGTTCTGGAGAAGTCCAGAGGAGTACAGATGGGTAGGAAATGATGGAAAAGAGGGAGTCAGTTTTAAGCAAAGTTAAAAACTACTGCAAAATTAGAATGTCAGGTGTGTGGAACAGTGAGTGGGCAATGTGGCCAATGTTAAAGAGTAATTCATCCAGAATACTATAATATGAGAAAAAATCTTTAGAAATTCCAACTCCTCATGGCTACTTGTAGAGATATCAAGAACTACTGTACCCATAGCCCTATTTTCTCATCTGTGCAAAATCTTTTTGAGAATAATTTAAACATATATCAGTAGCACCCATGAAGAAATTATAAGAAGAGAGCAGGTAGGCTTTTGAAAAAAAAGATAGTCTACAGCAGTTCCCATTTTTACAGTCATGCAATTGACAGAAAGGTATAGAGAAGAAAAGGTGCTATCATGTTTATTGTTTACTGAGAAAACAAAATCTTTGCAGCAGAATGAAGACTTAAGGATTCTCTTCCAATAGTCCTAAGTTTATAACTGTCAAATGAAGCCTAAACTAAGGAAAGTTTTGCCCACCAAAGGCATGTGCCACCATGATGAAGGAATCCAGTAAAGAATACAAAAGGAAGAGTGATTCCCTTGCAGGTGATCCCAGAGACAGACTAAAATCTTCAGATTATGTTGTACTATTCAGTTTAAGAATTTTTCAGTTTGCTAAAAGAGATCTGTAATATCTGAAAAATTTTTCTTTTTCTCATTGTGGATGCAGGGAAAAACAAGAACAAAAACCATAGATAAAGAATACCTATTGTCCAAACTGTGATATTCACTTAGTTGGATGGATAGGCCATAAACCTGATAGATCAGTACATATGTCTTGAACAGACTCAGTGAATGAATAGTGTACTTGGTCCAGAATTGAATAGGAAAAAGATAGGGGATTAGTTAGCATTTGGGAATATGCAGTTCTTTTAATAACCTTAAGATTCTCCCTAAAAAAAAAACACATCTTTTTAACATTAATATTCTTCTGATGATGTTATGTGGCTATGAGTCATGAAATACCACAATCTCTAAGGGGTCAAAATTATGAGTCACTCAAAAAGCAATGTAAAGAAACATACTAAGTATAAATAGTCTATAGCATATTACTAGCAGTGGATTACACAAAGTGGCATAACGGACATCAGGGAGATATATTCCTAGAAAAGGAGGTAGGAAAGTTATAGAGTGAGAGTGAGAGAGTAAGGAATAACAGATGTATAGCATGTTGCATTGATACTTACGTATTATCAAGAGAACTACTGGAAGCTGCTCGCTAGCCCCTGTGGACAACACAGGACAAGAAGATGTAGGTGAATTGTAGTTAGAAACATTCAAGTGAATAGCTATGTCATGAGATCACAAATCCATGAAGGTGCTGAATATTGAAGGAAAAATCTCTTAGCATGCCAGTAATGGCTGCCCTGTGCCAATGAATACTTCTGGTTTTCTAGTCAGGAATATATGCTGTAGTACGTTTAAAACATTGATATTCTGGTTTAAGTCAGTCTTCTATGAGTTAAAATAGACTATATCAATCTCTGACTAAAAAAACTTGAGTTTTTGTGACTGCTTATTTGAGGATGAGGTTTTTTACTACAGTGACCCCATGAAAATCCTTCCCTAAGACACTGCCTGATAGAGTTAGCTGAATTTGTTTGATATTCCCATATCGTAGTCAGTACGCTACTGTCTCATTAAGTATAGGGTGAATAATATGTCTTCTGGCACCACTGGGAGTTGTTATGCTCAATGTATGTATGAGAGAGACTTGACAATTAAATTTACAAAACTTTATCTTGCAGATATTTTGTACATTGGATTTAAAAAAATAAAGCATAGGCCAAATATAGTTACAGAATAAAATTCTTAACTAGAATCTCAAAAAAAGGGAAGATCATAAATATCATTGAATATTCCTATGTCACCTTCTACTTGAAACTTTTCCTGATCCCATTAAACCTAACTAGCTTGCATTTAACTAGGTTGCATTTATTTCAAATTTCTTCTGTCTATACTTATTTTGTATATACACACACACATACATGTTGTGTTACTCAGTAGAATATGTTTCTTGAAAGAACAAGATGTTTTGTTTCTTATGCTTATGTCCATAGGGACTAGCACAGAACATGCCTAGAGAAGACATTTGACTGATTGGTCAATTTACTGATTAAAGGGAAGTTACTGATATATACTACTTTATATCATATACATGTGATTCACATGTACACACATGTGTTTATAATGTCCTATGTGTGTAATATGTTTAAAGCATATTCTTCTATTTTAGTGATATACTGGGTAAAATATGGAAGTCATAAACCTCCTTTTACCTTTTGTCTTACTAATTTAACAATGTAAACAATTAGAACAATATACACAAATAAATAGTTGTGGTGCGCTCCTAGTACAGACACTGGCAGAGAGCAGGCTCATGATTGTTTATTGAACTGAATTGTAATTAAATGCAAAAACATAAAATATGTGAGATCTGTATAAAAGAGACATGGGAAAACAAATACAGGGCTGTGTGGACCTATAATTCCATTGAAATAAAAATATCAATGGGGAAATACCTTACACTAAAGTAAATCAACAACTTCTCTGTAACTTCCAGTCCCAGAGCATTGCCTAAGACAAAAAGTTTAAGTGACTTGCCCATGGGCACATAGCGAGGATGTGTCAGTCCTAGGTCTTCCTGACACCAAGCCTAGCCCTTTATTGGTTATGTATGCCACACTATCTCATATATGGACTTATGGAAATTTTTTTAAGTTAAGAAAGAAATCTTAGTTCAGTGCTGGGAGCAGAGCTTGGAAACCTGTCTAAAATCATATGGAAAGTTTGTTCACTTTCCAACAGCCAAATCTGAGTTTTCATTTTGCTTCTGAGAAACTATTTCTACAATACACTTTTCCATTTGTGCACAGATTGTAAAAGAGCTACAAATGTTTTTATACTTTTTTTGGTTGATGATTAAAGTAAAAGGAATAGATTTCTCCAGACACACTATATGACATATAAAATGCAATTAAGTTTGATGAGCTAGGACAAATAGGAATTTCCCAGAAGGAGGTTCAGCTTTTTATGTGATATCAGAACTTCAAATTACTACAATTAAGTATTCCTTTTTGATGTCAGCCATGAAAGGAAGCAAGCCTGTGCCTAAGATAATTAACATCTTAGGAGATATTAATTTCAATCAATATGATCATTTTATTTGCCTTGTTGGAATGAAAACTTAGGAGCTTCAAAAAATAGGGAAATTATTAGGTCATGATTATCTTAGGTAACATTAATATTTTGTCAAAATAGCCAATGCTTCATGCATTCAAGGGAGATTGGGTTAGGGGAAGTTTTAGTTAAGGGAGGTCTTAGAATCAAGGATTAGAAAGGAACCTTGGTTTCAAAAAAATTTGTAACTTGACCAGAGTCAAACAACTAGTAAGTGACTTGGACAGGATTCTCTTCCTGTCTCTCAGTACAGGATTCTACACACTTGAAAAAGAAATGTCCTTCAAAGGCATCTATTGGTTACAAAATCATAGTTTTGGATTTGAGAGGGATCTTGGGGCCACTGGGCTTCACCCCTTCGTTTTATGGGTTGAGAAACTGAGAATGAGACAGATCAAGGTACTTGCCCATGGTTATATAGATAATAAATTTCTGAAACAGGATTTGAACTCAGTGCTTCCTGACTCCTAGTCTTATGTTCTATACACTCTACCACCTAATAGCCAAGGCCAACAAAGGACCTCGAAATTTCAATTAAGGTATAATGGATAGACATGGCTTGGGAAGGAATCATCAAAGTGTAAGTTCTGTAACAAAACTCAGTCAGTGCACATGGGATAGAGTAAAGAGAAACCAAATTTCAGCTTCAGCTTCCCACTGTTGCCTCTTTAACAACTGTGGATATGGTGTTTCTTAGAATGAATGGACTTGTTCTATCATTTTGAGCATTACAGAGCTGGTAAATTAAGATGAAGACTTTCCCTGATATATTAAATCTCTGAGTATGTTTAGAGAAGAGGAGAGAGGGTCATGTTTCAGTTTCTGATTCCCTGGAAATGACTGGTAGAAGTCCTTTCTTGGCTCAGCTCTGTGTACTTTATGGTGCTCTATACAGAGATTCCAGGGTGCCAGAAATAACAATCATGTCAAATTGCACTTCATGGTTGAAAAAAGTTATCTCTGTCCAGCACGTTTCTATTCTTAATGAAAAAAAAAAAGTATGAGCAGATGGATGAATTTACTTGCTTTAAGCCCCATTGGTGAATTTTATGAAATCTTTTGCCTATGATATGTTTGTTTTCCTTTATTTTTGTTCCCTGAGATATATAATTCAATATTTGAAAGTTGGTTCTGGCAAAGTTAACCAAACACTTCTTATATTAATCCTACAGATATGTTTGTTTATTCATGTCCAATACCCCCATTCTTTAAATTTCTGTTGCATGTACCCAGGACGTGTCAATAACCAGTCACTGTTCTCTGGTTTAAAGATCTACAGTTTAAGGTGTGGGGAAAGGTATACGATTAAGTAAATGAGCAAACACAATTTTACACATGTATAATGATTATATCAAATAACATGTTATAGATTCTTTTATATGATAACCTATCATATTTCATAATCCCAGATAAGGCATCCAATATTTGCTTTTGGTCACTTATATTTTATTCATGCTTTCATTTTATATGGTTTATTTTTAGGGAAAAATAACCTCTCATATTATATCCCACACTATTTTTTTTTTCTTGTTTTGTTTAATACAGAGTGTTATCAGGCCAGTTTATTAGGGTATGGGCCACAATTTAAACTCTGATTCTGGATAACATTTGGGTTTGAAATTATAAAGAATTACTTATAAATCTTAAAAATAAAGTCAGCTGTCCTTTGTCATCTGAATATACTAAAATATTATAAAATAAATATTATATACGTGTATACTTATAAATATACACATGACATATATGTGTACATATATGTATATATACATGTCATGTGTGTATGTATATATGTGTGTATTAAGTAACCACCACACACTAGGCACTGGGAATACAAATACAGCCCCTAACTCCCTACATCTAAGTGTGTGTGTGTGTGTGTGTGTGTGTGTGTGTGTGTGTGTGTGTGTGTTGGAAAAGGAAACAAAGACAGAGACAGAGACGAGGCAGAGAAAGGAAGGCAGAAAATTTCCCTTTTTTCACAAAATTTTTGTCCACTATGAAAATACTTCTGAAATCAAAATGGAGAGATAACTAAGATTACCCTTTGCCATTATTCTGTTGATAAACAAGGAAGTAAAGGCTTTCTGGGTATCATCTATCCTGGTTTTAGAACACTTCTTATTTAACTCTACATTTGTTTTACTTTTAGCTAAAGGCATGGTTGTGTGTATGTATATACGTCATCTTTTAAAAAAAATAATAAAGCAATGCCATAAGGAGAATGACAAGCAGTAATATCTTCTTGAATTGCTAGTGAAGGATTATTTACCATTCTGTTTGTCCTCCCAAGAATCTATCAGCCAAAACCGTATGTATTTGCTTTTTTATATTTCACTTTGTGAGAAAATAAAAAGAACAGAATGTAAGCTCCATGAGGATAGGATATAATTCATTTTTTCTTTGTATCCCCAGTATCCAGCATAGCACTTGAAATATAATAAGGCATTAATAAATAAAAGCTTTTTGATTAAGTGATGGGTTGATTCAGTACCCTACAAACTAGATAGCTAATGAGACTATTCTTTTCACAAAAAGGTAAGTGACAGATAAGGGCAAATTAAAAGAATCCTTTAAATGTGGTATAGGAACAATGGAGAAGCTGTTTAGGAACTTTCTGTACCCTTCAAATCATACCACATTTATAGCTACTGGCTTCTAGTCATAAAGCTCTTTACCATGATGGCCCTGTTAGAATGGGGTGGAGGAAGTTGTAACACATTTAGATATAACTCATCAGGAAGATTACAAATCACAAAACAAAAGGCATTTTCTTACCCTGTACAGAACTATGAACATTCAGTCCTTGAAATAAGTGTATACAGCTCTCATTATTGTAAATCAAGATATATATATGAGAAGGAAAAGGCGAAGGTCCAGAAAACAATTTTAATAATTAACAGGATGGTTGAGGAAGGGAAATTGCTCTATAAGGACACATTAAAAACAATTGGGACTCTCCTATCTAAAAAATTAATTTATTGTGATAAAATTTTATTGGAGTCAATGAAACTGTGGAGCATTATGGTTAGAGTAAACACAGGCTTGTTTATATATCTTAGTATATTATAACTAGGAGATTTCCCTTGGAGCTTGAAACAAATAAATTCAGAATAGATAAAAGATAGTGCAACACTGAATAGAGGCCAGAGTGGTTAAGAAATTTATGGAGCTCATAACAGAAATTATTGAGAATCAGGAAACCTGGGTTCTTGCCCTATCTCTACCATTAGTGGCTTTGTAACTTTGTAACTTTGCACAAGTCACTCATTTCTTTGGTCATGTTTCCTCATTGTAAAATAAGGAAATTGAACTAAAAAAAGTCTTTTAGTATTAATATTCTTTGCTTTATAGTCATTCTTTGATTGAAGAGTTTGAGTCTCGAAATATAAATACAGCTGAACAATCTAGATAAATTTAAATTTGACAGATTGAGTAGAAGTTAAGGAAGGCAGCAATAGCATGAGAAGTCTCTAGCTGAGAGGAGTTTGAGCAAGGATGGAAGACCTGCCTCAGTTGTCCATAGCTAAGTTTAAGACATACTTGCCTGGGAAGTCCTACAGTGTAGTTAGAAAACTGAATCCACCAGCTTCATTTCTTGGCTCTTTATCTCTATCTGGTAATAGATCCTTACAGCCTAAAACCAGAACCTCTTCTTTCTGCACTTTCCTATTGTACTTTGTTGTCAATTCCTGATTTTTACCCTTCTCCCACCTCTAATGTGATCTTTCTACCCCCTACCTGCTCATTAACCCATTTGATTAATTCAAGAGACACCTTGGCATAATAGAATAGTGGACTTGGAATTAGGAAAACCAGGTTTCAGATACTTGAGCCATACTTAGCTCCTGTGTGACCCTGAGCAAATCACTGAACATATCTAAGCCTCAGTGTCATCATCTGTTTTAAAAAAGAAGGGGATAGTAACAAATAACTCACAGAGTGATTGTCTGCCTGCCTTAAGTGTCTCCCCACTCCAATCCATTGTCCATTCAGTTACCAAAATGATTTTCCTAAAACTCACTTCCAACCATGTCACCCCATCTACTCAACAAGTTCTAGCCTTCAAATCCCTTCATAACCTAGCCTCCCCCTACCTTTCCAATCATTTCACACCTTACTCCTTACCATATACTTAGATCCAGTGATATTGGGCTCTTGGCTATTCCATGATCAAGATATTCTCACTACTCCAGGCATTTTTTCATTTTATCCCCCATGCTTGTAATGTTCTCTCTCTTCATCTATACCTTCTGGCTTCCCTAGTTTCCTGTGTCCTCTAAAGTAAATCTTTGCCAAGTCTCTTAATTTTGATCTCTTCTCTCTTTAAATTATTCCTTCTTTATCTTGCATACAGTGTGTTTGTACATATTGTTTGCTCGTTCTCTCCCCTATTAGATTGTGAGGTCCTTGAGGCAGGAACTGTCTTTGCTGCACTTATCATAGTGCCTGGTACACAGTAGGTGTTTAATTAATGTTTACTGACTGTTGACTTGTACTACTTGGCTAAATAAATGTGTTCTTTATAAAACCCATGAGATATGTTTTGCGTTATCCCCATTTTACAGACAAGGACACAGATGGAAAGCAATTTGTCTTGGATTAGTAATTTGAGGCTTTACTCTGGTTATAAGAAGATTTATTCAGGAAATAAATAAGATCAGAAAAGAATGTAGAGACAGAAACTTAGCATATGATGCCGCCATCATCTATTGTCTTATGTGGTTTCCTACCAGCTGTAGTCTCCTAGCTAAATTTTGTGTTCAGGATGCAAATCATAACACTTATGGCAGTCAAGAATATGATAGAGGGAAAACAGTGCATTTACTCTCTTTATCAACCATGATCTATTTATTTGAAATTGAACATCTGCCTAGAAATGTATAGCTCAAAGAAATATCAGTGGATAGTGAAATCACCCTATCTACACTTCCCTACACACACACACACACACATACGCACGCACACACACACCTTTTTTTCGTCACTGTGCAATATCTATTTCTATCTCTTCCTTCTAAAGCAGAGATTCATAACCTAGGGTCCATGAATATGTTTTTCCCCTAAAATCTTGATAACTATATTTCAGTGTATTTGGTTTCCTTTGTAAAGCAATGTATTTTATTACATGTATTTAAAAACATTATTCTGAGAGTAGCCTAGACCATAATGCAAAGGGGGTCCATGTCACAGAAAAAAAAAAGGCTGAGAACTTTTATTCCCTTGGAACTGTTCTTGGACATTGTGCTTAATTCTTATCTGCATTGAGTCATTCTCTTATATTCCATTTATTTGTGTACCCAAATATCCCCATACAATATTGTAACCTCAATGATGACAGAAAGCGCTTTTTTTCCATATTTTATCTTTATATCCTCAGGAAACAGCATTGAATATAGGTAGAACTCAGTAAGTGTTTTTAGAATTGTTAAAGGGCCTTGCACCAAATTTCTTGAAAGCTTGGTTTCATGGGATTAGGAGAGAAATGAGATAAATAACATAGGGAAGGCAGTGACAGAGCATTAATGGCAGCAGAATCTGGGTTCAGATCCCATCTCTGATATTACCTATGTGACTGTGCAAATCACTTAACTTTCCTGGACCTCAGTTTCCTTATTTGCACAATAAGGAGGTTAGATGACGTCTAAGTTCCCTTTCAGTTCTAGATGTGTGATCCTCTGAAAGAATGAATTTCTGAAAGAATGGATCTACAAAGAGGAGCTAGACTGAACAAAAAGGAGGCAACATTTATTTGTTTAGCAATCTCACTAAGCCAGCTCTGTTTAGAATCCATTACTGATTTAAAGCAACACTATAAATATAGATGAATGTTAAGTGGAACATGTTCTTTGAATGCACCAAATTAGTATAATTCAAATGGGAGAAATGGAAGAGAAAATATTTGATTTTTTTTTCTCTATACTATTTCCTTTTGCTTCTCAGCAGGTGTAGAAGACTCAGTAGGACTGCTGAAGAGGTGTGTGAGTTGAAAGCAAAAAGGAAATTTGTTTTAATACTGTTCGTGTTTTACCCAACTCTTTAATCAACTCTTTAGCCAAATTCAGAAAGACTCAACTAAGGGCCACATTTCTGTTCCCAGGAACATATGCATATCTCTATTTTGGCAGAAAGCATATACTAAGAAAAGACAGGGAAGTATTTTTCAAGTAAACATGACATAATCTTTTCTGCCAGAGTGCCCCTATTCAGACAGCTGCTGTACTGCTGCATTGGGCTGGTAAAGAAAGAAGACTTAAAATGGGAGCTGGACCAGATGATCCCTAAGGTTCCTCCCAGCTCTAACAGTCTATGATTATATGGCCCCACAATGTAGCCTTTGGATGCATCCCCACTGAGACAAGTGCTATTATTTGCCACATCCTAATTTCTTTTGGCAAAAGCCTGAATCCAATATTTTTATTCTTACTCTTTTTATTTCCGGAAATCGACAAACCCCAAATACCAAATAATGTTATGTTCATGTCTGTGGGTTTTGCCAGGAAAACTCACTTGTGATTCTGTACTGGGGTGCTGATGCAGGGCTGATGGCTGCCCACAGCTATGGAAAAGTAACACTACAAAGTCACCGAGGGTTGGCTAATAGACTGTAATTCTCAAGATATGGTTTAGTGAAAATGAATGCCATTTCCCTCTGAGGAGGACAGTACCCCTGCTAATGACATAGTTTAAATAGCTATTTATTTTGCTTGCATTGGGGACTATATACTTGAGTAAATGGAAAACCATCTTAAAATGTTAAACCTTAACCCCAATTGCCTCTCCCACTCCTACCCTGAATACTAATACCCACAGCTATTATTTACAAGTCCCCAGATGATCATGGTTCTTTAGTCCTCTGCCTCTCTCTAAAATGAAAATTCATTTTAAACTTCACATGGTCAGCTGGAAGAGGCTGAAACTGGCAGATTTCTGGAGCTTAGGTGTTCTGAACTGCAATGGGCTAAGCTGATCTGGATGTTTATACTAAGTTGGGCATTACAGCACTGAGACCCAAGTTAGTGTAGCCTGCCAAGTTGTTTGAAGAGGGAAACCAGCCAAGGCAAAAAACTGAGCAAATCAAAGCTCCCATGCTGTTCAATAGAAGAATTAGGCTCATGAGCAGCCCTTGCACTTCAGGGACAGACAAGAAATGGAGATATTGCCTTTACATACGTACACATAGGTGCATACATACACGCATGTACATACATATATATTTGTATATGCATATGTATATGCATTTACATATACATGCATATATGTATGTTTTAATGTAATACATCTGTCAAAGCTAAAGTTCAAACATAATCTAAGTCTTTATAACAGTAAAGAACAGTTAAATTCATGAATAACATTATCATTTACACTTTCATTCTCAAAGCTAATATTTAATATGATCTCTATTGTTCTTAATTATTTATATATTTATGTTATATATGTATATAATATAATAAAATATCTATAATATATATATTTAAATATTAATTATCTTTTAATTATTGGCCTTAGTTACTATTAGCAATGAAATTGTGCTTTCATTTTACAAATATGTTTCAATTCTAAAAGCGTTTTTATTTTGCAACAGGGAGCTAAGCTTACTAGACTTCCATTTGTTAACCACTCTAAAAGAAGACAACAAATATTTTTTAAATGCTTATTATGTTCCACGTACTGTGCTAAGCACTGGGGATACAAATCCAAAGAAAAAGCAGTACTATGGGTCATCCCCCAAAAATGTTCAAACCATTATAGGAATAAAATTATAAATTAGTCCATAATACATCAATCAATGAACCTGTTACAAGTATCATGAAGTATAACTGGTGGTGGAGGTGGTGGTCATAATAATGGTAAAAGTGAAAATAGTAATCACGGAAATGAGGTAGTTAGATGAGGCAAAGGATAGAGGGCGGGTACTGGAATCAGGAAGACACCTCTTTCTGAGTTCACATCTGGCCTCAGATGCTTACTAGCTGTGTGACCTTGGATAAGTCACCTAACCCCATTTGCTTCAGATCCTCTCTTATCAAATGAACTGGAGAAGGAAATGGCAAACATATGTTTGAGGAATTGGTATAGAAGACGAGGATGATTGGCCTCTTCAGGCTAGAACTTTTTTTTTTTTCCAGTTCTGGAAGCAGGAAACACTTTTGTAACTCCTAGGAAGACTTTAGTAATTTAAAAAAAAATATTTTCTTCTTGCAAAGTCAGTAGTGGCATACTAGGAAAACTGAAGAATTGTCTTTAAAGAGGCCTGATCCTGGCTCTGCTATTTATGGACTCTGGGGTCTTGGGTAGTTCTAGGGCCTCTGCTTCCATATCTACAAAATGAGTTTTCTCAAGATGATCATTGCTCTGCTCAGATACCATGAACCTTAATAAATGGTTAATATTAATTTCATTTTAAAGTGTTGCTGGAGAAGCTGATGCAGCTGAATCTGTATGATTGTCATTCAGTCATAAGCTTCTTAGGGGAAATAATTGTCCTTCTTTTTCCTATTTGTAAAATCAATGCTTAGTACAATGCCTGGCACACAGTAGGTGCTTAATAAATGTTAGTTGAAATCCATTTTATTGTAATTTAGTCCCTTTTTTGTTATTCCTGCCTTGGAAAAGCCTAGTTTTTTGGCCCAGTCACCACAACTGATTTAGTGACATCCGCCTCATTTGTAGGCACAATGCCTTGAGGAAAATAAACAGCCTTTGAAATTACAAAACCAAGACCCAAAAAAATACTGAAGAAAATTACACCTCCAAAAACAGACTGACCCAAATGGCAAAAAGGGGTCCAAAAAGCTGATGAAGAGAAGAATGCTTTAAAAAGCAGAACTGTTCAAATGGAAAAGGAGATCCAAAAACTCACTAAAGAAAAAAATTCCTTAAAAAGAAATAACAAAACCAAACCTATAACATAATTATAGACCCCAAAAAGTGGATATTAGCCGAATTAACTTCTCAGATGCCTTTAAACTTTTGAGGGTTTAACAAAAAATGTGGAAAAGACAACAAATACTAGATTTATATAAACTCTCATAGAAACAAATGATATAGGTATTTTCTAATCTCCTCCAAGAGTGATACTGGTTTTCATTTAGAAAGATGATGTTACTGATTTATCATCAATAAGATAGATAAGTGTTTGGATATCAGAATCTATGATCTATCACCTTTTCCCCTTTGTGACCAATGATGCTTCTTTGGAAGACAGCTGGCTGGGGTTAAGGATGGTCTGTATTTGTACAAGGATAATTGCCACACATATAATCTTTTTTTGTTGATAATGTCTTCTAAATCAGCAGGTTGATTCAAATCACATAGCTATTTTATCGTTACCGCCTTCCTCTATTTGAATTACCAGGATCCATTTTTTGTTGTTGCTTTACTTCTAAAAAACTTCCTAAACAAAGGAAAAGGATTGAATAGAATACTTTCCAGCCAACAATCTCCTAGTAAAAGTTGAATGATCAGTTGTAGACAGGGAGGAAAGGTGTAGGGAATATGTACATAAAACATTTTCTTATATTTACTCTGTTATTAACATTTTCTCTATCACTTTAAGTCTAGACAATAATGGGTGGATGGATGGATGGATGGATGGATGGATGGATGAATAAAACAAGCCCTTCTTTATAGTGTTTGCTGTTTTCAAAGTGTAAATGCTCACACTGAATATATAACAATCACCTCTAAATATCTGGTTTGAGCTGGCTCCAAAATACTTTTTTTAAACCAATTGCCTATTGGCTCCAGTTTTGAGATCTCATTGGAAGTAACTGTCATTGCTTAAATATCAGTTAAACAGGAAGCTACATGTAGAATAATTTTTTGTGCAGTGAGAGCTCTATAAACATTTATTGAATAAATGAGTCTAAGTGACATAATACCAACTAAAAAATGGACATACCATATTTAGTATTTTCTTCTGTTGGCCCACAGCTGAACGTAAATTCTCTGTTTTATGAGAAACAATGTGTTTACCCAAAAACATTTTATCATGGATTGCCATAGCCTTCCACCCACCCCAGCATATCCCCCCAAAAAAATCATCTTCAAGAATCAACTTTCTGGAGTTGAGCCTCCATAGCTGAATTGGTACATAGGCAGAACCATATTCAAAGCCTTTGAAAATCCTTTGGGAACCCAACGTCACCTTCATTTGTTGATAAAGTATAAGAATAGGATCTGGTGGAGGAAAAATACAGGATATTTCACAAGTATATATGTCATCCTCAGACAGGATAGATTCTAATCTTATTTATGTCCTTCCAGTTATAGTTTATATGCCACTGGTGTAAATTAGAAGTTGTCTATTCTAAAAGAACTTTTGCTTAAAGGTCACCAGATAGGAATTCAAATGAAGCTAATTCTAGGTATAAAATATTACCTTCAAACTTGCAATGGTTTTCCAAAATAGGTAGTTCTAAGGAAACTTTTTTTGTTTGTGCATACAGTACAATACAACATAATACAATGCAAAGAACAATAAATACTTATTAATTGTCTACTATATGCCAGGCACTATGCTAGATTCCAGGGATACAAATAAGAAAAAGAAATATTCCCTGTTCTCAAGGAGTATAGCTGGAAGAAAATGAAGAGTCAGCTAAGCTTCTGGACCCTCTTTAAAGGGAGACTTTGGGAGGAGGGTTTTATGATTGGCCTTCAGCCCTCCTGTCAATAGGATAGAGACAACTCAGACAACTAATGAGGTACGAATGCCCAAAGCTGAAGAATACTTTTCTATGATGACTGATGCTTATTAATGGTAGGATAAATTACACTAGGAAAGCTGGAATCCGGTAAGTTTAGGAATAGCTCAGATTTCAAGATAGAAGAGAAAACATAGGGTGATTGTTTTATAAAGAATGGGCACCCACGGATTGAGATCTCAAGGTAGGCACTAGACTTAGAGAGCAGCTGATTTTGAGAAAGGACCTCTGTCAAAAGTCCATATTGAGTCCAGTATCTGGGATATTTATATGCCAGTGTCTGCCTGGTAGAAAGTCAGTTTGAGGGCCCATATTACAGACCAAATCACAGAGACACTAGGTTCAAGATCAGGAAATCTAGTCGTTGGAGGAACTAGTTATGAGGCAGGATCTCAGCACTAGGGGGAAAAGGAAGTTACTAATTTACCTCTGAACTGTAATACAATACGGGGATTTTGTCATAGAGAAAGAAGTCAGTATCCCAGTTATGTATTTATTCAGGTCAAAGTAGGACATAATGCAAGATTAGCTCCATGCTGAGCTGTTGATCTAAGGCTATTTATATTCATATTAACTTGTATTGGTCTCAGAACCTAACATAGGATCAAACCTCCAGGTGGAATTCAAGTGGTCCCAGATGTGGGAGTTTTGAGGGAAGCAGGGATGCAAACAGCTAAGCAGTCCATTAATTACCAAATCAAACATCTCTCCCATTAGTTTGTTTCTTTTATCATTATTTGCAATTGACTTCTAGTTATTTCAGTGATTGAAACATGAGAATCAGTGCATTCATGTGATGTTCTGAATGTTTGCTCAGCAATCATTATTTCATCTAAAAAAAAGTCAGATGGAAAATGGTCAGTTGATACATGACTATAGACATGAACAGAGAGAGAGACAAGGGAGAGAAGAAAAGAGAGAGGGAGGGGGAGAGAGAAAGACAGAGAGACAGAGAGAGACTGTCAGAGGCTTGTCTTGTGCAAATCAGCCCTGTGATCTGAAGTGGGCAATATTTCCTTCATAAAGCAACAAGCCCAATATTGAACTTCCCTGCAAGGACTCCGTTTTATGTGGTAGGGTTTTTATTCTAGCATTTTTTAATACTTATTGCATTGGTTAGGACTTTAGAGATTTCTTCTGTTTAGTTAGGAAACCTGGAAAGTTGATGTTGTTTGTGTCCCAAGGGAATCTCTAGTTTTTCTGCTGTACCTGTGGTTGGATGGCTTGAGAGGCATTAGACCACCTGATCTAATTTCTATACCTGCCTTCTTTTGAATCAAAATGTGACAGGGAAGTTAAGTCTAATGTTTCAAAGGACTTCAGGCAGATCTTGACAGAGGTTGAGACCTCTCTACCCCCACCTCCCCTTAGAAAAGGAAAGCTCATTGAGGGCAAGAGATTTGATTTTTGTCTGTTTATCCCCTGTGCCTAGCACCATACCTTGCACATAGTAGATGCTGAATAAATGTCCCTGTTATTGTTTTTCTACCCAGTATTGCTACTTCTGTGGTCTGATGCCAAACAAAACCAATCTAATCTCTTTTCCACCTGATAATTACCCAAATACTGGAAGAGAGCTTGGGGGAGTGGAAAGAGCAGTGGACTTATAATCAACATAAATATGAACTCAAATCCTGCCTTCTATATTGAACCACAGTAGGGTGAAAATACTAAAATAAAACATGGTTCCTGACTTCAGAGTCCTTTTAGTGTGGTATGACTAAGACACATAAGCAAAATAATCAGAATTTATAGTAGCGTGGTGCTCCAGAAAGAAAGATGGGCATGGGTTGGAAGACCAGGATTCCAACCTTGACAGGTGTTTGCTGGATAACTTTGAGACTGACATTTAACTTCTCTAAATCTTAGCTTCTTCATCTGTAAGAAATAGAAATTATAGTATAAGTACATTTAGGCATATTTTGAGAATCAAATGAGATTTTATTTATATTACATATATATACACACACATATATATGTATAATGCATTATAAACTTTAAATTATAAAGTCTTAAAACTGTCAACTATTATCTTGTCCAGGTTAAATGTCCTTTTTTGCCCTAACATTAAGGCCATTCACCTTGCTGGTTGCCCTTTGGAAGCTCTCAGATTCTCACATGGACCATCTAGGATTCAGATAATTCCAACCAACTACAAACTCAATCAGTACTATTTTCTCAGTACTAACATGCTGATGGTAGATTAGGTACCATTTTGTACTGCTGGTGGCAATGCCTTTCATTATTCTAATGGGAATTAAGAATTAACTATTCTTTATCACACACTAATAAATGTAGAACCATCAGAGCATGGCTTATAGTCTTAATTTGGTGCTAAGAGTATTAAGAGCACTGTAGAGAGAAGTCAAAAACAATTAGGAAATGGGAATACAATACTGGTAGTTGATCAGCTAATGTTTGTACCTTGGATGAAATATCTTTAAGTAGAGTGTAACTAATATTGCCATTATAGTAAAATTTTATTAATTAAAATTAATTGGAAAGGGAAAGGGTAGAAAATCTCACTGAATTTTAGAATATTTTCAAAAATTACTGATTTTATTATTTGCTAATATACATAACAGAGTAGAGTTACTTTTGACTAATAGAAAATATTTGATCAGAATCAATGTACCCTCAATGTGGGCAGTAATCCAATTTGGGTTAGATGACTTGCCAACGTCAGTACATTACCATTGGCCAATATGTTGGGAAGACAGTTTCTTTGTCTTTGTCATTAAATTCAAGCAATATAATAAATCACTTTAGAACAATAGTTAAGAATAATATGTTTCCCTCAAATTACTAAGGAATGTTTTCCCTGGGCCATATTTAACTAGCAAGTATAAAAATCACTATTACTGGAGACTAGGCTTTCAAGTATTTACAGAATGTTCTAACTGACTTGAATATTAGGTTCTACCAAATATTTGTCTGCATTTCTAGTGGCTCCACTAACCCTTAACCTCAAGGGTAGGCAGCATATTAAGACTGACTAAGAAAGAAGTGATTTTGCTCCCTGCTTGGCTCATTATACTTCCTGTAACCACACCTGCATTTTTCCGGCAAGTCTCTCATTGAAACATTGAACCAAATAAGCCGTTTTAAATTTATGAGACATTTCCTGCCTTGTGCCCATCGGCACCCACAGTCCATATCTTGTGCCATATTTGGCTATAAACTTGAAATTTTTTGTTCCCTTGCATCCCTTCCTTTGGGGTTTATGTGATGGCCCCTGGCTCACAACATACACAGCTGTCTTTCTTACTCAGATCGTAGTTGAATGTGTCGTCATGAAGCCTGACATAACCCAGCAACGTATGTATTTAAGCCACAGAAAAGAAAGTTGGTGGCAATGAGCAGCTCATGTGGCTGGTGAAGCTCATTTGCAGAAGCTAGAAAACTTGAATTACATGACTTTCCTTTCTTCTGCATAGTTACTGAAAAGATACCGCCCAATATATTACTTTTTGTAACCCTGATCCCACTCATTCCTGTTCCAAAACTTACCCTATTGTGTTGCAAGAGAAATGCCTCCTTTCTTTCTGATTAGTAAGAGGAAGGGGAAAAAAAGGAATAATGCATTTTTAAAAAATTTCTTTCAATTATTGTTAATCAAAATTTAATGTCTTTCTTCATTTTTTACTCAGGAGCTTTATAGACTCCCTGATAATTGCAGGATTCCCTGAGAGTATTTACACTGTATTCTGAGCCAGAATAAATTCAATTAAGCTAAATTTCTTTGGAATCCAAGTCTAGCACCTATTCCCTATTTAAATATATGTATCTTTAATATATTTTAAAACTTAACATTCTTGCCTAAAATGGGATTGATCTCAATATTATTTTTTTCTTTTCTTTTTCGTTTCAATTTGGGTTTTTGTTTTTGTTACTAGATTCCATTGGATTTTCTCAGGGCCTAAGTAAGTAAGAAGGGGCCACCAGGGAACTACACACTTTGATGTGCTAAAAAGAGTACTATGTAGACTTCATGTCATTAAAAACAAAAACAAAAACAAAATTCATGTCACATTGGCATGTATAGGTTCTTGGACTACTTGCTGGTTTTTTGTTTGTTTTTCGTTGTTGGCTGTTATTGTTCTGGCAACTGAATGCACTCTGCTGACCTGTGGCCAGCCATAGATTCCAGCTTCTGTGCATTAATTATTAAGGTGGCTTTAGGAATTCCTGGATCTCTTTTGAGATTTAGAACATAATGAGCTTAACTGGAGGATCATTCTGCCTCCATCTGCCCTGACAGAACTTCTCTGGGTTTAGGCTAGTTCAGAAGATACTAACTATCTCCATTGCTAATGTTGCTAGAACCTGTTGGTTCTAGACCATCGCTAACAATGGTGAAAGAAGACTAACTTCTATATCAGGGGACCAAGAGCCAAGATATTATTGCTCCCAACTGATGAACGTCCTGAGCCCACAGTGGAACCTTTGAAAATGAGGGCTTCCAAAACATGGCCCAATGGTGACTGAAGCCCTTCACTTCCAAAATCATTCATATCTAGAAAGTTAAAGGTATAGCTCTGGAATCCCTGATGTGCTTAAAAATCTGCCACTGGGGGAAAAAGTTACACTTTGCAAAAAACAAACAAACAAACAAACCCAAAAATAAAGCACCTACTTCTACCTACTTTGGATAGAGTTATTTAATTTTTCTATCAATTTAGGAAATGACAATACAAAATCAGAATATCTAATAGTTTAGGTTTGGAGTAAGCACTTCTTTGTTTCTCTTAAAAGGATGCAGGGGTGGTAGATCCTCCCATGAAGTGTTTAATTGAATACTCCTTTGACTTATAGACTATCTTCTGCAGTCAGGTTTACCTTAAATATGATATTTTCTCAGACCACCTATTCACTGATTACCATTGGGACATCAAATCCAAAATAACACAAGAAGCTGCTTTAGAATTAAAACCATGCCACCCATAAGTTATGCATAGGCACCCAGAATTAACCTCCCTTATTAGTACCAAGAATGTATGTTTCCCAGAATGTTTCTCAGAAACAGGTGGAACTTCCCTTTCCTAAGAAAGTATAGATTTTATGAACATTGAATGTACACATACTTCAGTCTTTTTATAGAAAAGCATTTCAAAGAGTTTTCTTTGGGTTTGAGTCAATCTACCCTTTCAGAATAAATTTATTGGATCCTTTGGGCAGAACTGTTTATTCATATTGTGATAAGCCTTTTTTACAGCATCTGTCATCTATTAAAGTAGTACTTTGCTCCAGATTTTGATAAAAGTCCCTATGTAGCTACAGACCATAGAAGGCTGTGAATCTATCCATTTAGTTAGATAACACAGAAATCATGGGAACCATCAAAATATAGATACCATTCCAAATATGGCCTCTAAAACACTACCTTTTCTTTTACCTGAAGTGTTAGAATTGAGTGAATCCAGTAAGTCCTTGAACATGCTTACCTTATTTATTCAATGGACTATTAGTTTCTTTGAGAACTAGTTTTAGCGAGTGGACAGCAGTAGTTTTTTTTTTTAATTTTTTTAATTTGATTTATTTCAATTAACAAAAATCTATTTTTTCTCTCTCCCACCTTTCCACCCACGTTGGGGGAAAAAAGGCAGGAGGAAGTGGGGAACCGTTGTACAAAAATCTGCTTAGTCATGAAAAACAAATAGTCTTATTTATTGTTTTTTAATATGCTATCCCAAATATATTCTGCATATAACCTGCCAACTTCAGTGGTTCCTTCCTAAAAATATAATTACATACAATGTATAAGGTTCCCCTAACTGACAAACTATTTCACAACATCCTTATTAATACATTATGTAACTAATCCCCTCTCTCTTCATGAAATAATGCTCTAATCATTGGTTGGTACAGGCTTATATGCCTCAGGTAACTGAGCCCCCTAGAAAGTTACCTCCTCAAAGGCCAATCCACTAACCATCCCATTCATAACATTGCCCTTATGAAAATAAATGCCCCATTAACTTGCTTCTTTTGATGTGGTTTTGCTAAATCA
>CM053580.1:337157926-337175423 GCA_028627135.1 Pseudochirops cupreus
CCATCTTGGCTCCGCCCCTGACAGCAGTAGTTTGAAATGGCTTAAATGTGATTGGTGAAAATATTTGATCTGAATATTGTGATAGTCTACCTTTTTAGCTGATATTCTGATATCTGATTTAAGGTAGTGATAAATGATGGTTTTACTCCTTTCTCTCATGGTTTGTCAATTTTTTCTCCTATAGCTTATTCATCAGAAGCCCCAAATAAATTGATACCATGGGTTTAAAGAGAAAGTTGCTTTGAGTAAACAAATGATCATAAAGTTCACATAATCCATTTTATTGCATTTCTTCTGGTAGCATATATACAACAGCAGGATGTGCCAAAGGCTTTTTCTTCTAACATAATCTATGGATCCAAGGCTGTTGTTTTTCCCCTCCAATATTTTCTTCCTGACTTTAAGCACAATTATAAGTTCTGTATTTTACAATTAACCCTAAACAAAATCTCACCATCCTAACTTAAGGATAGGCTATTATGTTTAATAATATCCTGTTGTGGCACTTTTTATTGTTTTGTATTTTTGTAATATCTTTTTAAAAGAACACCTTTTTTTCTCCTTGAAGAGTTTTTAGGACACTCTCAAAGTTAATGATAATTCTGTCATTGTTGTTTTTATACTCACTTTTTCAAGAATTTTTCTAATTGTTGTTAAAGAAGAGAAATTAGAGAACAAGAGTGTCAAGAGATGGGAGGTATTTGGAACAGTTTATAATGAAGGGTTTTATGAGTAACCATGAATAACCAAGGGTAATCCAGGATAATGGTATATTTTGCCTAGTGGATATTGCTTTTGGCCACTTGATCTGGTCTCTAGTGGATATAGGAAGTGGCAAGGTCAGGGCTGTGTAGATATACCTACACTGATAACTTCACCTTACCATTTCCCCCTCTTCTTGGAAGCTTTATGTCCATGTATTTTTATCTAAGGGCAACTTGGTGGCACAGTAGATAGAGTGCTGGTCCTAGAAATAGCTGTATGACCCTGGGCAACTCACTTAACCCTGTTTGCCTCAGTTTCTTCATCTGTCAAATGAGCTGGAGAAGGAAATGGCAAATCACATCAGTATCTTTGCCAAGAAAACCACAAATGAGGTCTTGAAGAGTTAGACACAACTGAGCAACACATTTTCATCTAACAAAAGGGATTTGTGGACGTGGGAACTTTTTTTTTTCAAATTTTTGTTGGCCTTTAATTAGAGTTTCTTTACTATAGAGAACCTAATGAATTCCTTGTGCAGATGATATTGGTACGTCTATTTTGGGTGTTCATTTTTGCCTAGGTACCTATGTTTTAAAGATAAAGGCTTTGAATATTTGTACTGAAGAAATCCCGAAAGGCGTAGATTTTCTTTCTTTCCTAAGGTATTTTATTTGAGGAAGAAAAGAGACTTTTTAATAGATGATATTAGTTGACAGGTTGCCATACTTAAATTTGGCATTATACTAGGTGACACATCATGCTGAAATAGAACTGCTGTTCTCAGATAACTCCCTAGGAATGAATGCCAGTATTTCTAAAGAAAAGGATCCAAAGTACTACATTCCAAATTCTTTCACCACTCAATTAATAAAACTGCAGAAATTGCCACACAGAAAGGAACTCAAGAGTCTATAGGTGAGCAGTAATTAATGGTTGAATTTATTAGAAATGATAGATTAATGAGAACTGAAGTAAAGTTAAAATTAGTTTTATATTCTCTATATTGACTCATGCATTACTGACACTCAATAAATAAAAATTGTATAACCAGCTCAGGAGAGAAACTAGTTCCCTCCTGGGCCTCTTTATACTCTGTTTAGTACCTTCTATTTTCCAAAAGCTCTCTCATCACAGCTGCTAGGCATTTATCACAACACACTTGTAAAAATGTTAGTATTTTTTTTCCCATTTTACTGATATTAACTCAGAAATGAAAAGAAAAAAAAGGAAATGATATCATCCATGAGTAATTATTAGGACAAAAAAAACTCATAAGTAACAGTGTTTAGATTGTTGATTGAGAGGTATTCATCCATTTCTAAAGAAGATAATCGGCCACAAATAGGGTAGGGAATTTCTAGTTAGGAAACTCCTCTACCAATGCTGATAGGCTACTGTCCTTCAGCTTATAGCTATAGAGTGCCCAGGGCACTGAGGTGCTAAAATGGCTAGTGAATGGTCCATGTGTCACACAGCCAGTATGGGTCAGAGACAGCATCTGGACCCCTAGTTTTTCCTGATGCTCAGCCTGGCTCTTTGCTGTGCATCTTAGTCCCTATATGTGAGATGCCCAACAAAGTAAAAGGCAAACTTCATTTTTATTTGTTTCCTTTTGTCAGCAAACCTCCTATTATCTCCTTCTCCCTCATCTCAAGCAAGTAAATTGCCCAGACTATGAGTTCAAAACTAATTATAATAATACTAAAATGCTCCCACCCAATCACATCAACTCTAAGCATCTTGTTGTTCTGTAAGGACAACCTGCTGTACCTGGTTTCTCCTTCTGGGGCCAAGAGGAACAAACTGAATTCTTTATCCATGTGAAGACCCTTTAAATACTGGAAGATGGCTATCATGCTAGCTCTAAATCTGCTCTTTTCCAAAGTGGCATCCCTATATGGGAGGTTGTGCTCCATTTTATAGATGATATGAATACTAAGCATTCAAAGAGGGACTTGATTTGACAAAATACAATATTCGTTATGCTATATAAAAGCACTTATAAAGCATAGACATAGAATGATTTTTCTCATCATAATAAAAAAAATCTGAAACTAGAAGCTAGTATTATAAGCAGTAGGGAAATACTAGAAGATTTCTTAATAAATATAAGAGCAAAGCAAGGAAGCTCCTTTTCCTGATGTCATTTGACATAATTCTAGAAATGCTAACAGTAAAACTAAAACAAGGGCAAGAAATTGCAGGCATAAACAGAGACAAAAAGTGTTAATATGTCTATTAACAACATAAGGATTTGATTTACTTTTTAAAATCCTAAATAATAAGGGAAGAAATTAAAACCATCAATACATTCAATAACTTATCAATATATTAAATACAAAAATATAATAGAATATTACTCAGTTGTAAGAAACAAAGAATATGAAGACTGTTGAGAGGAATGGGCTGACATTAATGGATGCAGAGCTAAGTCAGAGTTAGAAAGACAATATATACACTAACTATAAAAATATAAATATCAAGAATACCACCACCACCAATTAAAAACAAAAAGAAATGAACAAACAGATGAAAGTGAATACTACAAAGTTATAAAGCCCAAGCTTAACCCCAAAGGAGAGATTTGAGAATAAACCTATTGCTCTTCTTTGCAAAGGTAAGGACCTGTTGACGGAACACTGCAATAACAGATTTTGTTGAGTTTAGGTGAGTGTTACTGAACTGATTTTATTTTCCGTTTTATCCTTTACTTTTCATAAGGAACAGTTCTCTGAATGGAAGTGATGAATGAGAGTGTCGTATTGAAAGGTAATGGTGATGCAAAAGAAAATATCAATGAAGTTTAAGTTTGTGAGAGAGCAGAGACTTGAATCCTAGTCTTCTGAAAATCTTCCTGCTAAATGACGTGGTTGCTAGTACCTGTATAGGATAGATTGAACACAGACCTGTAGTGAATTGATGCTTCAGGGGTAGAAATACTAAGTTCCATCTTTCCATGACGTAACTACATGAATTGACACGAACACTTCCTGCTGTTACGTCATCAAGCAGGTAAGGAAGTTCATCGATTTTGGTAGCTTCATTCATTTTTTTTTCATCAGCGCTACCACTGTCTCCCTCTACCAGGCAGGACACAAAGACCAAGTAGCAAACATTGTAAACATACTACCATGTTGTTACTGGACATCTCTTATACTAAACTATGCTGTTTTCCATCATCGGACCATGATGCTTGGTTGATCACGGTCAGAAAATTTAAATAGCTTTGTAGTCAGTGAGGTAGGTCAATTGATTTATTATTATCCAACACAAAAAGGAAATTCATAGTACGTTGAACTTAGCTTTCAGCAAGGTGTACCTAGGCAAGAGAAAGGAATGTCTGTCTTATTAGATTTGGCTCACTGCTCCAGCCTGTCAAGACCTTTTTGAGCTGACTCCATTATCCAATGCTATCCATCCCTCCCTGCTTTATGTCATTTGCAAATTAGATAAGTGTGCCATCCATGCCTTTATCCAAGTCATTGACAAAAATAATAAAGAAAATAGGGCCAAACACAGATCTATGCCATCTTGTCTTTTATGAATGGGAAAGCCAGAGTCAACCCTAGACAGCAGTGGCAAGCCCAAAATGATGGGAAAGAAATACAGCAAGTCCAGGATTGTATCAACAAGGGCAGGATAATGATAGTTGAGGAAAATTGATGAAAGTCACCAAGCTGATGGAGTCAGCTGGCCTGAGTTGAGTCAGTGAAGCATGTCCAAGTTAAATGTTGAATTATAGTGCTAAGTGCACAGTGCATGCTACATAATAGGAATTTAATTATTGTTTTGTGATTGGTTGGCTGATTAGCACGTAGTAGCCACACACAGATAATTAATTGTTTTCTTGGTTTGAGGAGTTGGAGACTGGGTAACCAGAATTGTTACTGTTCTTTTAAAGGATATCCTCTGTAAGGAATCGTGTGTTTTTCCTTAAAAGAAAGGAAACTGTAGCCCTTGCATCTAGTGTTTCTTAAGCAAACTTTGAATACCTCCCCCAATAAAAATATCTTTCTTAATATGATATCTATGCTTTCTCCTAAGTACTAGATTGTGCAAGGTTTACTTTTTTAAGCACTTCTTTACTATTTTTAGGTGCATTCCCTCAAGATTGGATCTTTTTCTGTCTTTCTTTTTAAATTTTCTTTACTGTTTGTGGTTTAGAAAAACCTGAATTCTTTGGCTTTTTCAACTTTGCCCACAATGTTATCATGTTGTTTTCAAGTATATTTTAGTTCCTGCTATTAAGGCAATTCTTACTCACTGTAAGAATCAAATTACATGACTTCTAGGAACAGGATGTAGATTGGAAATGAGAAAGGGGCTGATTAACAGGATTTGTAGCTGTGATCTCCCCATTCCCCTTGGTTGCTCAAGGAATGGCAGTTAAAGGGGAAGTGCTGTAGGTCATTTCTTTATATTCAGAAAATCCTATTTGGCCCTCTTGCCTATGATAGCTAAATTACTGACACATTGCCCAAATTTCAACAATTTTAACATCTGAAGTATATATTTTCTCATTTTTTTTAATGTGCTAAGTCCTTCATGTGAACCTATAGACACATATTTAGCTTCTGTCAATAACAACCCTGTATGTGTTCAAAATACTTTAGTTTCCCATGTGTGAAGACTTTAGGTGCCTCAAAAGATATCCCCTGGCTAAGAATATCTCCTCCCCAAATCTTTACTAAAGTGTCTGGAAAAGTAACTGGCTTTGAACAGTGCCTAAAATTACCTTGTCCTTTTATGGTATTTGAAATTACCACTATGGCATTCATTCAGAAGAAAATGTTTTGTCTCTTTTTTTCTCTTCTTTACTTTAGCATGGGTTAGTTTGTCCCTAGAAAGAAAGGTCCCAGGGGAACAGGACATAAGACAGATGCATTTTAATGTAGATTGGAAGGGATGGAGAAAAGATTTGAAGCCCCAGAACCTACGAAAAGCATCTTGTAGGACAGTGACTTCCTGGGAACAGCACAAGAGCATTTGATAAAGGAAAGTAAGGGGTGCCCATTAATTGGGGAATGGCTGAACAAGTTGTGGCATATGATTGTGATGGAATACTGCTATGCTATAAGAAATGATGAGCTTGATGGTCTTAGAAAAACATGAAAAGTCTTACATGAAATAATGAAGAGTAAAATGAGATGAACCAAGAGAACATTGTATACAGTGATAGCAATATTGTTTCAAGAATGACTTTGAAGGGGGCATTTAGGTGACCCGGTGAATAGAGCACTGGCCCCAGAATCAGGAGGACCTGAGTTCAAATCCGGCCTCATAAACTTACCATAAAAAACTAGCCGTGTGACCTTGGGCAAATCACTTAACCCCAATTGCCTTCCCCCCTCCCAAAAAAAGCCAAGAAAAAAAAATGACTGAGTAAAGAAGTGATTTTGACTATTATAAATATCCAAATTAACTAGTAAGGACATATGAAGAAAGATGCTATCTGCATCCAGAGAAAGAACTGCTAAATAGAAGTATGTATAAAATAATTTTACATATATGTGTGTATATACATACACATATGCACACACGCACACACATACACACACACACACACACACACACACACACTCACACACATATCCCTCTGGTAGCCATGGAAGGAGGGATGTAAGGGAAGAAAAAAGGGGAAACAAAGAAATTTATGTGGTAATTTTGTTGTACATTTGAAAAGAATAACAAGTTGTGCACAGTAGATTTGCAGTTTCATGTGCAAGCTTCTTTTTTTATTGTACTATGTTGTGGAAATGCTTGTTTTATCTCATAAACTAAAAATGAAACAAAATTTCAAAAGTATAAGGAAAGTAAAGAGCTGGGAAATGGGAAATGGAGTGCCGGCAGATAGAGGCTCTGAAAAAAAAAAGGGTGGCGCAAAAGTCATCTCATTAAATACACAGTTACCCTCATAGAAAGACAGTTACCACCCGCATAGTTCTACAAATAAAACAGGGATAAGGACTGCGCCTGTGGTTCCACTGGTATGTGGAATTCCCAGGTGAAAGAACTCCCTCTAGCAGTGCAGGTTGACACCTTCTCTGATAGATATAGATATATAATCTTTAGAGCAGGGGTTCTTAATCCGAGGTCTGTGATTTTTTTATTTGATTAACTGTATTTTGATATAATTGTCTTCCTTAGTATGTAATTTTATGCATTTAAAAACATTCTTCTGAGAGGGGATCTGTAAGTTTCCCAAAAGGGTTTATGACATGCAAAAAGTATAAAGAAAACTTGTCTTAAAGGAGCAGTGAGAGCTTAAGTGACTTGCCCCTGGTTATATAGCAGATTTGTCAAAGGCATGATTTAAACACATCTGCCTGTCTTTAATGCCAGCTCTTTATCTACTTTGTTATGTTGTCTCTCTGTAAATAAAATATGAAACCTATTATTCTGCTCATCACAATGCAGGCAAATTTTCTCCATCCTATGTCTAGGCCCAAGGCTTCCATACTTCCCTCCCCAATGCCTCCAAACTTTCCACTCTGTAGGGATGAAACAGGAAGGAACAACCACCTCTAATCCCTCTTCTCCCTGCCCCCAGCCCCATCCTTCCTGTTCTACCTTGCCACTATTTAAGCTCAATGAGAAGAATCAAAGTTGTTATAAAAATCAGTAACCCAACCTTACAGGCAGTTTTCAGAGACCATGGCTCATTTAATATTTTTGCATCAAGTGTAAGAGAAATCAAATTGGTCATTTATTTTTATGGCTGCCATAACATTAAATGAAATTGGTCTTTCCTTAAGATGTAGGTCATTGTTCAGCTGGGTCTATGTGACACAAAAATTTTTAAACATTTGACTCAAATGACTTTCTGTCTGTCTTCAGTGAGTTAGAGATAGAACTCAAGTAAGACAGAGTGTGAATTTGAATTCATCTTCCATTCAGGAGGTATGAGTTTGGAAATACAAATTCTAAAACATGATGACACAATTTCTAAAACAAAAGTTGGGGGAGGGGGAAAGGTGAGGAAAGGATAATGTCCCATGCCCACTTACACCAATTTAGTTCCTGCCAAAAAGGATTTTTTTTCTTCTCCTTTGCTTTTGCCATAGTGTATACAATCCCAATTTCTCATCCTTTGCACCCTGCCAATAAAGCAAAAATTGCATTTAAAGATGCAAAAGCTCTTGAAATCAACTGCTGAGACTTATGGGTCATCTTTTAGGATAACAAAATTGGATGCAGAGATTTTAAAGCAAAACTAATAACTTTAGTTTTAGTAGCTACACTGTACTATAAAGTAAAATAAAATGCTTGCAACAGTGAATGCTTCCAGCATTGCAATGTTGTCTTCCATTAGTAGGGGGTCATTTTTAATCTTGGCCAAGAGCCACCCGTAAAATGTGTAATAGGCAGTTGTTGGGAGATTAGTTTCCAGTCTGCTTTCTCTTCAACCCCAAGTGTTTTAAAAGCCCAGTTTATTCCTGGAGGGTCGTCTAGTACTAAAAATAGTCTTGATGGCAAATAAAGATTTGCTGAACTCAAAGAAACAGTAGTGCCAGCCTAACTCGGTTCTGTCCAAGATTTATTTTGAATATGAAATGTTCCTAAAGCCTTTTTTTCTTAGTTTCTTCACTTACACTTATGCTTACTTCCTAAACTTACAAGAATATTTGTGAAATCATAACTACTCTATTGCGCAGTTGTGAGATTATATTAGGTGATGTTTCTATGAGCTTGGGGACAAATACATGAGAATTTTAGCCCTGAAATAAAAAGCAAACTGAACATTAGTCATTCTAGCAATTCAGTCTATCTCCTGCTTCAGAATCTCTTCCTGTCTACTTGAGACTGTGTTCTTCTTCATGGGAGAGAAAAGTAGTTATCAAATGGTTTTTGACAAGAAGGATGCTGTAATTACATAGTGGTGCAAAATCAGATAAATTTTGTCTCACTGCAAGTACTTAATGAGAAACAACCATAACTTAACCACACTGGTGTATTCACCTAGGTTTTTTGCTCTATTGATTTTTTTTTTCTAAGAATGTTCAGGATTCTTGTCACACTCCTAGGAGACTATCAAACTTTAGAAGCTAATCTGGAATACAGTTATGGAGGCCATACGGCCCCAATTTCCCTGGAAAAAAACAAAAGTCTGAATATTAAATCCATACTCAAGTTCTCCAGCTTCTCAAATAATGCTTTATAAACAGATTCCTTAAATTCTTGTTTGATTGAGATGGATTTAATATGGAAAATGACCTATAATCTCCATTAATGTCCAGTAATAGTACCTAGCAGGCACAACCAGGTCGATTCCAAACTGTGTCATGTTGTAGCACACTCATTCATCTGTGCATTTTCCATGACCTTTCTCAGTTTAAATTTTAGCTTAGCTTTATTAGGGCCTGATCGCTTAGTTTGTGGATTGTTCAAATGCCATGCTTTTGCTCCTCCTTTCTTCCATTGCCACCTTTCTTCTCCTTTTGTAGCTCCTCTGTACCATGAGGTACCAAAGTCAATGATGGATAAAAATGGTTTAGTTCTAACCTCTTTTATTTGGTGGAGTTAAAATTATACCCAAAGAACACTGATGCTGTTAGGTTAAAATCATGAATACTGTTGCTAACATAGCCTCTCTATTGCAGCCAATACATTTCTGAAGAACATCATGTTATAGATATAAAAGGTAAATATGTGTAACATAGAATATCAAATTGTAAAATTGAATCAAATTTAACAAATCAAATCCAGGAAAATTCTTTTAACTT
This sequence comes from Pseudochirops cupreus, assembly GCA_028627135.1. Classification (NCBI taxonomy): domain Eukaryota; kingdom Metazoa; phylum Chordata; class Mammalia; order Diprotodontia; family Pseudocheiridae; genus Pseudochirops; species Pseudochirops cupreus. The sequence continues at coordinate 337,167,355 of CM053580.1, forward strand.
TTGTCTTTTGTATAACCATACTATGGACATGAAAAGGGACTCATCTGATGAAATTACTTCTCATCTCACCCTGGGGCTTTTTGCCTTTTTTTCAGTTAAGGAAAAAAAAAACCAGTCTTCTCATATGTTCCTGCTAGGGATTTGATTTTGTAGGTGGTATTGATTTATTTCTGAAATTGGATGTCTCTGCTTGTACATATTAACTAAATGTAATTATACAAGTGGACCATAATACTATTAATTGAAAGAAAGAAGATACAGACATGCTCATTCTAAGAGCCTATAAACTCTATTTAGTTGTATTTATATGGCTAAATATAATTTTGTATAGTATAACACAGAACTTGGACAGGGAAATAACATAACCAGTATAGTTCTTCTACTCCAGGTGCAGGGTCACAGGGATATACTCAAGTCTGAGTTTCTCCTTGCCTCCTCTGAGTACCAAATTAAGACAGGAAAACTGGTTTTAGACCCATGACTCCAAGAGTATACACTGATGTCAGCTTGAATCACCTCAAAAGAGGCAATTTTAAAATTTTCACTGTGAGCTGAAATGAGTAAATGTTAAAAATCAGGGATAAAATTACTGTTTTATCGATTATCTAAGCTTAAAAAGGTGATAGATGATAATAATGGGGACTAAATTTAAATGTTGCTGTTCATGCATTGTTTTGGAGTAGCAGTTGTTAAACATTTTCCAGTATAGCACTGCTCAAAACTCTTGATGCTACCAGGGATAAAAGAATGAAGATTATGGGAAGCAAACCTGGGGAACAGAGCCTTCAACCTTAAACTAATAGATAAGAAGATAGGGGAGGGAAGGAATAATTAAGAAAACATGAAAAGAAAGGAAATATAATATAGGAGAAGTAGGTCATTTTTCACTGCTCAGATGAAGGTCTTTAAAGATGTCCTAAGAAGTTCTAATCTACTTTAGTGCAGGAGTTTTTCCAACCCCATCTTAATCCCTGTTGCTTTCTATATAGATTCTTTAATAAAACCTCTTATCTTAGATTAGGAAATGGAGGTCCAAGAAGAGTTAAGTGATTAACTAAAGACCCCCATGTTCTCTAAGTCTAGCTCCTGTGTTCTTTCTACCGTGCCTTCTTGTCCTCTGGGTATATAAATAAGAAGCAGCCTCCATGAGACCATACTTACCCTTGGTCATTAAATCACTGCATAGTTAGTTACTTGGGTATCTTCAACTATGAAAATGAATGTTTGATTTCTATACAGTCAATCAAATTGATGATGGGACAATTTGAGTTAATGACTAACTAACATTATCCAACTACATAAGCTATATGCTTTGGGGTGGGAGTGAGGGAGGAAAGGGTAGCATAAACCCAGAAAATGATTCAGAAAGGTAGGCTTATTGTTCTAGGATATCACCAAAATGATTTTTTTGATATTTTATTTAATAAGGTTGATAAATAAACAAAAGATTCCTTTCTCTTTCAGTGTTGAAAGTGAATATATAGAAATAATTCCTTCCCCAAGAGAGTCCACATAATCAGAAGGCATTGATTGGTTGTTATCTCCAAGATGTACATTTGGGTTAGAAAAAAAGTTTCAAAGCTATCAGCATGAAAGTAAGAATTAATTATTATATTTGGTTAAATTTATATAACCAATCTTTTAAATGATTAAGTTATCAGAAAAAATTTAATTATGAAATATATATGCATATATATGTGCACCTCTAACTTGAGAAAACCCAATGTACATAAATCCAAACTCATAAAACAATAGTTATTCACATTACAAAAAGACTCCTCACTGTACAGAAGACTTTACCACAAGGTTATTTTAAAAAGTTAATTTCTTGGTACGTTTAAAATATATTTCATGTCACAACAAAAGATTTATACACAGATTTGGATGGCTAACAGAGCATTAAGAGTGAGTAGAAAATGAACTTTAAAAAAATCCAGACTGCAAATAATGAGGCTCCAGACATTTTGGGTGTATATTTATTTCTTTTTTCAAAGGGCTCTAAGGATTAGAATAATCCTCTCATGGATACTCTGTATAAACAGCATTATCTTTCTACCTTCTATTTTATGCTAGAGCCAACTTCATGCTGTGGAAAAAGTATTATTCTTGAAGTCAAAAGATCTGGATTCAAGTCCTTGGTCCGCCATGAATACAAAACCTCAGTTTCCATATCTACATAATGGTATATAATACTAGCAGTGTCTACCTCACTGGACAGTCATGATGACCAAATGAAATAATGTATGGAGAAAGCATTTTGTAAACTATCAAATGCTATTGCATACATTAAGTTAATTGGATGTTTCTTGTAGCAAGTGCTAGATTAGACTGATGAGGCAAAATCCACAAGGTCAGAGTTCCAAGAACTTCCTTGCTCTCCAATAACAGTTCTAGTAGAAGAAATTGTAGTATAGTGGGAAAAGCACTGAATCTGAGATGAGAAGTGCTAGGTTCAAATACCACCTCTAACACTTACAGGCTTTGTAACCTTGGGTTAGCCACTTAACTGACCTGGGCCTAAGTTTCTTCATCTATAAATTGAGGAGGTTGGACCAGATGGTCTCTGAGGTCCCTTATAGCCCAAAGGCTATGAATTAGGGTATAGAAGGGAATAGGCTTATTGTCTTACCTGAGCATTTAGGATTCACTTTGAAACATTACTTGTCATTTCTAAAAATTAGACTCTGAAAGGAAGAAAAGAAAAGTTATTGAAATTCAGATCATATTCAGTTTTATGGGACCATGTTAGTTTATTTCACATAATTGCCATATATCTTCCTGTTTAACTCAACAAAAAAGGAAGCAAAGATTTCTTGACTTGTTTATAGCCCACAGTCTCAGGAGGAGGTGAATTTTTACATATATTTATATACTTCAACCTGGAAGAGCCAGAGAAAGAGAGATAGAAAATGAGCTCCTTGTCTTTTAAGATGATCCTGGAAAGCACATAGTTGCGTGCCTATTACAAGGAAGGGGAAAATGGAGGAGGGGGAAGTGGTAATCACATCTCTTTCCTCTAGACAATAACCACTCAAAACCAGCCTGCTTTGTCCATTGTCTTGGTCAGGCACACCATGAGTACACACAGACAGAAAGAATGTTATGAAAGGTAGCATTACGTTGATGTTGGAAAGAACCTATTTCTTCAATTTCCTTTCCATGGGTTCAGTGTTGCTTCTGAGTAATCCACAGTATTAATTTTTTTGAGTAGGTAATTTCCTCCTCATTCCATTTAAAAAGAATTGTTTGTAGCAGTTCTAGTGCCAAAAATATCACTGCCTCATGTACAGGATAAGGAGTGAAGTGAACAGGGATACCACAACTCCCTGGCATCGTGGGTTGGTTTTGATGTGAGCAGACAGGCAGAAGGTAGCTATGTTCTCTCCTCCATAGGTTAATGCAAGAACCAGCCTAAACCTTATGTTGGATGGTCCTGTCTACCTATAGCCTTGAACTGTATGATATTTAAAAGCATGAGGTTTACTGAAATCAACCAAGTGATTCCCTTGGCTGTAAGAATTTCCTTCTTTTCCATTTATCTCCCTCAATTTATGGAGTTATATAAGGTGAATCACAGCAGATTTTGAAGGAAAGGTTAGTAGGAATTAAAAAAAATAATTGATTAACTTTCCATGACAAATATGGATATCTAATATGAACACATCATTTTAGAAATGGGTCAAATAGGGCCACAAGAATTTCATTTAAGCAAAGTCATGCCTAGAGGTAGAAACTGAGATTTGTGATAGAGCACAGGGCTAACATTTCTCATGAACTTGTATAATTCTGTTATGATTTCCGAAATACCATAAAATCATGGCTATCCAGAACCCTCAGAGAATGAGTCATTTTAGATAGTCATTTTCCAGATAGCCAAGAAAGAGCTTTATCCCTTTGAGCAACAAAGTTATTTTTATTTCAAATATCTTAGATGGAAATCTTTTTAAATGCTATTGTACATGTAGTTCATTGTCTAGTCTATTGAGTTACTAAATCAGTACCTACAGTTGGGACAGGAATGGGAAAGGAGTGGGACCCAGAATTGACAAAAACTGGATGGGCTATAATTGGGACATTATGTGGTGCCTTTCTTGATCCCAAGATGCTCCCCAGTACAAAGACACTTTTCAAATCACATGTTCTGGTGATACACAAAGGTTGAAAATCTTGAAAAACCACAATCTCCAAGTATAACTAAGATTTGCACACTGGTGCAGATGAGTAGAAGCATTATTTCAGTTGATGACCTACACTCAAGAAGTATGGTATAGTACAAAGAATGCTGTATTTAGCATCAGAGGACCTGGGTTCAAATCTTCTCTCTGCCATTCACTATGTGTATAAATTTGGATAAGACACTTAACCTCTCTAGACCTTGGGATTATGGGATTTCCATACTATGAATCAATCAATAAAAATACATTTATTAAGCAAAATACGCTTAATACTATTGTGTCAGCAGGCACTGTGCTTAGCACTAGAGATACCCCCCCCGCCAAAAAAGGCAAAAGATAATCCTTGCCCTCACCGACCTCACAATCTGATGAATTCCCTAAAAGAATAAAATCATAGATCTGAATAGCAGCAACAACAAAACCCCAAAACTCTTCGCTTAGCAAACCTTCTTATTTCAATCTCTTAGGACCCTGTTTCCATTTTCCTTACAAATCCCTACTGTCCTACCATTCTGAAAGAGAATGATGCCATCAGGAGTCATTAAAATTCATAGGACTCCTTGCTTCCATACTGAATGATCCTGACTGTTGTGCTTTTTGAGTTCTGCCTAGTTCTGTGGTATTGTTTTCGTTTTTATTTTTTCCAGTCTTCTTTTCTATAAGTCAGTCAACTATCACTTTACACTACTACCAGGGTTTCTGCCTTCAGTAGGTCTTCATGTTAATTTTAATTTTCATGCCATGTGTTTGGAAATCAAGTAACCAAGCTTGGTAAAATTGTATATGAAATGAGATTAAAGGTGCCCGAGGTACTTTTCTATAAGTAAAGTGCATAGCTTTCCTGATAAACTTTTTTTTTGCTGCGAATGAATATGCAAAGTTTTAATAGTCATTTTTCCTTTTTTTATTTTCAAATGAATTTCTAAGACAGGGGAAAATCTATGCTCTTAGTATTATGGGAGTTAGAGCTATAAAGGACCTGAGAGAAGGCATAGTTCAACTCCTGAACAGGAAGTATGGTATAGTACAAAGAATGCTGTATTTAGCATCAGAGGACCTGAGTTCAGATCTTCTCTCTGCCCTTCACTATGTGTATAAATTTGGATAAGATACTTAACCTCTCTAGACCTTGGGTTTATGGGATTTCCATACTATGAATCAATCAATCAAAACACATTTATTAAGCAAAATGTACTTATGTGTCAAGCACTGTGCTTAGCACTAGAGATACCAAAAAAAAAAAAAGGCAAAAGATAATCCTGCTAATAATAAGCAAGGTAAAACAATTTGCCTCAGGTCAGACAGGTGACCTGATACACATTGCACAGAAAGATCACACAAAGCAGCCAAGATTTAAACTGAGAATTTCTGACTCCAAACCTTTTGCTTTTTTTTTTCTGCACCACCACATTGAATCTCCAGTAATATTGAAAAATATATTATAGAGCTGAATGTAACCCTGCTACTAGGTGAGGCTGAAGTTTGTGGCTCACTTGAACTCAGAAATTCTGAGCTGTATTATGGTTAAAACCTATCTGATAGACACATTTATTTCTGAACAAAGCACCAATGATGAGCCCTAGGAGAGTAAGGGGGGAAAGGGAAGTCATTGGGATGCCTATGGAAGGTCTGATTAACCTAGTCCAATATATCTAGATAAATAGATAATAATACATTTTAAATTAATGAATATATTTTAAATATTTTATGTAATAGATATGTGTAGTTGTTTAAACTGATTGATTTTTCTTCCTTATGTCAATTTATTTAGTTATTTTAAAATACAAAAGAAAAGGGTGGTATTTTTCTTTCATTTTTATTTTCATCCACAGTACCTAGTACATAGAGTACAATGTACATAGTAGTTGCCAAAAAAAAAAAGGTGGCTGAATTAAATGGAACCAGTGGATTAAACTTTAGTGGAGATGAGAAAAAACAATCTTTCATCCTTTTTTCCTTGGTTGTCTACCCCTGAGATATAGGGAAAGATATTTTATTCCTTTACAAAGTTTTTGCCTCATCTCCTTAAAAATGTATAAGGTAACATGATAGTCTTTGCAAACATGTAGCTTGTTTCTAGGAAAGACTAGTTTTGACAGTGGGGTATGGGTAAAGAAGATAATATGAAGAGATTGTTTCAGTTATAGATGGGCTGTTTTTGAGGTGGTGAATGCCAAGCTAAAACGTCCAGGCCACTGGAAATATGGAGCATGAGTTTTAGAAAAAACAGGAGCTGTTGACACACATTTCCTGCCGGTCTAACCTCCCATTACTTTTTTGACAGGGTTATTAGACTGATCAGCAGAATGCCATAGACATACTATAACTGTGTTTCAGTAAAGTGTTTCACAAAAATTCTTACAATATCCTCATAGAAGTGATAGAGAAATGTAGCTTAGATGACAGAACAGTTAAGTGAATTCAGAATTCATTATCAAATTGGACCAAAAGGATAGTGATCATTTTCAATCAAGAAAGAAGCATTTAATGTTTTTTTCAACATTTTTATCAATAACATAAATGAAAGGAAAGATGTCATTCTTTTCAAGAACAGCTTACTTAGTGGTGACGTGATAGCCATCTTCATGTATTTGAAGGATTGTCTTCTGGAAGAGATTTTAGACTTGTTGACTGAGCTCTAGATTCTAGACTCCCCTCTGAGAGGAAAGAACTGAGAAAACAACATAAAAACTGCAGAGAAGAAGATAGAAGGAAAAAACTTCCTAACAATTATGGTCGCCCCAGGATGGGCTGCTTTCTGTGAGGGCAGTGAGGTTTTAGCAATAGGTAGCGAGATCTAAAAGCCTCAAATAGCCTTTTAAGTCTTGGGGTTCTCACCTATTCATTAGTGTTCAATTTAGTATATTTTTGGACATGGTGAAGAAAGGTAAGGACCATTATGGAAGATTATATGTGAATGTTAAATGTATCTGTTAATATTATTCTTATTATAATAATAATTAGCATTTATGGAAAACTTCACAGTTTGCAAACTGCTAAACTTATGTTAACTCATTTGATTTTCATAACAACCCTGTAATGTAGGTACTACATTATTATCTACACCTCAGGTAAAGAAAACTGAGACAAAAACAGGCTAAATGACTTTTCCAAGGTTATAGCTAGTAAGTGTCCAAGGCAAAATTCAAAGTCGGGCATTCCTGATGCCAAGTCTTATGCACTGTATGCTGCAGGACCTAGCTGCCTCTGTTTTACCTTTGGGCTCAAGTTGTCTGTCTGTTTTGTAGCCACGGAGTTGGTCTATAGAGATAAGTTTTCAAAATGATCACAAATGATTTGTTTTGTTTGTTTTATTTGAATTGCTTGCTCGCAATCAGCTACTTCCTTTACCGACATTAAAGGTCTGGGGTCTGATCTCAAATCTACTGCTGGCTATTCAGGTAACTTTGAGAAAGCTACTTAGCCTCAATTATCAGATTTCTTATCAAGAAACTTTTTTGACAGGGTTATTAAACTGATAGATCAGGGGAATGCCATAGACATACTGTTAACTGTGTTTCAGTAAAGTGTTTGACAAAAATTCGTACAATATCCTCATAGAAGTGAGGCCAAAAAGGAAAGATGTCATGTTTTTCAAGAAGAGCTTACTTAGTGGTGACGTGATAGCCATCTTCACGTATCTGAAGGATTGTCTTCTGAAAGAGATTTTAGACTTGTTGACTGAGCTGTAGAGGGAAGAACTGAGAAAACAACAACATAAAAATGGCAGAGAAAGAGATATTGAAGATATATACCAATTGTATATATATATATAGGTATATAGAAGAAGATATTGAAGATATATACCAATTATATATATATATATATATATATATATATAGGTATATAGAAGAAGATATTGAAGATATATACCAATTGTATACCAATTTTATA
>CM053580.1:337175923-337191336 GCA_028627135.1 Pseudochirops cupreus
TACATAATATATATATAATATATATATATACCAATGAAGAAGATATACATCAATTTAATCCAAGACCAAAAGAGTTGGCCTAGAAAAAATCATAGATATAGAGCTGAAGGGACCTCCGATGCTATCTAAACCAACCCTCCCCCGACACATGCACCCACACTTTACAATAAGGGAACTGAGCCATAGAGAGATTAAATGACTAGCCTAGGGTCACACTGCTAGCAATTACTTACGGCGGGATATGAAGCTGGGTCTTTCTGACCCCAAGTGTATACCTTATCCATCATACCTACTGTAGGGTCACAGATTTAGAATGGAAGAAACCGTCTCCCAACTATTCCAACCTCCTCATTTTTATAAATGAGAAAACTGTGGCCAGGTTGTGACTAGTCCAAAGTCAGAAAGGTAATAGATGTCAAAGGCAAAATTTGAACTCAGGTCATCTGACTCCAAAGTATTGTTTGGTTTGTTTGTTTTTTCCCACTATGCCAAAACTTCTAGTTCAGCCACTCTCTTTGCAAATGAAGAAGCCCAGAGGGAGGATTTTGTGCTCTACCTCACACAGCAGAATGATGAATGACTTTATTATTGATTCAGTCGCTCTCATTTTACTGTTTTCTTTTCTGGATCCATCAAGTCAATGAAAAATCAGAATGGAACACAGGTCTCCTATTTATTTAACTGCTAAAACACATTGCCTTTTTTTGCTGCATTAGTAACAAAAGCTTTTTTTTTTAAAAAAAAAGCCTGCAGCTGTGTTCAGAAAGGTTACTGAGGTTCCTAGGAAGTATTTGAACGTTATTGGCAGGAGGGGGGCAGTTAGATGGCACAACATACACAGTGCCAGGCCTGGAGTCAAGAAGACTTGCATTCATGTCATTCAGACACTTAATATCTATGTGAACCTGGGAAACTCACGAAAGGGGGAAAAAAAAGTTGATTTGCCTCAGTGTCCTTACCTCTAAAATGAGCACCTACTCCTTCCTAAGGTTATCATGAGGATCAAATGAGATAATATTTGTAAGTTGCTTAGGACAGCACCTGGCACATAGGAAATGCTGTATAAGTATCAATCATTTCTATTGCAATAATAATAACAATTATTATTATATTTATGATGATGGTGATGTTGGTTTACAGGATAATAACTACCACCCATCATGAACAACACACATGCCACATAACATATTACAAGGATAACCAACAAAGACTTTTTAAAATTTAGGGTTTAGGCTAGTAATTGGCCCATTTTTATTACGAGAAATGCTTCAGACAAGTGAATGTTTTTTCCTGTGACCAGAAATTCAGTGCATTGTTTCTGCTACCTTGTGTTAACAATAGTTGATATGGAGACTAGAAGATCAAAGACAACAAACAAAAGGCAGGAAACAAAAGTACCCTAAGATCAGTGAATAGTTTAGAAGTGATTCATTAGTCTAAAAACCCTATTGATTCCATTCAGGATGCTGGCTTTTCATCCTTTCTTGTTCACCTGATCTGCTTCAAAGGGGAAAATTCTGGCTCAATGAGACATATCTCTTCGTAATCCAGAACCATACCTTAGAATTTGAGTGGTCTAAGTTCAGGGCTCTGTAAGCCATGAGCATGTAGAATCAGGATGTTAGATTGATGGCTAGAAGGAATTTTTTACGGAAGAGAAAATTGTTGCCCACAGATATTAAGTGACTTGCCAAAAATCACAGAGTTAGCAAGTGACAGGAGCAGGTGTATCTATTTTTTTACAAAATGAGTAAAAAATCCTCTGCTCCAATGTGCCCCATCGCCCATCCCCCCAAAAATAGCAAAACAGAAAGGTCTCACAGCCAAGCCTGCAAATAGTCATGATACATCTCTTTGTCTTTCTGGTGGGCCTTCATGTTCCCCATATGTTATCCTAGGATTGAGGCCTTGCCACAAGGAGAGGATAAAGCTCTTGAGAAGAAGAGACTGGGTCTCTCTCCCTCTTGAGTGAGCTCTACCTTCCTAGGGACCCACACATAAAATTTTATCCAGACTGGTTGGGCCACTACCAATGAGCAAAGATCTTGAGATTGCTACAGTGTCTTTTCCTCCAACCCCCTGAGTATGCAGTCTGCAAATTCACTGAAGTAATTGAGGGTAAGGTTCAGTTTTCTATCTCTATATTGTGATTTGGGTCCTTGATGCTCCACAGTCCCAGCCTTAGCTTGATTAACGAACTCAAAGTTTCCCAGTTCTCCCTGTCCTGGGGGGTCACATCTTCCCCTGGAGTGAGTGTCACTAACCTTCGGATTCCTACTGTAGGGTCTAGGCCTCTGCCTTCTCTTTTACTTGCTATAAATCAGCCCTCGTTCTCTTGCTGGGACCTTTAGCTCCATTAGTGTAACACAGGTTCCCTGAAACTGTGACTCAATCAGACACCTTTATTGTGGTGCCCATTGGATCAAATAGCAGGACCATGGAGCCATCATCCATGCCAGAACAAAGTTATAAATTTGGTGTCAGTGGAAATGTTTACCCCTTCTATAGGACACATTTTCAGCGTTAGAACAAAGCCCCGTTAATCTGGTTAACAAGCAATTAAATTTGCCCAGATTCCTCCCAGTCACCTTTTCCATATAATTGTGAGGTTGTATCAACATGTACTAAGGGCTTTATGAGGATAATCAAAAGTATAATGAGAAAAGCAGATGTCAAGAGAAAATTATGTATGTATGTGTGTGTGTATACATGTATATGTAAAATTTCCCCTTACAATTACCCTCAACTATGTGTCTGAAGAAAGCCTATCAAAATAATAAGTTTTCCCCATCTCCACCTTTATGTTATCTTCTTGCATTCAATGAAAGCAAAATTATCCTCCCTTTTGTTCTTAAAGCTTAGAAAAGTTCTCCTAAGACATGATTCTTAATGTTAAAATGAACATTTCTGCTATTTAGCCAAAATTCCAATAACATCTGAGTTTTTGCTCCATCCTTTGTTAATCTTATTTCGTTTCTCTGGTGTAATGATGACTGGAACATTTTTTGTCTTGCTTCTTTGTTTCCTAATTTTGGTTTAGGGTTTAGATTCCCTAGACTTTATGTAGGTGTTTGACAGTGACTTGATAGACTATATTACATATATATATAATGTGTTTGTGTATATATATATACATACACATATGTATGTGTGTATGTATATATATATATACCACTGTTTTGTGATGAATGAAAAGTTTGAGATACATAATTTCTGGGTATATAATCATTTTATTAGTTATGGCTGTCAAATAATTAATAAAAGGATGGTCATTTGGTCATCTCTCCTAAACCAGAAGATGCATCATGGTGGCCTCTTAGAAGAGTGGGTATTCCTGTCAGGCAGGAATCAACTCTGATTGGCTAACAATTAATGAGAAGAATGAATATTATAACAAGAGGGGGACCTATTCTAATGAGGGAGTGGGGGATTTGACTTTGATTTCATCACTCTTACTCCCAGACCACTCCCAGCTTGCCATCTAGATCTAACCCCCACTCAACCCTTCGTAGAACTCAGTGGGCTTCCCCAGTCTAGTTGGGGTCTGAACAAGATAAAGGAGAATGCTAAACACCATTTCATTATCAGCACTGTTTTTCAGAGGATGATTTGACCTAGCAGAGAATGAGGAAATAGTGAGGGAAAAAATCCTAGATCTCCCCAGTATTAACAGTTGGTTATTTAATAATCTCCTCTCTCAGTCTATTGTGATTTAAAGGAATAAGCATTTATTAAGTACCCATTTTGTGCCAAGCTAAGTGCTAAAGTGCTAAGCACTACAACTGATGGAAAGACAAGGAGTTCCCTGAATCCAGTGGCCCGTTGGCAAGGGAGACCCAATGTCATTTAACAATTTGAGCCCAGAATACCAGAAATTGAAGGTTGGGGTAGACCTCAGTGGTCATGCAGCCAAAGCATATGTGAAAAAGAATATCTCTTAAGAGAAATTTTACTCTCTCTTCCCACTAATTTTGGAATGAGTTGGGGAGGGATATCAGTTAGTTCACCTCATTTGTGATCTTTGTTGAATTCCACACATTTCATAGGCTACCAGATTAAATTTCTTTATGAATTAAGTCTAAATTTCTAATCCTGCCATTTAAGGCCTTCCATGACTTGGTACCTCCTTGTCCTTCTGGCCTTATTCATACTAATTCACACCAAATGTATTATGCTCCAACCAAGCTGGACTTTTGCCATCCCTAATAAATTTCCAATGCTCTCTCAGCACTGTGCCTTTCTGCACACTGTTGCCTATGCCTGGAATACTCATCTTCCTCCTTTCTTCTTTGCTTTTTTAAACTGACCTATTTTTCATGATCCCAGTAGAAATGCTACCTCCTCCACGAAGACTTTCCTGATCTCCTAAAATTGTCTTCCCACCCTCTAACTTTGCCTACCACTTTGTACCTGTCATATGCTCTCATATAAAGTCATAGTTATTATGGATTTCTTATAAGGTATTACAGTTTTCTGCATGGGCCTTTTGTGTGTATGTAGATATAAGTTCCATGTGGGCAGAGATCATACTTTCATTATCATTATAGATCTCCAACAGTCTAGTATAGTACTTAGTACAAGCTAAGTGTGGAATCAATGATGGCTAAATGAATGAATCCATTTGTTGATTCTAGGTTTACTAAATCTAACAAGAACTATTTAAGCCTTGAGTTAAGGAATTACAGTCATGAATCCATATGCATTACTTATCTTTGACTAAAGTTCATCTGCAATGGACTGATACTAGCACAAAGATGGAATTACAAAAAAAAAAGAATTCACACAAAGCAGAATGTCTTGATTCATTGGTTGATGCATTGTAACATTTCAAGGCAAAGTACAAAATATGTAATAATGAACAATGAATCTCAATAAGTCATGCTGTTTAGAGGACTATTCATAGTTACTGACCTAAAAGGTTAACATTGGCATAGCACTGACATATGTTTGATAAAAACCTAAATCATTTCAATTCTGTGGAAAGGCAGTATAGGTAAAAGAAAAACCAGGGATGAATCTAATCCTTGCTTTGTCTCTAATTTGCTTAATGACTTTTGGCAAACCTTTCACACTGCAACCAACAACCTAAGGAACTGAGTGTGTGTGTGTGTGTGTGTGTGTGTGTGTGTGTGTGTGAGATGTGTGTGTGTGTGTGTGTGTGTGTGTGAGAGAGAGAGAGACAGAGACAGAGACAGAGATAGACACAGAGAGACAGAGACAGAGAGAGAGAATTGGGATTTAAGTACCTGTAAAATACTATGTTTTGAAATCTTTGCATAAATGATACTGTATCCACTTAAGTAATTATAATTCTATTTCCATGTATCTTGAATGTTTCCATCTGGAAGCCTTAAAGTGTTTCCATCATTGTTGTGAATAATGCATAACTAAAAAAGCACATGCACTACCCAGTACAAAGGAGAGTAAAAACTCATTGATTCAGATTCCAAAACATTGGAGTCTGATTATTTAGATATGCAAGGCTGAAGTTGGTTCCTTGGAAAGGGCATGGGATTGCAAAGGAAAGGTGAAAGCAAAATTAACAGTGTCCATATGAAAAAATGGTTGATTAAGAAAGTTAATAAAAGTTTCAAGTACCAACAAGGAATACGTGATTATACGTGATGCTTACCTGTTTGTAGAATATTTGAATACATTGAATGTGCTTGTTTTTTAAAATGGATAAATTTATTTGTTAATGTCCATGTAAGATTTTACAAGGTAAATAGTATAATTCTCTTCCCCATTCTCACGAGTACACTGTGGAAACTTGAAAGTTTTTTAATAATTTATTTCTAACTATTCTATTACACAAATTTTCAGCTGTCAAGCATGCCTTACCCTCAATTAGATCCTCTTGATTAAATAATCAGTTCTTACTGTCATTTAATGCTGCTTCATATTCTCAAATGCCTTCAGATATATTGTGATCTTTAAGTATTCCAATGCCTTTATGTGATGGAGCAAGTATTATCTATGTTAATGGCTGAATAAATTGAAACACATAGCTTAAGTACTCTGCTAATAGTTATACACTAAATAATAGGGGTTTTCATTGGATCTAGAACTAGAAGCAAGGATGTGCTAGTAAACATTTAACAACCAGGTTTTAGTGGTTAGGGGGAGTATGCATGACACACTTTTAAATTTAATCAGCATTATTAATATTTTCTCTATAACTTTCTCAAGTTTAGACAATCAACAAAACCAATTAAACTCTGATTTGTAGTGTTAGCAGGTTTCAGAGGTGTAAATCCTCACTGAAAATTTAACAGTTATTTCTCATGGCCTGATAGAACTGATTAAAAGGGATCTTAGAGATTTTCAAGTCACAGAACAACCGAACATAGAAGTCAAAAGGAAATCTGGGCCATCTAGTTCAACCCATATCCAAGACAAAAGACCCTTTCCAGCATCCCTGACAAGTGATAATCTAGCTTCCATTTGAAAATGTTAGTGAGGAAGAAGTCTCTACTACATGGCATAACCTATTCCTTTTTTAGATAACTTGAACTGCTTTTTTTCCCCCTGATACTTAACCAAAATTTGTATCTCTGAAACTTCTACACATTGCTCCTATTTCTGCCTTTAAGAGCCAAGCAAAACAAGGTCTTCTCCCTCTTCTGCATGGTAGCACTACAAGTATCTCAAGACTACTGGAGTGGTACTCTCCTTCCTCCCTCTCTCTAGGCTAAACCAAACTCATTTAACTAATCTTATTAGATCATGATTCTTCATCTTCCTGGTTTCTCTCATAAAGATGCTCTTTAGCTTATCAATATCTTTTTATAAAAATTGCTTCTCACTGACATGAATGAAGTATTCCAGATGTGGTTTGACCAGGACAGAGGTCAGTGATACACTATCACTTCTCTCTCTGCCACTATAACTCTCCCAATGCAATCTAAAAGCACATTCATTTTCATGGAAGCCATAACATGGTGCCTTCATGCTAAATTTCACAACCCACTAAAACTCTTAAATTGTTTTCTTTTTGTTTTGTTTTGTTTTCCAAATGAACCACTATCTATGAACCACTAATGAGTGCCTCTATGGACTGATAACAACACAGAGATCTAACTACAAAGAAGGATTCACATAAAACAAGATGCTTTAATTGATTAGCTGATGCCTTTGCATCTTATACAGGTGAAACTGGTTATTGGAATGCAAATATAAAACTTTATGCTTATTACTGTTAAATGTGATTTTGAGACTCATTATGATGAAACAGAGAGAGAAAGATCTGGCCTTAGAGTTAGGAAGACCAGGACTCAAGCCCTCTATTTTTGAAAACGTACTGACTCGTGTGCAAACCACTTAACTATTCAATGACTTGGGCAATTTTCTAATATTCTAATGTGCAGAACAATTGTTACTCTACATGCCTGTAAGAGGTTTCCTTACAAGGAACTCCCTAGACTGATAAAATCAATAGACCTGTATCAAAAAGAAAATATATCTCATCTCATTAGATTTGCCCCAGTGTTCTAACATATCAAGAATGTTTTGGGATCCTGATTGTCATCCAAAGTGTTAACTATCCAATCAAATTTGGTGCCATCTAAAAATTTGATAAGAATGTCATCTCTACCTTCATCTAAGTCACTGAGAAAAATATTAGAGATATTCCACTAGAGATCTCCTTCCTACTTGATTTGAGTGACAGCGATGAAATTGAAAAGTGGGACAGTCTGGCATCTCCTGATCCCTTTTGTTCATCTTGTCCTCTACTCTACAAATGCGTTTATGTCCTCCACATCTGGAATAGACTCTGAATCCCCTCAGCAATCTTTATTTCTGGAAGCCTTTTCTTTCTAGGCGCAAATGAAAGGATTTTCTCTCATGTGACGGACCCTGCCCCTCACCTGCTCCAGTGAAAGTCATAGAATTGTGGAATTTCTAAGGAAGCTTAGAAAGAGTTATTTTTCCTTCCTTAGATTTCTCATAACACTTAACCTTTGCACAAAATTCACTCTCCATTATATCTTCTCTGCATAGGCCTTTCCCCTTCATCTGCTTGCAGGTAGCTTATATGTCAGATCTATCTTTATACCACCACAGACAAGCACAGTATCTTGCGTGGAGTAGTTACTTAATATGAATAAACTATCTGGGATTATTTGATCTAAATGTCTTAAGAGAATTCAATCTGTATTGATTTCTTTTATAGAAAAGAGTGTGTAGAAAATTTGAATACCTCAATAATTGTACCACCTGACAAATCAATAATACCTTTTAGCTTAAGAAGGTACTTCTACATCTCTTACCATATTTGTTCCTTAAACCTACCCTGTGAGGTGAATGGGAACAGAATTATTGAAGTGATCCGTATGGACAATAGAGTATAAATGGTATGTCATTTCTCTCTTGCAAGTTGGGTAGGGAGGGGGAGGATCACATATTTTGAATAGAAAAATCAATAATTTTTTTCTATGAATTGAATTACTTTTCTGATATCATTAATCCTCTACCTATCATTACTTAACTTTAATTTTTTTGGAAATAATAATTCTACTCTAAATTGTGGCTTCTTTAAATGAGTTATTTCTGTCATTCTGGGCCAGACAAATGGCCCAATTAATGGAGTCTGATATGCTTCCATTGCAGTATCTTTGCTAAGAAAACCCCAGATGAGATCATGAAGAGTCACATATGACTGAAACAAGTGAACAACAACAATAAAGTGATATGTTTGCCACTTACTGGCCAGGACTTGAGAGAACTCTCAGAACTCACTCATTCTAATCCTTCCCTTCTCCCCCTATCCCAATTCCCTTTAGGCCACAGCCTCTTTAGGAGCTACTCCCCTTTTATTAAACTACCTCTTGTGAAAGGAGTAGGGTAGGATACTTGTACTATCTCCTAATATAGCACTACTCCTACAGAGAGAGTTGAAATAAACTGGGATTGGAACCTGGAACCTGTTTCTTCTTTTCCAGGAATACAAATGCTCAAGCCCTATGAAAGCAGCTGGAATTGCTTTTTCCAAGCCACAGTCCAGTGTTTTACTATAACCCCTCTGGCCTTGCCAGTGGATCATGAACCAAACAGTGAGGTCCTGAGGACACTGAAGGATGGAGTTGTCATGCCCCTTGATCCTTTAGAATCCCTCATACAACCCAAAGACTTCTAGCACAGATGATTCCTAGAGTAAGTAAGACCCAAACATCAAGGTAATGGACACTGAAACTCCTTTGGTGATTGAACCCCTCTAAGGAAGGCCCAGCTGTGCCACCAAGCTTACGGCTACTCATGTGACTGAGAATCCATTGAAAAACATCAGTTCATGAGAAGTATTATTCAATAGCATTCAATCTTTGGTTCAACTAAGGCAAGTTATTTTATATCTCTCTCTCTCTCTTAATCTGTTTCTTTATTTGTAAGAGGAGGGATGTTGAACTAGTTCAGTGGCTCTTAAGTCCCTTTGTGGATCCATAGATATATTTTAAGGAGTCCATAAACTTGGATGGGAAAAAAATTATATCTTTATTTTAATGTAATTGGTTTCCTTTGTAATCCTATATGCTATTTTAAGAATGAAAAAACATTAGTCTGAGAAAAATTCTATAGGTTTCACTAGACTGTCAAAACAGTCTATGACAGCAAAAGTTTGTCATAAGAATCCCCAGTCTTGTCCAGCCTCTTCATTTTATATGATTAAACTGGGGCCTAGAAAGGTTAAATAAATTTCCCAAGGTCACACATATGCTAAAGTAATTAAAATCATTCTGTATGCCCCAGCTCTGACATTCTAAGGATTTTAATTCTTGAAGCATATAACTAGTCATATGTTTCATATTTACAAGAGATCTAATATCTATTCCTCATCTTATAGGTAGGGACATTAGTTTAAGAGAGTAAAAATGATCATCTAATTATGAAGTAGCAGATAGAGGGCTTCTAATTCCAAATCTGGTATTTTCTACTTTTTTTTGTTGTTGTTGTTGCTTTTTGGAGGGGATAAGGCAGAGCAATTGGGGTTAAGTGACTTGCCCAAGGTCACACAGCTAGTAAGTGTTAAGTGTCTGAGGCCAGATTTGAACTCAGATTCTCCTAACTCCAGGGTCAGTGCTCTATTCACTGTGCCACCTAGCCTCCCTGTATTTACTATTTGTGAAGGTTCATTTCATCATCAGAAAAATGTGAATACTTCTTACAGGATTTTTCTCATTCCAACTTTAATGAAGAAAGTCAAGTTGAAAAGTATTTACTACTATGAGCCAGCTACTGTGCCGAGCTTTGTACTTGGCAAACCTTTAAAATGAGCTATAAATAAGTATGATGTATAAAGTATGTATATATATATACTAAGTACAAATAAGTACTATCCCTATGGCAGACCTTCAGACTCATATTAGTGCGGCTCACTGACCACGCTACCTTTGTTCACTCTTTTGGCTCTCCGCTTAGCTTACTTGTTGAAACCTGCTTAGCTCTTACTCCATCACAGCCAGTACCCCCTCTCTTTTCTCAGACTAGACTCCCTCCCAGTTCTCCCCCCAACTTCTGACTGCCCTTTCGAAATCATAACTACAACCTGCTGATCCCATTTACTGACTCCAGTTGACACTGGACCTTCTGGGACAATGCTGGGGAGAAGAAAATTTAATGCCAACTTATAAACACTTCTTTCAATATTTTGCAAACCCACATTACTTGCCTTATTATACCTTTTGAAACTTTTGCCTTCCTCTTCCAAAACCCCAAAATTGCTCGAGGAAGGGATAAATGTCAGGGACCTGGGATTTTACAACTTAGTGAGTATCATTCTTTAGTAAATAAGTGAAGGTGAAAATATAAGATATTGATGAAAGTTGTCAAGGATGAGACAAGTGCTTATTAGTTAATGTAGAAGGCAGCTATTGTATTGAGATGGAAGAAAAGTCCAAGACACAGTTTGTGGGTAATTAATAATCAATTTATTAATTAGGCTAGTAGATAATCAATAAATTGAGGTCAATGGTTCTCTCAGAAACTAAATACCCCACATGGAGGCAACTGAATGTTTAAATGCTCTTGGAAGGGGGGGTGGAGGTCCCCCAAGGGTGAAAATCAATTCAGATTGGTTAACAGTTAATGAGAGACTAAATATTATAATGAGAGGTGGGCTGATTCTACCAAGGGGCTTGGGGAATGTGACTCGGATCTTGTCACTCTTGGACAAAAAGACTCATCTCCAAGAAGATAGTTCTGCCTCCAGCAACCTATACAAAAGGATTTAGTCTTCACCCAGTCCTACTTGAGTAGTACAGTGATGGGGTTACAGTAAGAATTCCACTTAGATAAGATGGCCTGGATGCAGTGAGTTTTTGAACAAGGTCAGAAATGGCCTTAAAAGCCTGGACTTTGAATGAGCAAGAGAAAAAGAGAGGATCTTTGGGTCCCATATATAAAATTGGTTATTAAAATAATAAGAAAATAATCATTTTTCTCAATATGGGAGGGGGAGGGAACCAGGCTAACTTTGAATCTCATCTCAGCCACTTATTATCTTTGTGGTTTTTTAACCTCTCTATGCCTTATTTTTCTCATCTATAAAATAGGAATACCACTAACACCCACTTCACGAAGCTGGTGTGGTGATCACAGGAGATATTATGCATAAAAATAAGTTGCTATATAAATGTCAGCTATTACCTGTGCCCTTTGTGTCAGATTTTTTTTTTAAATCAGAAGAAAAAGGGGGAGGGGATATGTACCAAAGCCTTCTTTTTTGCCTCTCTTTCTTATTCTAATTATGTCATTTTAGTCCATATTTCTGTTCTTACTTTTCATTACTTCTGAAGTTTAAAAACGAAAAGGTTGTGCCCCATTCTTATGAAGCTTTTCAGCCAATTGCAACCTAGAATTCTTTCTTATATATAAAACAATAAATATCAGGCAACACAAGCTAATCTGTACCCAAAGCTTTTTGCTAAGTGAAACATTACAGGAAGAAGTCAGGGTTGAACTCGCCAACGCTTGGGTTAATAAATTTGCAGTGCACTAACACTAGCAGAATTGGTGTCACATTGGAAGCTACTCACTGTGGATGGGTTTTAGCCTAATTGTTGACCTCCCCCCCCAACTTAAAAAAATCTTGTTTTGCTCAGGGCATACCTCCTTTCTATAGCTATTTAATGAAGAGGACTGTGTTTTAAGGTCCCTGTTTCCATGGAAACAGCCAATTATAAGCACAATCTGAAGAGATGGAAGACAGCTGCCAAAACTCTCAGGGAAAAAAAGTTGATCTGGGTTGGCAACATTCAAGAAACATTGCCTGCTGAAGGCTTTTGCCAGTTTTCCCTAGTATTGGCCTGCAAATTTATATCTGAGCAAACATCTTGGACCCATTGGCTAAGAGCTGCATCTGTAATACATTCAAAAGGGATAATTGTGTCTGGTGCACAACATATGTGACGGTAAGGCAAGAAAAATTCTCACATTTTAAGTATAATTTCCCTCACATGTTTCTGATAATTTTATGGCACCAGCATCAACAAAAGAAAAAATAACATATAAGCAGGGGGTTGTTCTTCCCCCAGGTTCAGAAGTATGTTTCAGTACGCGTATATATGCCTCAATATATATTACACATATTTCTGTGCTCCATGTTTGTAAACATTGATACTCTATAGATCGTTTACATGTGCACTAAACTGCATAGAATGTCATGAGAACGAGGAGGAATTTCTGTTCTGCTGGATAGAGAAATGATTGGTTTCCAGTTGTGAATGGTAGGAAAGGGCAAATTGAAAGCATTTAAATAGACGGGCCCCTCTCGTACCATGTGCCTTCCTGCCATTTCATACATAGTCATGGCTTATCTGTTTTATATTACTCATGAAGAACCAGGTACTTTTATGTTTATAAGATACAGAGTCCAACATCTATAGAGTTGTTTATATTTATAAGTCCCATTATAAAGGAGAAGATCATTTAGTATTAAGTGAATTGTATAGTGGTGCTGATTTTGAGTATTGTTAGGTAATTCCATGGATTTACGTTTGTGAACTACATATGTGCTCAATTTCTCCTCGTTTTCATTTCCTCATTTTAAAACTAATAATTTTTGTTGTTCAGTCATTTAAGTTGTATTTGACTCTTCATGACCCCCATTTGGGGTTTTCTTGGCAAAGATAACAGAGTGGTTTGCCATTTACTTCTCTAGCCCATTTTACAGATGAGGAAATTGAGGCAAACAGGGTTAAGTGACTTGCCCAGGATCACCCAGCTAGTAAGTGTCTGAGATCAGATTTGAACTCAGGAAGATAACTCTTCCTAACTCCAAGTCTGGCTCTCTATCCACTCTGCCACCTACCTGACCAAAAAAGTAATAATAGTAGCTAGCACTGATGCAGCACTTTCAGGTTTGCAGAGTACTTTGAAAATTGTATCTTAATTGGTCCTAAGTTCAAATCTGTAATGTTGTTGTTATTATTATTATCCCTATTTTGCAAATAAGAAAAATAAGACATGGAGAGGTTGAGTGACTTGGCTAAAGCCATACAGGTAGTAGGTGTCTGGGGCAGGATTTGAACTCAAATCTTTTTAACTCCAGGCCCAACACTCTATCCACTTTACCACCTAACTTCCTAGCTATCTTTCAAGAATATCTGAAATACAAAACTACAGATGTAAACATTTAATAAATTGTAGAATGATCATTGACATCAAGGTATGCTTTAACAAACTCCTGATTGGATCTAAATACATCTTTTTAAGACCATACTATTGCTACACTAAAGTCACATCCTTATAGCTTTCCTTTTTGGTTAATGATAAAGAATCTTTCCTGAACTGGGCAGGTGGAGGTTGGATGAGATGGCCTTAAGGAGGTATTGTGGAAGTGTGGGAAGAATACTGGTTAGTGTCAGAGGATTTTAGTGAAAATCTCAGCCTCAGTTTGACTCATAGTCCTACCATTTGCTACCTGTGTCATCTTGGGTCAGCCATCTAAACTCTTACTTACCTAGATGTTATTGATGGAGTAATGAATGGAGAATACTAGCAGAAGAATCTGTTTCACAAGTGGATTATCTGTTGTCAAAACCTGAAAGAATCCATGAATGGAGAGAAAAACAAATGAAATATATAGAAGTCCTCCAAGCTGGACCTCAGTTTCCTTATCTGTAAAATCAATTGGTTGAATTAGAGGGTCTCTAAACTTTCTGTCAGCTCTAGATCTAGTTTTATCATCTCTCCTAACTCTGGGATTCTGTGATTTCTAAGCATTCTCACTACATTGACACTTGACCTGGAGTCAGGAGATTGCTGCTTGCTTTCGGTGTCATACTAGACAGGTTACTTGATGCCTCTGGCTGTAGTTTCCTCATTTATAAAATGTGGAAAATGGACTGAATGAATTCTGATGACCCATACAACTTTAACAGTGCGTGCATTTTTTATTTATACATGTGAGCCATCAGTTTTACCTGTTATTCCCTGCCATAGTTAGGAAAGCAATCTGTACTTGTTAGGAGTAGAGTTTGGAAGTACAGAAGTCACTGTCTGGTTCCATGAAAAAAATAACCTGCTACTTTGTTTAGATCTGCTCTTTAAAGTTTATATAATTAAAGCATGCACTACATGGTTTTTTGGGTTTTTTTTTGTTTTGTTTTTTTTGCCTTACTCAAATCCAATTTATCTGAAAGTCAAACATCATCCTGTGTTGTCACTGGTCCTCTTTGAAAACAAGAGACAATAATAAACCACAGCAAATTTACGTTTTCAAGTATCCAAACTCTATTCATCCATCTTTCAAGACCCACTTCTTGAACTCCTTTTGTTAGAAGCAGTGTGTTTAGGTGAAAGAATACCAGACTTAGGCTTAAGATCTGGGTTTGAGTGGTTGATCTGCCATTTATTGGCTGTGTGACTTTGGGTAAGACCACTTTGAGTTAACACAACTTCACCTAGGAGTCAATAACACTTACACAAAGTTGTGTAAAGAAAGCACTTAATAATGAGGCAGATCGATGCAGTAGAGTCCATCTTGGACTCAGGAAAACCTGGATTCAAATCCTTTCTCTGACTGTGACCTTGAGCTTCCTCTTTTCTCTCTTTTTTTTTAATTTTATGTTAGTTTGCATCATTCATTTCCACAAGATTTTGAGTTACATATTTTCTTCCGATCTTTCCCCTACCTACCACCCCAAAACAGCCATCCCAGTGTAGCCCCCCTCCTCCAGTCTATTCTCTCCTATGTCTTCCCCCCTCACCCCTCTGACTTTTCAGTAGGGCAAGATGGATCTCCCAACCACAGTGCCTGTGTATCTCAAGTTCCAGTTGGATGTAGTTAATAATAATAATAATAATAATAATAATAATAATAATTGCATATATATATATATAGATATATATTTATAACATTTGATTATGGAATTTAGATTCTAGATTCTTTCTCTTCCTCCCTCGTCACCCACCCCTAC
>CM053580.1:337191836-337216008 GCA_028627135.1 Pseudochirops cupreus
CTGCTCACCTGAAGCTTCTCAGCTCTTCCCGTCCAGCCGCCCCCGGGGCACAGCCGCGGCTTCAGGCCAGGCTGGTTTTGGTTCGCAGTGCTGATATGGTTCCTCGTAGCCGAGCTGACTTTAGTGGGAAGTATCTTTGTGTGCGTTTTGGAGTTCCAGGATTGGTTTAGAATCCTATTTTATGGGTATTTTGGGGTGGCTATGTGAGAGCTGCGATATGTTGCTGCTTCTACGCCGCCATCTTGGCTCTGCCCCCGATGTTTAATTTTCTATTTGTTTGACCACAACCTTTATTTTTATTTTCTTTTTTCTGGTTTGTTAAACCTTATCTAGAATACAAAAAGGAGTTTTGTTAAGAGATTAGTGTACTATGGGGGAAGGAGAAGTGTTGGCAAAAAGTATATATAGAGATAATGGTAGACTATAAACAAAATTATGAGTAAAACTTATGTTTAAAAAAGATGAAATTTAATGAATGAACTAGAAGATATAAACCGATTGACATTTTTCAGCTGCCCCATAAAGCTTTGCTTGCTTGTACTTAACAAATGCCCTGAGACTTGCCTATCCTAGCTAACACAAGTACCTGGAGAAAACATCATAGGATACTCACCCTCTGCCAAGAAGCAACTTCTAGGACACAAAGAAAACAAATTCTATTGCTATTGCTACATGATTGCTTTTGGATTCTTCATGATGCTGATCAGCTTATAAAGTTGCTTTTTTTTCCCTTAAATAACTTTCAGAAAAGACAAGTCAGATCACTTTAGTTATATTCCTGGATATATTTATATGCAGGAAGAATAGAAAGTCACTTGTATCTGTGATCTATGGGTCCCAGAATGGCCCATAAGTTCCCTCACCTACTTGTCAATGTATTTGAAGCTCTCATCATTAGCATGTTTTGGTTTTTATATATTATGTGCCAAGGAATTGTGTCTCTAGTGTAGAAGATGTGGAGATTGCCTAGAAAGGTAACAAATGAAGCTATTAACACCACCTGTAAGTCATTATAACATTGGAATAATTTGGGAAGTCGAGAGTAGTCTTCTAAAGATATAGAATGTCAAAAAGTACAATTTTAATTAGAGAGGGAAGTAAGGTGGAAGAAATAAGGTACCGAACTTTGAATAGAACCTGTAGCGGATGGCCAAGCTACAGTGCCCCCAGAGGGCAAGGAGGTCTCTCTTACATGGCTTGAAGTCACTGAGAATCCGAGAGTATAGAAGGAAAACGAAAGAGACAATAATTTGGTTGAAAAGGGAAATGGGGGCAGTTCTGAAGTCCAACAGTTTTTCTCTAACTTGCCTCAATAATGAATAACATATCCAGTCAGGCCCAAAATAAAGGGAGTGGTTGGAATTTGAAACTTGTCTATCAGTATCTGCCACTAACTGTAACACATTGGATAAGGAAATAAATATTAATCATAATAATAAAAATAATATAGCTGGCATTTGTATTAAGCTTTACAAAGGCCTTTATAAGTACCACTCCATTTTATCATCATAACAACCCTGAGAGGTAGGTGCTATGATTATCCCCATTTTGTAGATGAGGTCATTGAGGCAGATAGATCAAATGACTTGGCAGCAGAATCACATACCAAGTGTCTAAGGATCTGAAAACTTCATGACTCCATTTCAGCACTCTCTACACTGTACAACCCAGATAAATACTTATTATCTCAGTTTGACTGTCTAAAACATGATGATATTTAATAACTCATAACCATAATGTTCTCTTGGGTTATAGTAGTTTTTTAAAGTAAATTATTGATTTTCTGCAATTAATCCTGGACCCAGAAGATCATTTATATTGTAAATGAAAAATAAAAATTATCCATGATTTCCAATCTAATATTATGGGAATGAAAGATATTTCCAGGAACTATTAAGATTTGAATAAATAATATTAGAAAAGAAGGAGACAGGATAAATGTGTTTAGTAATAGTTCATAAAATTTGTGTCTCTTTGCCGTCTTCATACACTGTAGCTGCTAATCGTTAATATGTTTTTTTAACTTTTGATAAATATGTAAGAAGAAACCCTTAAAAGTCAAAGTAATTTTAGTCTTCATGAGCTTAATAAAATGTATTATAAAAACTATGCCTGCTTAAAAAAATAAATCATTAAAGCAATGTCTAAATCATCTTAGCAATATATTCTTAAATCTCAATAAAATACATGAGATTTTAAGTCTCAAATTCCAAGAAATATTTTAGAGAACATGCTCAACTATAGCTTTTGTTGTTTCTAATTTGCCAGTATATGCATACAGACACATATACATATACCTAAATATTCATATAATACATATATATGTATATGTGTGCATAAAATTCCATACATTCTAACTCACTGGAAACAACTTAAAATCCAAGTCATTTGCTTCCTTTATTTTTCTTTTTTAAATATATTACAAGTATTATCTGCCTAATATCAGCAATCAACTCTGCAAAATCACAACGTCAGGTAAAATATCATTGAAGGAGTTCCATAATCATAATGTTTTATTTAAGTCCAAATGTGAACTGTAAAAACCCAAAATCATTTTTCAGAGACCTGAGAGTAAAATAGGGTAGGATTGAGCTGGACAGAGCTGCTTTAAGAGTTAATGTGTATGGAAATCAGACATACTAAGTCATCAGAAGAATTCCTGAAGTTTTCAGCTGGCCAAAGGAGGAGAAGCAGTTGGCTGGAGGACAAGAATCAAAGAATTCAGCTATATCCTGTAATGAGGATGAGAAGTGGAATTAACTCTTTACTCTCCAGGAATTCTTTACACTCTAGGTTAAGAAACAGATAGACGGTTGGCTAGTGGCTCAGTGAATAGAGCATTGGCCCTGGAGTCAGGAGGAGCTGAGTTCAAATCTGGCCTCAGACGCTTAACACTTACTAGTGGTGTGACCTTGGGCAAGTCATTTAACCCCAATTGGCCTGCCTTCATCCCTCCAGGAAGGAAGGAAGGAAGGAAGGAAGGAAGGAAGGACAGTATCTGCCACTGACTAAAACAGATTGGATAAGGCAAATAAATATTAATATTAATGAGTACTTAAATGAGTAATAATTGTAAAGTGCTTGGCATGCCAGTAGTAGGAGTAGGAGTAGGAGTAGGAGTAGTAGGAGTAAGTAGCCCAGATCTTCTGTTTCCAAATCCAATGACCTATCTATTATACCATGAGGTCTTCCACAGATGAAAACTTAGATGATTTGAGATATTACTCATTCCACCCATCCTCCCACCCAAATCAGTTTTCAGTTTGATCAGCATCCCCTAGAGTCAGGAGTGGGGCATGGCATAGTTGACTGGGATGAAGCAGGTGTTCAAGGTTGGATTGGGGAAGAGCAAGCAGGCTCCAGCAATTGACATAAAATGTTAGTTTTAAGAACGATTGAGTCAGACAGATCAGCAATTCTGATCCCTTCCACCTCATCTTGTCCTGATGTCACTTGGGTAACTGGTTCCATCCTAGCCCATTTTACTTTAGCGCTCTGGAGGAACTGAAGCCTGGTATTAGTTTACTTGTGTTTATCTCCTTATGGGGAGATGTCCAAACTCCTCCCTTCTCCCAGTCACTAACACTCCAAAACGCTAAGATAATAGAAGGAAGTTTAAAGAAGTTAGGATAAATGTCTCAAATGCTTCACATTTTGTTTTTGTTGTTTCCTTTCCCTTTATAACCAGATATAGCTAGGGGGAATGTCTGAATGATATTTCTTGTTTCATACGTGGGGCTACTAATCATTAATTTACGTGAATTGTGCACTGTATAATAGGTATTTGAGACATTTAGTGGTAATAGTGGTATCTTCTGTGAGCAACCAGAAGTATGGATACATTCTGCCAGTCAACTTAACACTCTACCCACGTGGCCACATCGCTGTTCTAGATCCTTTCCCACCATGACCCATTCATTCTCTAGCCTGGGCCTCACCTATTTGACCATGCCTTTCCTTTATGTTCATTCATTTTCACTCAGTCATATTCTAAACACGTAGTTTGTTTAGATGAGTAAATACATTTTGAAAGCAGACCATTAATCTTACATAATCGAGGCTGCCCATCACAAGCAGCTTCCAAAACCATTCCTTCTCAGAGCTGGAATTTGCCCCCCCCCCCCCCCGTGCCCCCATTCAGTCTCTTGGACATGGGATAGGGGGAGTAAAGAGAACTATTCCAGAAGTTCAATGTCGTATTAAAGACCTATTTCCTCATGAAAAAGGAGTTAGAGACAGTAAACTCATGACTAAATTAGGAAATATTAGAGAAATTTCAGTGATTCTCCAATCCGTAGCCTTGTGGGTTTTGGAATATAGGATCACTTCTTTCAGAGTCTCAGAATATCCACTCTGCTGGAGATGTTGGGCAGAATTAAATCCAGAGACTACTCATTGTCTGGTCTATTCCTGAAACTCAGACACTGAAATAGGGTACTGTGGAATGCCTCAGAGATTTATATCCATGTGGCATAGTTTGAGCATCACAAATCTGACTCTAACCACTTCAGGGAGGCAGATGTGCCTCAGCTGACACTTCATTTATTCCAATCCTGTCTATCACCTTCTAAGGCTGAATACAGCTCTGCATCTGATGATGGTCCCCTGAATTTGGCTTTCAGAAACCAAAATCTAAAGGCAGCTCAGAACATAAGTCCCAGTAGAGGCTTAGAATACCCCTACTATATCTGAATTAGATTATTAATGTATTTGGTATGTTATTAAATTCAGTAAACAGTTATAGAGATGAAAGAATTGCTTATCCTCCTTTTTATCCACTCACCACATACATACACATAGATATAATGCCTTAATCTGACTTGGCAAACCTAAAAACAAAAATGGGCAAGACCTTTGCAATGATTCTTTAAGAAGGCAGAGTAGAAGAGCAACAGCATCACTGGATTTGGGATTGTAAGACTTGACTCAACCACTGTGCTACCTGTATGACCTTGAGAAAATCATTTACCTCTCTTGGTCTCAGTTTCATCATCTTTTTTTTTTTTTTTTGCTTTTTGGAGGGGCAAAGGCAGGGCAATTGGGGTTAAGTGACTTGCCCAAGGTCACAAGACTAATAAGTGTTAAGTATCTGAGGCTTTATTTGAACTCAGGTCCTCCAGACTCCAGGGTCAGTGCTCTACTCACTAAACCACCTAGTCACCCCCAGTTTCATCATCTTAATAAAATGAGAGGTTTGGACCAGATGAATGCTGAAGTACTTCTCAGCTTTAAGTTCTAGGAATCAAGTATCAATTGTTATGCTTCACTCATTCAACATATCCATTATTTGCCAAATCTTGTCATCTCTATCTCCACAGCATCTCCCCACTGACACAGCCAACACCATAGTCAAATTCTTCCTCATTTCTGACGTGAACAATTATAATATTCTCCTAACTGATCTCTCTGCCTCACATATTTCTCCATTCTACTCCATCGATTAAACCACTGCTCAGGTGATTTTCTGGAACTGCAGGTCCAATTATAACACACTCCTCCAGTGGCTTTCTATTTATTACCTCTAAAGTGATATACAAACTCCTCCATTTGGCATTTAAAGTTCTTCATGATCTGGTCCTTGCCTGCCTTTCCCAATGTTTTTACTTGCTCTTCTCCTCCCCACCCTCTACAATCCAGACTTACTGGGATTTGTGTAGCTTCTTACAACACTCCGTCTCCTTTGTCTGTGCCTTTACATTAACTACCCCCACTCCCAACCATAGACTATCATCTCCCTGGGATCTTCTCCTCTTGGAATCTTTGGCTTCCTTTAAAATTCAAATTAGGTACCATTTTCTGCATGAGGCTTTTCCTTTACTGCCTTACTCCTATAGTTACTAGTGGCTCTCCCCTCAAGGCTACCCAATACTTGTGGGGTGTGTGTGTGTGTGTGTGTGTGTGTGGGTGGTGTGAGTGTGGAGGTGGGGGTGGGTGTGGAGGTGGGGGTAGGGGGGTGAGGGGGTGGGGGGGAGATGTGGGGGGAGTGTGGAGTATATGCTATCTGTCCTGTTAAAATGTAAGCTCCCCAAGGACTGCATCACTCTTGCCTGTAGCGCTTAATATGATGCCTGACACATAGTAGGTACTTAATAAATTCTTGTTAATTGAATAATTAAGAAGCACATAAAGGAATCAAGCTCTTCATATGTGAAACATGCCTCAGTATCTTCACTGGCTTCAGGAAGGTCATTCTTTGTTCTAATTGGACATACAGGAAGGAAGTAGAGCAAGGTAGAGAGAAAGTTTTCTCCACATTGTAACTAGTACAACATAAAGTAATTGTTTACAGGACTAGACTGAGAGAACTGGGCTTGATTCATGGAATGTTGAATGTGTGTGATAGAATAAGTCAAATCTTGGGAGAAAAAAAGATAAGAAAGGAGGTTGGTTACCTTGTTGGGGAAAGAGTTCCGATAGCAACTGACTAGATTACTATATCAAAGAATTGGAATGCCCCAGCAATATTTCTTGGGGGAAAAAAAATAGAATCAGGACAGGCAAAAGTAAATCCTATTAAGCTACATCTCAGTTAAGTTACATCTGGTATACATTGTGGTCTGTTTCTGCCATAGCTTTAAACTGGTATAAAATACGGGATGTGGCTAAATATGTGTTACTGGATGGTATTTGCTGAGTAGGGACACTATTTTCATCCTGAATATAAAATACTTCTTCGTGATCTGATATCATTCCTTGCCTTTTTAAAGAGCAAATTATTAAGAATTTAACTAACTCATTAATTTAACAAACTGGTCAAGTCTGCCCTGATAAAGGCAGAATAGTAACATGTTATCCAAAACCCAGGGAGAGAGGAGGGAGTCAAAGTTCCACAAGGGACTCCTTATTTGGACTCATGCTGGCTGGATGCAATTTGGGGGGAGTCTGACCCCAAAGAGAGAGGGTCAAGCTTTTTTCTCACTCTGTGTATCATTGTACTCAACTCAGAGTCCTGGGGGAAATCTCTTAAAGCTTAGTTATGGTTTATGTTTACTTTCTTTCTAGAAAAGGTATGCAACGGACAAAATAGATACCAGTTATCGGAGAGAAATTCATGTCTTTGGTTTCTTCTTCTTTCCTAACCAAGAAGTTCCTCTATCCCACCTTAACAGAATATCTGGAAATAGTCTTTCTAACAACTTTTGAGTTTCTAACTCTCCATCAAAAATATTATAATAAAAGCTCCATAGTCGCAATCTTTTTCATAATTCATAATTAATTCTTTGAAGAGCTTCCTCAGTCTGTCTTGCCCTAGCCGTCTATTAAATTAAAGAGACCTAGATCTAGAAATTATTGATTTGTCTTAACTAGTATACAATCATCCTCATATCCTCAAAATTTTCTTTGAAAAATCTTCTCTTGAAAGAATCAAGATATACCACAAATAAACAACATAGGCCATACTCATTGTCATTCTTAAGTTTCTACTCCTCCTCTTCTTTCTGACTTTCTAGAGAATTATTCTTACCATTGCTAAATGTCATTAGTTTATGTTGCCAGTAGTGCTGAACCACAAAGATAATTTTGTAATTTAAAAAAATAAATAATTTTGATAATATGGTAAAATGTCCTATATCTTAAAGACAAGTAGATATCAGGAAAATGTCACAAACTATGACAAACAAGTGACTTTCCCTAGGCAAATGCAGAGAAGGATAATGAGCCACATATTAACAGAAGAAACAACTTCATAATCGCACACAGAATCATTGACCCTACACTGGTAAGAGCTATCAGTTAATTCCTAGAACAAGAAACCTTTAGGTTTCTTTGGTAATTTATCTATGACTTTGTAAGTAGCCTGATATGACAAGGGGAGATCAGAAAACGAGCAACTAAAATATCTTCCCCACCAGCTTCCCAATGTGTTTAAAAATTAGTTTGTTTATTCATTTAGGGGGAAAAACATTCTCATTGAATATAAGTCATTTTAAAGATAAATTCAACTTAGTACATTTTATCAGCATGTTATGTTTAATTTGCTCTCTAAGGAACCTAAACATTTCCTTTGAAATCTCATATATACTATTATTTTTCTTAGCCCCTTCCTCCCCTCCCCTCCCCCTGCACCCCCATATGAAAAAGTACCTTCAGTCCCTGGCCAGATTACTAGGAGGTAAAAAATGATTTCTAGTAAGATCTTCCTTTAGTTGTTATGTTCCCGACTTCTTCCCTACATCTATCACCACCAAATAGAAAATGGATTTAGGAAATCTGATATACATTCATTAAGAGAGCGTTTTTTAAAAACTGTCTTTAAATAGAATTTCCATTTTTAAGCCAATATTTTTATTGCAGCTTTTTTTTAAAGCAGCTTTTCCAAAGTAGCACCAAAAAGTTCTCAAGATAAGAATTTTTCAAGGTGAGACTCTATCATTCCAGTTATGCTTTCAGGGACAGAAGATGAAGGCAAGAGCATTCTGGGAATAAGAGAGGAAGGTAAAAAAAAAATAAAGAAAAAAGAAAACCATAGGATTTTGTATTTTTAAAAATACTCAGAGTCTAATAATTTTGAGTCTATAGAGTTTCACTTCAGTCTTGCAGTGATCTTTTTTCCTCTCTTTTCGGGTATGTCAATGTATGTTTATGAATCAGAAAAAAATAATTTGTTTATTCATTTAGGGGGGAAAACATTTCCCTGAAACAGATATACAATAAAAATGAAAGTTACCTTTCTCATTCAAATGTTTGTATAATATCTCAGTTTTCCACTTTTCTTCCTGCAGAACTAGTCTCTCTCTATTGTGGACATTTCTGATAAAAATCTTGTAGGATATATTTTTAGTTTGGTAGAAAGTGTTGTTGTTATTATTATTATTATGGTTGGAGAATAAAAAATAAATGAATAAATAAAGAATAAAAAATTAAAAAAAATTTAAAAATGGAGAAAAAAATAAAAAATAAAAAAATAAAATAAAAAATTTTTAAAAATACATGGAATGTTAAATGGAACATAGCATTAGAACCATGAATTGGTTTAGCTATCCTGGAGGAGAAAATGATTTATTTTTAAGTTATTAACTTGTTGACACTCTTTGATTCAAAGATCTCACTATCCCCAAAGAAAATATATGAAAAAAATTAGAAAAACATTGGAGGAATTTTGCGAAGTTGGCAGAGTGAAGAAATCAGAGCCAAAAAGAACCATATACACAATGGCTATAGTTGTGTGAATAAAGTGAATATTGAGAGGCCAAAAGAATCTGGTCGAATACAACTGATCAGTCAGAAATAAAAGATACATGCCTTTCTTCTGTTAATGAACCGTAGGCTATTGGGGAAAATGTGTCTTGGAGGGAAGAGACTTGTGTCAATAAATGTAAAAAAAATTAATAAATGAATAAAATTTAAAGAACTACAAAAAAGTGGAGTTCAGTGATCCCTTTCACATCTCAACTTTTCTGATCACAGTTTGGATATGTTGTGATTAGGCATAAGAAATAAAATGAGAATTTTAGGGGAGTTTTTCAGAAGCTCCATATGACACTTAAAGGCAGCAGAAAACACACAAAAAAGGTTGGAAACTCAGAAATACATAAAATGTAGGTGTAGTATTATATAATATCCACATATTTTACTTTTTAATACCATAGTAATTCAGACTTCTTCTCTGATATGAAGAGAGGGCCAAAATATTTTACATGGATTTTTCCACATCACAGGGCCCTGTGACCCAAACCCTGATGATGTGGAAGGGATAACTGTACATAATGTTAGTCTTGCTTTCTTTTTAAAGATTGAGAGAAATGCTGTGCCATTATAAAATTATTAACTTCTAGGCAGCTTTGAAAATTTAGAATTTAATGGCTGTGCATGTTTTTGCCTTTTAATCTTTCCTGTTAACAAGAAGCAAAACAGTAGTGGATTCTATAATGTGCCTAACCAGTAAATACGATTGGGTTTAAAAGCTAATGCTTGTTTCAAGGCTTCAAGTGCCATCTAGAGCCCACAAACATTGGTGTGTGTGTGATGCTATAGTTGAATGAAATCATTTCACACCTGCTATTAAAATGTGTGCTTTAAGAACAAAAATGAAGGTAATGGGAAGAGGAAAACAGGCCTTCTAATGAGACTGTCTTTTGCAAAGGACTGGATGAATTGTGGCTTATATTTATGAGATGATCAATTGCTAAGTGAGGCTTCACTAATAACTAATGACTTCATTTAATTATCTCACTTAATTTTTGGTTTGTTGCTTTTTTTGCCATTATGAAGATTGGCATTACCTAATAAAACAGTAGCTTAGGTGTCAAGCATATGTTATTCAGTCATATATTAAGAGTAGTTTGCTATATAACACTTACTGAGTATTTTTCCAATAGAAAGTATACCAATGCAACTGTTAGAGGAAACCTTAGCCTAGTTTCTTTCTTTCAATTTGATTCAATTTAACAAGAATTTATTGAGCCTCCAATGAGTGGTGTTGATTTGATTATCAGTAGTCAGGCATTATACTCCCTCTGTAGAAAAAGCAAGAGAACTTATCCTTGATCATCATGTATGTAAAACTAGATTCCGGGGTCCTTAGGGTGAGATGTGTGTTATACCCATGTAGGTTATGTGTATTGATGTGGATCTGTCTAGATCTGGCTCTAAGGAAGGCACAAATAGCTATCTCCTCACTCTTCTCCAAGAGAGAATTTGAACTCTGCCTTACTTAAATCCAATTCATTCTTGAGTCAAGACATCACCCCATGATGTCATTGATTCTCTTGGAAACAAATGACAAACAAGATCTTAAAGGTTTATCCAAGAGAACTAAATAGTCCATGGCCCCATGAAGAAGAGTAAGAGAAGATTTGTAATCTGGTCTCCAATCATTGTCTCTGAGAGAGGATCTGGAACTATTTATTCTCAAGGAGAAATTGCCCAAAGTGTCTAGTGGAACAAATTGGAGATAGGGATGTAATTGAGGTACCAGCTCTTCTCTAAGTTGGCCCAGAATCTTTCTCTTCATTTTGGGACCTGAAGAGAGTCTGAA
Organism: Pseudochirops cupreus; assembly: GCA_028627135.1. Classification (NCBI taxonomy): domain Eukaryota; kingdom Metazoa; phylum Chordata; class Mammalia; order Diprotodontia; family Pseudocheiridae; genus Pseudochirops; species Pseudochirops cupreus. The sequence goes on from CM053580.1 coordinate 337,202,815, forward strand.
ACCATGTTTCTTCTCTCTCAAACTTCAGCCAGAAGACCAGGCTCTCTTTTCTCCCAAGCTCTCACCAACTCTGCTCCTTATGCAGATGGGAAATTGAGTACTAAATCTCCACCAATGAGGAGAAGCATGCAAACATACTTTAAGCCATGGGTTACATAAGTATTCTTTGGGAGCAAAAACACTTTCAGTATTTAATGATGGAAATTAGCTAGTTTATCAATTCAGAGCAGGTGCAGCCCTATGTGATTAAGGCATCAGCATTCCTTTTCTATGCCTTTTACCCAGAATACACTCAGTTCCTTCATCATGTTTTCAGGAAAGGATCATATGCATCCTTCACTCTGAGTGGGAATGCTATATTTATGAGAAAGAGCTCTCTTTCTAACTAGTTATCTGATGCTAGGTAAGTCTTCTCTGGGTTTCCATTTTCCTCATCTGTAAAATGAGACAATTGAATTAGGCAACTTCTAGGGTCATTAGATCACAGACCTAGAACTGACAGAGACCATCTCCCCTTGTTTTACGTATGAGAAAACTGAGGCTCAGGGGGATGCATTGACATGTCCAAAGTCACACAGATAATCATCCCAGGTGGGATTACAAAGCCACCCACCTCAGAGAGCAGTGATCTTTCCTGCTGCTCATACAAATCATAATGACAAAAAAAAAGAAACATGGCAAAAGTGAAAGGATTAAAAAAAAAACAGGTAAATTAGTTGACTGTTGATAGAGCTGTGATTTGATCCATATGTTCTGGAAAGCAATTTGAAACTATGCCCCCAAAGTCATTATACTGGGCATGCCCTTTAAGTACTATCACTACTAGACCTACACACCAAGTAGATCAAAGAGGCAAAGGATCCATATGTATGAAAATATATACGATGGTCCTTTTTTTTTCCTTAACAATAGGGAAACTATGAGAATGTCTATCAACTTGGAAGTGGCTATACAAATTATGGTATATGAATGTAATGGAAAACTCTTGTGTTGTAAGGAACAATGAAAGACAATTTCAGAGAAACATAGGAAGTCTTCATGAACGGATGCAGAGTAGAGTAGGCAGGACCAGGAGAACAGTTAATGCAGTCACAATATTATAGAAGCAAATGTCTTTGGAAGACATAATATCCAAGCAAAGACCAAGCCAAATGCCAGAGGGCTGATGATGAAGCATTTGATCTGCCTTGTGACAGAGAAGTGATAGACAGCAGGGCTGAGAATTTAGACTTATATACTTTTGGACACAGATAATGTATCCTATAATCTCCAAGATCAAATATAAAAACCTGTTTTGACATCTTGAGCCCTTCATAACCTACCCCTCTCCTACTTTTCCAGTCTTCTTACACCTGACTGCACTCCATGTGTTCTTTGATCCATGGCCTCCTGGCTGTTCCATGAACAGGACTCCATCTCTCATCTCAAGACATTTTCCCTGGCTGCCTCCATGCCTAGAATGCCTTCCTTCCTCATCTCTACCTACTGGTTTACCTGGCTGCCTTTAAGTCCCAACTCAAATCTGGCCTTCTATAGGAAGTCTCCCCCAATCCCTCTTAATTCTCATTTCCTTCCCTCTTTTAATTATTTCCTGCTCATCCTGTACATACCTTGGTTGTACATACGTTTTTTGCTTGCTTACCTGCCATTAGATTGTAAGCTCCTTGAGGGCAGATACTATTTTTTGCTTCTTTTAGCAGCACATGGCATAGTACCTGGTGCATATGAGATGTTTAATAAATATTCATTTACTGAATAACCAATGTGGGAATTATTTTTGTTTGACTATGAATTTTTGTTACAAAGGTTCGGTCCTGAGTTGTTGGGTTTTTTTGGGGGGGGGTTGGGGGGGTGGAGGGATGTAAGAGGGAGAGAAAAACTATTTTTACTCATTTAAAAAATAATAAAATTTATTTAAAGCAAAACATTTCTTCATGAGGAGAAATGTCACCCAATTACAAATGCAGGTAGAAATAAAAGTCCAGAAAGTCACCAAAAGCAACATCGTAATACACATTGTAGATATGTGATCCATGATTTCTATTAATATAGTCATTACTTCTTAGAACAGTTGTTACTTAATCCTTGTTCCCAGACACCATGATACTATCTAGGTGTTTTGTTTTAATTTTTATCCAGCTACAGTGACATCTACTGCTCAATATGAAACCTAATTCTTCCTACACCCAGAAGGGCACATCAAGATTTTTATTTTCTTTATACTTCACATTTCTTTTTATTTCCTTTTCTGCTCTCCTCTCTTTCTCTCTCTCTCTCTGTCTCTCTCTGTCTCTGTCTCTGTCTCTGTCTCTCTCTGTCTCTCTCTCTGTCTCCCTCCCTCTCTCTCTTTTGCTTTCAGAAAAGAATAAAAAGTCAACACATGTTTCATTTTAGAGCTGCCAGAGCTTTATAGGTTCATATTTTCATTCCTTCCCCATGTGTTTATTTATGTTCAGAATAATAAATGATTGAAATATAGAGAGGTCAAAACTAATAATGTCATCTATTGAATAAAAAATGGGCAAATATAGCATAGAAAGTTTTTTGTTTTGTTTTGTTTTTTTAAGCCAGCAAGTCTCTGTGGGAAATGTTGCAGTGGCTTTTCTAGATCTTGCAGTGATGATTTTTGTTCTTTGTTCCCCCTGAGCTTTCCTTTATCTTTTAAGAGGAGCTGGATGATTAGCTTTTATGGTCATGGTATTTCAGAAAGGTTGGGACACAAGGCTGTCTGATGATCACACAATTGTGTGCTGACTTTTGGCTCCCGTGTTCTGCACTGAAACAAAAAGGCTATTGTTTTCAATATAATAATAAGACAAGAGGGGGGGAAACTACAGGTCTTTCCTCTACTGATAGAAATTTGGCTTCCATTCAGGCCAAAGAGAGCTAACAGAGTACATTTCCTTCAGGAAATGCTTTTTAGCGTCTCCCCCTCCCTCACCCTACCCCCTTCATTTCTTAACACATTACTAGAAATTGCTGGTGAATTGCTGGTAGAGGGCTTTTGAAAAATTAGGCAAGGTGAGCGGAAGCTTGGGAGCCAAAGAGATGTCAGCCTTGGCACTCAGAGACGTTTGTGTGACTTCGTGGGTTTCTTTTTCCTTACTCTTTTCACCTAAAGTCCATCTTACTAAGTTTACCTGACAACCTTGTATAATCCAAAAAATATCACTGAGAGTTGGCAATGAGAGTTAGGAGACATCAGGTCATTAAGATATTTCTGTGTGAAAGCTAGGGGAGCTAGCAAGCAAAACACTGCTGTCAGGAGAAACAGAAGGAATTGTTTAAATCATTATCTGTGAACAGCAAAATGTTTAGCATTTTCCTAAATGTCTAATTGCTTAGAGAGGAGAGAGATCCAATTAAAATACTCTTTAGTACCTTTCTCACCTCATCTTTTCTCAGTGTGTAGGTCTTGGAAGCTGGCCATAATTACTGAAACCCAATGCATTTTTCAGGTATCAGTGGACATTAGGGACGATGAATATGTTCAATTGCCAGATGTTATCATTTGGGCAAACACACATTTTCATAGTAGAAAGACAGCAATTGCAGACATTAAAAATTATTAAAATTTAACTAAATTTCATATTGCAGATGTGGCCTCTAGGTGGCAATGGAAAAGACCACCATCTTTTTTGGGAGGAAATAAATTAATGGAGGAAAATAGAATGAATTTTTTTTTCCTGTAACAAGGTAGTGACAGCAGAGATTTTTAATCCTTTGTTTAGATTTCCAAGTATAACATGTGTAAACATTCTACTGATGTCAAAGAAAAATTAATCAGAGTACTACCAGTCATGGGAAGAACCAAGAGGAAAGGAGCTATCCAAAATCTTGACATCAAAAATAACAGGTCAAACTTTGAGAAACCTATTTGGTAGGTAGTACTTGTTGCTAAGTACTAGATAGTTCCAAATGTTTTTCTTTCAATTCAAACTATAGTATTTGAATTATTGATTTTCCACCCTCTCTTTCCCTATACCCTACATCCTTCTGTTCCATCTCTCACCCCATAGTTTATCTTGTAGGGAATGTTCTAGGAGGATGATTTTGTTATAGGGGCACTGGCACATTTTCTTAACAAAAGTAACGTGCTATTGAAATCAAGCTATTATATTCACCTTCAAGAAGTGTGCTGTGTGCAGTTCTACTCCCTCCTGCCCACCGCACCAATAAAATGCCTTTTGGAACAAATTGCTAATCAATGACTATAACCTGAGGTATATGCAGGTTCTGGGGGGAAAACCTTTTTAGCACTTTTCTATGTTAGGAGCCTATAAAGTTGAGTTGGCAGAAAAAGATAGATACAGGGTTTTGATGCACACCTTAATGATGATAAGACCACATTTCCCCATAAATGTTCAACAGGAAAGACTGGAAGGTAGCTTAGTGCTCCACTGTCATGTCTAATTAGAAAGAATCAGCACCAGTTCCTGACTAAAACTGTCAAACCAAAAGAAAGAGTTCAAGGTATAGCCAAAAGTAATTGTGCTAAAGGAAAACATCAAGAGCAATCAGCTTTTATATCCTGCCTTGACATATACTGCTTTTATGGTTTACAAATGAGGAAAGCATCTAGGCTTTAAAGCACCTCCACAGTAAATATTTTTCCTCCCAAAGGCACAATCCAAGATTCAATGGGATCCATTTTGCAGCCTGGACAGGATTACAGAACTTCCTCAGCTGCATGAAGTGTTTATCAGCTTGGCCAAAGGAATGCCAAAAAGTAGGCAACGCTGAATTGGCGCAGAATGATACAGTGGAGACGGTATAAAATAATGAGATCCAGAGCTCCCCAATAGAAGACTTAAGACACTGTAGAATTGTTATTTTTACTTTAATTGACTTTTTATTTTAAAGTGTACACATAGTAGTTGAATGCAAAAATAAAGTAAGCATGTTTCTCAAATCCTATCAGATCTGAGGCAATTTTCAGAAACAGAGGAACAGTACAGCAGAAACTAGTTTTCAGTGATGCCAAATGCTTTTAAATACTGTTCCTTTTTAGGGGCAGCTAGGTGAAAAAGTGAATAGAGCACCGGCCCTGGAGTCAGGAGGACCTGAGTTAAAATCCAGGCTCAGAAAAATTAATACTCACTAATTGTGTGACCTTGGGCAAGTCACTTAACCCCAATTGCTCTACCTTCCCCTATCCTTTCGTGTTCCTTTTTAAAAACAAGTCAGATGAGAAAAAGAAGTAATATATTATGTAAATATATAATGTATATATATGAATATAGAATATATATAGCTAGTGGCACAGTAGATAAAGCATTGGGCTTGGAATCTTCAAGAGTTCAAGTCTGGCCTCAGATGTTACTAGCCATGGGCAACTCACTTAGCCCTGTTTGCCTCAGTTTCCTCATTTGCAAAATGAGGTAGAGAAGGAAATGACAAACCACTTCAGTGTCTTTGCCAAGAATGATGTCACAAAAAGTCAGACATGGCTGAAATGATTCAGCATCAACAACATACACATACATACATACATACACATACACCTACACATAGGTATTGTATACATTTAAATCCACTTTGGCTACTACCATGGGTAGTGTCCTAGAAAGGATGTAGCTTTGCCCATTATATTACCTGAGTGCTACAAACATGTAGGGAAGCTGAAGGGTATGTTACTGTCACCATCAGCGCTTCTGATAACAGCTACTGATGGAAGGATAGATACGATGGTGGTTGTACAGGAGGCTAGCCAATAGGAAAGACCAAATAAGTATTTTTGGGCACCTAGCATAGTGGATAGAGTGCTAGACGAGGAGTCAGGAACACCTGGGTTCAAATCTCATCTCCCATCTTAACTGTGTGACCCTGAGAAATTCACTTACATTCTCTGAGTTTGCTTTCTCATCTCTAAAATGAAGATCTTGGACTAAATATCTTCTAATGTCATTTCCTGCTCAATCAGGATCTACATGCTGGGCTAAACCCAATTTTGTCCTGACACTGATACTGACTAAATTGTTGGTAAATGTTAGTAATTGATCATTCAGTAAACATCACCTTTCAAAATTGGTGAATCAATAATAATTTGCAATATAGCCAAGAAGCTGGCTATATTATATATTTGTGAAAAATGTTGATTATCAGTTTTAAGTATTTGATACCATCCATTTATATAGTTTTTTTAAAAATAAGCAAATCATTTCAATTATGTCATTATTTCAGGCAAAGATATTTGAGGTTTTTTTTCCCAATCTGATTATTTAACTAATTGTCTCAGTTTTTCACTTGGTTTTTCACATAGTTACAGCTTTGGGGGGGGGGGGGTAAAAGAAGTAAGTAAATGCCAGTAAAATGCTTTTCTCTAGATGATTGAGGAGATGGGAATTACATCAGAATCCCTGCTGCCACTTCATGTAACTCTTTTGGACAGACCATAGTCAGAGTAGCGCGATTCAGACGGCTGTTCTTCTCTATGTTCCTGGCAGATTTCACTCTTTTTCTTTGGAATGACAACAAACCAAACATTTCTGTATTGGAGAGTTAGTGCACAGCCTGCAACACACACACACACACACACACACACACACACACACTCTCTCTCTGTCTCTCTCTCATGTACTCACACATTCATACACTCACAACCCCACTCTGCCATCATCTCCTTTTCCTTCTATTTTCCCTTTTTCTTTCATGGACTTTAATCTTTTTAATTTGTGAATCTGTTAGAATCTCTACATTGTTCTAACATTTCAAAGCACTGAAATTTACTCAATGTTGTGGATCTATTCATTTTTAACATTTCCCCAGCATTTTGGTGCTTTAGAATTCAATTCTGAGGTCTTTTGGGCATATTTTTTATAACAGGAATAATGCTCCAGGCCTTTCTCTTGAGCCCCTCATTGGACATTTTCATCCAAGAGGATATAGAGCATTAACGTAGGTTTTTGAATCCTGACTGTGCTGCATGCAACCTGTGTGACATTGTGACTAGGTTATCAAGTCACATTGCCTCATCGGGCCTGCCTGATTGCCTGGAATTGGAATTATATTATGTGATCTTACTTGTTCCCTTATAGTTCTATATCTAAAATCCTAGCATTCTTGAAGGTTTTACTACAATGACAATTAAAAATAAATTGATAAATAGGTTTGTTGAATACAATAAATAGTAATTGGTTTATTCAGGAAAATCTAGGTTTCACAAATAAATAAATTATATCCTTCTTTTATTAAATTCCAGACTATATCCATTCTTTGCTTGAGGACCTCCAATGATGCAAAAACTCTTACCTTCTAATGCAACCTATTCCACTTTCACAAAATTACAGAATTTGAAAATTGAATAGGAGCTAAGTGACAAGAGTTCAATTTATATATGAAAGGAATTCCTACTCTATCTCTTGTTTCATTAAATGTTAGGAAGTTCTCTCTTATGGACGTCAAGTTAAAATCACCTTCTCCACAAATGACACCGATTGTCCCTACTTCTGCCCTGTAAAGCCAAGAGGAACAGACCTAATCACTCTTACACATGATAGTCTTACAAACAGTTTGCAAGTTCAAATGTCTTCTCCTCTCAACCACCATATTTCCTTCGACCAGTCTTCAACACTAACAAGATATTCTGGATCTCAACTCTTACCATTCATTATGCAACTTCACAGCATTGTGTCATCTGCCATTCTAATATCTAGATCTTTCACCGCATAATCATTGCAGATTTTGTGCCAACTTCTTTTTTTTGCAAAAAAGTGGGGTACAACCATTCTGTGAAGCTTTAAAAAAAATTGTGCCAGTATTACCTAAAAATCATTTGTTACTGGACTATCTTTGGTGCAAGATTAGGATGCGCGGAATACTTGTAAAAAGACATTAAAACTGGGAAGATGCAAGGCTTATCATAGCACGTGACTGCTTCCCTTGTGCCTGAAGCTCTTCATTGGGTTGAGTGACAATACAATTCGTACTGCAGCACTCTAAACAAACTTCTGCAAGTCGGCTTTTGGGAATATCCTGGCAATGCACATGCGCTGAGAATTCTAGGCTTGTAGCTCACAGCAAGGGAGATATAAATGCATATCCATTTACCATTGTTGAATACATTGCCGTTGTATTTACCTTATAAGCGGTGTGCTGAACAGAATTATACCATGTGACAAATATGAGATGAAAGGTTATAAACCAATTTTTGCACTGAAAAAATAGGGTACAACAATTATATGGTGGCAACAATTTTGCAGTAAAATACAGCATATGCCTTCATTGAAGTAACTGATAAAAATGTTTATAGTCTTGAACCAAGGAGAAACCTCCAAGGCCTTTCACTAGATATCTCCCTCCAACTGAATCAACTTCAGTCCACTAATCACCTGTCTTCAGGTCCAGTTATTAAACTCTTGCAAATTCACTGAACAGCACTGTCATGAAGCCCATCTTCACATCACAGAGATCTCATGAGCAGTGTTGGCCAGACGCCTTACTGAAATCTTGGTATGCCATATTTTACAACATTGCCTTCATCTGCCAGTCCTTTATCCCGTCACAAAAGGAAGTGAGGCTAGAATGACTTCGTGAATCCCTGCTAACGCATTCTGATTACTGCTTCTTATACTTTTGTGTGTGTATTAAAATTAATTTAGTTTAGCTATAAATAGGTGCAATGGGAATCTAATTGTTTTGTTGGTATTTGATGTTTTTTATAATAACTAATTTAACAAAAACAAACAATAATGCATGGATGCAACATATTGGCCTTTGGGATTTGGTTTTGTTTGTCTGCTTCTTTTTCTTCTTCCTGTTTCCTTTTCTAGAAGTGTACTACCATTTCTACTGGCAATGAATATACTACCATGATTTATGCTAGAATTTTTCCAGGAATTGAAGTCAAGCACATCAAACTATAGCTTTTTTCCTCTTTGTAAAATGCAGATATTTGCCCCCTTTTGCAATGCTTCTCTATGTTCCTGGCAGATTTCACTCCTTTTCTTTGGAATGACAACAAACCAAACATTTCTGTATTGGAGAGTTAGTGCACAGCCTGCAACACACACACACACACACACACACACACACACACACACACACACACACACACACACACACACTCTCCTTCTCCTTGACCTTTCAGAGATCATCAAACGCTATTTTACAATCAAACCTACCAGTTTGGGCTTAAGGGCAGTTTTTGTTGTTGCTGCTGTGAGATTTAAATGTGATGTTGGTCAAGTTCTTTGCTAAAAACTTTCAGTGCTGTATAAATGCCTGTTAGTCTTAATATTAGACCTACTCTTTACCTGCACTTGGGTTTCAGGACCGTCTAGCTTGGTGGGAGATTTCAGAGTTTGTACTCTCCTTTCACAGTCTTTCAAAGAACTAAGTGTTCTAAGTCCCAGTGAAACATCAGAGTAAGGACTTTTAAAGGAGAGTTGTTGGGATATAATAAATCTCAAAGAACTCATTTAAAAATGGTATTTAAGCTTCTCATATTTGAAGCATTTTATTGGTGTAATCTTGTCATTAAAATTGCATAAATAGGTCACAATTGACTTTTAAAAGTGATTGACTTTCTCTAATGTTAACCCATACCTTGTTAAAGCATACTTTGGTAAGAAACATCCCTTAAAATCACAGGTATTGTGTTTTTTCAGGGTAAATCATTCTAGGAAAGTATTTGCTTATATGAAAAATATTTTTTAACTTGATTTTTTTTTTTGAAGACTGTGTCTTACTATTTCACCTAAGCTGGAAGTATGGGATCCACTCACAGGCCAAATCCCACTATTGATCTTCATGAATCCTGGATCTGCTCAGTTTCTGACCTGGGCAGGCTTATCCTTCTCTAGTCAACCTGGCAGCCCCAGGGGCTCATCATGTTGGGTGCCAGGCTGAGGGAGCAGGGTATCCAATCAGTCCAGATCCCTGTAGCTTAGAACTCCAGAGTTCAACAGATCCATCAGTCATAGTGTCCCAGACAGCAGGAGACACAGCTGCCCTGTTGAGCTGCTGACTATAAGATTTTAGAGAAAGCTAACTGCCTTTAAAATAATACAGAGATGAAATAGAAGTAGCTTAAATACACAGTTTCATCAGAAATGAATAAAATAAAAAATCTAGTCTACTTTTAAAAACACTTCCCTTGAAACCTTTAAGTGACAGGGACCAACCATATCTTAAAGATATACATTGCCCTCTGTGTCTTGCACATTGGAGATACTGAATCAATACTGAATTCAGATCCCTTGGGATTTGAATGTGTTGAGTGTTTGAGGAAATAGAGATAAACTTAAGAGATTACTTTACTGAACAAAGCATCATTTTTGATCTGTCTACTCTAACTCCACCCATACACCCAGAGTTACTGTAGGGTTAAAGGGTTAATGACAGCCACAAATTTGATGCAAGGAAAGAATTGAGAGTTTGGCATAGTGAGCATGTGGGCTGCCAACCAGATCACCCTCTGTGACCACAGTCATTAAATAGCTTGGTAGCTGACAATTCAGAAAAGACAGCAGTACAAGGGCTGTTAGCTGCAGGGGGCATGGCTGCCTTATAGATATGACTGACTGAAGATGTGTTCCTGATGCCTAGGTAATTCACTATTTTTCCCCTTTCAAAAACAAACTAAAAGATGTGTGTACAACAAAAAGAAAGAAAGAGAGAAAGAGAGAGAGAGAAAGAAAGGAAGGAAGGAAGGAAGGAAGGAAGGAAGGAAGGAAGGAAGGTTTTAGCCCTCTACTATCCCTTTTCCTTAGCAACTTAAAAGCACTGACTGGATTTTGTTTTCCTCCTTTCATTTCTTTCAAATGTATCAATAAATATGTTCTAAAACTTTGGAACTGAAAAGGGATCTTAGAAGAGGATGGGAGAGAACAAGGGTTTATTAAGCTTCAACAGTACGCAAGGCATTGTACTGAGCATCTTACAAGTGTTGTCTCATTTTCTCCTCATAATAACCCTAGCAGGCAGGTGCTGTTATGATCTCCATTTTGAAAATAAAGAAACTGAGGCAGATGGTGGTTAAGTGACTAACTCAGGGTCACACAACTAGGACGTGTCTGAGACTGACTTTGAAATCAGGTTTTTCTGACTCCACACCCAGCACTCTATCAAATGTGCCTCTTTTTTTTTTTACAACTGAGAAAAAGCTAAGTCTCAGATAATTAAGTTACTTGCCCAGGATCACACAGAGCAAAGTCAAGATTTAATCTTGCTCTCCCCCATTTTCTTCCTAGTGCTTTTTCATTGGTACCTGGTCTCTTTCTGAAGCCCTATCTCTTGCATTAATGGTGATCTTCCTATCATTTAATAGCATTTTGATGTCATATATACATATACATGTGTGTGTGTATGTGTGTGTGTGTGTATATGTGTGTGTGTAATTTACCTATCATATTTGTAAGGAATTGGTGCCTATGGATCGCTAAGTATCTGCTTAAGTGAAACCCTGGTCAAGTCTGATCTCACACCTCAAATAATGAACTACAATTTTTCCTGTCCTAGAACACTCTACCAGCCTTTTGGACTGATGTTAATTATTGTTACATGCACAAGAGGTAGAATTTCTGAATATGTCCTTCTCTAAGAAATAGCCTCTGTGATACCCTCACATATATGATCTATGCACTTGTAACTGAGTTATGTCCACGATACCAAAAAAATGCTATCAGCCTCTCATTTAGACCTATAGAACTGGTCTCAAGTTGATTCTCCTGCTGAGTGAATCAAAATCCCACAGAAACAATATCTATAATCTTTGGTTAGAAGTACCTGAGATTAATATATGACATTGTTCTTAATGTACATAAATCCTATACCTTTTAGAGAGAGCTTAAGGCATTTTTAAGTAAGGATTAGCATTTAAATATTTTATTGGGGAGGTGGGGGATCTATTTTTGAAAAACAAAAGGGATGTGCTAAAGAACTGGGAAATAAGGTAGGAATGACAGGTCAAAGGATCATAGAATGGATGGGTTTTAATAAATGAATGATCTATCTGTTGCTTAGTTATGTAACACAGAACAAACTGGCACATAATATCTGAATTTCAAGCAATTTTTCTCTACCAGTCACTAACTGTACTCAGCCATAGTTCCAAACCACAAGCCTGAGAATGACTTTACAAGACAGTAGTCAATTATTCCTGGATGTGAATTATCACCTTGTCATTCCTTGATAAGCAAGTTACTTATTTTAGATATAATTTCTCTTTGGCAATTTACTTTTTTTTTTTTTACTAAATTAGGCTTCTAATCCTTTTTGCATTAAACAACTGCTCTCTCCCCCAGTTGCCAACTCCAGCCTTGGCCCCATTGTTGAAAGTACTTTGTTCCTACTGGCAAAATGACAGCATTTTTACTGCTAATTATCCAATCAATTAAAAGGAAGGAATGAGAGGAGATGTCCCTTGGAGGGGAGAAATCATGAATTAACGTCTTTGAACAGGGCAAAATAGTTGTATACCCTCCTTGGAAACAGAATTGCTCACTAATGCATTATACATTCAAACTTGTTAAGCCCTTTAAAACATTAGTGCTTTTTTAAAAGTTGTTAACAACTTCCATTTAACTGTTTCACATTAACAGTGGATTCTTAGCAAAGTAGGGTCCTTTGAATTAATCCCTCTTTAATTAGAAATCCATGAAGGTGATAAAAAAAAAAATCTACTGAAAGGACTGTCACTTTTATCATGAGTTATTTTCAAAACAATGAAGGCTCCTCATTCAAGGGACCTTGAGTCCGTAAGATAGAAGATGGTTATGTGAGATTGATGCAAAATACAGACTCTAGATGGAGTCATTTTCATCACCTGTGAAACTTGCTTTATTTGTTTTATGCGTTTTTTGTTTTCACATTCTTCCACTTTCATTAAACCTCAGTCATCTGTATTAAATCAAATGGCTAACAAATGAGTTTTGGCCTAAGGGAATTTTTACTAAGGTAACTGCCAGTAATTATGTGTGAGAGATGATTGTTTATTTTAGGTGAATTTGTAATAACTGTTTCTTTTCAAACTGCCTAGGTACAGCTATAATAACATGTTTATTTGTATTCTTTTAAAACCAACCATTTGGGCTTTTACCGGGAAGATATAAAGCCTATGCCTACCTCACAAGTTCAATATGAAGTGTAATGAAAAGATACTTGTTAAATATTGAGAAATGCTTCCATGACTTTGTATTAGTAGTATTTCCTTGAAATTATCAGCTTGATTAGAAAGCAATTCAGAAAGAGAAG
>CM053580.1:337216508-337234008 GCA_028627135.1 Pseudochirops cupreus
TGTGTGTGTGTGTGTGTGTGTGTGTGCATGCACTTTCGAGCTAGTACTCATGTTTTCCACAAGGATTTCATAAGAAAGTGTATTTGGTTTTTTGTTGAATTTATTTATTTTTAGTTTTTAACATTCTCTTTTATAAGATTTTGAGTTCTGCCCTACCTCCCTCCCCCTTCCACCAGGCCAGCATGCAATCTGATACAGGCTATACATGTACAATCATATTAAACATATTTTCCACATTAGCATGAGTGAGTTTTTTTAAAGGCATTGAGACACATTAGAAAAAGCACTGCATTTAAAGTCAGAAAAGCTGGGTTGAAATTCTGTTTGAACTATTGGTATAACTATGGCCAAGTCATTGAAACCATTTTGGGCTTCAGTTTCTTCATCTATAAAAAAGGTTGAATTCTAGGGTATCCTCAAGCCCATGAAATTTCTTCATGAAATCAAAATAAACTATTTCTGCAACATTTTAGAGCTCTTCAGTCTAACACTATCAAAAAAGGAAATCGGGTTAATTTGGCATGACTTGTTCTTAGCAAACTCAATTATACTTTATTTGATTGTCCACAATAGAGTTACAAATAGAACAATGATAAATGAATTTGTGCATTGTTTTTGATCATTAAATCTTAAAATTCTTGGTTTGAATAACACTTTTCAGTCTTTAACAGTAAAATGGAATGGATCATGAATATTACATTTACTAGTTCTGTGACCCTGGGCAAGTCACTTAACCTCTTTTACCTCAGTTTCCTCTCTGTAAAATGAACTAGAGAAGGAAATGGCAAACCACTCCTGTATCTTTGCCAAGAAAACCCAAAATGGGGTCATGAAGAGTTAGGGACAACTGAAATAAACAACAAACAGTTGTTAAGTTTGATAGGCTTATGTGATCTTAGGAGATAGAGAGGATCTAGGAAAACTAGTGTGAATATGCAATCTGCAGATGTAAAAACAGCACAGAGCACAAAATGAAGAGACTTCGGTTGGAGTCCTAGCTTAGCTATGTAACCCTAAGAAAAAACTTCCATCTTTCCCTACAACCCTTAATCTGCCCCTAATTTGCATCAAGTTTAATTTGAAATCAATCAATACATACCTATTTGTTTATAAACTATCAGCCTCTTGAGGACAGAGACTAGTTCTTTTTTGTATTATATCCCCAACAACAACCATGGTGCCTGGTACATAGTAGAAATTAATTAAATGCTTATTAATCAATGACTTCTAAGACCTCTTCCAGCTCTAAATCTATGGTCCTTTTGTTGATTCCTGAGACTTAGTTTCCTTATCTATAAAATGAGACAAATTATCTTTATACTAGTTGGTCAAAAAACATTTATTAAATACTTACTATGTGCCACCCACTTTGTTGAGCACAAGAGACACAAATACCAGTTCTGTCTTCAGGAAGCACATGTTCTAATGGCACAGACAAGATGTAAACACGTGTATGCATACACGCACACTTCCACACACACACACACACACACACAGTAAAAAGGGACAAAGAAAACATTTTGGAAAGGGAGAGGGCCGAGAAAGGCCTCTTACAGATGCATGAGGGCCACGTTTTACACTTAATATATTTTTCCTACCTGGTCACCTACTTAAATTTGACTTCTGATAAAACAGAAAGACCCTCTGGATTCTCAAGAGAACATGAAATCTCATGAGGAGACTCTCGTGTAGTTCCAGAAAGAAATTAGAATCTTTAAAAAAGTTAAAAGATAATAAATGGCAGAATTTATGGCCTGTACAGCAGAAATAATTAGCAGAATAGAAAAACTTTAATTCACAATGATGAGTCTCTCCAAAAGAAGTGAGAAAAAGAATTTGGAAATACAAACATACTAAAGTGAAGGACGATCTGGAAGAAGAGCAGGAAAAACATTAATATTAAAAGAAAATATAATCTCTACCCAAACAAAATACTAGGATGTGTAGAGACAAATTAAGAATCAAAAGATCTTTGCATGTCAAAAAATCTGGACCGCTCCGCAGAAGAACATGACAAATCATAAATCTGAAAGGCTATATTGCAAGAAATAACACAAGAAAATTGCCCAGAACTTCTGAATATAGAAAACAAAGCACCAGTCAGCTGATGAACATTTTAAGTATTTACTACGTGCCACAATCAAAAGAATCCTCGGTTTGCCTCCAGGAAAAAGAAAAAACGCTCTGCTACAAACTCCAAGACAAAATAGTTAAATGTAACTATTCCAATGTAGTAAAAACTATTCTGCAAATGACACAGAGAAATTCTTTTAAAATATAAAGGAAAGGAAATTAGAATAACACAGAAAATGCAGAAATGGAGCAAGATATTCCAGAAAGTGAAGATATGGCACAAAATGAAATACTCTGCACATGTGAATCTAATCATCACTGAAAAAGATTGTCAATGAGATGAAGGTATGTGAAGCATTTACACACACACACACACACACACACACACACACACACACACACACACACACACACGGAAGCTTTTTAAATAGTCCAGGTAAGGGGTGATGATGTCCTGTACCAGGGCAGTGACTGAGTGAGTGGAGAAAAGAATATTGTATGAGATGTAAACGTACCAATGGCAATATATGGCACCATATTGGATATGTACAGTGAGTGAGAGTGAAGAGGCAAAGATGCTTCTGTGGTCATGAGCCTTGGTGACCGAGAATCCAGGTGGTAGTGACCTCACCAGTGATAAGAATCTTAGGAAGAGGAAAGGGTGTTGAGGGAAAGATAATGAGTTCAGTTTTGCACATGTTAAGTTTGAGATGCCTACTACATGGAATATAATTCAAGACCCCTGTAAGGCTAGTGAGGCCAGAACTCTACGTACAGATCTAGAAATCACCCGCAGAGAGATGATAACTGAACTTGTGAGACCTAATGAGGTCAATACAAAATAATACCTAGGAAAAAGAGAAGACCCAGAAAAGGGATTTGGAGGAAAGACACAGTTTGTGTCCATGACCTGAATGAAGGAAAGAAAACAAAATAGATGTGGTTACATGAATACAAGGAAGTTCAAGAGAGAGCAGTATCATGAGAGAGTATCCCCGAGGAGGAAGTGATCAGTGTCAAGGACTATAGAGAAGTCAAAAAGGATGTGATGATTGAGAACAGGCCATAAATGATCACTGTAACTCTGGAGAGAGTAGTTTCAGCTGAATGCTAAGGACAGACACCAGATTTCAGAGGGTTTAGAAACAAATTGGCAGTTAGGTGGCACAGGTAGATTGAGTGCTGGGTCTAGAGTTAGGAAGATCTGAGTTCAAATCCAGCCTCAGACCCTAATGAGCTATGTGATCCCCGTTTGCCTAAGTTTCCACATATGTAAAATGAGCTGGACAAGGAAATGATAAACCACTCCAGTATCTCTGCCAAGAAAATCCGAAATGGATTCATGAAGAGTCAGACACAACTGAACAACAAATTTTGTTTAATTTGTTTAATTAGAGAGAAAGTAGAGGCACCTAGTGAAGACATCTTTCTCAAGGAGTGTAGCTGAAAAGGGGAGGAGATATATAGGCTGGTGTTTAATGGGTGTACTTAGATCAAGTAAGGATTTCTGTGGGGTTTTGTTTTATTTTATTCTTAAAATGAGTGAGAGATACTCAGGCTACCATGTCTGACTAGAAGAAGCCAATTATAGAGAAAGGATTGAAGATTGGTGTGGATGTGTGTGTGTGTGTGTGTGTGTGTGTGTGTGTGTATGTGTGTGTGTGTGTGTGTGAGAGAGAGAGAGACAGAGAGAGAGAGAGACAGAGACAGAGAGACAGAGACAGAGAGAGAGAGACAGAGAGAGGATTATTGGGGTCAATTTGCTGGAGAAGACCAGAGGAGATAGATCAAGGGTCTATCTTTATAGATGGTTATGCCTTGGCAAGAAGAAGGGCCACATGTTCATTTGAGATAGGAATGAAGGAGATAGTGAAGAAAATGTCTGCAGGATGTGAGAAAAGGCAGAATGGGAAAGAAGCTCCTGGACAGTGGCTTAAAAAAAGGTTTTTTTGAGGAAATGTGAATTCAGGCCCTCAGATAAGAGCATGGGGAAAGGGGTTGACAAGAAGTTTGACGAGGGATCTAAAGGTTGGAGTAGGGTGGCAAACTGATTAGGAAGATGCAAAAGGATTGCCTTTTTTCAGTGAGGGCCCAGTTGAGATTATGAAATATAAATTTGCAGTAAGCCAATAAGTATGGTTTAATGATTTTCCCCACTTCTGTTTAGTAGTATACAAACAGGGGCAAAGTTGACCAATGATGGGAGTGTAAATTTGAACTGATGCACCAAGGGGAGTATAGCCCTTGGTGGAGAGTATAGAGGAGAGGACAGTATAGCCAACTATGGCCTGGGGAAAAACTGAGAAGTGGAGAAATTAGAGGTCAAAGTGAAGGCAATTAACAGAGGTTACAGGGCACAGTCTAGGCAAAAGTGAAATGATATCCAATTACGATCAGATAAAAAAAATTAAGAGTTCATAAATATGGAAGTATAACATCTGTGGATAATAGAAAGATGTATGTGTAATTGAAGTGGAGGAGTAAGGAATGGAAAGTGAGTAGACTAAGGAACTAAGAAATGATGTGAATTAGGATATCCATGATCATGGTGAAGATCCCTTGTGTGAAAGCAGTTGTAGAGGTGAGAAAGGTTGTGAGATTCCAGGAACTCATTAAAGAAGGAAAGAGAACCAAGCGTTGTTGTGAACAAAGCGTTTTGTCCACATTGGAGCCTGAGAGAAATGCAAGTTGTTATTATTTACATCAGAGTTACATTCCCCCCCCAAAAAATACTGATTATGTATATCCCAAAATTTCATGAGAAGGGAGATAGATGTAAATGATACTTTAAATAAATATGAATCATTTTCCTTGGAAGTTTCCCAAATGCAATCAATCTTTATATTTCATGCCAACTTGAAGAATGCAGCTTTATCAGGTAGATGGCCTTCTTACAGCACTGTCTTCAGTATCATGGATTTCCTTCGTTTTGATTTTACTGGCTGTGTAGAGGCGCCCTCTGCTGTTGTTGAGAGATTTTATTAATTTCACTTTTCTAACAAAGGTACAATTTCTGAGAATTTCATTTTCAAAACTCAGCTGAGAAGGTTTACTCTGTTTTGTCACAACTTTATGCTACAAAATTGTACTTAGATCAGTAGACAGAGTCTGCGCTGTCTGCATAGGACAAGTACATTCCTAAAATGTTGACACAGTCATTGTTTTGACTGGATGATTCAAAGTACACCAGCTGATTATGAATTAAAATGGGGGAAGATGTTTTTCTGAATAAGTGTGCATTGCTAATTGCGTTTGGGAATATGATCTAAGATTGATAGTAAACTTATATCCACAAGACACTTCAGTTTGGGATCTTCTGAAATTTCCAGGATTGCATAGTCAGTCAACAAATGTTTACTAAGTCCTTACCATGTGCCAAGCATTGGTTAGTAGGGATGCAAGAAGACCTGTACTCACTTCCTCCCTGAGACACTTACTAGCTATGTGATTATGAGCAAAGTGATTTAACCACTCTGTGTATGGGGTTTACTCATCTGAAAAATGAAGAAAATATTCCAGTATTCCTTCACAAAATGTTTACTTTTTCTTGTGTAGATTTTGCCTTTTAAGGAATACTTAGAGTCCAAGTTTAAAAATATTTGTCGAGGCTTCTTCCATAACACTGAATGTGCAAAACTGAATAATAGTCTTTGACAAACCATGCTTGCTTTTTAGACAAACAATGCTTGCTTTTCAGACTTCAATACTTTGAAATATGTTGGCATGAATACAGGGTGTAAGTTACAGATTCTTGGGAATTTGGGGTAAGAACATGGTAGTAACAACTTTTCATCTAGACTTTTCTTTATTCCCATTAGCATGGACTGACAATATAAAAAAATCAATGTCCATGCCTGGGGCATTTCAGCATTGAGTAAAATAATGGCAGAGAGAAAGAGAAAAAAGTTATACAATTGTAATACAACAATTAAAATGAAATTCCAGTTCCCAATCTTCCAAGCGTATATTGTACTGCACACAAACCAAGGTACAAGGCAAGGCAAATATTAGTAGTACCAACTCTGAATGAAGTGAGTGTGTGTGTGTGTGTGTGCGTGTGTGCACGTGTGCACACATGTACATTTGGATTCAACCTCTGTTTTCATTCCATTAGGAAACTTCTAGTAAGAAAATTTCCCTCATTGATATAGGTTGGCATTTGCTCTGCAACATATAAACTAAAAGAATTTCCTGAGGAACTGAGAGATTAAGTGATTTGCCCAAGGTCGTAGAGCCAGTGAACATACAAGGTGGGACTTGAATCCAGGTGTCACTGATTCTGAAGCCAGCTCTCTAACCCCAAGAACACACAAGGATTTACCTTAAATTGTGTGGAATATAAACTTAAATATGTAAGAAACATGCACAAACAGAAATGTGTTGCCTTTGATAATTCATTCCTATGACACTAGCATTTCGTGTTCCACAACCAAGTGGCCATCTTCAACATCTTTAGGTACCTAATAACAAGCATCCTTCTCCTAGGATTTCTGTCTCTTCAAACAGCTAAAATCCATCATTTCTATTGTACTTTTCTTAGGGCATCAAGGTACAGTGGAAAGAGGGCTAACTCTTAAGTCAGAGGACATGGATTCAAGTTTTGCCCTTAGTGCTTACTATGGTTAGGACCTCAGTTAAGTCACTTTCTCTTCCTCTGTAAAATCAGGGCACCAGATATAGACAGACCAGGATCATTCAACCTATGATCCAGTAGTAGGTTGCCATGCTGATGGAAGTGAATTTGCATATGGCAGCTGGCCTCCTGGCCTGGCCTGGAACATCAGTTCTCATTGTGGAATTGTGCCCATTGCCAATACTGGCAGAAAGCAGCTACTGAAGAGCAAGTGAATGCTGCCTCCATTCATTGCTTCTGTCTGACCTTGGGCACACTGGGAGGGAAGCCAGCAAGATGTGCATCCTCAAGTTCATCTGAAGGCATTAAGTGGCCGAATTATAAAAGGAGATACTTTATGGCAGTCCTCTTATAAACATTAATCTTTGAGGATTTTTTACATGCATACAACCTTTCCACACAAACGAACAATAAGCAATTGCTCAAAATCACTAAAATTTTAAATTTAAATTAAAACTTTTAAAAAAC
Source organism: Pseudochirops cupreus (assembly GCA_028627135.1). Classification (NCBI taxonomy): domain Eukaryota; kingdom Metazoa; phylum Chordata; class Mammalia; order Diprotodontia; family Pseudocheiridae; genus Pseudochirops; species Pseudochirops cupreus. Next base: position 337,223,683 of record CM053580.1, read on the forward strand.
ATTAACAATCGCTAAAAAAAAAAAAATCATTTTAAAAATGGCATCCCAGGGTTTAGGATGCCTCATTCAGGAGACAAATATTCTGCTTTGAGAGAAATAAAGACCATGGTAGTGTGATCTTTAAAGTAGATTGGAAATGTTTGTGCTATTCAAGATGTGAAACTGTTTCTGCCTCAAGTCATTTTCTGCATATTTTGTGACTGAATCCAAATGGAGAGTCACTTCATATAGTTACTACCTTTATTTGTTCATTTTTTTCTTTTCTTTTCTTTTTTTTTTTTGAGCCAGTTGGGGTAAAGTGACTTACCCAGGGTCACACAGCCAGTAAGTATCTGAAGCCGGATTTGAAGTCAGGTCCTCCTAACTCCTGGTGTCCTAACCACTGTGCCACCTAGCTTCCTCCGTTCATTTTCTATCTAGCAGAGCTGGCCCCAGAGCCAGAAAGACCTGGGTTCAAGTTCTATTTCTGACATATATTGACTATGACTTTGGCTAAGTCACTGAAGCTCTAGTTCTCTAGACAACTGATTAAGGCCATAAGCTGCAGAGAAAGTGACAACTTATTGATAGGTGTTTTCTCAATGGGAGCTTCCTGAATCAATTTTTTAAAAAAAGAAATCTAGTCCTTATCTCTTTATACACACACACACATGCACACACACACACACACACACACACACATATCTATGTGTGTATATATATATATATATATATATATACATATATATATACATATATATGTATATATATATATATATATATATATATATACATACATACTCTGCTAGGTATGAGGATATAAGATAAAAGTGAAAAGGTCCCTGACTTTTCTGAGCTTATACTCTGAAGGAGAAAAAGGATTATTGTCAAGAAGATGACAATTTGTATACATACAAATAAATGCAAATAAGGCGCAAAGTAATTATATGTAATAAAAGGTAAGTAATGGTAGAGGAGTCATTAAAGGCTCAAGAAAAGGCCTCAGAGAGTGCTTGAGAAGAGCTTGAAGGAAGCAAAGATTCTGAGAGCTAAAGGTGAAGAAGAAATGCCATCTAGGCGTGGGCTACAACAGCATCGAAAGATTTGGGGGAATGGGATGTTTAGGAAACCACAAGGAGGCCAGTGTGAAGGGATTGTAGAAAGAGTAGAGAACAGTGTAATAAGTCAGAACTTTATCTCCTCATTTCCCATCTGGCCATTCCCATTTTGGACTCTTCTTTGGTTTCTCTGACCGTACTCATTTTGGATTTTTTTTATGCTCCTAGTAAACCCATTATTGGGAAATCTCTTTATCTTGCAAGATCTAATCATCCTTGGTACACTCCTCATCAGTAGCCTCAGATCTGGAAGGTGAAGCCCTAAAACCTCAAGCAGGATAAGACAGATATCTCCTCAGATATCTCATTTCCCACCTAACTGCCTTATTTTTTGTTTGGTTTTGCTTGTCTTTTACTTTTCCAGCTTCGTTTTGGATTTCTTTGATTTCTCCACCGTGGGCTCCTGCTGGGTACCTCTCCACCTCTCTAGTTTTCAGTTTTCCTGTGTGTGTCTTTCCTATTCAATTGTAAGCTCCTTGAGGGGAGAGAGAGTTATTCTTTTTCATATAGATATCCCTCACTTAGCACGCTGCTTACCACATAGTAGGCACCTAATAAATGGTTGTTGACTATTGACTATTGAAGCTTTATATGCTTGACAGTTCCGGGATCAGGCCCTGCACATAGTGATGTCTGTGAGATGGGGCTAGGGGCTGGGGACAGGAGAAGGGATGGGGTTGTATTAGGTAGGGACAGAGTCATCGAGCACCTCATTTCCTCAGGATGCTGCTTTCACTGGCCTTCATTCTCATGTCCCCTTGAAGAGGGTAACCATAAAATGTTGAGGTATAGACCCCAAATACCAACATGCTGGGTCCTGCCAAATGAATTTGACTCAAGTCTTGTCTCAGCCAAAGAAAAGCAAAGTTTATTAAAAGTTCGCCATATTGAGTAGACTCTTAAGGAGCCTCAGTATCTGTGATGCTTGCATTGGGCAAGCAGGCCAGAATCATCTGACACAGAGTAAGTCTATGCTAGGTCATTCTATGGTGCTGTCACACACATTGGGGCAAGATGGGGTTTTATATACAGAAAGGTTGTGGGAGGAATCTAGGGGTGGTCTAGAAGAGGAGTTTGGGGAGGGTCTTCAGGAGAAGTCAATGAGGTCAGACTCCAGTAAATGAATTTTGGGAGGGTCTTCAGGAGGAGTTAATGAGGTTAAGTAACAGTTGATTTGGGTATAGATATTTTGATAAGCTCAAGGGTGGGAAGTAGATAGACAGTGGAGGGCCAAGCTAGTAAGAGCAAGAGATTTGGGCATAGCTATAATGAAAGGCTTATGGCCTGGTGCAGATGCTTCATCAAGTGGGAAGATTCCATCAGAGTTCAAGGGGGTTCCCAGAGCCTGCACCTCATCACCCTCAGGCCTCCATATCACTTCCTGGCCGTATTCACACCATGCCACTGCTCCTCTACCAGCACCTTCTTTCTAGCTCCTCTTTGTTTGCTGTCTGCCTCCATTCCAGTATAAACTCCTTGAAGGCAGAGACTGTCTTGCTTCCTTGAATTTGTACCTTCAGCCCTTTACACAAAGCCTGACACATAACAATCATGTAAAACATGTAATATCTATCTAATCTATTTGTCGCTTATCTTAGAATACAGGCATTATCAATCAGACAAAAGATGCAAGTTGTCCCTTCTCAGACAAACTTTTATCATTACCCACAGTTTATGACAGCTAATTTCTTGGTTATGAACCCATAAAGACCTAGCAGTTTTTATGTAAGCTGGTAATGGGTGCTTTAAAATGGGGGCAGGGATAGGGGTCTTTAGGCTATTAGACCAGAGAGCATAGCACTAATTAAGTAGAGATTTTCAATAAGAAAGACAAACGCCAGTAGGAGGTCAAAAGCTTGTGCTGGATAAGTTTGTTCTGATTTTCCAAAAATGGTTCATCCAGTGGCCTCAAATTCTAGGGTTCATTTTTGTTTGTTTTTTTTTAAATAAATTCATTTATTTATTTTCTTGTTTACATCATTCATTTACATGAGATTTTGAGTTACAAATTTTCTCCCCATCTTTCCCCTACCCGACACCTCAAAACAACCATCCCACTGTATAACCCCTCCCCCAATCTGCTCTCTCCTATGTTCTCCCCTTCGCCCCTCTGACTTTCTGGTAGGGCAGCATAGATCTTAGGGTTCATTTTTTGTTGACAGTTTCCTCTAATAAACCGTGTTATAGAGAATTTGAAGGAGAATGCAAGTAGAGTTCTGGATACTCTTGTTTATCTATAGAAATGTAAGCCTCTTTTCCCTCAAAAATTGGATTACTTTCCAGCTCAGGTGTCACCATATTTACAAATCCCTTGTGATGCAAGTTGACTCATTTGCTACCCAACCTAGCTCAATTCACTTTCAGTAATCTGACCTTTAGTATGATATTGTCATTAGACACCAAAATATCAGGATGATTATGGCTAAATTCAGAGTATGCTAGTTATACAACTTTCTTTTTACTGAAAAAAGACTGAACTATCCTAAGTCCATGTCTATATGGTGCTACAAGCAGGATGTGGGTATAATAAAATATGTTAAATAAAGTTGTGTTATGCAGCCAGACCCCAAATTTAATAGTGAATTTTCAAAGCCCTAAATAGATAGTGACCTTACATTAATCATTCCTCCTCCAGAACTGCCCTGGGATTTTGTTTTTTGTTTTGTTTTGTTTTGTTTTGTTTAACCTTGTCATATGCAGAAGTTTTCTTTGCTCATTATGTTCATCTGTCATATTTTCTTTATCATGCCATAGCATTTTTCCATCTGTTTCTTTTTTTTCCCTAAAAATTATTGAGCTATTAAGGCATCAATGTCTGGTAACATATACTATAACTTCAAAACCACTGTGTTATAGACATGTTTAACTAAGTTTCTTATACCTAAAAAAACTATAGTTAGGAAAGCTAGGGCATTGGAAATCCCTTTTTTTCCGAGACTGTTTCCAGGACCAAATCCTTAAAATGAAACATTGATAATATTTATTCTTTTCATTTCCATGTTTTCCCTAATACTGAGAGTCACCCAAGTAACATATGGTAAAAATTTAAAAATCAAAACCACGTACAATTATTTTTCATCTTAAATAATATTGATTCTCTTTGCCCTAAAATTCACCAGTCAGTCTATAAGTATGTTATTTTCCACTCACTAAGCATCCATTCTCCTGGAAATGCCCCTGAACAAAAATTACCAATAACTATTCTGCAGAGGGGCTGTTATTTGGCAACTTGAACAAGGAGATGTATTTTTGAGAATGTTACCACTTTCTCAGCTAATAGTACTGTTATGCTTGAATGCCTTTTTTGTAAGGATCTCAAAGTGTTTTTATCCTGTCTTTTATTATTGTGCCACAGGGAAAAAGGACAATTATCACATTTATGCAACGGTAATATTGAAAGAGTTATACAGGGAGAGTTAACCAACAGAAGTACTGAGGTTTCTGGATCTAAATCAGACATCTTGTATGTATTGAATACTAACAGGATACACAGCATTGTACCAGATAGTTATTCACTCTGATTCTCAGACCTATTCCAAATAAAAGACCATCTACAGTTTTGGCTATGTGTGGTAATAAAAAGCATAAGAGAGAGATTTATATTGCTGTTCTCAGAAAGGCTCATGCAATTCAAAAAAAATTAAGCACTTATAATTGTATAGCAGGGAGATAGTATGGTAGAATGGATGGAGATGTGTGGTCTGAGACAAGAACAAGATGATTTCCGAAGTTTCATTTGCCTCTGAGAATCCATGATTTGGTGAAAACCAAAAGCAGGCATCACTCCCATTTCCCCAATCAATTTGTGTATCTACTGTCCCTTAATGCTTTTTGCATTAACAAAATCTCCTTTCAGTTTGCCAAGAAAACCTATTAAAAAGAAGATGAGATGGGAATAAAAGAAGAATTGGGTTTTAGATTTGTTTGGAAACATTTGATTGATTTGTGACAATGGTTCCTGATCATGGAAACAGAAAGCACTTGCTAATGGATTATGATCTATTGACTAATTAGGCGACTGTATAGAAAGGGCCTTTTGTTCTCCAAAAGGAAACAAGGTCAGGAGGGAAAGGAATCCTGCAGCTTCTGATTCATCTTTTTGGTTGAGTTAAGCTTATACATGCATTGAGTTTGTGGACGACTTTGTCAGAAAAAGAGCAAAGTCACAGCAATAGGCAAAAGTAGCCAGAAGTAAATCTGCTGTTTACCTCAAGGAAATCTCTAAAGCACTTTGCTGTATCAAAGCAGGGTAGCCAAGCCAAACTGAGGCTGTTTGCTAGCAATTGTGGAAATGAATGCTTAAGGAAGGACAATTAAGGAAATTGTTTGGATGGAACATAAAAGGATTACGGAAGGAGAGCACTAACAGTTGTCGGATGGCTACAACTGTTCTCTTCAGAGAAAATCTCCAAGGCCAATTTTAAAGTAGGAAAATAAAGTGATGAATTGAGTCAGGAGTAGACACCAACATGCATTCACTCTGTAAGAATGAAGTGAAAAAAAGGTCCAGGAATAGGATCTTGGTTGGGTTATTCACTTTGTTTAACCAGTGGAGCCTTCTTCAAACATCTTTCTCTATGAACTGACTTTTTGGTCAAGGGCACAATTATTCTTTTGGCTAAACTTGGAGTCAGGAGGCCTGAATTCAAATCCTAGCCATAATATCTATACATTGTGCAACTTTGAGCTGGCTGTTCATGGTGAAGGACTTGGACAAGAGTCACAAGGAATGGACAGGCTTCAGTGGTTTGTGACCTACATCCTTGGAGGGAACTTCCAAATTGATAAGATCACAAATTCATTTAAGTATAAATGACCATGTACAAGTCCATACTCAGAGCATCCCTCACCTGAAAACACCTCACAGGGTTTCAGTGGAGGGAAATGCTTTGTGATGATAGAATTCTATATAAATGAGAGTTAGAATAACTATAGGCATATACATGAGCATGCACAGACAGACACACACACACACTCACACCCATTGTGTTTTGAACCATAGTCTGATTTGACAACAGAAATATTTCATTATTTCTGTGTCATTTGTTTCCATAATGCTCTAAAACAGACTTTTTTAAAAGTTAGTAAGATTACTAAACAGACAAGAATTTAATCCTTGTGTGAAGATTAATTTATCTCTAGCACCCTGGTCAGAGATTCTGTTTTCATTCTATAATGATTCCTATTTGTCATATGTCCTCAGGCAGCACAACAAAGGATCATGATTTTGATTCTAATTAACTATTTTGGATAAAAACCTTACTCAAAAAGGACTCAAGTATTCACTGGAAATAAATAGATTGATGCCATTCTTAGTAGGGAAGATCTGTATTTTTTTTTTTTTTAGAAACTAACATTCATGTTGCCATGTATCAGGTTTCTTCTTCAAAAAATACTTTCATGATGTAAGCAAGGCCTAGGCAAGAGTATAAAAAAATTATCTGCTGAAGTCAGCCCACTGCTCCTCCTCTCCCCCTAACACACACACACACACACACACACACACACACACACACACACACACACACACACACACACACACACACACACACACACACACACCTTGAAGCACTTAAGTAATTAACAGCCCCATTTTGAAGATGAAGTAAATGAGGTACAAAGAAAATTATTTGGCACTTAAAAAATAGAAATTCTTGTTCTTGTAATTGGTAGAATTTTAGACAAACAGAATAAACAATTTTAGGCTGTGTAGGAAGTTTTGCTGGGATAGGGGAGGGGTGGTAACAGTGTCTACTCCATAAAGCCAACCCTAGACTTTCAAGCAGTTATGGGATCATTTGGTTAAGATGTTAATTTCTTCCTTAACAATTGAAGTACATTTAAAATAAGACTTTCTAAAAACTCTAAGATGAGAATCCTCGTTTATTTTCTTTAAGTTCTGTGTGAATTTTAATGGACCTGCAGGATTTTCAAAGACTCAAGAGCTCTCCTGCATGGTTGTGTCTTCTGAGTAGTTCTAAGTACTTTTTAAACTTGTAGAGTTTTCCCTTGCTATATGAAAATGATGGATTTGAGAAAATATTTGGTTGAAGACTGATCTGTAATGGAACATTTTCCATTAGCATATGCACTGATGTGATATAATGAGATATAAATGTGTGCATATACATGTTGTATATACATATACAAATGTATGTATATTTTTATATACAGAATACAACAATAAATTAGGCTCTAAACTTTTAGTGGGATAATATAATACCTACCTCTCAGATGTGGATAAAATGAGTAAATGGATTCAAACAGTTCACAAACCTGAAAGCTATTATTTTGGCAGCAATGTAACTAATGGTTAGAGTGCTGGACTTGGGTCCTGGAACATGAAGATTCAAGTCCTACTTAAGACATTGTCAGCCATGTATCTTAGGTATAAGTCACTTTCTTGGGTTCACTTTTCCAGTCTGTAAAGTGGGGATGATAATGCCTGTGGTATTTCCCTTTCCACCTTGAAATGAGATGATGTAAAGTTACTTGAGAACTTTTTAAGTAATATGTGTATATATATATATATATATATACACATATATATATATATACACATATATATATATGTATATACATACATATATTTCAGTTATTTTTATTTGCATGGAGGAAGGTATTATGCTAAATGGGACTAGTTGCTGTGGGTGTTTTACTTAGAGCTACCGTTTCTGCGTCACCGTTACTTTCTTTTGCTCCCCCCTTCTTCTTCATCATTGACCACATCATCAGTTCCCCACTTCTTTTAAGGTGTTTTGTAACCTTATTTCCCAAAAGCATATATTCCTAGAACTTCAGTCAACCTTTCCTTTCTCTGTGGATATTTGTAATAGGTAAAAAGACAAGATGAGAAGGGGCAGTTATGTGGCACAGTAGATAGAGTACTGGGCCTAGAGTCAGGAAGACCTGAGTTCTAATTTGACCTCAGATACTTAGTAGCTGTACGACCCTGAATGAGTCACTTCTCTTTTGTTTGCTTCAGTTTCCTCAACTGTAATGAGAATAATAATACCACCTACCACCCAGGGTTGTTGCAAAAGTTAAATAAGTTAGTGTTTGTAAAGAGGTTGGTACAGGACTTGGCATAAGGGTAGGTGCTATATAAATGCTAATAGTGATTATTATTAAGGTATTTGTATCAACAATGCAGTATTCACAATGCCTATGGTAACTATAAATATGCTGATATGGTTATTAATCACAGAATATAACAGGCTCTCTACATGGAGGACAAAGCTAGAACATTTATTCAAATACCAGAAAACTGAGTCCCAAAGCCATCACAGCAGCTATGGAGTTGGCACACATAGTTAATGCAGTAAACACCCACATTCTCAAGCCTTCAAAACAGAACAGGCTTCCTCAAAGATCCTCCTCTCCTCACTCATGGCAACTCCTCAGGGTCCACACAACTCGCTCCCAGAAGCTCCAACACCCCGCAGTTCTCATCCCCAGCAGTCCTCAGAAGGAGTCCTTAGCAGAAATTCTGGCTGGCTCAAAAAAAAAAGGGTTTACACCACCACTGCTGCTGCCACTTCCAGTCACTGCACTGGCTCCAGCTCAGCTCCGAGCTTCCTCCTGCCCCACCTTCCTGCTACTTCAGCAAGTTCAAGGCACATGGAAGATCTTCAATTCCCATAACCATTACAGTATTTTACCAGGAGTTGCCATCTATATACAATATTGCCCAGTAACAAAATAAGTTAATTCCCTGAGTTATTTTTTCAAATAAGACTGTGTATGTGTGTGTGTTTTAGGAATAGATATTATAGTCAATAAGCAGTAAATTCTTGGATGGTCTTTTGCCTCTTTTTGTATCCTCAGAGCTTGGCACAATGCCTGGCATAAAGTAGATGCTTGATAAATGTTTATTAATTATTGATTGACTGTGCCAGGCACTGTTCTATGCCCTGAGGATGCAAAAGATAAGCAGATATACAGCCCTGGGCTCAAGGAGCTATCTAATAAGGTGAGAAAACACACAGAAATGGGGGAGACCTGACATAACCTGAGGTTTCCTGAGGGCATGGTGGAGTCCCTTCCAAACACTGTGGCTGCAGCAAGTGTGAGAAGAATTAGCTGGCCTGTGAGACCTTGGTAAAAGGAAGCTTTGGAAGGAGTTCTTTGATCCCTCCTTGTGCCTGAGGAGGGCCAGAAGGTACTAGGGTACTAATGAGGTGTGACCACCAAACCTGAGGCAATCTAGCAAGATGAGGAGTTTCATTGTGATGACATTTCCTGGGGTTATACTCTTGAAGCAGTATAGTCCTAGAAGTGAAGCTGATGAAAAAGTGGTAATAAATCTCTGCTCATTTGCCATTGCGTTTTAGTGATTAGAATGCCAAAACTGGAGTCAGGAAGACTTTAAGTTCAAATCCCATTTCTGGAAGTGCTGACTTTACCAGTCATCTGGCCTTTGCTGAGTCAGTTCTCTACCTCACTTCTTGCCCTCAGTCTCTTCATCTATAAAATGTGGTTGTTGAACTAGAGGATCTTTGAGTTCTCTTCCAGCTCTGAATAGATAGTCCCTATATAATGGAAAACAACCAGATGAAAACTTTAAAGATTGCCCAAGGTTGGGCTCTTCCTGAGGACCTCATTTCTCAGAGATCACTTTCTCCTAGAAACTGACCCACAGGTTCTTTATTATAATGTAAATGTCACTAATTTCTCTTATTGAGCTATTGAGCTCCTAAGCTACTAGGTGCCCTGAGTTCAGAGTCCTGTCACTGTAAATCTCTAATTACTTATATCCCCTTCTCTGCCCCCTCCCCCCTTTACTTAGATGCTCTGCTATTAGTACCCACATCTTTTTACCATTCTGTCTACATATTATAAATTCCCAATGTGTCATTCTCAGATTTGTTTGCATAAATGTGCTTATGTAAATTAAGAAGTAAAATATGAGGATGAAGGCATTCAGAAGTGCTTCTAAATGTATTCCACCCAGCTCATTTTGGATGGTTCCCAAGTTTATTAATTAACCTTAACTAGCTAAAATTCCTGGAGTGAGCTTGCCAACCATGCATGCCTAGGTCCTTAAAATGTCCTGCTCCCCTGTGATACTAAAACAATGACAAAAGAGAATGTGCTTTGCCCCTGGAATATCTCCCTGCCCACCCCCATCCCTCATTTAAAATTGGTTTAGTAGAGCCTTTTGAGCAAAGTGTATTCATTTACCCTTGTATCATACTGTTGGACAATAAGGAAGCCTCCCACATTCCTA
>CM053580.1:337239008-337250336 GCA_028627135.1 Pseudochirops cupreus
AAACCCTTGCCCAGATGTACTCTAGGATGGCAGTCTCCACAAGAATCTAAAAAGGAGAGCGTATTACTGGCCACACATTTCAGACACTACTAAGGCCAGCCCTGTGGGAAGAGGGTCATGGTGACATCAGTCAAATTATAAAGTACATCGGAGCTAAGCTGTGCTTTCCATTTCATAAATTCTTTTAGATGACTATAGACTTAATTGGCTTTACTATTTGATCATAACCATTGAAAAGACATATTTGAGAGTAAATAAATAAGAATGGTGGAGTTTTTTTATTTTTGTTTTGTTTTGTTTTTTGCTTTTTGCAGGGGGTAAGGCAGGGCAATTGGGGTTAAGTGACTTGCCCAAGGTCACACAGCTAAGTAAGAGTTAAGTATCTGAGGGCAGATTTGAACTCAGGTCCTCCTGACTCCAGGACCAGTGCTGTATTCACTGGGCCTCCTAGCTGTCTCAAGAATGGTGTTCTTTAGAGGGGGGGAAAAAATAAGTATCATTCTTCTCCTTAGGTTGTTTATCTTCTCAATCCTGAGTAAAGGAATAATCATATTAATCACGGTTTAATAAAAGATGGCCCCTTATCATCTTTTCAGCAAACCCCTCATTCCCCTTTCTTAAGCTCTGTGACTATCCAAAGGATCAAAAAATAAAAATATTTCTAGTATGTTCAATGTTTTCTAGGTCTAACAGGCTTATTTTTCTGAGATCCTGCATCCATTTATGTTAAAATGCTTTCCTAAAGATGAATTTGTCCTTTATGATCAGATGGAGTTTAATTAAATAAACATTTATTAAATGCCTACTATGTGCAAGGGGCTAATAAGATAAAGATTAAAATTATACATTTCCTGCCTTTAGGGAGATTGAGGGGAAGCAACATGTGCCAAGATAAGTATCATACAAGACACATAATTGGAAATAGAATATTCTCATATTCAGGAATTCATTCATCTATGTATGTAGGAAAATCTAATAAATGTGTAGGCAAAACAAACTTATATTTGGAAAGATCTATATTAAATTCATATATGCTTGGAGTGTAAGCAAAGTATAAAATAACTAGAAATAATTCTGAAAATTCTCAACTATTGACAAATGCCCTCAGAATGAGATGCCATTACTTATTTTGGGTTTGAAAATACCAAAGCCATTTTTAGCTCCTCAGAGATGCCAAATGAGTAGTGCTCAACAAAGAACTCTTTACACACACCAGGGGCGAACAATCATTTGTTCTAAGGGAAATTTACACACACACACATATACACACACACATACATAAAAGTCAATCTGCAAACTTTAGTAACTATTACTTGAAGAGAATGACATTTGTTAAAAGATACCTCTTTCATTCCTTTAATGGCTCTAATGTTGTCAGCAACAGCCAGGAGATACTCTTCCCAACTGTGACAATTCAGCACTGGAGGGGGACAGAGACAGGTGAAAAATCAATTGAGCCTCTGTTGTTTGGGCAACCAAATTTTTGTATGTATATGTGTATGTGTATGTCTGTGTATACATACATGCATATACATGCATGCATGCATGCATATATACCAATAGCCAGTAGGAGCTTTTAATTAGATACAGATTGGCCTTTTATTTTGATTCAGTCTTATAGTTCAGTTGAAGTGCCAAAGAAGGGAAGTATTACCTCTGCTGCTTAAGCAGCAGGTCTGCTTCCACTTAGCTGCTTAAGAGAGGCTTACCTCTCTTCTGGAGCTGCTACCCACTAGAAATCCATTTTAAGGAAAGCTATATTTAAAGTGGCTCCAAACATACTGCAGTAACTTTTTTGTTGTCAATTTGACCTTTTCTAAAAGCCTACAGCAGTAATATTTCACACTAACTTGTGCAAATCCCTGTGTTTATTACCTATCACCTCCTTGAATAAGAGAGAATGTGGGGATAGTCAAAATAGCCTTTCCAATTAATAATATTAAAGTTGAATGGGATGACAGTATTCAAAAGAGTTGAGAAAATGGGACATATAGTTAAGAATTTGAAAAGTAAAATGTGTGATTGTAACCTATCTCTAACCTTGAAGAAAAATGTAAGATATCAGTTTTTCCTTCAGAAAACTAGATCCTAGGTTTAGACCTAGAAAGGATTAGAGACCATCTAGATCCTTTTTACAGAGAAGGAGACTCAAGGTCAAAAAACAAAAGTGATTTGGTCACCCAGCTAATTAGTGGCAGACCTAAGAGTATGATCCAGGTTTCCTGGTAGCTATGGGGAGAGAAGAGAAGAGAAAGGGATGAAAGGAATGAGCTGACCAGGATAGGAGGACATGTGTGTGACAAAACTGTTGGAAAGAGAATAGAAAAGGGAGTGTCCAGGTGAAGATGTCCCCTTATTGTTAGTTGAGTACTGTAGGAAAAGACTCTTGTTTTGTCAACTTTCACACTAAAATGGATCTGCTACAGGACAAAAAAAAAATGATAATACATCATTAAGTACCAGCAGCAGTAAACACAGCACTAAAAACTCATAACATATAATGGCAAATCACTATTTTTAAAAATGGGGAAAATATTCTAAACAGCCATAGGTTAAATAAAACCCAGTTTGCAGGGAGGAAGACATCAAAAATTTCTCACCTGTTTCTAGCTCCAGAATCTCTCTCCTCAGTCCAGTTTTAGTCTGTGCCATTTTAATTCTTTTTTTTTCCATTCCTTTGGCTTGGAGCAAAATTAAGAATTTAGACTGATTCTTCACCTCCATTATCAACTGCTAGATTGAGGGTAGAAAAGAACTGAGTAAAGATACTAAATCAGTTCATTTCAGTATCTTAAAAATTATGCTTCACTGATAAAATATCCAAAAAGTATATGCTCAGAGATGTTACTAAAAATTGATTGTCCTTAAGCAGAAAGTAAAATCACAATCATGAAGCATTTTGATTCTTTACAATTGTTTTCTGTTAATTTTGTGTAGTTATTTGACCAAAAAAGACGTTTAAATAAAAAACGGAGCTTTCCAAGGCAGATGAAGTAGCTCCGGGACTTGATTATGACTGACAGCCTAAAATTTGTTTCATGAAAGAAAGCACTCTCTACTGCTTCTTTAGGAACCTTAAGACCTTAATTGCTCTTTCAGACAGTCATTTTTGGAAGCATTGAATCCTTAGAAAGATATTTGAAGTGAAACAAAGCCAAAGCTTTTAATGTTTCAAATGCTATTGCCTGGAATCAGTCTTTCTACTGTAAGAGCAAATTCAAGATGGCAGCTACAGAAATTGAGTAAGTAATCAATTTCTTGGGTCTCTTTAAATTTTAAAGTGAAACCATTATTGTAGGACTAGTAGTCTTAATGAACTTCATTGAAGTGTGGATTTTAAATGATTTAGTTCCCTTTTTCTATTCTTTTAAAATCCATAATAATTTTCAAGTACTTCTAAATTCAATGCTTTGGCTCATCTTTCAGATGTTTGCAGATTTAAAACTGCTTTGAGAGCCACTTTACATTATGGTTATAATAATCTTGCAATTAATGCACGGTGAAATTCTGTGCATTCTTCTATTCCTTGCTGTTAGAATTTTGTAGCGATTTCATTTCAAACTACATACATCAGTCAGTGCTAATTTAAAATCTAAGATGTCTAATTGCTAATTACTTCTTTGATCCTTTTAAAAGTAAATTCCTTTTCAAGAATAGCTTTTCATAGCATTTTTGCTCAGGTCTCTTCATTATATTTACCATATTCTAATTTTTATTATAATGATTTATGCATATATATTATCTGCCCTACTAAATTATGAGCTCCTTAAGGCAAGGGAATGTTTCTTGCTTTATCTTTGAATGCCAGAGTACCTAGAATAGTGCCTGGCACATAGGAAGTAGTATCTGTTTATAAAAGTCAATATCCAAAGTTCATAGGATTTATATCTGAAAAGGGCCATAAAGGAAATTTGGTCCAATCCCTCTGTATTAGGAGTCATTGGACTGATACATCCAAACAAGAAAGAAACTGTGATTCTCGTTCCAAAGATAATAGTGTTGAATACTTAGTGGGTATCTCAATCAATCAGCAAACATTAGATAGAGGCAGTATTGCTAAATGGGTAGCGTGCTAGCCAGGAAGGCCTGACTCAAATGCATACCAGCTGTGTGACCTTGGGCAAGTGACTTAAGGTCTTAGTGTTGTAGGAAACTCTCTAAGACTATAAATTGCAGAGAAGATGCTAACCTACCTTTTGGTAGAGGGAGTTTCTTTATTTGGGAGTTCTTTATATCAATCAAATCACTGGTTTATTCCCTAACCTAATCAATGCTCTTATCCTGTTATATGCCAGACTCTGTGCTAAAACCCGGGATGCAAAGACAAAAGAAAACATTCCCTACTCTCAAGGAGCTTATTTCCTCTGGGGATATGCTATGGACACATACAGTATATGCAAATTTTAATACAAGGTGAATGGAGGAGGAAGGTGTTAGCTGCTAAGAGCAGAGTTTTAATGAAAACCAGGGATGCCATGAGAAATTCCAAGAGGAAGTAAACAGGGAGTATTGCCCCACCATGGAGGATATATCACTAATGCAAAGGCACAGAAGAGGATTTTGAATCATACATTTTTTTTAGTTAATTTATTTATTGTCAGCTTTCAACATTCACTTCCATAGAGTTTTACATTTTCTCTCCCTCTCCCCTCCCCAAGACAGAGTGCAATCTGATATATGCTCTAAATATTCATTCATATTAAATATATTTTCACATCAGTCAGGTTGTAAAGAAGAATTAGAACCAATGGGAAGAACCACAAGAAAGAAGAAACAATTGAGTCATATTTTGACAAACTAATTTCTGAAGGAGAAAAGGGGAGGAGAAGAACTATCTAAAGCTCTTTGACCTGGGGAAAGTACATCATAGAATCAAATATCTAGGACTGGAAGGATCCTCAGAGACCACCTACTTTTACCCTTTTGTTACACGAATGTGTAAAATGTGTATGTGCTTGAGTCAGGCCTTCTTGTCTTCAAGACCAGCACTCCATCCATTGTGTCATACTGCTTCTATCTGACAAATGTTTGCTGATTGACTGCAGCAGTTTTAAACTGGGGCCCAGGGAGATGGAATGATTTGCTTAGGGTCAGACAGGTCATAGGGTTCAGAAGTAGGATCTGAAGCTAGGTCCTCAGATTCTAGAACCAGAATTCTCTGCACCAGACCCCACTGCCTCTGATGAGATGTAGGGGTGGGGTTAACATTTGGAAAGGAATCAGGGAGCACCCTATCTCCTATCCTTGGTGTGACATTCTAATCTCTGACTTCTTTCTAGAATTTCCCAGTCTCAATATAAGCACAGCCTTTCTTACTCTGTCATTGTATCTTCTTATTAAAATTTCAAAATATAAGATAGAACGTGACAAAATAGATGAACTTCCCTAGGAAGATTATTTGCTTTTTAAAAAAATTTTCTTGAATCTTTGTCTGAAAGTTTCTCCTTGAAAGAAAAGTTTGTTACCTTTTAAAATATATGTACATACACACACGTATACATGTATACGTGTGTGTATACGTGATGGTGGGAAGTCAGTATTTGATATGTTAGAAACAGGGAAAATCATATACATTCCAATGGGAAAGATGATTAGTACAAACTCTCTCTCTCTCTCTCTCTCTCTCTCTTTCTCTCTTTCTCTCTCTCCCTCTCCCCCCATTTGTGTGTGTGTGTGTGTGTGTGTGTGTGTGTGTGTGTATGCAGTCTCTACTGACTATCTTCCCCAATGGTGCATATGTGATTTTTCCTATTGCTAACACATATCAAATGTTGACTTCCCACCATTATGAAGCTGTTTTACATCATTCCAAAAGTGCTCAATTAGAGCTGGTTTTCCTTTTCCTTTCACAAACACTATTCTGTAATACAGGCTTGCTTGATGTAGAACATTGCTTTTGGAGCTATTATATGTGTAATCAGCAGGGATACACAGACCCTCGGTATTTCCTGAAGAAAAAGTTGACAGGTCATTTCACAGTCATTTTGTCTTATTTAGTGTATTCCTTTTACAGAGGGTACTGCGACAGTTCATGGAATTGTTAGTCAATGAACTACTTTCCATCTCCAAATGGTTCATAAATGGACTCTTTGCTTTCAGTTGGCTGTATGTAAAAACTGAACCTGGGTTGGAAGCAGGCACAATGTGAGAAAGTCAGTCAGCCCACAAAACATTTTGTTTCAGACTGCTGCCATCTTTCCTTTGATGTATATCCTAACATGTTCTTCTATTTCTTGTCCTCCATGAGATCAGAATTCATCTTGTCAACTATCTGAGTCTGAGACAAATTGGGTTCATGATTAATAGGGTCATTTTAAAATATGCCCTGAAGCATTAGATGTTTTTTTTTTTAATATTTCTTTCTTTTTTTAACTGAAAGCAAGCAACTATGTACTAACGTCATAAGGGCCCTCAGGGTCACCCTGTCCTCGTGTAGAGCTAAGTTCACATCTAGCAAACAAAAATGATACTTTGGTACTTCTTAACTGACCTCAGTTATTAATGTTAGTACTTTCTCAATTTTTCCTTTAAGTCAGTTAAGTGAAAAGTAGAGTGCGATGATTTTTGGGGATTGCAAGAGTCTCAGAGATCATGAATACTAAACCTTTCCTTTTATTGCTGTGGAGACAGAGACCCAGAGGGGCTGAATGATTTGCCTGAGGTCAAGTAGCTAGTTAGAAACAGAGCTAAGATTATTCTAGTGCTCCTTACATACTGATTATTTTTATTACTTTTTATAGGAGTTAAGGACTAATCAATTTTCTGCATGTTTATCTTATGCATTTCCTCTAACACCTAAGTAGGTTTAGGGTAAACATTTTTATACTACTATTCAATATTTGTTATATTGCCTTATATTCACCTCAGTAAACATTTAAATTTAGAAGTGGGCCAATGGGGCCCGCTAGGTGGTGCAGTGAATAGAGTACTGGCCCTGGAGTCAGGAGGACCCGAGTTCAACACTTGACACTACCTGTGTGATGTTGGACAGGTCACTTAATCGCAGTTGCCTTGCCTTCCTCTCTCCAAAAAAAAAAAAAAAGTGGGCCAGTGCCATGAATAACCAAGATTCTACGAAGTGAAATCAGTAAAGATTTTATTCTCTTCTCACATCATGGAAATGCTAAAGGATCTACCTCTAAACTTGGGTGCTTTTCTCATGAAAAATAAAAATTGATTAGCATATTAGCACTAAGAAAATACTGAATAATGCAATAGACTGCAGGCTTTTCAGATTTGCAAATGATACAGAGCTGGAAAATATAGCAAACACTTAGGAGGTCAGAATTAAGACAAAAACACGTTAGAATATTGACCCATATCTAATAGGGATAATTGAAAAGTGTTCCATTTAGAGTTCAGTCACTGTTGAAAGGAGAAGATGGAGGAAGCATGGCTAGACAGCAATTTGTCTGAAAAAGATTAGAGGATATAGCTAATGGCAGACTGAATATGAGTCAAGAGTGTGATATAGCATGCCAAATCTTACTACAAAATTAGGCTGCATTAAGAGATAGATACATGTTTTCTAGGATTAGGGTGGTGATAATACAGCTTCACTCTACCCTAATTGGAGCTCAACAGGAATGTAATGTTCAGTTTTGGATGACATATTTGGATGGATGGATGGATGGATGGATAGACAGATAGATAGAAGGATGCTGATAAGCTAAACAGCATCTAAAAAAGGACAATGAGTATGGTGAAGAAACAATGCCATATGAGGACTGAGGAACTGAGAATGAAGAGAAAACTTAAGGACAATATGATTTCAAGTATTTGAAGTCCTCGTATGGATGAGGAATGAGAGTAGTTCTTTTTGGCCCCAGAGAACCGAAGGAGAAGCAATTTGTGGAAGGTATGAGAAAGTGAATTTAGACGTATTATAAGGAAACACTTCCTAACAATTACAGCTATCTTACAGTAAAGGAGGCTGCCTTGGGAGAGTCCCCCTCACTGGCAGCCTTTGAGCAAAGCCTAAATGCCCACTTGGCAGGTATGTTACAGAGGATGTTTTTGTTCAGGCAATGGGTTAGATTCAGAGGTATGCTGGAGCTAACTTGTATTATCCCTTGAAAGCCAAGTGTTCAATTTTCTTTTACACCAGAAATCAGCAAATGCTACAAATCAAACCTTAATTATTTTGTTGATAATCTAGACTTAAGAGAGAGAGGGGGAAATGTTAATAATACAGGTTAAGCTTAAAAGTATGTCATACATGTATCATTTTTCAGAGAGACAGTTGTTAAACATTTACCATTACACTTCTGGTTGGACAGATGGCCTCCAGTGCTGACCAACTCTGAGAGTCTGTGATTCTGTGAAATACAATCTCAATATTATTTTTTCAAAATGACTTTAGCACTTAAATTCCTGCCATTCATAATTTCATTTCAACAAACATTTATTAACTGTCCATTAAGTGTAGGGGCAGTTAAGTGGTAAAATGAAAAGAATGCTAGACTGGTAGTGAGGAAGACCTGACTTCAACATGTATTAGCTTTGTGACCCAGGGAAAGTCACTTAACTTCTGCCTGCCTCAGTTTCCTCATCTGTAAAATAGAAATGCTACTCATTACTTCATAGGAGGAAACACTATATAAATTCTGCCTAGATAGAAAATAGTAGTACCACTGTCCCTATTACTACTACTACTACTACTACTACTACTACTACCACCAATACTACTACCACTAATCCTACTGCTCCTCCTACCATTAGAAGATGTGGCATTATTCATCACTCTGTACAAAATCAAATAGAATGCCCATACCCCAAAGACAAGTATCAGGAAGAAGGGAAAAAGGCAATGGACTTGTGTTCATGGAATCATAGGATCATATATTTAGAGTTGGAAGAGACCTTAGAGATCATTTAGTCCAATCCAGTCATTTTGCTGATGAGGAAACTGAGGCCCAGAACAGTTATGTAATTTACTCACAAGTAAATATGTAACAAAACTGGGATTTGAACCCAGGTCCTTCCTCTGCCAGCACTTTTCCCCTAATGAACTGTATAATCAGCCCATAATAATCAGTTATATGTTATGCTTGAAAAAGTTTTTTAAAAATACCTGAGAAGACATCCTTGAGCTCAATTCCTTTCCTAGTATTGGCTGCTGTTTTTATCAGACTATATGGAAGATGGGTGTGTTGGGGGAAAGGTAATCTTTGTAAAGTTGTGGCTCCCCCTCAGTTTTGGGGTATCCCTCTGATGTTGACTTACAATGGAAACAAGAATTGCTCTAAGGATTGTGGAGTAGGATTTCCCATTGCAAACTTGGCTTTTTAATGTTTTCATCTTTCATCAACAAAAGACTGGAAAAATCAAATGTTTTTTAAAAGTACCCAGAGGATGAAGAGAAATAGATGAACTAAACCATGTCTAGATTTCCCCTAAACATTTCTTCTGGAATGTGTAAGTTGTCAGTGATAGCAAAATTCCTTTTTCATCTTATCTGGCCCAAGACTTTCAAGTTGTGGTCAGGATAGGAAAAAAAAAATAAGATGGAGAGTAATATCTGCTTTTCTGGATGATTTTGTCAGGCATCCTCTAATTTTTACTTACAATTAGAAACTAAAGTAGAATATCCTTCATAAGCATGGATGAGGACAATGAATATTAGCATTGTTTTCATTCATAAGACTAGGAGACCAAAACAGTTGAAGAATTCCAATTCTATAATGGAGGATAGAATCAACTGAGATACTGAGGAACTTTGTTTTATAATCTTGACTTCTAAGTTAAGGATTTTTAATTCCTTTTTTATTGTTTTCATCTGAGTGAATAAACTTTGTGTTAAACTGAGAGGATTTACTTAGATTATCTCTAAGGTCCTGACCATCTCTGAAATTTTACAATTTGATGAAGTTATTCTTTGACTCTGACCCGAATTTTGTAGGATTGATTTTATTTTAATTATATTACATTTTTATTTCCATAATTAAATCATTTTGATGTCTTTTGTAGAATATGTTGTAGAGAGAGCGGCAGCATGTACACACAGACCCCACTTTGGGAGGAATTATCCCTTAGCTTATGTTTACCTTATCAGCCCTTTCCCAGAAAACATGAGCTATTCAAAAAACCATCAGTAATACTGGATAGCACTATTTGTCCTATTTATCCAAGTAGAATAAGAAGCAGATACTGAAGTTCTAAGAATTAAAATTTAACATAACATCGCCAAAACAAACTCTTCAGTTGGGAACAAAATAGAATTTTAACTTAAAATGACCTCACCCAGAGGATGTCCATTCTCTGCAGTCTCTAGGATTGAAAATCCTACAGGTCAAGAATATGATAGGACTGACTTTCCATACAAATCCAAACTTGCCATTCAAAGGTTTTATCCATTCAAGTCTCTTTCAACTTTTTCTTGGGAAGTTCTGTCTTGAAGTATTTCTACTGCAAATAAGTCTAAGTCCTTTATGGCAGCATTCTGTCAGTTAATACGGAGTCTTGTCTCCTTCTGTGTAGACAGCACATGACACAAAGTTGTCCTTGGGCACCCAACAATGGAGTGTTACATAACAAACAATTTTTAGAAGGAGGCGGAAGAGGGAGGAAGAAGATGAGAAGGAGAGAGAGAAAGAGGGAGGGAATGAGAGAGAGAGAGAGAGAGATTCTATAAAACTATTTAAAATATAAAAATATTCCTGATATATGTAATGGTCCATACCCATAGTCCTTATCTTGGAAGTGCCTCCCATATTCAGTGAAATGGACCATTTTGAACCTAAAAAGTTCATAGAAAACATAAGAAGCCCTAGACCTTTCTTCCACAACTATGGATGAGTATACGTTTTTGGCCAAATTGCTTACAGCTGGATTTCAAGTCAAGATTCCTCTTCCTAAATTCAAATACAGCCTTGAACACTTTCAGGCAGTGTGACCCTGAGCAGATCCCTTAACCCTGTTTGCTTAGTTTTCTTATTTATATAATGAGCTAGAGAAGGAAATAGCAAACCATTCCAGTATTTTTGCCCAAAAAAACCCAAATGGGATCAAGAAGAACATGACTGAAAAACAACTAAACAAAAACATGAGTAAAAATTATCAAATTAGGATTGTTTTTTTTAATTAATTTATTTATTGTCTTGTTTACATCATTCATTTCCACAAGATTTTGAGTTACAAATTTTCTCCCCATCTTTCCCTCACCCACCACCCCAAAACAGCTGTATCCCACTGTATACCCCCTCCCCCAATCTGCTCTTTCCTACATCCTCCCCTATCGCCCCTCTGACTTTCTGGTAGGGCAAGATGGATCTCCCTACCACAGTGCCTGTATATGTTAATTCCCAGTTGCATGTAGTTAATAATAAT
>CM053580.1:337250836-337311137 GCA_028627135.1 Pseudochirops cupreus
TCTTGAAGGATGCTTTCTAGGTTCTTTTTTTTTTATCATGGCTTTCAGGTAGTCCAATAATTTTTAAATTGACTCTCCTGGATCTATTTTCCAGATCAGTGGTTTTTTCAAGGAGATATTTCACATTGCCTTCTATTTTTTAATTTGTTTGGATCTGTTTAATAGTGTCTTGATTTCTCATAAAGTCATTTGCTTCCATTGCCTCCACTCTAATTCTGAAGGAGTTATTCTCTTCAGAAAGCTTTTGAGATTCTTTTTCCACCTGGCAAATTTGACTTTTGAAGGCATTCTTCTCATTGAACCGTTCCTGTCTGCCTGCCAGGCTGCCTTCAGTGAGAGCTTTGTTTCTCTATCACTTTGTGAGTTCTGGAGCCCTAAAATTTGTTTAGACTCACATTTTATGTGTATTTGAGATGGCTATGTGGGAGCTGCAGAGTTTTCCTGCTTCTATGCTACCATCTTGGCTCCTCCCCCTAGGATTATGTTTTTTACCTGTTTCAATTTTGATCAATCTGAAAATGATCACAAATGATCACAAACTGGACGAGGAGCACATAATGAAATCAAGGGAAAGTAACTTTTTGTTGTTGTTTTAACGAAGTTCTTTATTAAAGGGTCAAATTGTCCTGTTCAGATAATTCTTTCTCTGTTACAAAGCAAGCAATGATTTGCATGACCATTTTCCACAAATGGCAGGACCATTGCCTCAGAGAACACTAGAGCAGTAAGAGACCTTCTATCCTTCAAGACATTCTCTCTTATTTTACAGTGGAAGTAACTGAAGCCCAGAGAGGCTAAAACATTCACCAATAGTCACAGTTGATAGTAGAGACGGGGCCATAACTCAAGTCAACTAACACTTAAGCCAGTGCTCTTTCAACTATTCCATGTGTTTCAAATGAGCCATTAGATTTTTTTCAGCTGATTAAAGATGGACTAAATCTTCATTGAAATCAAGCTCATACTTGAATATGACTTATAAGGTGGTTGGGATTTTTAAAATTTATTCTCATATTTGTAAGGTTCTTATTTTTTGTTGTTTTTTTTTTCTGGAAGAACCATTTTTTGTTGTTGTTGTTTTAAGATGACCTATTCAATAAGCATCAAGGATATGACATTTG
Organism: Pseudochirops cupreus; assembly: GCA_028627135.1. Taxonomy (NCBI): domain Eukaryota; kingdom Metazoa; phylum Chordata; class Mammalia; order Diprotodontia; family Pseudocheiridae; genus Pseudochirops; species Pseudochirops cupreus. Next base: position 337,251,958 of record CM053580.1, read on the forward strand.
GGCAACTAGGTGATGTAGTGGATAGTGTACCAGGCCTGGAGTCAGGAAGACTCATCTTCATGAGTTCAAATCTAGCCTCAAATACTTACTAGCTGTGTGACCCTAGGCATGTCACTTAATCTTGTTTGCCTCAGTTTCCTCATCTGTAAAATGATCTGGAGAAGGAAATGGCAAACCACTCTAGTATTTCTGCCAAAAAAAAACCCCAAATGGTGTCACAAAGAGTCAGACATGACTGAAAAACTGAACAACAATGTGACATTTTGATTATATTGTATTTTTCCAGGTTGTCATAAGGTTTTTTTGTTCGTTTTGCTAAGATGACATCACAATTCTAATTTTTAATTAACTTGACTTAAGAGCTATGTTTATCATTGCTGAATCCCTGTCTCAGTATTTAGGAAGTAAGGAAATAAATGACAAGCATGGCCCTAATGAAGAATTAGGAGAATAGACTTTTCTGTGCTCCTTAGCAGAGGGGGCATGTACCGGTGTGGAACCCTTCACATACTCTCTGATTTTGTATTCTTTGGTTTTGGTTTTCCTGATTTTTTTTTTCTTTTCCTCTTTTTTTGTAAAAAAAAAAGTTATGTGATGGCTGCTTGAGAGGAGGGAGAGGGAAAGGTGCAGGGGAAAATAAAACAAAAAGATAAAGGTATCAAAAATATTCAAAAAAAACTATTCTTAAGAAGAGGAAATAGACAATGGGCTTATGATTGAGGCTAGGATAGGAAAATAAACATGGCATGGAGAAGGCCTTTATAAAAATTGCTTTATTTTTTCACATGTAGAACATTTAAGAAATCTACCTCGAATCTCTCCCCAGTCCAAAGCTTTTAAAAGAGGCAAAATCAAACCAAACAGACATACTATATACATTTCTCAAAATATTTACTCCAGGTTTGAGTGTGAAGGATACTCAAAATAAACTGTCTCTCCTAAAGGGATCTTAAATAATTCTTATCATATTCTTATTGGACAACTCAGTCACACTTTAGAGTTTATGCTGAGTGATATGACTAACATAACCTTGGCCTGGAGGATGCATCCAATGGAGACTGCATTGCAATTCTAAAATGAACTGCTGCAAAAAGGAGGATAAACAGTAGAAAATTTTTCATTGTAAGCATTAACATATGGTTGTCATGAGAAAAATAAATTAAAGTATTGGCACCTTCCAGTTCCATTTCCCCAGCTGTAAGGAGCATTGATTAGAATTTGGATAGGGCTGGGCAACAAATCTTTAATTTCCCAGTTTCAGGAAGCCCTAAAGAGCTGGGATAGTTCTAGGACTAGCCTAAGGGCTCTATGTAAGTTCTAATTTCTATGTAAGTTCTAGGTTTCCTAGGAACCCCTGAAAATGAAAAAAAAAAAACAAACCTTTCAATCAATCAATAAACATTTAGTAAGCACCTACTGTGTGCCAGGCACTATACTTTAAATTCTCTTTAAAGTTCCTAGAATCAGAACTTAGTGCAGCAATGCAGGGGCTGTGACCTTAAGGATGAAGGCCCATTGGTCAGTGATCCTTCTGTCCTACTAAATAGGACCAGCATGGGGTAGCAGATGGAAAACCAGGCCCAAAGTCAAAAAGACATGGGCCTGAGTCTTGCCTCCACCACACTTGTGATCATCATAGAAAATGTCCTCATTTTTGCATTAGCAAATGCTTGACCTGATCAATACCTGTGGATTCAATTTTCATTTCTATGTTAATTATTCTTAAATCTGCTTACCTAGCCCTAACCTTTCTGATGACCTCCAGTCTCACATCTCTCAATGTCTAGTAGGTATCATACACATGACGTCCCATAGATAGCTTAAACTCAGTGTGTCCAAAACTGAACTCCTTATCACTACCCTCTAAGCCTTCCTTCCTCCTACCCTCCCTATTACTACTGAGGAGAGCATCACTTCCCAGTCACCCAGCCTCAAAACCTAGAAGCCATCCTCAGCTCCTCCCTCACTCTCATTCCCCATATCCATTCTGTTGCCAAGGATTGTCTATTTCACCTTTTTGCCATCTCTTGCAAATGCCCACTTCTCTCCTCTGGCATTGCTACCACCGTGCTACAAGCCATAATCTCATGTTTGTTGTTGTTCAGTCATTTGTCAGTTGTGTCCAGCTCTCTGTGACCTCATTTGGGGTTTTCTTGGCAAAGATACTGAACTAGCTTGCCATTTCCTTTTCCAGCTTATTTTATAGATAAGGAAACTGAGGCAAACAGGGTTAAATAATTTGCCCAGAGTTACATAGTTAGTTAAGTGTCTTAAGCCAGATTTGAACTCAGGAAGATGTCTTCCTGATTTCAGGCCCAGAATTTCATCCTCTGTGCCACCTAGCTGCCCATCTCATGCTTGGTGGACTCCAATAGCCTGCCAGTTGGTTTCCCTGGCAAAAGTCTTTCCCCATTCCAGTCCATCCTCCGCTCAGCTGTCAAGATTATCTTCCTAAAGTCCAGCTTTGACCATGTCACCTCTCCACTCAGTAAACTTCAATGGCTCCTCATCACCTCTATGATCAAATAAAAATAATCCTCTGTTTGACATTCAAAGCCTTCATTACATGACCCCGCCATGGACACCTTTCCAGTCTTCTTACACTTTCCACCCCTTCATATAATCTATAATCTGGAGACACTGGCACAAAATGCTCCATCTCCAGGTATTTTCACAGACTGTCCCCCTCCCTGGAATACTCTCCCTCCTAAGCTGTGCCTCCTAGTTTCTCTGACTTGCTTCAGGTCCCAGCTGAAATCCTACCTTCCACAAGAAACCTTGGCTGATCTTTTTTAATGCTTAATGCCTTCCTTCTGTTGATTATTCCAATTTATTCTATATAGCTTCTTTAAACTAGTTGTTTGAATGTTGTCTTCCCTATTAGACTCTAAGAGCAGGAATTGTCTTTTTTCCTTTCCTTTTGCACAATGTCTGGCCTATAGAGACATGTAATAAATGTTAATTGATTGACAGCATTCTTGATGTACAGACATCATCACAATAGTATTCTTAACATAAAGTAAATACTTCCCAGGTGATGTCATTAAATACTGTCGCAAATTTGTCATCCTTCTCTTTTACTTGGCTCCAATTTTGCTAGTATCACTCAACTGTACTTTTCTTCCATAATGTTCCTTTTTTTTTTTGGAGGGGGGAAGGCAGGGCAATTAGGGTTAAGTGACTTGCCCAAGGTCACACAGGTAGTTAAGTGTGTCAAATGTCTGAGGCTGGATTTGAGCTCAGGTCCTCCTGACTCCAAGGCCGGTGCTCTATTCTCTGTGCCACCTGGCTGCCCCCATTATGTCCTTTCATTTCTTCATGGGGCTAGCAGTGGACTATATGTCATGAGAGGACAAGCTTAGATTCAACAAGAGTCATCACCAGATGGGCCACAGGGTGAAGAACCAAAGCAATTCAAGAAGAAGGTCAATTAAGTCCTAGAGCTTTTGTGTTCTTTGTCTATAGAGAGACACTGGATGGACAATGAGGAAGGGGAGGGGAAAGAGCAGGATTTCCCACCTCAGAAGGCTAAACGGGAGACCCTTAGGTGGCACCGTGGTCCTATGTGAGATAATGATTATAAGGGTATCCAAATCAAGGCAGTGAAAGTGACTTTTTATTAGCATTTATTAGCTTCATTTATTCCCTAAATATTTATCGAAAAAGGACTACATGCAGATGTCCACGCAAGGTGCTGTGAGCACATAGCCATCAGTATGATACTTTGGATTCTCTGCCCTTGAGGAACTTACAAATTGGGAAGATAAAATTAAAGATAAATTAGAAGACAGAACAGTAAAACATAATGGACAGGCACTAAATGATTAAGTTTCAGATGAGAAGGGATAAATAGCATATTTTTTATAGAGAAGGGAAAGAGTTCAGAAACTGTCTAATCTAAATCCCCCATTTTGCATGTGAGGAGGGAGATCCCTGTGGATTGATATGGTCAAGGAACATCCTAAGAAAAAAATAGAACCCAAATTGGCCTCAAAAAATAGATAGGATCGGGATAGGCACCCTGGAGGGGTGGATAATTTGAAAGAGCTAAGGAAAGATGCATGCCATGTGAGATAAGGCATGTCCAGTCTGAATGGGGGAGAAAGATCATGTAGTGCAGGACATAAGTTTAGAAAACCAGGCAACAGAGGTGTCAAAGTCGTGGCCCTTATGAGGCTATAAAACCACTGATCAGAAACGAATTAAAATGTAATCGCAACATGTTTATCAAAACACATTTAAAAATGCAACACAACATAGATAATCTTAATGTGTTGTTTTCTATGTCAATATATGGCTGCAGGGATCTGTTTCTATTTGAGTTTTACACCAATGAATTAGGGGCTTGAATTCCAGGCCAAAGAATCTGAATTTTATCCATCGTAGTGTGTCATTAAAGTGTCTTCAGCAGGAAAGTTATATGACAAGAACAGTGGTTTAATGTGGTATTGGGAACATGGCAATGGCTGCTGCTGCTGATACGGTGATTTGGAAATCCATGGCTTTGGCAAGTTGAAATACTAACAACACTGGGTTAGAGATCAGAAACTACATTTGAACTTAGCTAATTTAGATTAAATAGAGATGATTTCCTATCTCTTCCAATTAGATTCTGAATAGTTTGGCCAGTAACAGAGATATACCACTTATCTAAGATGGTTTGAAATGGGCCAATTTCAGTGTGCTTGTATGGTTCCTATTTTTTTTTTTATTTGAAGCACATGTTAGTATCATTTCAAGGACCAACAGCCATATTTTGAGGAAATAGAAACAGACAAGTTAAACAATTGTTTCTAGCTGGCACACTAGCTTAATAAAATGTAGTACTCATCAATATGACACTCTGCATCCTTTCCAGGCCAAGTCACATGATATTCCAGTCCCAGTTGAGTGCTTATCTTACCTTAAGCCTTTTTACTCTCACACTCAACTATGGCATGTGTCACCCTTCCAGGAAAAGAACAGGGAAGGTTCTTTCTGTAAGTTATTTTAATTTAGATTGCCAAAATTGTTCCAAAGAGTTCATACATGGGAATGCAATTCAATACGCATTTATTAAGTTCCTATTCTGTACCTGGCACTGTGCAAGGCACTGAGGACACCAGACACCTACCACAATACATAATACATAATAGACACTCTTAATAAATGCTTGTAAATTGATTGACTGATTCATTATTCCCATGACTCCCAAACTAAGGCATAAAATGTAGGTGGGGCAGGAATAGATATAAGAATTTGAAATTCTGTGACAAAACCACTTAATAGATGATCTTCAACTCTGGGGCTGGTTGGGGGAATTTTTTGTTGTTTTTTTAAACACTGTCTACACTGTAGTTTTGCCAGAGGGATTAAAGGAGTAAATTTGGTAAATGTAGACAGTGTTGAAAATGTAGGACTTAAATTAGGTTTTGCTGGAAGTGGGGTGGGGGTGGTGGAGATAAGCAACCAAATTATTTATGTCCACTGATCAACTAAATATGCAAACACCAGATCTTCCCTTTACTTTGTGGTGTATAAACCTAACCATACATTCCAGTGCCCATCATTTCTACAGAATTATCTTTTCTTATTGAGCATAGCACTTTTTTTCTTTGGTAGGTTTTCTACAAAATCAATTTATATGGATTCTTGGGACCATAATGATGAAAAGTTTTATAGTGCTTCTCACACCTCTTTGTTTCCTTTTTGAGAGAGAGAAAGAGAGAGAGAGAGATTTACACACACCCCTTCAAAATGGTCATTTGAACTGGTAGTTTTTCCTTGGCAATATGTCATCCAACTACTTTATTTACTTTCATATTTTGAAAGAGCTAAAATTTCTTTTCTATAGATATTCCATCCAACAGTGCATATGCTAAACACATGAGTTGTAATAACTGAAAAATTCATCATCTTATGAGCATCTTGCTGAGGATACTGAATTAGCATCTTATGGAGGTAATGAGGTTAGGTTCTAGAGTCAGTTCATAAGTTGAAGATACCATATAATCAAAATTATACTGGAAAATTCCTTCAATAGTCCATAAAGAACAGTAAAGTATCTTTAAGCAGTTATATCTAGAAAAAAGATAGGGTCTCCTTAAAAGAAATCAGTCTGTATCAAAAAGCATATGGATCTGAGTAGATGGCTATAAAACAATTGAATGTAAATTGCTTTTTTCACAAGTCAGCTAAATTATTGATCAGAGAGAGGCAGAGACCAAAACTTCCATACAAATAGAAAAAAATGAAAAATAGATAAAGGCTTAGTTTGTGGAGAAACATGATTAAAGGAAGAAATATTCTTAAAAGGGTTTCCCACATACATATGATTATATTAGAGGGTGATCAAACCACCAAATAGTTGTTTCTTATTATTTCACCATGATGCAAGAGGGGGTACAAAACTTAAAAGATTAGCACAATGGAGGGCTTTTCTAGAAGAAATTTTAGGAAAACAAATAAAAAAGACTATAGGTATGATAAAAATGGAGATTCTAGAATCATCTGAGCTTTGTAATATGAGAAGCATGAATGAACTTTGTGGGAGAAGGAGACTTTTCTCACTCATCTCACATTCACTCTGGGGCATGTGCACACTGAGTTCAATGGTGGGCAAAAAGTCATTAGCACTACTTAAACCATTCACTCTCTCTCTCTCTCTCTCCCTCTCTCTCTCTCTCTCTCTCTTTCTCTCTCTCTCCCTTTATCTCTCCCTCTCCTCTCTCTTCTATCTTCTCTATCCTCTCTTCCTCCTCTCACTCTTCTCTCTTTCTCTCCCCTTTTCTCTATCTCTCCCTCTCCCTCACTACTATCCTCCCTCCTTTTCTCTCTCCTTCCCTCTCTTCCTTTGCTCTTCACCAACTCTCTTGCCTAGCTGAATACATGCAATTTAAACATATATGATGTGATTCCATTGTATCTCTTAATGTAATTAGGCTGGTCCTTGGGAAGTATCATCCAGATAGTCCTTGTAAAAAATGCTTTTTTTTACTACTTGCCCACTGGAAGTTGGAGAGATCTACAGAGAACAAAATATATGCATAATTTAGATAACTGATTCTAGATGTCCTGTAGGCATTCGATTTATAATAGTGGTTCATATTACATAAAACCTACTAAATAAGAATGCATTGTTTTAATTAAATAAATTATAAACCACCCTAAGCTTGTCTCTGTAACAAAGACCTATTTTTTGAAAATATAAGTATTCTTCTAGTGCTGTTTTCCAAGTTGTGGAACACTGTAGCCTTTGAAGAATTCAATTTGAGGATTATCCAAAGAATAATAGAGAGGTGCTTGATAGGCGTGAGAAGACTGTAATACATTATAGGAAGGAATTGTATAGGATCAAAGATTAAGAGCTAGAAGGAAGCTCACAGGCTATTCAGTCCGTTCTACAGATCAGGAACTCAAAAGAAACGTGAGATGTACAAATATAGAGAATCCACCACCAAAAGTTCACACGGACTATTTGTGCCCAACCTATGGTAGAACATTCCAAGCTCATATTGGTCTGATCAGCCACAGTCAGACACACTGTAATTTGACTCTAGAATAGTGATGTCATCTTGGTCTTCTTCTAGAACAAAGGACAACAACTGATGAAGAAACTGAGGTTTAGTGAGGTTAAATAACTTTCTCACAGTCACACAGCATCCGAGGTGTGACTTGAACTTAGGACTTCCTGACTTCAAATCCAACACACTTTATACACTGTGCCATGTAAAATATGTCAATAATAAAGTATGACAGGAAAATAATATTTACTGAATACATGGGAGTGAAGAATAGTGATAGACAAAATTGTATCATTTTAAAGTTGAAAGACTACATCAAAGGCAACCTTGTCTAATTTATATCTGAGAGAAAGCCCTTCTCTGGCATACTCAATAAATGTTAAAGAGTTCCTGCTTGAAGACTTCCAAGGAGGAGACCCCCTGACCCCAAGGTCAGCTCCCGTCATTTCTTCACAGCTCTCCATGGAAGTAATTCCCATTGTAACATACCTCACAGGTGGCTGTATGGCCTCTGCATGAAGACCTCCAAGTAGGGGAAACCTGCTCCCTCTCAAAGTAGATCATTGTGCTTTGGGACAGCTCTCACCATCAGGAACAATTTTCCTCATCAAGCCTAAATTAATCTCTGTGTACCCTAGAACCATTGCTCCTGATTCTGCCTTCCAAGTCAAAGAGATCACATCCAACCTCTTCTGCACATGACAACCCTTCCGATACAAGATAACTATCTTCTCCCCCTTGAGTCGCCTATTCTCTAGGCTAAACATGCCTAGAACCTTCGATTTCATATGTGATCGACTTCTCCATACTGGTTACCCACTTCTGGACGCTCTCCATCTTATCAGTGTCCTTTATTAGATTCAGTCCAGTGTTCCAGCCTGTTGTAATTCAAGGAAGCTAGGTGACTCAGTAGATAGAGTAGTGGGCCTGGAGTCAAAAAGACTTGAGTTCAAATCCAGCCTCAAATACCCCCTATCTGTGTGATCCTGGGCAAGTCACTTAAGCTTTGTCTGTCTCAGTTTCCTCATCTGTAAAATGGAAATAATAATAGCATCTATCTCCCAGGGTTGTTGTGAGGCTCAAATGAAGTAATAATTGTAAAGTACTTAGCACAGTGTCTTACTCATAGTAAGTAAGATATTAATGTTAGATGTTGTCATGGTAAACTTGGGAGAAGACATAGAGAAGAGTTGGACAGGATGGATAGACACTGGAAGGTTGTGTGATCTGTATCATTGGAGGGAAATAAATGAAATTGCCTATCCATTTGAGTATTTCTATAAGGTGTAACTGTATTCTTTTCAGTGGTAAATTTTTCCTTATAATTTCTGAATGTTTATACTGCAAAGCTTATCATAAAATTGTAGAGCCAAATGCCACATCAAAGAGTTTTCTATTCAATGCCTTGTGTAGTGGGGGAAGAAATCTAAGCCATTAAAGACAGATAGTTTCTTTTGAAAATTATGGGGTTTTTATTATTATTTAATATAGTGTTGTAATTACTTTTCCAAAATGTGTTAAGACCAGAAAACTTCTATTTTTACTACAAACTGTGATTTGACCCCAGAACTAAATTTGCTAAAGTCCTTTATCTGACATAGTAAAAGAAAATAACTAGGTGCTATTACCAAGGAAATATACCAGGTAAAATAAAATGGAGTTATCAGAAAAGGCTGCATGATACTGTCTCGTGTTAAGAATATAATTAAAACTTCTTGACTTGATTCATTTTAAGAAACCCTAGCAGGAATATGCCCTAGGAAATAAGTCCAGATTTATCCCAGGGAGAGACAGTACTATAAGACTAGGATTTTTTTTCTAATTTCTAATTTAATTTTTACTCTCCCATGACTAAAATATGAAACTAGGGTCAATGAAAGGCCAAGAATTTCATGCCACCAGGTTCAACTTTTTAGAAAAAATGTTTGGCTGCTTTCTTGGTTGTTTTTATTATTTTTGCTGAAAGAATCATTTTAAAATCATTTATAAAGTTTAATATTTCATCCTCAAAATACTGATTTTCAGTGTCCTTGTCCTAGTGTTAGTGGCTCAAGAAGGCTCTCGGTAAAGGAATTAAGTTTTCCCAAACAACAGTAATTGTTTCCCTTTACACCAGTTTTATTTCTTTAGGAACTTTAAATTGTCTAAAGTTTAGACTCTAACCAATGTCATTTATAGTACCAAAGGAGAGAGAGTCAAAGACAGAGACATGGAGAAAGATAGATAGGAAGAGAAAAGTTAGGCAGTGCAGTGCATAGAGTACACTCCTCTTCATGAGTCCAAATCTGTCCTCAGACACATACCAGCTGTGTGACCCTGGGCAAGTCATTTAACCCTCTTTGCCTCAGTTTCCACAGCTGTGAAATGAGCTGGAAAAGGAAATGGCAAACTGCTCCATTATCCAAGAACACCCTATATGGGGTCACGAAGAGTTGGACACAGCTGAACAAAAGATGTCTAGACAATATTCTCTAACAAAAGGAAAAGTCAGAGGAAAGAAGTAAAGCTAATTCTTATTTTTAGGGTTTACCTCTTGAAGCATTTCCTTCTGGCAGATAGACACTCCTATTATCAAAGTAATCAGAGGGTACTAACAACTCTCATTTCAAAGTCTTCTATTGTATACATGGGATTGACTGAGACATAAGCCTTCTGTTCATTGGTATTCTGAACTCCTTGGCAATCAGTTCATCTCTGATGCATGTGTTTATAGCAGCACTCCATCGCTCCAAAGGAAATAAACCAAAACTAAATCATCTAGTCACTTCACCACATTGCCCTCTCTGCCCCTTTTTCTTTTCTCAGCTACCCCTAGGAAATTTAGGTATTATGAAATCATTTCAATTATTCATGTACACACATAAGACTTGCATCTGAACAGCTCATCGGCCACCTCCAAAGAAAAACATCATTAGTTCTCATCATCGGTACTCATCAGTTCTCTAGATAACTAGAATTGTTGCTGACTCCTGTCATCTTTTCCTCTATAAAGATTAGTGGTTTTTCCTCTTCAACACTATCCCTTAGCACTAAACCTTATAATAAGGTCTAAGTATCTCCTATCTGGAATTTTGATCCTGCCTTCTCTTAAATCTCTTTCACCTTTTTCTTAGCACCAGTCAGCTCCAGTCATTCATTTAAGATGTTTTCTACCCATTGTCTCTACCATGCTGCTCCCCTTCCACAGTATCTGTGACTCTGTGATGACTAGGGATAAAGGGGATGATTCTTAGAATTAAACTGAGGGGAAAAAAGCTACATTAGAGCTTTGATATTTTTAAAGTTTATTCTCTTCCCCTTCTCAGTTAAAACTCCTTGAGAAAGCTATCTACTCTAGGTGCCTCCACTTCCTTTCCTCTCCCTTGCTTCTAACCCTTCAGTGATGGGCCTTCTAACCTCATTTAACTAAAACTACTCTCTCTGAAGTCACCAATAATCTCTTGATTGCCAAGTCTAATAGCCTTTTTTTTTCCATCTTCTTCTTCTTTACCTTTCTGCAGATTTTGACATCATCCATCACCATCTCCGCAGGAGCATGTCAACCGGAAATAAGGAAGAGTGTCAAATGAGCAAAAACTATGGTTTTTTAGAAAAGGAAAGAGAATTGCAATTTGGGGTCAGCACACAGCACCAGGGTACTGGAGTGCCCAAGACGGGCACAGAGGGGCAGGGTTAAGTACATTTCAATAGGTAGGGAGTTTCATGGGAGACACAGCCTCAAGAAGCTATTTTGCATAACAACTAAAGTCCATAGAGAAGGGAGGGAAGGCTGGATTGAGGGGTGACTTCTGATCAGAACCTCATGGCTTCTTTTTTTCTCTTTTCTTCATTTAACTGATTTCCCTAAGTCTTCTTTTAACTAGTTTCAGTAGCCCTCTAGTAATTTGCAGTTCTGGGATCCGAAAAGGTCAGCTGCATTCAGCAAGGATATGCTTTCTTCTAGATTTTTATAAAGCTATTTTCTCCTACTTAACCTCCATCAAGGGTAAGCAACTTACTCAAGGTCATATAACTTGCCAAGCTAATTGGTAAGACAAAGAGGACATTAATAGGCATAGCATCTTAGAATTAGTGTTGGAAGGAACCTCAGAAGTCATCTAGTATAACAGTCTCATCCTAGAGGTGAGGAAACTGAGGTTTTGGGTAGTTTAAAATGTGCCTTGCCCAAGATCACAAAGGTAGTAAGCATCAGAGGTAGAAGTTGAACCCAGAACATCTGAATCCAGAGCAAGTGTTCTATCCCCTGTACCATGTGACTTCCCTTCAGCTCTTTCTCTGTAGAAACTACAGGAAAGTGCTTTCATTATTTCTAATGAGCTAATGAGTTAAAGGTAGTGGATTAAAGTACCAGACCTGGAGACTCATCTTCCCAAGATCAAATCTGACCTCAGACATTTGCTAGCTGTGTGACCCTATAGAGCCAACACAATATTCACAGCTTCAATGGTAACTGTGAATATGCCAGCATAGTGCTCAATCATTAAAATATAGCAGACTCTCCATATAGAAGACAGAAGCAAAACATTTATTCAGACACCAGAAAATTGAATCCCCAAACCAGAAAGCCAAATCCATTATAGTAGCAAAGAAGTTAATACACCATAGCACAGCATGAAGCCACATCTCCCTTTAGCCCTTTCACAAACAAACACAAGCCTAACTGTCTCCCTGGATGTGTCCTCTCCTCCCTTTATCTCTAATTGCTCTGATTCCCAGCTTCCTGTGGGCTCTGCTCTAATCTTCAGCAAGTTCCTCCTACCATAGGCTCCAAGTGATTACATTCAGCCTATTAGGGGGCAGGGAAGTTCTTCAAATTCCCCTAGGTTTATTAAGGGGCAGAGAAGATCTTCAAATTCCCAATGCCATTACAGATCCTGGGCAAGTCACTTAATTCTGTTTGCCTCAGTTTCCTCATCTGTAAAATGAGCTGGAGAAGGAAATGGCAAGCCATTTCAGTATCTCTGCCAAGAAAACCCCAAAAAAGGTCACAGAGATTTGGACATGACTGAAAAATGACTGAACAACAGCAATGATGTGTTGAAATATGCTTTATAAGCCTCAGAGCACCTTAGAAATGTCAGGTGGCTGTAGTGGTAATGGTAGCTGTAATAAAGCCTTGCTCAAATCCAATTCACACACAAGTCAAGACATCATGCTTGTGATGTCATTGATCCTCTTCAAGAAGGAAGGATCAACAACAAACTCACATGGTTAAGACCACATATGAACCTTTTTTTTGTTTAATTCAACTGAATAGCAAGGATTATATATTTCTAGGGTAACTTATCAGTGCATACAATGTCTTATTTCTACATCTCCTGGTACTCACGAGTTCTTTATTCTAGCCAATATTCCTTTCTGGCCTTCTTTGGCTGAAATGACATCACTAGCATTTAGACAAAAACACTCCTTAGGCACTACTGTCTGGAGGAGGGGAAATCTGATATACTTCAGTTTCATACATAACAGCATAGGGAGACTGACTTTCATACATAGCTATTTAATATAACTTTACCAGAATGGCCAAATTCCTCCCTTGTATGCAAATATGTGCCTATTAGAAAGAGAAATAATTTTTCTCAAACTTAGGATTAAAAATTCACATCCTTGAAGTCTGTAACAAAATAAAATATTTATTTCTCACCAGTCACTGATTTGAGGACATAAGAAGACTATGTATACAAAACCACTGGGCACTTTGTGTTTTTCCAGGGAATCCCAATTACAGGATAACCAGGCTAAATACATTCATGCTGACTTACAAGGAAAATGGGACTCATTTGGTGACTCTTAAACAGTTGGAGTTTCTGAAGTGTGATGGGGTAGTCTAGTGATTTCACAGTTGAGCTAGAGCTGAATAGCAGCTAGTAGAGCCTACCGTACAGAACAGAATGTGCATGGAAGAAAGCAGGCGTGATGATTGGATTGCAATTGTCAGGTCTACTGGCACTCATAAGTGGAAAATTGGTTTACATGCATTCTGTTGCTTTTTAGAGTCCTTCAAAGGGAGTGCATCTTCCTTCTCTAAAGAGATTTTAAAAACCTTTAATTTCTTTTTTTTTTAATTTACTGATTCTTAGCCAGTTCTAGAGATAGACAAGTAAAAATATTCCCTAGGGAATTGTCAGAAAGAAGGATGTGCTCACTCTATATGCTGTTTCTCATTCCAGGTCTCAAAATAACAAGAACCAAAAAAATCATAGAGAACATAGAATTTAATTTAGAACCAAATCACTGATTCTTTGGAATAATGATTGATTCAGATATAATGAAAAATTAAAATCAGAGATGGAGATAATGATATACTTATAGAGATATGTAGACATATATAGTTATATAGTCAATCTGACTATTGTCTTGCCACAGGACTTCGCTGACTCTGGAAGAGAGAGTGAGGCTGACTTTGTACAACCCTGTTTCACTTAAACCCAATTCACCCATAATGTCAGTGGTCCTCTTCAAAATGAAGGATACACAGCACAGCTATGCTAACAGAAAAATGTGTTGCCATGTAATAAAAATCCATGCCTAACCTACATAGATAGAGAGAGGTAGGTCACAGCTCTGAAAGAGTGATTAAGGGAGCGAAGAAGTAGGCAGGAAACTAGGCCCTGAACCTCGGCCATTGCACAATGTAGCATGAGGCTATGATTAGGTTTAACAAGGCATGTCTTCTTGGTGAGAAAGAACTCTTCCAGGAGGTGAGGACCTTCTTTGTACCAAACTTTCCCAGACGCTACGCTGCATAGAAGTGATTTAAGATTCAGGTCCACACTGCTCTACGCTAGAAGAATCACCATGATTGTCAGTCAGGTAACCCATGTGGCAATTGAGACAGCTTTTAGAGGTCACAGGTAATCTGTAATCAGGCAAGTAGGAGTTAAGTATCATCCTCAAACTTGACTGTTCCAAGTATCTTACCAAAATCTGACAGGGGAACTAAAAAATAGTAGATTGATTGTTATGAGATACATCTCATAAAACCAGATGCATTATATCTGGGGCTTTAGGATAGGTGTGAAAAATGTGTGCTCTGTATTTGAAAATTGCATCCTCTATGCAAAGCATCCCCTATGGAAAGCATACGCTTTGTCTTATCACCAAATACATAGAGAGAGAGCAATGGAATTTTCTGACATTAAAAATATTTTTGTTGTTCAGTCATTTCCATCATGGTTGACTCTTCATGACCCCACTGGGGTTTTCTTGGCAGAGTGACTGGAGTGGTTTGCCATTTCCTTCTCCATTTTACAGATAAGGAACTGAAGCAGACAGGTTAAGTGACTTGCCCAGAGTCATAAAGCTAGCACGTATCGGAGGCTATGAAGTCAGGAAGACAAGTGTTCCTGACACCAGGCCCAGCTCTCTATTCTCTGCACCACCTACTGTCCCAGTTAAAAACATGCACATTTGTAAAAAATGCTATGTCAGAGGATGCCTCTTTGTACCTCCCTGCAAGTGTCCTAGGTAACTTCCTACCTGCCTTACTCTCAGTTTCATTTTTACATAGCATCACAGATGTAGAGCTAGAGATCTCATAGACCATATAATTGACAGCTACCAAACACAAGGCTTGGCCCATGGGCAACATGCTGCCCACAACTACTCCTAACTGTGTCCTGAAATCAGATGAAAATGTAATTAGGAAATATTTATCAAGAGAAATAAATTAGTAAAAATAAATCTCTAAGCATGTGGTTTTCTGAGTCAATGTGCAATCCACAAGGATCCTTATATACAGTTTAGTGGCCTCATTTCTATTTGAGTGCAGCACCACTGATCTAACCCAAACTCTGATTTTACAAATGAAGAAACAAAGACCCAGAGAGCTTTAGCAGTTTGCCCAAGGTCACACAAGAATCCTATGACAGCTAGACCCTAGCACAGGAGATAATACGCAAGAACATACATTTTAAAATGGAAATTCAAGCAGAAGAGTAGGATAGGAATAATAGTATCCCTAGAAGGGGAACCTACTATGGAGAGCTATAGTAAAAGTGACTTTTATTGATCTTGTTGATATTTTCTAGCAATTAGTATAATGTTTGGCAGGTAGGGACTTAATATCTCTTGTGGAATTATTTTGAATTAATTATGTTCTTAAGTCATCATTTGATGGTATATATGACTCACTCGTTTGTTAAATAGAAAGAATTTTGGTTTGGTTTTGTCTGCAAGAAATGCATCTACACTAAATTTAGCTTCTTTCTTTAAGATTGCGTCAATATACCTCAAACTGATACAAAGATGTGGTAAATTTCAAGTTAATTTAATCAACCAAGATATATGGACCAAAAGCATTTCTCTTCACATAGGTACCTGAGGTATTGAGTTCAGATAGGAACAGAGAGTGAAGAAGAACGAGAGAATTCTTATGTATTTTGTAGAGAAGGGCCCGGGCTGGGTATGTCAGGGCTTTTAATCTCAGGATTGGAAGGTACCTCAGAGATCTTCTAGTTTAATCTCTACCTGAAAAAATTAATGCTACCTATGATATCCCTTATATTTGGTCACACAGCCCTGACTGAAGATCTCTTTATGAAAAGAAATGACCACATCCTAAGACAATCCACTCTATTGTTTGACAGCTTTTTCATTCTGTCAAGTAGAAATCTGCTGGTCCTCTAAGCTTTCATTCATTGGTCCTAGGATCTGTCATCTGAAGCCAAGCAAACAAGTTTAATGCCACTTCCACAAAACAAGCAATCAAATACTTAGACAGTGATCCTATCCAACCAAAGTTTCTAGACTTTATTTTACATCCTGTGTTCTTTCAACTGATCCTTGCTTTGGCACTGTTTCAAATCTCTTGATCATCCGGGACACCGTCCTTCAGGAATCCTCCTAAAATGCAACTTTATGAACTGGACCCAATATTCCCAATGTCCTTGGCCAGAGCAAAGTCTAGTCTCACTTCACATCTAAAGTACAGTTCTTTTGGGAATCATATTTTAGGAAGGCCACTGAGAAGTCAGAATACTTCAAGAAGAGAAACAGAATAGATTCTGGGCATTATGAAAAAAAATACATGGATCATTTAAAGAAATGGATAATGTTAGTCTAGAAAAGAGAAGAACTGGGGTAATAAGACTTCTTCCTCAAGCATTTAGAAGGCTGTCATATAGAAAACAAAGTAGCATTATTCTGTGGTCCCAAAGGAAATAATTAGAAGTAATAAATTAGAAATTACATAAATATACTTTTCAGCTTATTTTTTTTTAAATTTCCTAATGATTAGAGCTATCCAAAAATGGAGTGGTTACCTTTGGTGATGAATCCTCCAATACAACAGGTATTCAAATGGAAGCAGAATAATCATTTATTAGGGATATTATAGATGGGATTCGGGTAAAGAACTGGAATAGACTACCACTGAGGGTCAAAGCCCAGGATTCTATGATTTATAGAGATGATTTTTTGAGCCTAACTGTAGAACTTTACATTTGTTGCTGTTTGCAGCCATCTTATTGGATTTGTCTCATCATTCTAACCCATTTTGGTTTTTGGTTCTGATTTATGCCATCCAGTGTATTAGTTATGCTTCCCAACTTTGTGTCATCTTCATGATAGATTAGTATATGCTATATCCACGTCTTTTTATAAGTCAGTGATCCGTGGGTTAGGGTAAAGGATCTAGCATTGTAGTACAAAAAGAGCTCTCTCCAGCATGACGTCTGCTAATCAATAACTAGGTTATGAACTCCCATTCATTCAACCAGTTCCAAAGCCAACTAGCTATATATCATATTTGTTCATCTCAATAGCAAATGCACACAAATTAACTTGTAGGAGCCTTTATCCAATAAAGGGATGAGGAACCTGAGGCCTGGAGGCCACACATCACCTTCTAGGTCCTTGGGTACAGCCTTTTGACTAGGTCCAAGTTTTACAGAACAAATCCTTTTATTAGGAGATTTGTTCTGTGAAGTTTGGATTCAGTCAAAGGACTGTACTTGAGGCCTTAGAGGGCGACATGTGGCCTCAAGGCTACAGATTTCCCACCCCTGGGACTCCAATAGCTTACTGAAATCCACATGTGCTATATTTACAGCCTTCCCATTATCTACCAGTTTTATGACTAGAAAGTGGGATCACAAACTAAGAGAATTCTCACTTATTCACAAATTACAACTAGTTAGACTTCTTATCAATACTTCATGTATTCATAATGATGAAAATGGATGTTGGGGTTCCACATCTCTGGTATCTACTCCTCTAAATACTTCTACCATCACTTTGTTTTCCACATACCATTTCTTTTGTCTATTTTTCTATAAATAATTCTTTGATAACAACATGTAGTGGTACAATATTTTACCAAGTATTTTCAGTACACTTTCACTTTATATTCCTAGAACTGTTTGCAACATAATTGTTGTTGAGGTTAAATACTGACCTTTTTGTGCTAAGAAAATTAAAACTGCCTTGAAGGTCAGAGAAAACAATCCACTAAATGCCAGCTGCAGGGAAAATGCCCACATAAAATGACTGCTCCCTTCCTGACATTAAAACATGTAATTTCCTAGTATTCCCTGAAGTATAAAGGCTCTTACCCATTCCGATTGTCTCCAAAGACTCCAGCAGTGATAGGGCTGGGATCCAAATTGGCCTTCTGTGGTGACAAAGCTCCCCCAGTTTAATAATCATGTTTCTGTTCTGTGACTGTGACCGTACACACAAAGTGATAAAAAAATTTAATTTAAATGATATGGGTTGAAAATATCACCTTCTACCTCGAATAGTTGTGACCACTGTGCTTTTTCTTTAGTCTCAAATTATTCAGATAACTGAATGATTTTCAAATTTCATTTTCCACATATGGACACATAGAGTCATTAAATTGGATAATTATTAGGTGAGCCAAGTTAATAAAGTAAGTGTATTGAGGCCAGAAGCCTCCTCATCTATTACTAGCAAGATTCAAACTACTAACTTAACATTTACAATATATTATGTGTCTCTTAGAGTCACCAAAACATTTTACAAATTATAAATCTCTCTCTATGTGCACATACACATCTCTGAAAGCTTTATGTTCCTAAGAAATTAATTTAAATAAGAAATTGTTTCCATTTTTCTTATTTTAGTGTTATCTATGGCTAACTTCCACTACTTATATTAAACAACACAGAAAGAGCCCAAATCTCCCTAGGCCTAAGCTACAACCTGGCAGTAAATTAAACAATTTAGGAAGATGTGTTGTCTTAAGAGAATCAATTCACAATGTAGTCATGTAGAATAGGAATGAATTTTTCACTTTACATTTAAATCATGATGTTTAATTCTCTACTTTGAAGGGCATGTAAACTCAAATCTGTAGAATCTTAGAGGAAAAGCAATCATAAATGGATAGATGGCAAGATTTACAACATTTCTATGCCATGTATCCCAAGATACTGAATTTATTTGACCTTCTATACTGGAGAAAATTGGGTCCCAGTTCCAATTATTTATAACATAGTCCATTATATTTCCTTTCTCTCTCTTTCTCTCTTCCTCTCTTTTTTTCTTTCCCTCTATCACACACATACTACTACTACTACTACTACTACTACTACTACTACTACTACTACTACTACTACTACTACTACTATTACTACTACTACTACCACCACTACTACTATGTCTTAAGACCCATATGTAGAAAACATCTCATTTGCAAATGAACTAACCCATCCCCCAAATTCACATATAGGATATGCCCATAATAAAAGAAAATCTTTCAAATTAAAATTGGAAAGCAAGTTGATGTAATAAAAGAAATTCTGTAATCTAAAGACCAAAAGTTTGAAAACATACTTATTTATCATTGTGCCTGCTAGAGGATCTGACTGCCTCAAGTCTCTCCTCACTCCAGTCCGTCCTCCACTCAGCCATTAAAGTGATTTTCCTAAGGCACAGATCTGATCATGTCACACACGCACAGACACACACACACAGACACACACACAGACACACACTCACAAACATTCTCTCTCTCTCTCTTTCTTTCTCTCTCTCTCTCTCTCTTACTCTCTGTCTCTCTCTCTCTGTCTCTCTCTCTTTCTGTCTCTCTCTCTCTCTCTCTCTCTCTGTAAACTCCAGGGACTTCATATTGCCTCCAGGAACAAATACGGGATGTCCTTTGTAGGTTGGCCCCCTCCTGCCTTTCCAGTCTTCTTACACCTTATTCCCCAATACATACTCTTAGATCCAGTGACCCTGGCTTCCTGTTTATTCTCTGAACAAGACATCCCTTCTCTTGGCCCCAGGAATTTTCTCTGGCTGTCCCCCAAGCCTGGAACGTTCTCCCTCCTCAATTCCTACTACTGTCCTCTCTGGCTTCCCTTGAGTCTCAATTTATTCCCTCCTTCTGAAGGTGGCTTTCCCTAACCCCTCTTAATTCCAGAGCTTTTCCTAGGTTAATTCTCTTAATCTTGTCTGGGACTCACTTTGTATTTGTTTCTTTGCTAGTCTCCCTCATTAAAATGTAAACCCTTGAGGGCAGGGACTGTCTTTTGCCTCTTTTTGTATCCCCAGCACTTAACAAAATCCCTGACTCATAGTAGGAACTTAAAAAGTGTTGACCAATTGATTGATCCAAGGGAAAGGTTTTCACAATCTAATTTTAACTCAAACTTAATTTTCATCTAATTATTTTTCTGCTCCTTGATTTTTTAAACTCACAGTGATTTTTAAACTTGTTCATATTTAAGGCTTGTACCAAAATTTTCTCTTGACTTGGTCAGTTCTTTTCAGGTTCTTTGAAAATGTCCTAGTTTCAACAAAGGTAACTTTATTGCCAAATAATGAGACCAATTTTTCATACTTAGCTTGTGGAATGAGTAGCATTGCTTTACAGCAATGTTGATTTGTATTCTATGCATCTTTTTTCTGTAACTTGAAGTTTCTACTCTTACAGTATGGATCTGAATATCAGACACATTTTTTTAACCCAAGTTGAACTAAAATAAGACCAGTGTGCAGATTTTTAAAGGGTTATTTTTCAGTCTGTAGCTAACACATTCTCCTCTCCCTTCTGGGATTTGGCCTGTATTCAGATGGATAAAATAGTTCTTTTTGGAAACCCAATAAGACAAGCAGATGATTGAGAGATTATTCTTGGTAATATTTGAAAACATTTTCAAAGGCTTTCGATTTGATATGTGATTGTGCCTGCTTAGAATAAGCTAAATTGGTGAGTCTCTACTGAGTAAGGATCACAGAGGAATTCATGTCTCATTAGAGCATATTAAAATTGGTCAGAAGTTGTTGATTCCATTTCAAGAGAATCACCAAGGGGTTAAGGCCAAGTAATGACAGCTGTTCCTTTAAGAGTCCAAGTAAGTGTGGTAAAGTTGTGAAGACTTATTAAGGAAAGTGGAGACAAATTCAGTCCCAAAGTAGATGAGGTGAGCCCCACTAAAGGATATAAAGGTGTGGGATCTGAAAGAAGGATAGTTGGCAGACTATGTGGCCCTCAGATAAGTGAGTATGTCATTGCTTTGGGGTTCCAAAGTTGTTGACACCAGCAGACAGCTCAGAGGGGAACAGTACTCTGCCACAATAGAAGCTTTCTTGGCTACGAAATAATGTGGCCAGGTACTTGGTAGTTGGGCAACCACTGGCACCCTTGCTAAAGGAACCCACTTCTTAAAAGATCCTGAGATTCCATTGGAGTTATGCCTTTGCTTCCTTCATCTGAGTTTCTCTCAGTTTGGGATAGAGACACATCTGCAAGGTGGATGAAAGCCCTAAGTACACATGACCATGACTCAAATCACCTCTAAGTCATTTAATTCTTGTGAGAAGTCTTGAGGGACAAGGGACAAGTCCTGAACCCTGACAAGATCAAATATTACTAAGTGTAAAGGTTGTCTCTCATTCCGATTCTTCTTCTTCATCTTTAGTAGGTGGAAAATTTGCCTTTTTTACAATCTTATTAGTCATAATGCTCCTGATAGAAATAAAATTATATGTACACATGATTTAAACCCTCTATTTTTCAAGTAAACTGCTTTATAGAACACACATTTTGTGCATTATGCAATTTTCAAAGACTCTGAACAGTCCTACAAATAAGCACAGATACATTAATTTCCTCTGTGTAACTTGTTAATTTATTTGAAGGTTCACTCCATTAGATTTCAATTCCTTTGTCATTAAAGGAAAGTTATTGGTGAAATGTGAACAAACACTGGCTTTGTCATCACTAGTTCCCTGTCATTTTGGTTTGTGTACTCTGTGAGGTTAACACTGAATAATTAAATTATTTCAAAATATTATTTAGATATGATATGCATAAATAGTTCTCAGAGGGTGAAAATTTCGGATTTTGAAACAGAGGAAATTAACAAGCAACAAAAAGGAAATTAGAATTAGAATTATGTCCTGGTTTGTTGTTATTTCTGCTTTTGCACCTCTGCTTTCCACTTATACTATCCTTTCCTCATTATTATTACAATCACCTGCCAACCTTGATGACAGTCCTATGTCACCTTCATTCATCACTTCAGTTTCTGACTCAAATTGTAGTATTCTTCATCTCATTCCTAGTCAACATCTTTGGGAACTACAGAATCCATTTTTAAAGACAATCCCAAAACCTCAATTTCACAGTTTCTTGATGTCCTCTACCTCAACATCCTTCACCTCCATTTCTATTTAGCTACTGATAAGTATAGCCCACACTTTGGACCTGATCATTATTTGTAATTAGTCTTCCTCTATGATATTACACTTTAATATTCACCTTTCTTGGGGCAGCTTGGGGGCTCAGTGAATAGAGTACTGGCCCTGGAGTCAGGAGGACCTGAGTTCAAATGTGACCTCAAACACTTAACACTTACTAGCTGTGTGACCTTGGCTAAGTCACTTAACACCAATTCGCCTGTCTTCCCCCCTCCAAAAAGGCAAAAATAATAATAATAATCACCTTTCTCAATGTCCTGAAACTGCATTTTGATTGAATCTATCACAAATTTTTTTCTATCTAATCACAGTTGTGCCCTGACCATTGTTCTGAATGTCATCTCCAGTAGACTCCCTACCAAATATCCCATAACAGATATTCCAAAGCATTCCCACTGTCTACAAATCCTCAACCCTGTTTGTAGTCTCTCACTCTCAACCAATAAATTTGATGCCTACTTTGTTAAGATCAAGACCATTTGGTGATGTTTCCATATATCCTTTAGTCACAGCTCAAAATTTTGTATTTCTGTATCCTTCTCATCTTCTTTTTCCCAAGACAAAAAATAAAAAAGATTTCCCTTGTCTTTTCAAGGCTAAACTCTGTGCCTATAACCTTAATTCTATCCCCTTTCATCCCTTCCAAAAAAACTAACACAATTTATTTATTTTCTTTCTTATTTTTCTCTTCCTTCCTTCCTTCTTTCCTTCCTTACTCCCTTTCTTTCTCTTTCTCTCTTTTCTTCTTTCCTGCAATGTTGGCTCCCTCCTCATTGTCTACTTGACTCTACTTATCCTAAAATCAGCCTTCACTACACCTTGTTATTCCAATCCAACCATCTCCATCTACCTGGCATCTATTTCCTTCTCCCCTCTGCCGGCGTTACATTGCCTCAGTATCCTCAACACTTTACAGTCTGACTTCTGTTCACACCCCTCCTCCACTATGCTTTCTCAGAATACCCAGTGATAAATACTATTCCTTCTTTATGTTCTCTTAGTATTGGGTTTATACTTCTGTTATAATATTCTGCCTAGTATTACAGACATTCATGCAAATAGCTTATTTCTCTGATAAAGTATAAGTGCCTTGAGGATGGGCCATGTCTTGTTTACTTTTATATCCCCAGTACCTTGTGCATAATCAGTGTTCAACATGCTTGGGGAATATAATTGAATTACAATTCTAATTACATCTCCTGTTCCATCTTCATACTTTTAAAATAATTTTATATAAATTGCTATTCTTTCATCCTGTTGCCATTGAGATCAATGAGTTAGTTGTTTAAATGGAAGACAGATTCATGTTGTGTTGAAAATTTTTTTATTTCCTTACAAAATGCTATAACTGAGACATTTCCTTCCAGCTTAGGGGAAAAATAGTCAATCTTGTTACATTGATCATTTATTTCTATAAGGGTCATCCTTCTTCTTGTTAATTATTTTCTTTTTTCACCTAACACATACTTAGCAAAGAAAAATACAAAACTTCATGGTATATGTAAACTTTAAGAAGTTGTTTTCACTCAAGATGCTAGATTAATGTTTAGTGTTAGACAACTATATTAATAATGTCATTGTTTGAGGTAATAATATCATTGTGAATTTAATTTTGTTCTGAATTCCTGATTTAGACCAATGATTTCAAAAACGGCCAATATTTTAAGGAAAATTTGACAACAGGACCAATATAAACCAATAATCAGGATGGCAAATCCCTTAGAAGAATATGATCTCCTAATGGTAGTCATCAGTGTTATCTTTGTAACTGAAGAACGGAAAAGATGTAAGAGACTAGAGTATGGTTTTTTCTTCAAGGGCTATGGAGTAGGTACACCTGCAAAACAAGCTTATAATACAATTTGGGTATGACTAATTTGTGTTGAAAAGTATATGAAGTTTATGCAAATAAATTTTAACTACATAAGCTTTGAATTTATATAAATGTAACTGACCTATATAACATGGTTATACAAGTTTTCAATATAAATGGTTTTTAACATAAATATATACTATTTCAATTTTCAAATGTGAGTTCATCAGTGTGGGTATGAATGAATGAATGAATGAAAAGATATTTAAGTAGTGTTAAAAGGTCTTTCATTAAAAGGTATTTATTTATGTGTGCTTAGTCCAGTGCTAAGCATGGAGGAGATATATATATATATATATATATATATATAGAAAAATTGAGATAACTCCCTACTCTCACAGAGTTAGAAGAGCTCACATTCTATTTGAGACAAAGAATACTTTCCTTAAAAAGTTCAGCAACAGGATGGAAATTTCTAGAAGTACCAAGGATCAGTTCTGGGGTGAATGGTAAGACCCAGGGGTCCTTATTCTACATCAGATGGTCACATGACAGTGCCCAGATTCTGCAGGGAATAGAGATAGGGAAGATGGTTAAGACCTGGAGAACATTAGGGAGACTCAATAGAAGGATAGATAATAAGGCCTCATGGTTCTCCACCTTACAGGAAAGAACAGAGTTGGCGACTTCCATCTCACACATACTTAATGTACAACCAAGCAGTCTGGGTAGATTCTGAGTGCCTCTGGCCAGGGGAGAGGCATCAAAGAAGGAAGGCAAGGAAGGGTATACCAGGTGATGTCAGGTTTTCCAGCCTTTAGAATTTTGATGACTGATAAATGAGCCCACCAAAGAAAAAATATCAACAACCTTCAGTCTGTTTGAATCCAACCAGCTATAAACTGAAATAGCTTAAAGGTTGAAAGGTTTACATTTGTCATTATGTTGGTTGCTTTGGGGATTAAACCCATGTTCAGACTATGCAGACCATAATTCTTGTTGGGGAGAAGAAGGATTTTCTAAATTGTTTCTACCACAGGAGGAATATATCCCAGTTACAAACCAACAACCCAAGTTAAAGGGGAATGGGAGGGAGGCTAAGCTTCCCTAGGAGAAATCATAAAATTGATGAAATTTGTCAAAAGTGGACCCCACCATAGCAACCTTCTTTCTTCCTTTTGTACGCCCATTTTCCATCTTGAAAGATACTCGTATCTTTTCATAGTAGCCACTGGATGCCCAGAGTCCTTTACTCTCACACACCACCTAAGTGACACACTGAACGGGCTACATGTATGCTCAAGATCTCATTCTTCTCTCTTTGCCAATCTAACACCACCTACCAAATTATGATCCATTCTCAAGAGGTCTTGCTCTCAATTAGCTAAGTTAGGAAGCAATCAAATAAACTATTATTATTACCAGTGGGTTTAAATTAAATGTTATGTAATAAAAATAGTACTGTGCCAAGGCTCAGAAGGTCTGACTTTGACATTAACCTAATTGTGTGATAATCTGAATAGATCATTTCATCTTTCTAAGACTCTGTTTTCTTATTTATAAAATGAAAAAGTTGGATTAAATAAGCTCTAAGTTTCTGTCCAGCCTATTATAGGAATATTTATATTTTAATAGTGAAACTGTTAAAAAGCTGCAAAGCATTAAACTCAAAGGAATGAATCCCATTTATTAAAAGGGAATAATGGGTATAATGGGAAGAACAGTGGTAAGGATTCTGGAAACAGTCACCTAATGCCTAGTTCTGACACTTACTTACTGTGTGACTTTGGGTAGGGCCTCATTTTGCTCATTTGTAAGACAGAAATAATAATACCTGCACCACCTACTCCACAGAGTTGTTATGAGGAAAATTCTTTTTAAATTTGAGTGCTATAGTAACATGCTATTGTTCTATCCATTGGCTGTAGCCCAATTTTTTAATCTAGCTCTGTCCTACATAGAAAATCAATTGTTGTGTCTAAACGAGCCTTTAATGACATGAAAGAATGAATATACATTTCCCAGATAGCTAACACTGCTAACTATCCAGGAATAACTCCCAGGCAGGGTGGAGGAAGGATCAGTCTAACTCATCAATACTACATGCATCTTTCCTAATGCTTTACATCATTTAAATATGCCTGATCATGGAGGAAAAAAAAAATATATTCAATTGCCCACTGGACACTGGAACTGAAAAGCTAAATCCAAAGGCCCCCCATATGTTGCAAGACGTGTTTCCCGAGGCAGTATCATTGTAGGAAATAGGGTAAATAGGAAATAAAAAATTGGGATTAATAAATGAGAGACTGTCAAATCAGTTGTCCTGATCAGTTAGTGACTCACATGGTCCACTGAATCTAAGAAGGCTCAAGTCATGCTTTACTTTATTCCCAGGCTCTCTTATGGGAATATCACATGATTTATCCCTCCCTCTTCCTGGTATAGAACTATAATCAGATCAGCGCTGCCACCGCTATATGGAAGGGAGAAGGACATCAATATACTCCCCTATGATTTCACTCACCATGCCTTGCTATAATTTTTTAAACCACTATACCTTCCCCTGGCATCTATTCCCCTAGTTGTGTGGTCTTTCCCCTTAGGACGTCAGTTCCACGAAGGAAAAGACTGTCATCACTTTTGTTCTTGTAACTCCAGAGCACGGTGCTTGGCACATAGTGACTACTTAATAATTTTTTTAAAAACTCATGCATTCTTAAAAGTAAACACTTCTTTTAAACATAGACTGTTTTTTAATGACTAGTAAAATACCAAGAGTATCCCATCTTTTGCCACATTAACATGGGGGAAGTTGAGAGAAGAAGGTACTATTTTTTTTTTAATACAAGGGGTTCTGGTTCACATAATTCAGGGAATTTTATATTTTTCATTGTAAAACCAAGATATGGACCAGGAAGTAAACTTTAATGTTTCACAGGTGGAAAAACTCTTGCCCTCAAAGTGAGAATAGATCCTTTTACCAGACCGACTATATCTCATTCAAGATGTCCTAAACATTAGTAAGAGTAGGGATGTCTGGATAGATGATGTTCTTTCCTCTGGTTGGGTGTATACGTGTGCATATGTTTGTATGTCTCTGTGTGTCTGTATTGGTTCCCAAATTTAGGAGGTTTTTTTTCCCTTTAAAAATCTTTTGGAGGATTTATTTTCATCTTCTGCCTGAAGAGGTTTTGTGAAATCTGTTTATCAAATTACAAAGTCCTCTTGAACCACATTCAACTTTTCCAGAGATGTCTTCTGTGTCCTGACTCCAGGGAGGCTGTAGAAGTGTAAATATTCAGTGCCTGCTGGGCTCTATGTGATGACAGCATTTGTTGGGAGCAGGTTCATGCCCAACTTGGCCACTGCCACCTGTCTGTTCCAATTCCACCCCATAAACATCTCAGCTCAGGTCCTGGGGAGCAGTGTCCTAACATTGACTCTCCTGAGATGGGCAGGACTCATTCACATGCTATCAGTGGGAATGATTCCAGGTTAGCCTCTGTAGTACAAAGAACCCACTGTAAGTCAGATCTGTCTAAGATGTATTCACATTATGCATGAATTTCCTGTTCAAGATGACTATTAATCAAACCAGATGACCCATTTTCTTTAAACAAGCTCAAGGTTTCTATAAAGCCTACGTTTAGGACCTGGCATGAAGTCACTCTACAAGAACAGTAATGCATCACGCCTTGAGTGAGAAATAACAGTCTGTTCTGTGAAGTGAAATGATCTTTAATATAGCACCATAACATAACTTCCTCTTGGTTTATTTAAGGGTAGATTCCAACTATTTTCCTTTGGAAGAAAACCATACCTGTTTTGTTCACATCAGCATTTTGAAAGAACAGTACCCAGAGTTATGCTACCCTTCCTGGCTCATTTCTAATGCTGAGCTGAGAGGGGTAAAAAAAAAAAATGACAGTTTTCAAAGGTGTCAGATTTGATTCCCCCAGTATGAGAGAACAGGGCAAAAGATTTCTTCAGAAGTTTAATATAGCTCCAGTTCAATTCAGCATGAAGGTGGGTAAGCTCCTACTATGTGTAGGACACTATTCAAAGTGCTAGTGAGAAGGAAGAAACACAAAGATAAGTAAGGCAGGTCCCTTCTCTCATAGAATTTATGATCTGTTTAAGGAAATGGCACACAACTATCTTAGGTTATTATGTGAGCTAGGTACAAAGAACTATGAAAAAAAATTTCAAGGAAAGTTATTTTTCAACGTGAAAGTGGAGTAGATCATGATAGTCTTCATGGAGAAGGGGTCACTAGAACCGATAAGGATGGTTATGCTAACAGAAAGTGAAGATGGGAAAGAATATTTCAAATACTAGGAATGACATGAACAAAGACAGGAACGTGGGAAAGAGTGAGAAATTCATGTGGGAAAGTGAGTAGTCCAATTTGACTGGGGAATAGAACTCATGAAGGAGGGTAGTTTGAAGTCAATATACAAAGAAGGGGAGAGTAGAATCTAGGTTGTAAAGGGCCTTGAGTTACTGTAGAATCAGTCTAAACTGTAATCAGTTGATAATATGGAACCTTTGAAGGGTCTTGAACAAAGGAATAGCATGATTACTTCTGGATATCAGGGAGATACCTACAAGTGGTATGAAAGATGGGTTGGAATGAAATTGGATATAAATGAGAAAATTGATTAGTAGACTTCTGCAAAAGCCCATACTAGTGGTAATGAAAGCTTGTCCTGGCATAATGATAGTGGGACTAGAAAAAAGGAGATGGAAGCAAGAGATTAATTATTAGAGAAATACAAACAGAAGGATTCAGTGACAGGTAGGAGAAAGAAAAGACAAAGTTCCCAAACTCATAATTTATCAATATTAGACATTATACATATCTTTTCAACATATAAAAATTCAGTTCATCTCCCAATATGTAGATACAACCATCTTTTCAAATAATCTGGGAACTGGCCCACCCGTCTTGATTCAGACACATCATCATAGATTATTCTATCTTTCAAGATGGCTGCCAACTTCTGACAACTTGAAAAATGATTAATTATAATTAAAACCATCTTTTCAGATGAATTTTTCAGTTGGTAGGAAAGAATCTTTCAAGATAAAAAACTAGCCAGGCAATTTTTGGTTTGACATTTAATTTACTTTCTCCATAAGAACAAATGCTACCTAATTGTTCTCTCTCTTTACTGAAAATCTGGCTGCATTAGATCATGTCACTGAAAGCAGAGTCAAAATTTCATAAACTTTTAGGCTCAAGGCTATTGTAAACCAAATAAGGTTTTCCACATACTGGTTTGTCTCCATAACGAGCTTCATGTAGAACAAGTTTTAAGTATCATGAGAAAAGGGGTTTTTTACACTTATAAACTAGATACCATAGACTTTCTTAAAGGTAGTAGGAAACTATTACTGCCTCTAAGGAACTAGGGGTGGTCTTGGCTTCATGTAAAGTGATATGATCTTTTGTTTGTATCTCAACCCTACTCACTCAAGCCTTTTATTCATTACCCTCTGGTCACTCAGTTCAGTTCATTTTCACAGTTTGAGAACAGCTGAAGTTGCCTTGTGAGTGGCAAGTCGGTAGGAAGCTGAAATGCTACTACTAATAAAACTCTGAGTTACTATTAGCTAACAGAGATACACAGATTATCTCAAGTGAAATATACATGTTGCAATCTATTGACCTGTTCTACATGGTATGTCATAGAATGTCAGCCAGAATGTAGGTACATTAGCACTATCAAAAAAAAAATACTGGACACTCATCCAACCAGCCATGATTCTAGTAGGAAATCTATTGTTGTGCTGCTATATCGAAGCAATGCACATAAAATAGAATTTGGATAGAAAAGTAGAGTTCACTTGGAGCTCACTTGTCATGCCCCCAAAGAATCAAAGTAAAGTTGCTAATGTGGAGACTGAACTGCCATCCTCCAGGCAAATTTCTTCCTCCAGGCAAAATCTCCTCAGGTTAAATCATGTGTTGTTTGGGTAAATTTTTGAAATTTGAATTGAAGTTTCCTATCAGAAACTTACAAGTGGGGTAGGATTCAACTGGAAACTTTCCTACAAAACAGTGAATAAACATTTGAGGAAAGCTATGACAGTCTCCAAGGAAACAATTCACTGAATTTGTTGTATAGATATGTAAAGATTCTCTATAGAGGATTTATGGTAAAACATGAATAAAAGAAACTTAGAATAGGAAGTCATAAATAAGTAGAGAGTGCTCACTGATCATTCAAAGTATTATATCATATTAATTAGCTCTTTTCTTCCCCTTGCAAATCAATGTGCTTCGCTACTTAAAAGATTCTATTTGTCAAATTGAAATATGCATATATCTATGTACATGCATGTATAAATCTATTTGTGTATGTAACAAACATATATACATATATATTACATGTATGTATAAAATTATAAATGAAGACCAATTAACTTTTCCAGCTCCCCATCCTGTTTTCTTCCAGGAGGTTAAATATACACATTTTAAAGGAAAGAATTAAGGATCTGGCAGTGTACGTATGACTTTTCAATGCAAAGACCCATCCAAACCATCCACATGAAATCAAAGGACAACTCCTGTGATTCACAACCACATTCTTTACCTTTAATAACACTCTGTACAGATCAAAGAACTTACCTAGAAAGGAACTACAGGAAAGAGGAAATAAAATGTTTGGGGACAAAAGGTCATAGGATATTGCCGTTGTTGGATGAAAACCTAAAGCATCTTCTGGACAGTATTTGTGTTTTGGGTAGTCAATTGGAAGTGCTATAAAGCAAGAAATTTCATGTGGGCATACTTTGTGTGTGCATCTGTATGTGTAAGCATACAGACTTTATATACCAGCAGAATATGTACATGTGAACAGAAATCTGTATCCCAGTGGGTGGCCATCTATATGTGGTTTGCTCCTTTTTGACCATTAGTCAATATAACTGGGCAATAAGAGGTTTTAAACTGGAAAGAACTAAATTATCCCCTGTCTCCAAAAGGCATTTCCTTTCTCAGAAATCTGGCATTTTCGTTTTATTCCCCAAACAGTGATTCCAGTGGGTCTTGCTTGTATGTCCAAAATTGTATTTTATCTCTTGAAGGAGACTAATTTCAGTCTCCCCCTTTCTGCCCCATAATTATCCTGGCTTATGGATAACAATCATGCCAATTGAATTTTTCACCCCATAAACCCAAAGTCTTCTACTCCCCTTAATTAGCATGGCACAATTGGAGTACACAAAGCCAAAGAGAAAATCTTCTTCTAATGAGGTCTGACCAAGACCTTGAAAGTCATACATACATATGTGCATATGTGTGTGTAAGTCTCAAAAATATGTATTCTCCAAGAGTCACCCTCATAAAGGAACATTCCAGGTCTAGCCAATATTTACTACTCCTAAAATGGTTTTAAGTGTGACAGAGATTTCTTTACATTAAGCAAACGTGGTCTGTGGCTCACCCTCAATTAAAAGTCCAAATATTGTTTTGTTTTGCTTTGGGCAATGAAGGAGAAGAAAAAAACTTTTACATTCAAGAGGCAGACAAATAGCTTTTTTCTAAACAAACAAAGACTAATTGTGCTCATAAATGTAGGGTGCTCATAATTTAGAAGCAATGGTTTATATTCTGGGTAAATCTTATAAACAGGGCAGGCTGGTCAAGGCTATGGTTGGGTCCAATAAAAGGGCCTGACTCAACAGACAAGGCCAGCAATTGTTCTGTTTTGTATTTTGGAAGCTTTGGCCAAGTTTACATTTCTAGCCAGTGTTTCGCTCCTCATGTTTATGGCAGCACAAAGGAGCAAGCTCTGGGAATTTCTCAAAAGGAAGTCCTAGTAGCAAGCATTGTCACTGACAATGAACATGGAGAAAAGGGAAAAAGAAAAAGCAACATATGGAAAGGAAAACATGAGCGTTGCTATGAAGCTTAACATCTGATTCTTATTGTCTTGGCATTAGACTCTGAAACAGGATTCGTGTAGATCTCAAAAGGGGAAATGTTTTCAAAGCACATATTGATATATAGAGATTACCAATTAGAGCTTCAAGTGGAGGGGGTTCCATTTCATCTCCCTTTTACCCAGCTATTCTGCTGTGCTAGTGTGTGTGCTATCCAGTTGTTCAAATGCTTTTTGAGTTTCTGTGTGTGTTTCTATAATGGAACATTCAGTCAAGACACATTGTGTCCTAGAAACTATTCTACTCTAATAATAATACCTAATAGAAACAAAGTATTAATAAAAGTGCCTCAGATAGAAAACACTTAAAAGAAACTAATTGTAAGGTACAGAAACATAGGTATCAAATAATTACTCTTTCGTGGTTGTTAGAAAACTAGAAAATATTTGACCTAATTATTTTAGTGAGGTGGACATCTATGTGTGTGTTACAAATAGGGTTGGCATTTGGAAAACCATATGTTTTACAAATATAAGTTTTTCAGTGGAGATGGGAAAGGGAAGAAAAGGCCAAGTTTTAAAATGATCTTTTTGCATTTGTTGCCTTTTAATCCATTCAACAACAACCCTTTCCTTTCTTTCAGCCCTCCTTTTCCAGTTACAATATTTCCTGGTTGCCCAAGGCTTTACAATATAAAGCTGGGTCCAGGCCTTCCCTACTGGACAGTTCCACATTCTCTGGAGTCTGGACTTTCCTCGAATTCAAATTTGGCCTTCCCTGTTTCTAACATATTCAGAACCCTGTTGTGTGACTGAGCACATAATTTGAGAAACTGATTTGTGCCAACTTGTTAATAATTGGCCGTGGCTTTTTGCCTTAGTCTTCACTGCCTTAATCCAAAGGAATGAATGATAGGAACACCTCGAATTCCGTGACAAGCCAGTGGGAGAGAAATTTCTTGGCAGACCTGTCTTGTTCCTCAAATCAAACCATGTTAGCAGCTCCTTACACCATCTACACTTAGGGAAAGTCTTAGGTTAAGAATGACTTAAGCTTCTGTGTACTTTAATATGTTGTTGTTTAGTCATTGTTCAGTCGTATTCAACTCTTTGTGATCCCTTCTGGCGTTTTCTTCTTAAAGATACTGTAGTGGTTTGCCATTCCTTCTCCAGATCATTTTCCAGATGAAGAAAATGAGGCAAACAGGATTAGGTGACTTGTCCAGAGTCACACAGCTCATAAGTGTATGAGGCCAGACTTGAACTCAGGTCTTCCCAACTCCAGGCTCAGCACTCTATACAATATACCAACTAGCTGTCCCTCAACTGGATATACATGAATACATACAACCCATTTGAATCAGTGAGTCCCAGGAACATCAATATGGTAAAGCCTCATTAGCATTGTATTACAGAGTAATTAGGATAGAGACTAGGCTGAATTTCACCTTTGGGAAGTAAACTCTTTTCTTGCAGGGAAAATCAATGGGGTTAAAAAAATATGACAGCAGGAATGTTTTAAATACTTAAAGGAACAACATTTTCAATCAACTTTTGGCACTGTGAAACAATTTACAAAGTCTCGAACTAGACGCATTTTGTTAGCTGTCAGGCTAAGTTATTGCATGTGCTCAAAAATAATAAAACAGTATTTCTTTTTAAATAGATCACAATTCAGACTAGCCTTCAGTGTTGGCACTAAATAAACACTTGATTGATTTTACCAACAACAGCCCATGCTACACTGTGAGCCTTTGAAAAGTGACTAAGAAACTAGCATTAACTCATGTTGTGAACCTGGAGTAAGAGAGCAAGATTACAAAGCATTATACTTCATACATATATCAATAACAATTCATCTCTGCATTTCAAAACCTGAAGACCCAGCCCAGGTATTGGGTGAATAATTCAGGACCTATCCACTGATAGCTGCTTTTATTCATTCTAATATAAATAACTTCCAGAATCAAGAGTGCAATTCCACTCCCCATTTGAATCTTTTGGTAGTGGGAACAGGTTAAAGTCATTAAAAACCAAGAACAGTGTCTTGTTTATCTTCCTTGCTCTGTCAGTTCCCATCATCATTCATATCATTTACTAGGTATTTAGAAAAGTACCTGATGGATGAATGAATGAATGAATGAGTGAATGAATGAGTGAATGAGTGAGTGAATGAATGAATATGGGTACTATGCGGAACAAGATTCTTGAAGCAGAAGCAATCTTATGACATAGCCTTCAAAGACTGTCTTCTCTCCCCCTTACTTATTGCCTCAACCTACTGTATAAATCTATGAAGTATTACATTGTTCTTCATTTTTATCAAATGAGATAATATTTGGCATGGGAGAGGGTCCTCTTAGTGCAGTGTCTGACACATAGTGGGCACTGTATAAATATTTATTATCTTATTGCCTTTACTGACTCCAAGACCAGCTGTCTATGCATTGTAATGCTGACCCTGTTATTTTAAAAACACAAAATAGATCATACTCTTCTTCCCTAAGCCAGTCTCTTAACTGTACCTAAATCCCCTATTTTAAACTGTTTCTTCTGTAGAAGTACCTGAACAAAGGTTTTTCTTCATCTAGTCCACTTGGCCAATCACGACCCTTCCAGCTGTGTAAACAAGAAGTCAAATGAGGCATCATGGAAAACCTTCCATAGACAACAACTACTGTAAACAGTGGTGAAGGGAAATGAGTGAGTTACTGATATGTACCAACAGCTGGTCTCAGCCCAAAGAAAACACCCAACTTCTGCTTTTTTGTTGTAGTAGGTTTGACACACTGTCAGCTTATTCTTCTTCCAGTCACTGTCTACTCATCTTCCTTGGTGTTCTCCCAGAAAATACCACCTGGGTATAGAGATAAAAACACATCCCTTTATCAGCTTAAATGGTTTACAGATGATGGCTTAGCCAAAGCTGTCAGTTGGGGATAAAAATGTATGTTGTTTAGAAGAGTAATGGAGTAGGGGCAAGGACTTCCATCTTTAGCAAACTAGAGAGACATCATAGGCACCTGGGGTCCTTTCACAATGGTGGAAACAGATTTAGCTGAAATGAACCTCTACAGATGCCCTAGGTTTTTGCGGGGGAGGGGTCCTTCAATAAATTCATTGGCTACCTGAAATAACCTGCTATAAGTTGTTTTTGTTGCTTATAAGTCTACAATGTTTGCTTAAGTAAACTTTTTCCCTCCATAGGAATGACAGATACCACCATGTTTTTCGTTTAAGTGTATGATATCGTTTGAGGCAACGTGTGTTCTCTTGGAACACTGAGACCTAAAAGAAGCTGCTGCTACTGCTAGGTGGTTGCTCTTATAGAGGATCATAGACTCGTACATCTAAAACTGAAAGAAACCTGAAAGGTCAACTAGTCCAAATCCCTTTGCAAAAGAGGAAACTGAGTCCTTGAATTGCCCTGGGTCCCACAGGTAGAAATTACAGAGGTGGAATTTGATCTTACATCCCCTCCAACTATGGTAATTTTCCCACTATACCTGCTAATCTTTGCTGAATGAAATTATTAATAGCTTGAGAATCTCTACTAGAAGAAAATGTTTAAAACCCTGATAATTCAAATTCTCTTCTTTAGCTCTTTAAGGCTCTAATATGTAAAACCTCACCACATGCCCAGCTCCCCACCATATACAGAGTAGCCTTATATCCAGGTTTTAGCAATGACTGAAAAGATTATATGGTCTCCAGTATACTTATAAAGTTTCAATATCAGAGTTATATTTATCTGCAATGAAAAATAGATTTAATACCAGTGAAACCTGTAGAAAATCTGATTTTTAAGACTGTGTACTATTTTCAGTTCTCACCTTGAAATCTACCCTTCATAAGTCAAAGTCATTTTAGTTCTCCTAAGTTGTATAAATAACATTTGTTCTTTTAGAAATCTTGTCAAAACTCTCTCTCCCTGTCTCCCACTCCTCACCTCCAGCCTCACCCCCACAAAAAGTTTCCCATGGACTAGTTTCCTTACCTTACCTTTATAAGTAATAGCTCATAGAGATTTCAGTTTTCAAAATACTTTTCTCACAACCATCCCATGAGATAAATAGTGCAAATATTAAATTTAAAAGTGGGACTAGATGCTCTAAAAGCTGGAAGATGATCCTTCTCTAATCAGTTATTCACAGAAGTGAAATTAGCAAGTTTTGAGGATGGCCAAATAATACAATAGATCTTACAAAGGTTATGGTGATGCTCTAATTGTTTTAACCTCTAACCTCACAAAGATTATGATGATGCCCGTTATCATCTCATACACATTTCAGAATGCCATAGAAAGAATATTAGATGATTTACATGATTTCACACGTATAAAATACATAAGATTGCTTACCATCTCAAGAAGGGGAGAAGAGAGGGAGGGAGAGAGAGAATTTGGAACTCAAACCTTTTTTTGAAAGTTTTTAAAGATTGCTTTAACATGTAATTGGGGAAAATAAAGCGTTTTATTATATCATAAAAAAGAAAGAATAAGATAAGAAGTCACAGAACCTCACTTCAGATCCTGATTCTGCTACTTATAACCTGGGTGATTTGGGGCAGTTGATTCAACTCTTGGGACCTTAGTTTCTTCGTCTGTAAAAAATAAGGAGATTGCACTGAGTGAGCTCTGAGGTTCCTTCCAATGTTAAATCTATGATCATATGATCTAAATAGTTTCATCTGTTTTGGATAATTTACATGGGATGTGGCCTGGAAACAAGGAAAGGAATAGCTTTCAATATTCCTTCCAAGAATAAGATTCTAAAATATTTCCCGTAGAAATTTGAGCAGACTATATAATTTTTATGATATATAGGAATAGCACTTCTTGAAAGCCCAATTCAAATGCTGTCTGTTCCACAAATATTCAAAATGCACTTTTGGTGTGGAAACTACTATGCTAGCCCCTGGAGGATGAGAGATACAGAGTTTCAATAGGGTTGAGAGAAATTATTGTTTCTCTCATATTAATAACCAATTAATATGGGGGAGGGGAATTCAGGGATCCATGGAAACAAGTTTAGCTGAAATGAACATCTACAGATGCCCTAGGGTTTTTGTGGGGAGGGATCCCTAAATAAATTCATTGGCTACCTGGAAGTGTATGACTCTCTGCTGTAAGTTGTTTTTGTGGTTGTTTATAAGGTTTTTTACCTTTGTTTTTCCTTTTCCATTCAAAGTCCAGCCTCTCGAGGACATTTCTGACCCTGATCAAAGAACTCACCCCACCCAGACCATCTTATCTAAGTGAAATTCTTATCCTACCATTGTTCATTGTTACTTGACTGAGTGAAGGATAAATCCTTTTGTATGGATTACTGTGAGCCTGAGTGGTCTGGCTTTCTTGAAATGAATCTCTCCTTGTCCAAGAATGACATGATCAGAGTCATATACCTAGCCCCTTATTAGAATAAGCTCACTTCTCATTATCATATTCATTCTCTCATTATTAACTAATCAGAGCTGATTTCCACCTGTCAGGAACACCCACTCTTCCAAGGGCATATAAGCTTGAATGGTCTTTATGACTCATCTTTGGTTTACAAAAGAAAGCCAAATGGCCATCATTTTATTAATTATCTGCTAGCAATAATTAATGAAATTGATTATTGATTATTAATTATCCAGAAATTGTGTCTCTTGGATTTTTCATACATCTCAGGATATAGTCCCTGTCCTCACGAAGCTAATAATTTAATGGGTACCAAATTAAAAAAAAATTTTTTTCTTGATCTCTAGAGCAAGAGTGTGAGGTATTATGTGTAAAATAAACTACCTCCCCCACCAAATAACACATACACACACAAAAAAAATCTGTGGTATAAAATAATACAAGATAACTAGGTGGTACAATGAATAGACTGCTGGTCCTGGAGTCAGGAAAACCTGAGTTCAAATTTGACCTCCAACATGTATTAGCTGTGTGACTTAACTGCTGCCTGCCTCAGGTTCCTCATCTGTAAAATGGGGATAATAATAGCACCTACCTTGCAGGATGGTTATGAGGATCAAATGAGATAATAATTGTGAAGCACTTAGCACAGTGCCTGGCACATAAGAAGTGCTATGTAAATATTAGCTACCATCATTATTATTATAAGCATGTCTGACTTATGCAAGCAATAGGGAATGCATGAGGTATTTTAACATAGTTGAGAAATCACTTAAACTCAAGTAAAAAGTCAAGTCGAAAGATCTGGATTCAAATCCAAATGCTGCTTCTTGGTTTGTGACCTCAGGCAAATTGTGACCTCTTCTCTGGTACTTAGTTACATCATTTGTAAAATTGAAGAATTGAATTAGATAATCAGTTTTAAGCTCTGTAATTTGGTCCTAAACCTGAATAGGAAAGCCATTGTTGACTGGGGAGATCAAGTAAGTCTTCTTGAAGGAGTAAGAATTTGAGCTGGATTTTGAAGAATAGGTGCCTTCAAAAACAGACTCATTTCAAGCATGGTAAACAACTGAGCAAGAGCATGGAGATGGAGAAAGTGTGAGCTAGGTATGCACACCACGAGTGCTCCAATGAGCCATTTTCAATCTCTGTTATACCATGTCTGCAAGGGTGGCTTACATATTCCAGGCATTCACCAAAGAGTTGATAAATGAATGGGGAGTAAAAAAAATTGGACTGCACCAGAACAGACCCAATCAATACAATCCATCATGAATATAATATATCATGAGTAGTTCCCTAGACTTTCCAGACAGTTGCCTACAGCCATCTGGCTTAAACCAGAGATCTGGTTTGATCTTTAAAGTGGGTAATAGTGAATAACATGCCTGATTCTTCCATGCTGTTTTATGTTACATGTTTAATAGTTCTCCTGTAGAAAACTACCACCTGTGGAAAGTGTTGGGTGGTTGTTTGGGGGCTTCTTTTTTGTTTGGGGAGAGGGATGTATTTGGCATTGGTGGTAAAGATGTGTGCTTTTTTTTTAAAGCAATTGCAAGCTACTTTGCTAAGGAGGATAAAAGAAGATTTCTCAAATCCTTAATTTTCCTTCAAGTGCCACTTTTTACATGGTCATTTCCTGGTCCCCTCAGTTGCTAGTGCTTCTTCTCTTCTCTCCCCAACTCATCATTTTTCCTGGTAGGAAAGATCTCCTTTTTGGTGAATTCCTTTCCTAGAACAATATTTCAGGAAATCCCGAGGCATGCTTCATTTCACTTCTTTCCCTCCAGTCAAATCCTCCAAAGACTCCTACTTAAGTTAACTGAGAAGTCTGTGCCAGTGGCTACCCTTATTCCCTAAGCTCCCACCCCCAACTCACTCCTATCTCAGGTTCTGAAGTCACAAGCCATAATCAAATCCTCTCTACCACTGTGCCTGAAAGAGACATCAATCTGCTCCCTAACTCCTGTTTACCTAAATAGTGTTAACTCTTTGAGACCAGGGACTATCTTTGGTTTGATATTTGTATACTCAACTCTTAGCACAATGCTAGGCACAGAGTGAGTACTTAATAAATGCTTTTTCATCCATTCATTTATTTTAGGGACTTAGATTTCACCGCCATGATATGATTCCTATACTAATAAACTACAGGGTGTTCCTAAAGTCTGGAAACATAGGAAATCTCATTATTTATGCAGATTTTCAAGAAATGAAATGAATGAAATTATCAACAACATTTTATTTAATTAGCATAAATGAGATTTCATAGGAAGACACAGGAGACACAAAGGATATCTCATTAATTAATTTAATTAAATTAATCTCATTAATATGGAAAATAGTCCCAATAGTTAATGAAGGCTTTTATTCCATATGAAATTGTCATGGCTAAAATTTATGCTAATTAATAAAATGTTGAAGATTTTGTTCATTTCATTTCTTGAAAATATGCATAATTAATGAAATTTCCTATGTGTTCAGACTTTAGGAACACACTGTACATTAAAACCACCATTGGATCCCAGCACAGTGCCTGTCACATGCTAGGTATTTAATAAATGTTTGGTGACTATTACTAATAATAGTCACTAAACATTTTTATTATTAATTATTTCCTATCATTAATAATAGTAATTAATAGGGGTGGCTAGGTGGCACAGTGAATAGAGCACCAGCCCTGGAGTCAGGAGGACCTGAGTTCAAATGTGACCTCAGACACTTGACACATTTACTAGTCATGTGACTTTGGGCAAGTCACTTAAACCCAATTGCCCTCCAAAAAGGCAAAATAAATAAAAATAAATAAAATAAATAATAGTAACTAATTTATATGATGCTTTAAAGTTTACAAAGCACTTTCCTCAAGACTATGAGGCAGGTAGTATGAATATTCTTTTCCCTTTTTTATAGTTGACAAAACTCAGGCTTGGTGACTTGGCCAGGGACACACAGCTAGGAAATGTTATAATTGGTTTTCAGGTCTTTAGACACTAAGGCTAGTGCTCTTTACATCCCACTACTCTGTCAAGCATTTCAAATATTAGAGAGTCAGTTCCAAACCATCACACTTTCTTATAAGCACTATATCATTCTTCTAAACAACCCTTACTTACTGAAATTGTGAAAGCTGCAGCACCCTAACCATTAACTACAGCAGGAATAGTTTATTCTGTCAACAGAGACAGCTAACACATCATTTACCTTAAGAACAGTACTTTGATTCAATTGTTGTTGCAGAATGAGAACACCTTCAGTGTCATGAACTATATTGGCCTGTGGTCTATGATTTTATTTAAATATATCTAGAGAGAAGGATTGTCTAGTGTCATAATGCTTGAGAATAAGGGCAAGGGAGTCTGGAGCACTGAGTCAGGTTGTCGGAGAAGGTAGAGTGGTAATACTGGAATCTCTAATAGTGTCTATACTGACCAACCTAGCACCTTCAACTCCCTCCTAATATAACAGTCCTTTTCTCATACTTTCGCGTTTCATTATACAGAATGAAAAGGACAGAGAACAGGAGGAAGGCTTTTGACCACAAAAAAATCATTTCTCCTCTTTCTTTCCTCCCTTTTTCTTTGACTATCACCAATGTTCTTCCTGTGGAACCAAATTTTCACTGATAACATTGTTTCATATAAGATTATGTTTTCAAGGAATCAGTTTAATGATGTTTGGCAAGAAATATCTGTAGAACTGTGTAGAAAGTCTCCTTAGAGAGAAATTAGAACAAGTGGCAAACCTTAAAAAAATATCCTTTTCTTTTTCTTTTGGTAGGGGTGAGGGTGCAAGTGAGAATGGGGTAGGCTCCAGATCTTTGGACAAATGCCAAACAAATTATTAATAAAGTGTATCACAGCAGTGCATCAGTTGTTTCAGAATCATGCACTAGTGAGGAGTTCCACAGACATTCATGTTAATTTGATGTCATTTGCTCCCTTGAAAAGATACCTTTAAAAAGATACCTTAAAAATGTATACATACTCCATAACTATGAATTTGTCTATTGACAACCAATTGTCTAAAATTTTGGTATCTCCCTTTCCTACTCCAGTCTGAAAAGGGTGCCATAATATGAATATTAATTGATGCTGTCTAATAATAGGGTATCTATCACCTGCCAGAATCTTGGGATGGCCCCAGGGTCCTTCATGGTATGCATACATGTTAAATTGGTCTGGAACCTTCCCCACAGTGAGCTCCCAGAGCCAGAGCCACTTGTATCCATATTTGAATTGTCATATGTAAAGTTTTTCTACTTGCGAATTATTTTCTGGGTATGTGTCTTGTCTATATAAAAAGGCTATAAGCCAGAGGTGTCAAATACACAGCTGGCAACACTCCTGAGTTGTGCACCAGATTAAATTGCAGCTGGGAAGTATTTAACAAAATAAATAAAAAGGTAGTAGAACATCATGTTAATGTGTGGTTTTCTAAGTCAACATGCAACAGATAAGGATCCCAATGTGCAGGTTTCTATTTGCATGTGACTCCACCCCTGTAAGCTACCTGTGGCTTTAGTCTCTACCTTTCCTTCTTTTGTCACTCATAGCATCTAGCACATAGTGCAAACCCAATATATATATGCACCTTGATTTTTAGAACTTAATCTAGGATAAGCTACAGAATAACAAAAAAGAGTTATGAATTATTACACTTCCCTGGCATGGAGGAAGAGGTGATGATTTTGTTCTGGACTTGGGGGTAGAAGCTAAAAACTAAAGGAACTTTATCCACCTTTCAGATGCCTCAGAATCAGGAAATCCTAAAGGGAGTTACGGTGTCTGCTGGGACCAGCACACATGATGGCACCTGCACTTCTTGCTTCACTCAGTGAAGTGCATCTGAGTCTCTCATCCCATGTCCGGGCTTCATTCCATCCCTTACAACTTCTTCTTGTATGATTTCTTCACTCCACACTACTCTAATTCCCTATTCAGTTATACCCTGGCATGGACGGGGAATGCCAAACCCACATCACTGGTGAAAAAAAGAAAACCTGACGTAGAGATGACCAGTCTGTACTTGATCCTCAAGGATTAGGATTGGAGGAAGGAAAATACAAGATCATTACACTTCCCGCTCTCCTCCATTACTAGTTTCACTTTGTCTGGTCTGGCTTCTCATTTGTTTCTGCCAAATTCCTTAAATGAAAAATGTCCAGCAGACTTCTGACTGCGTGCAGACCAGTATTAACCTGTCATACTGAAAGGATAGCCACCTAGCTCTAGATCTCAAAGTCAGCATTATTTGACATGTCTTTGTTGTTTGAACCAAACTTAGTATTTCACTAGTATAGGGAACTCCCAGTGAGAAAACTCCCTTTATCAATGCTGATTGCCAGTCTACAACTTAGTTTTCACAGAGAGGTTATCATTTGATAGAGTAACACAGTTAATATGAGACAGAGTCAGGACTTCAAGCCAGGTTGGGCTGAATGGAAGACCAGTTCTCTGTACATTAAACCACCTTGCTTCTCTTAATTTGGCAGTTACCTTTATTTTCATTTATTTCTCTATTGGAAGGACTCTTAGAAAAACTTATGAGTGTTAGATGATGGACTATTAGAGGAAATTATTGTTATCATGATCATTATTATTAGCTAGAATTTATATGTAGGCAGATAGGTGATGCAGTGAATAGGGTGCTGGGCCTAGAGTCAGGAAGACTTAGCTTCCTGAGTTCAAATCTGACCTCAGACACTTACTAGCTGTGTGACCCTAGGCAAGTCACTTAACATTATTTGCCTCAGTTTCCTCATCTGTCAAATGAGTTGGAGAAAGAAATGGCAAACCACATTAGTATCTTTGCCAAGAAAATCCCAAATGCAGTCACAGTTAGACACAACCAAAAAGACACTAAAAGGACTCAACAACAAAGCATTTATATAGTGCATTATGATTTACAAAACATTCTACGTATGTTATCTCACTTAATCCTCAAAATAACCCTGTGAGGCCATTCCATAAACATCTATTAAGCAACCACTGGATCATGTAAATATTCCAGATTTAACCTTCGACAACAATTCAAAGGGAGAGAAGAAGCATCCTTAGAATAGCAGAGCTATTTCTGGATCAGTTCTGCTTGTTTTGATTTCCTCCCCTCCACTAATTGCAGGCTGCAGGTTTGCACCACTTATATCTATCACTGAGCCCACTGATGAAAGGAATTGGAATAAACCTCTATCATAAGTATTCCATTAAGTAATCAACCTAATTTCCTCCTCCTCCTCCTCCTTCTCTCTCTTTCTCTTTCTCTCTCTATCTCTCTCTCTCTCTCTCTCTCTCTCTCTCTCTCTCTCTCTCTCTCTCTCTCCCTCTTTCTCTCTTCCTCCCTGCTTCCCTCTCTCAATGTGTGTTGGGGGAAGTTGGAATTAGGGTTTGGGACAAATCCAACTACATGAACTGATGTCTAAATGTAAGTCTGTGTGAGCCTAGGTGATGGCAAAGTAGATGCTCTCAGCTTGGTGCAATTTCCAACAAGCCAAGAGTTTCCATCTTACAGAATTATCAATCCTACACACCTAATGTGAGATTCCCACTTTATATATTCTTTTGAGTTAAGGCATTGAAGGTATTAGTCCAAATGGATATATATATATATATATATATATATATATATATATATATATTCCTTTCATTTAAAGCACACAAACACATATCAAAAATAAACATTATTGAAAGAATGAAAGAGGGGAAGGAATGAGTAAACGTTCTCTGAGAGGTCAAATACATTAAACTATCAGCAGTAGTTATTTCTGTATTTCTAAGTATTTTTTAAATTTTTTTATATCAGAAAGACTTTGATATGTTACATAAGGGATAGGAACTCGACCTATGATTTCATTGGTGTAAGGAAAACCCAGAAGAGGAAATCCCTCTACCAATGTGGGCTGGCCCCTTCTCTGTCACTTACAATCATAGAGAGTGGCCTAGAATAGTGAAAGATTGTTACTTGCCCAGTTATTCAGTCAGTATTATTGCAGAGGCAGAACTCAAACCCAAATCTCCTAGATTTTGAGGCTGACTCTTTGTCCACTCTTCCATGATGCTTTTCTTGATATTAGACATGTATAGTGCTATGTGTCTAATATGAGTTGTGTAGACTTTGATCAACCTATATGATTTATGCAATTATTGAAAGAACAGTTCTTTGATTGAGTTACTTCTGTAGTAAATATTTAGAAAATGCAATAATAAAATAGTTATCATGAAATATGTATTTGATTGAAGTTCAAAATAAATTTTTTGAACTGAATACAGTTGATTGAGGAAAAACAGTCTAATGAAGAGCATTTTGGAAGTGTGATTATAAAA
This sequence comes from Pseudochirops cupreus, assembly GCA_028627135.1. Taxonomy (NCBI): domain Eukaryota; kingdom Metazoa; phylum Chordata; class Mammalia; order Diprotodontia; family Pseudocheiridae; genus Pseudochirops; species Pseudochirops cupreus. The sequence goes on from CM053580.1 coordinate 337,296,561, forward strand.
TAATGACATTTATTTTTGAGCACTGTAAAGCATTACCTTACTTTATAATCTCACGTTGTATAGAATGTGATATTAAGAAAATATTTCTTATTTTCAGAACATCATTTCTTTGTCTCTCTATCCCTGACATGTAATATAAGCTCCTTGAGTGATAAGGACTGTTTCTTTTGTCATATTTCCATCCCCAACATTTAATAAATGAATATGGCTTGATTGATCATTAATTTGTACATTGACATTTTAGTTTTAATTCCCAAGTTTACAATAATCTATTAAACCCATCTCTGAGGAAATGGGACATAGGACAGATAAATGTTGATGGGTAACACAAAATTTGGAACATTACCTGTTTCCTGGTGAGTCACCAAAGTGGGATGCCCCAGGAAGCATGAGAGTACCAAGGGCTGAAAATATTGCTGAACAAGAAGACAGGAGGGGTGAAAGCAGTTTTTAGAAATGATGAAAACAAACTTCATTTGCCTTTTTCTTGATTTTGCATAGACCTATCCCTACCTAAATAGGAAGATTGTAGGAAATTGCAATATTGTAGTAGAAGGAATACTAGACTGTAGGTCAGAAAACATGACCTTCACACCCAGTTCTACCACTAATGAACTGTTTTTTGGTTTTTTTGCTTGACTTCTCTGAACTTTAATTTTTTTGTCTACAAAAAGAGAGCACTGTGGGGCAGCTATGTGGTGCAGTGAATAGAGCACGGGCCCTGGAGTCAGGAGGGCCCTAGTTCAAATTCGACCTCAAACACTTGACACATACTAGTTGTATGACCGTTGGCAAGTCACTTAATCCTAATTGCCTTGCCTTCACCCCTCCAAAAAAAAAGAGAGAGAGAGAGAGCATTGAACTCCTTATTCTATTTTTTTTTCTGTCATGGAAAAAACTACTTATGAGCTTTATCTTCTTTAGAAAAAAGAAACTATGTTTGCAGCTAAGAAGTGGGAAAGAAACAGTAACTCACATATATTAGAGGATCTTGTTCAGAATAGATTGTCAAAACTGTTCAAGAACTTTGTATGTTATAGGAAAAGAAAAATCAGGAGGAAATTCATCTTTGTGGTCCAAATTCATAACAGGGTAAGTTGAACATTATGTTTAAGGAGCACAAGTTTCATCTGTAGAAAGATAAGTAGGAGCCAGCAATCTTCACTGTGTTCCACGGTCAATGGGCCAGAGGCCCAAATCCCAGGCAACCATTTTTCACAAAGGAGACCAATTCTATGGAATGGTGCTGGATCATCACAAATCTGTCATCCCTAATGGGAAAACAACTCAAAGTTCTTTCTGTTAATAGTTGGAGGGGAGGAGGGAGGCAATTAGTGGCCCTCCAAGTACAAAATATACAGAGGCTAATTTCATATAAATAAACTAGGCAAAATCCAACAGTGTCATGTAAAACATCTTAAATCATCGTTGGTATCAAAATCAGCCCGAACTCTTTTAGCTGATATTACCATATGTCTAAAAAGTGGAAACCTAAGAAGAGTTCACGTGTCCTAATTTTATAAAACGGCTAAAAGTTATGGTCTCCCAGTTGTTATAATTTCTGAGATCTGATTTATTTGTGTTTTAACTGAAGGTGAAATAAGTTTTAGCAGTTTTTAAGTTTCTCTCTCTCTCTCTCTCTCTCTCTCTCTCTCTCTCTCTCTCTCTTTCTCTCTCTCTCATTCTCTTAATTAAGAAATGTGTTTTTCTCCCTAGGTTATTTCTTCCTCTCATCTCTGAAACAAGGGAAAGATCAGAGTGGAGAACTTCATTTACTCAGTCTCAGTGTCACTGATTCCTTATAAACCCTTACTTGATGAAATCCCCAATCTCTTCTGCCAGATTAAGCTCCAAACAAAGAAACAAGAAAATAATAGCAAAATACAGACAACCCATGGACAATATTTCATTCCTTTTGTCCATAGAAGTCTTATTTTTCTAGCTAAGAAGGCACACTATGAATCGAAGGTATTATAAGTACTTCGCCCCCACAGAATTTAATATGAGGAAAAATATACATAATTCAGATTAAAAACAAAACAAAAATTTTGCTCTGCATTAGAGATTGTCACCTTAAACATTTAGATCCTGAAGTCTTAGTATCTCTGACCTATGAGACCTATGTCTCAACTCATTTCTGATGACATATGCACCATATGAAAAAAAAAATCTTGAGTATACAATTAAAGACCTTTGATCATGCTTTCCAAAGTACCTATCTTATAATCTGAAAATAGTTATGCATCAAAGATGGCACAGTGAAACAAAAATATTAATTTAAAGGTAGACCATCTGGTTCAGATCTTGCCTCCAATACTTAGCATCTCTGCTATTCTTGAACTCAAAAGAGTGGAGTGGCCAAAGGTAGAGAAATGACCCAATTATAATGGCTACTCTGTGACAGTAGACCAATGGGGAAAATATACTTCACCCATCTCAACAGATAACAAAGGAAACTGATTTACTATCTCTTAAGGAAGGGAAAGATAGTACTAAAAGTTGGGATAGGTGCCCTGAAAGAACAAAGAGCAATTCCATGAACCTTCAAAGTGGTTTAGAAGAGCAATCAAAGAAGTAAGTGGAAAAAATAAGACATAAGAGAGGAATTAGAGCTTTTAAGAAACAAATCAGCATATCTAACCAGAGACTAAAGAATTTAAACAAAAAAGTCATTTTCCATTATCAAAAGATTCTCTGAGAAAGAAAATGACAGATTTGAAACACACAAAAAAAGAAGCTACAGAAGGAAAAATAATGGAAAATATATTTTTAAACCAAGATTAAAACACATATGAAAAAGAATATGAAATGAAAACAAAAGTAAAGAAAGCTGAACTTAAAGAAAGTATGGGGAGAGATAACCCAAGGATTATAAATTTTCCAGAAAGGGAAAAAAAAAAAAGATCAGGGTTCTCTTATCACCAAAGCTTGAGTCTTAGGAAAAGTTGGCAAGTCCAGATAGCACAGGTCAGTAACATGTGAATCCATCTCACTGAGAATATGAGCACTGCAAGTTTCTCTTGCTGTATGACTCAGGGGACTCAGAAGGAATGAGAGACTATCAAAGAATCCACTGCCCTGGAGATAGTCCTGGATCATTAGTCTGATTTCTGGCTTCTTTCTTCATCTTCCTCCGTGAAATGACATTCACAGATGATGCTGATGACCTACTTTACAATGCAGTTTTTCATAGCCGTTACCTAAACAGGCTAACTTTACCTTCAGAAAAATAACTGGAAAGCCTTTTTTAAAGGTAATGCATGAATGTGACCAAAAAAATGAGTAATCCAGGCACACACTCATTTCTCCAACTAGAGACATGAGATTCCTCATTTGGTGTGTCCAGCATGGCTACTACCTCAAAATGGGTGACTCCTGGATTGAATCTATTGTTGAAACAGTGCTTGAGACATGAGCACACATAGACAACAAGGCCAGCTCCAGCAGGGAGGTTCTGTTAATTGTTAAAATCTGTTTTAATGGTGTGTTGCCATTAGCTGGCAGACTTACCAGATATTACTCAGAATTTTTTTCTTCTTCTTTCACAGTAGAGATTTTGCCAAATTTCTCAAATCAAGAGGAAGGCAACAAATCACAATAATCCACATATATTAGAATATATGTATTTATATACCCACACATATATACACACAAACATACCTATATCAGTGTGTGTGTGTGTGTGTGTGTGTGTGTGTGTGTGTGTAATATACATATGCACATACAGAGAGAGAGAGGGAGGGAGGGAGGGAGGGACCGAGGCATAAATTAAAGGCATAAATTTCCAGGCATAAATTAAACTTTTTAGTTGTATTATTCTCTAGAACTATTGCATTTTTTTTTCAAAAACATAATTCTAGGGAATGTGTAGCTATGTAAATGTAAAGAATGGTTTTCAAAGTAAAGTTTAGCTTTTAATTGGAATCTAACACAATTTGCCAATGGATAGAGCTGCCCCATGACACATTCCATCAGCATGATGACATGACATTGCATACTGTCATGCAACTGTGGTGTAATGGATAGAAAGCTGGTCATCAAGCCAGGAAAAACTGGGTTCATGCCCCACCTCTGATACTGTTGTGAGTATGACCCTAAGCAAGTCTCTTAACCTTTCAGGGCTCAAGAAAACTCTCTAAGACTAAGTGGTAGAGAAGGTGACAATCTGCACTGGTAAGGGAGTTTCCTCACCTGGGAACTCCATACTAAGAAACTGTAGTTCCGTAGCTATAGCCATTCTAGGCAGACATATCTAGTGTCCCCACAAAAGATTTGCAGCTCAGACCTAGATGGCAAAATTTGTTCAATACTACATGAGAAGCTTTCTGAGTTTGTTTTCAAACTCAGTTTGGAAATTTTTCTCTTCCACCTGCTCATTTCCTGCCAAGAATTTTTCTTTTAGCTGGCAAGTCTTGAGTCTCATAGGGATTTTAATTTGCAAGACTGCTGAGTAATTGAAGAACCTTTCCAAACTCAGACCTCTAAGAAGATTTGTTTTCATTGTCAGATGTGGTATCTTAGAGGTTCTACGGATTATCTATATTTATTATACTTCCTTTAATCCTTGAAAAACAGCTGGCATAGTGGTTAGAAGGTAAGCCTTCTTAAATCAGATTGACCTGAGTCCTCTCACTAACTGGCTAACTGTGGGCAAACCTTTTAGTACTTTAGGCACTGAAATAAGTGGCAGATGAGTCCCTAATCTGCATCAAGGGAGGGAATTTGCACACTGGGAGTTTCCTACATAAACAAAATCGACTTACACAAGCAGTCTTTAAACCTTCCCTACCGAAATTCAAATTGATTTTTCTGACACCCGAGTCTTTAAGGAAGCCAGTTTCCTCCAGAGTCTTTGTCAATTAATAGCATTCTGGATTCTAAAGAAAGGAAGAATAGAAGTTAACAAAATAAAGAAAATGGACAGTAGGAAAACAAATTTTAGTATGTTTCAGGCACTATCATAAAGGATTCAAAAGGAAGAAAACTGAAGAAACAGTTGAGTATGAGAAAGGTACATGGACCTCAGAGAAACAATATAGAAGGCACAGGAATTAAATATAACAATGCATTCGAAAAGGCAGAAAGGATAATCAGAGGTTATATTTGCTAAACAAGAACTATCAAAACACCTAAAAAGGGAACAAGAATGATGAACTTCCCAGAGCTGAAAATCTGGCCAAATCATGTAGGAAGAATAAAAAGAAACTGAAAAAATTTATAAGGAGAAGAATCAGAAAAGTCAAATCAAGAAGAGATGTTGTGGGTGTTGTTTTTTTTTTTTAATGGACACTTGGAATCATAGAATAACCATTTGGCAGAGGTGAAATAGACCTCAACTATGATCTCATCCAACCTCCTCATTGTACAGAAATTGCAGAAATACAATATAGAATAGCTCTTCATTCATTCTATCAGACCATATTCAGCACAGAACTATTCTCAGATTATAATATAGGCATTTTGGAAACTAGTACAACTATCACAGGCCCTTAGTCATGAACTAATGACATCATGATTCCCTCTGTAGTGCTCCTTCCTCTACAACACCATGCTACCAGAAATTATTATCTAAACTAACAAAAAAAACAGTGTTCTTTCTCTATATGTGTGTTAGGTGCAGGATCAATTGATTCAATCACTCATGCACTCACCTCACTCTGCTTAAAGTAATTCACAAGATGCTATAACCTGATACCTTAACAGGTGTGAATGCTGTGGGAATCATTGATCAATTTAGATATGTGTGAGTGAGGGTCAGAGAGTAGCTCTAGAACATGCTCTCCATGAAGAAAAAAAAAGTGAAGGGTCTGGAGAAATGTTTTCAGGTATCTATTAAATATCCCCCACATGCAGAAACTACGTTAGGCAATAGAAAATTAAATAGAGAGAGAAGATTTGGTCTTTTTCGCTGAAGGAACTCATGTTCTCAAAGTAAGACAATACATCTTGTATATTTTGAGCTATTAACAGGGAAAAATAATAATAATAATAATAATGAGAAAAGGAAAGCCACGAGGCAAAATAGCAACATCCCAAGGACTTCACAAAGTTGAATTGCGGCTCACTATTATCCCTTTTACTGTATAGTAATCAGGTTTTTCCTGAGGTGTCAAATCCAATATTCACAAAATTTTAGAAGCACAGAATTTCCAAGCTTGGAAAGCCCTCAGAGGGTACCTGGGCCAACCTGCTACTCAACAAGAATGTATCAAAACAATTACCGCTGAGCTTGAAGATCACCAAGGAATGGGACCCTAATAGCTCCATTCAGCTTCTGGATAGTGCAAGGTGGCACACACAGTGAATGGAGCTCTGGGCCTGGAGTCAGGAAAACTCTTCTTCCTGAGTTCAAATTATCTGTGTGACCCCCGGCAAGTCACTTAATCCCGTTTGCCCACAGTTTCCTCATCTATAAAATGAGTTGGAGAAGGAAATGGCAAACCCCTCCAGTATCTTTGCCAAGAAAACTCCAGGTGGGGTCAACAAAGAGTTGGGCATGACTGAAAAAGACTGAACAATTATTGGGATGTTTTGTTTCATTTTTGTCCTATTATCTTAGATCTAAATATTCCTACGTGTAATTTCTCCTAGGTCAAGCAGGAAAACTGTAAATTTTATTTGCGTGGAAAATCACATATGAAAATCTATTTGTTGTCTCATCATTTTCATAAAGAATACTCTCAATTTATACACTGATAATTCTCATAAAATGTTTAGAGAAATGAGTGTGGACATTTGGGTCGTTACTTGAGGTTATCCGTTCACTTTTCTTTTGCATGTGAAAATGCTGTCCATGAAATTTTCCATTTGGGGGGAATCTTTTTCCCTCTTTGAGAAGGTTTGAAAAGAGATATCTTAGTTCCTTTAGAAATTTTTATCTCCAGCATGAATTTCTCTACTGAGAATTCCATCATGCCTTGCCTCCTTTGATGACTCTAATCTTCTTAAGTGCTCTTTAAGTTTTGTGATATGGTTGGCATAGCATGATAGACAAGAAAGTTATGAGGCACTCCAAGGTCTATCTAATCATTTTAGAAATGTGGACATTTAAGCTCAGCAAATGGAAGTGACTTGCCCAAAGTCACTCAGGTAGCAAAATTCAAAGATGGGATTTGAAACCAGGTTCTCTGACAGCAAAGCTAGTGAGTGGTCTTACCAAAATGCTTTAAGTACACATATTGTAGATGCCGAAATCCAGTTTTGACTAGGCCATGAGCATTCCTTCACATTGCTGGTAGAACAGTGAACCAGTGAAAACTTTTTGGAGGACCATCTGGCAATAAACAATGGGCTACTAGGTGGTGTAGTGGATAGAGTGCCAGGCCTAGAGTCAGGAAGATTCATCTTCAGGCGTACAACTCTAATCTCGAACACTTGCTAGCTGGGCAAGTCAACTGCTTATCTCAGTACTCTTATCTGTAAAATGAGCTGGAGAAGCAAATGGAAAACCAGTCCAGTATCTTTGCCAAAAAACTCAAATGGGGTCACAAAGAATCAAACACAACTGAAACCACTAAACAGCAATTGACAAAATATAATCAGAATTACAAAACTGATCATATCTTATCACCAAGTGGTCCCATTATTTAAATTATATTCTAAAGATATTATTGCATAGAAAAAAATGATCTACCTATGAACAGTTTCTTAGCTGATTATTTGAAATAGTAAAAAACTCTTAAAATAGTATGAAGTGACCAGGCATGCACGGAAGAACTTTATAGAGAGGAACAAAAACCCACATGTAGTGGTTGTTGAGATAGCATTACTACCAGCCATTTAAAGTCCAAGAAGTCAGAATGAAGCTGAGGGAAAGAAGGATAAAAATGATATGGGTTGGAAAAAACAATTTATTTACTTAGAATAAGATAACTTTAAATTTTTAATTAACACTTTTTAACCTTCAGTAAAATATGTTGCTTTCAATTTCCACTGGGAGTCAGGGCAAAGTGTGGAAAACAAACACAACTATATAAACACTGGAATTGTTAAGGCAAATTCTAAAGCCCACACATATTGGATCTCACACATATCCCAATCAAATAGTAATGCTGTCAAAGAAACAACAACAAAAGATTGTGATGGCAGGATTTAGAACAATGATGGCTGAAACTTAGGAGTTTGATTCAGATAAAGGGGAAGAAAGGGTATTTCTTTAAACTTTTGATGATCTTTAACAGAATGTGTACCCTTTGGCCCAACTTGGACTCTTATTGTTGTGTTTGGAACAACCTTGGTTCATGGTCTGGAGATAAATCAGACAAATAACTACTGAAAAGAGTTTAATTGGCATGAATGTTTGAGGGTAGAGTTCTCTGGACCCTAACTGAACCCTGAATTCTTCAGCAGAATATCAAGTAACAACCTACTTAACCACTGAAACACAAGGTAGAAATGTTGCATAATCAAAAATAAAGTGTTCAGTGGCCATAGAATCCCATTTCTAAGTGCTCTATGGCCACAGCTTGTTGGCCTGCTCCTGCATCTTGTACACTGTGGCTAAAGGCCAAAAGGACATGATATCCTCTCCTTTTGACCTCTGTCAACTTCTCTTTTGTCCAAGCATCTTTGATTTCCCTAATAGAAGTGATTCCCTCCAAAGTGATTCATAAGAAGAGCCAAGAAATTTGATGAAGCCAAAGTTATGTCCATTCTCAGATTAATCTCCTACATCAAAAACTGCCTAAAATCCCATAAAAGACCTCAAGAGACCAAGTAGATTCAAGACCCAGTTAGTAACCTCCCTTTGAGATAGTATTTTGGAGTATGCTTTAACCCACTGCACTTAACACACACGCACACATGCACATGCACACGTTCTTTAAATTCTTTCATTCTTAATTAATTTCTACCTAAATGTAATTGCTTTGTCTCCATCATATGTTGTACAAGTTTGTTTGTTTAAGTCACTATATATAAAATTTATATATAAATTATATATAAAATTATATATAAAATTTATGTTTTAGAATATAAAGCCCTCAAGAACATGGACATACAAATAATTTCCCGAGTATGGAGCTATCAAAGGCTAATAAGACTTAACAATAAATGTGATTTAATGATGATGGGGATATGAGATGATGGGGGAATTGTCTTTCTTTAGTACCTGTAAACAGTCTGGTTCTATGACTCTCTAGAATTCTCATGAGACTTTCTAAGCAGGACAAGTCCCATATGGCTCTGGTTCATCTTGTCTCCACTTCCAGTCTCCCCTGGGCCTTAAAAGTATCAACAGTGACAGCTTTATGCCTATTGTCCCTCTTAAACATGGCTGTGCTTTTCTTTCCTTATCCCATATGTTTAATATTTGGGATGGAACAGGATGTTTAAAGTCACAGAGTCGTATGTTTGTTTTCTTGAGAAGGCACAGATGCATCAGTGTATGCAAAGAGCTTTTAATTTCCTCACAATGCAAAGTGCCCCGCACAGGCATTTAGGGCAATTACTAGTAAGCTTTCATAGTATGAAAAGACCTAATATTATATGGTCACATCATATTACTGCTTGTTGCCAGAATTATTGACTAAAGGCAACAGGAACAACAGAAAAGGAAGAATTTACATATTCTAAACCTAAAGCTCCTGAGAGCATTACTGCAGCCAGGCAAAAGTTTTTAGAAAAGAAAAATTTTCCACTTCATATGATAACATTTTATAATTACTTTCATACTCAAGGAAATAATTTAAGGATTGCATTATATTTTTTTATCAAAGGCATTTAAACAGGCATGATAGCATGACCTCCCTGAAATTAATTTTTAAAAACTTGAAAAATTAAAATATATGTGTGGAAATGTAAAGACAGTTTCATTCACTGATGACCATTAATGATTATAAATAGGGGTGGCTAGGTGGCGCAGTGAATAGAGCACCAGCCCTGGAGTAAGGAGGACGTGAGTTCAAATCTGGCCTCAGACACTTACCACAAAAACTAGCCATGTGATGTTAGGCAAGTCACTTAATTCTAATTGCCCTATAAAAAGAAAAAAAAAGATTATAAATAATTAGCATTGAAAATGCTATATAAATGCAAAGAAATATTATTTTCTAATTGCTCTTTTCCACATCTGGATTGAAGATATTGCTCAAATATCTTCTTTCCCCTAAAACTTCCATAGGTATCATTAAGATGCTATCTGATAAAGACGTGATATAATAAGGTCAAGATCCTGTCTGTTACATGGGAATTTGGAAAATCAGTATATTCCTGAATAGGCTTAATAAATAAATCAACTAAGTACAATGCAGGGGACAGGAAGACCTGTACATAGTGCCTATTAGAGGAACAGAAGTTTGTTAGTTCCCTAAAGTTTATATAGCTGCCCAGGTCATAGAGACTTTGAGAACCAGGGTAAAGACAATTTTGAAAATTTCTTAAAACTTGTATCCTCTCTTGTAGCATAGACACAACCACTACCCCTAATTTAAGTCTTTATTGCCACCTAGACAATACTACTATAGCCTGCTAACAGATCTTCCCAACTCTGCCACCTAAAAATTCATTCTTCCTATTACTACCAATTGAGAAAATATGTTCTTTTCTTATTGTTTTAATAACCAATTCTACACACAGGACCCAAAGAATCCTTTCTTTGCTTGCTCATTCAAAACCCAGGCTCTCAAGGACATTTCTGACCTTGCCCAAAAATACACCCCACCTAGACCATCTTATCCAGGTGGAATTCTTACTATAACCACAACAGTTGTTAAAATTGTATAGGACCAGGTGGAGAATAGATTCTCTTCTATAGATTGCTGGAGGTGGAATGATCAAAGTCGAACCCCAAGCCTCTCTTTAGAAAAAGTCCACCTCTCAGTTAATATTCATTCTCTCATTAATTGTTAACTAATCAGAGTTGATTTTCACACTCAGGTGAATACCTCCTGAAAATACCTTTTCCAAAGGTATTTAAAAATTTAGTGACCTCCACATGGAGTCTTTGGTTACCAAGAGAAACCACTGACCATCAATTTAGTGATTATTTTCTAGCCTAATTCACAAATTGATTGTTAATTACCCAGAAACTCCTTCTCCCAGAATTTTCATTCATCTCACAAACTGGTTTGTCTTATGCACGTATCTATCTGTGTGTGTGTGTGTGTGTGTGTGTGTGTGTGTGTGTGTGTGTGTCTTTCCCTTTTCTCTCTTAACTGGGATATCTCTTAAAACAAGGAATTTTAAGAAAAAGTTTCAGCAGAACCAATCAACATATCAGCCAAGTCTGACATTATATGCCATGTTTCCTACCCATAGAGTCTACTTCTTCAATGGAGGAAGGAAGTTTCATTCTATTATCTTCCAATATCTGTTCCTTTCCACACATGAACATTGTTAACACCCTGTGGAACTAGAAGTAGATGCTTAAGAAAATAATTACTCTTCAATCAGTTTCCTTTTGGGGAGATACACAGTATAATCCTAGTGTTGAGGAATAGGAATAACACCTATTTTTAAGTTAGTAATATTATATACAACTTTTACTTATGGTTATTATTATTTTTCATTTGGTTATTCTTTTTTTTAGGAGATGTGAATTGATCCCTGGGATGTGTAATTCCTTGTAGTAATGATATTAAAGATGGCTTTCTATTGGACTTTGTATCCATCGAGCAACAGAGTTAGCAGAGGAAACTTTTTTTGCTTATGTTATTTCAAGGAAGTTGAAGGCATTATTGTAGGAAATTTAATTTGTTTTTTAGATTTTAAGCAGAGCTGGGGCATCTTATAGAGAGAATGGGGAATAACAGACAGCCCGCCCAAGTGTTGCTCTGGTATGCATGAAATATGGAAAGTGCTAGAACAAGAACTCCAGTGAATTGAGCAGATCCCTTCTGGAGAATTTATGGAAGACTTATACAATAACTCAGCAGGATAAGAAGGTGTTGAGGGACTGCTGTCTGCGCCGATGGAGGAAGTGCCTACATCCAGGAGAGCTAAATGATACTTACTCAGTTTCACCATGAAATCCTCTTAATTTATTTGCGAAACAATAGCAATTGTAGTTTCTTTTACATTTTTTCAACTTTTCATTTTTGTCAACTTTTTATTTTTCACCTAAAAACCTTCTAAGATGATGTGATGCTTTTTGTATTCCCCACCCTTCTATTGATGATATAACAAAAGCAAATTCTGCCAAGCCATCTTCCTGAAGGGTGTCTTAGTGGTTTGGGAGCAAAACCCACAGTGCTCTGGAATTATTTGTTGTTAAACGGATTCTTGTTGCTATTCAACAAAAATAATTGTGAGTCTAGTTTTGTTTTAGTTTTTGTACAAATCAGTTGACAAGAAGAAAAAACCACTTTTCTAAGTGAAACAGGATAAAGTTGGTCGAAAACTAAAATTGCTTCCAGGTTTCTAAGAAGGCATTCTGGAATATAAAATAAATAGTTATATAAAAGACTTAATGTCTGATTTCCTTCACAAATCAATCTATTTCAAGATGTTCCTACATTTTGGCTTTTAAAAAATGTTAAACTGTGTATTTTGTAACCATTTTAAAGGTCACTGGGTTTTTTTTTTTAATGGAACTAAAATGCTCCCTTTTGATACCTTAGAATGGCCAAAGAAGAAAACATTGAAGGAGCAACATCTGCCCTTTCTCCATGACTTGAACAGATCATAATTTCTTTCTCTGGTTATCTAGTAGCCAATTAGATTGTCGCAAATCATCATAAATATGTAGTCTGAGAGGAAAACTGACCATTTTCCCACTCATACTTTTATTCCTAGAATATCATGTCAAACAGTGACTGGTATAATTATTATTATTATAAGGTCAGAGAAATAAGCATCAAATCCTAACTCCACTGCTTACTAGCTTAGACAGCACTTCTCTTTGGACCTCAGTTTCCCCATCTATAAAATAAGGGAGTTGGATTAAATGGCCTTTAAGAGCCCTTCCAGGAATCTAGGTGGCAAAGTAGAATTCTTCCTGAGTTCAGAGCTGGTCTCAGACACTTACTAGCTATGTGACTTTAGGCAAGTCACTTAGCCTTGTTTGCCTCAGTTTCTTCAACTGTAAAATGAGCTGGAGAAAGGAATGGCAAACCCCTCTAGTATCTTTGCCAAGAAAATTCCAAATGGCGTCATGAAGAGTTGGACATGCCTGGAAATGACTCAACAGCAACAGAGATCTATTCCAGCTTCAAATCTAGGAATAATATCCCAAGAGCAGATGGTTAGTTAAGCTTGTAATCATGGACTGAGAGTTGTTCTAGTGCCTGACACATAATCTAGTCCAGAGTCTCAGAGAAGTCAATTGATTTAGCTCAGGTTTGACAGCTAGTAAGTGGCAGAGTCAGCCAGCCTATTCACAAACCAATGGATTACTTAGAAGTTAAAAATCGAATCCATGATTGATCTTGTAGTTAAAAATATGGAATCTTTTTTTAATAGCTAGTATTGAAAGTACCTTTTTTAGTTGTTCAGTCATCTTAGTCATGTCTGAATTCTTGGCAAAGATACTGGAGTGGTTTGCCATTTCCTTCTCCAGCTCCTTTTATAGATGAAGAACTGAGGCAAACAAGGTTAAGTGACTTGCCCAGGTTCACACAGCTCAAAAGTATCTGAGGTCAGATTCGGACTCAATAAAATGAGTCTTCCTGACTTCAGGACCAGCACTCTATCCACTGAACCACCTAGCTACCCACTGAAAATACCTAAACATTTAATCAAAAAATGCCCACTTTGTCATCATCCTTCTATTCTGAACTTTGAAATACTTTCTGCTCCTTTGATGACCTTTTTTGGCCATACTAATTGAAATGAAGATTTGAAAAAAAAAAATTTAAGAAAGGAACAATCTAATAGGAGAATCAAAATCTAAACTAGACTGGAAAATAAAAAATAGGAATCAACTCTTGTATCTATGTTTACAAGTTTGTCCCAAAGGCAATTAAGAGATAGATGGTAGATGGGTAGGTAGGTAGAATAGATAGATAAATAATCATGAATAAACTTTCTCAGACAGAAATAAAGCTGGAAATTGCAAACTATGAAGGGCATGATTTTTGTTTGATGATGGAAAGTGATAGGACTTGTGAAGGAAGCCTCCAAATTATTTGGTGTTGTGCTACATAAATTGTTTAATTTTAAATATTTCAAGTATTGAACTTGGAATCAGGGAAACAAGTTCAGATGCCACCTCTGACATCAGTTCTATGACCATGGGCAAGTCACATCACCTCTCTGAGCCTTATTTTCTCCCTTTGTAAAATGAGGCTAATAATACTTATAATATCTAGCCTCACAAGTTTTTTGTGTGGTTTAAACAAGATAGTGTATATAAATGGTTTTATAAATTTTAAATCTCTATACAAATGGCTAATAGTATGATTTGTTTCAATGCTCCCCTACAATGACATGTTCCATAAAATTATTGTTATTTGACCTTGAACTTGTTCCCTGGAAGAAGCTTGAACTAAGTTATGAAAACATAAAGCAAGAAATACCTAACAATACCTAACATTCCTGTGGGCAGAGCACCTGCATGTAATGGTATGATACCCTATGTGGACAGAGAGAAGGGAAAGAAGAAAGAAAGAAGGAAGGAAGGAAGGAAAGAGACAAGGAAAG